>CM045910.1:3993654-4608737 GCA_025169955.1 Salix arbutifolia | reverse complement strand
TGACCCGGAAATTGAGCACTACTGTTGTCGTCCGCAGTGCTTTGTGTCTTGGTGAACAGTAAATGACCCGTGAACAAGTTTAGCTTTTAAATAATTCCTCTGGTCAAATTATTTCGAGATGAGAGAGAGAGGAAACTTGCTTGACTTCGAGTGAAAGGCAATCAATCTCTAGCTTAAGGCAATCAATCTCTAGCTTTCAACTAATCTAACTAAAGTTTATCTATCAATTTGTTTTATTTGTCGGTAATTGGTTTTTTCTCTCTTTAACTTTAAATTAAAAAGAAAAAAAATTCTAAAGCCAAATGCTCTTAGACAGGCAGTTGAATTTGGATTTTTAATATTTTTTGAAAAGGTGTCCGAGCATTTTTTTTATAACAAAGCTTTCCCCTTGCATTTTTTTTTAATCCGTGTTTTTTTTTGTTTTTTTTATAACCGAGGTATTCGGCTCAGCTTACACGCATCATGATTAATCTCTGGATCCACTTCTTTCTTACATTTTTTTTCCTGTTTTTTTTTTCCACTTATACATTTTTTGTTGGTTTTTTTTGATAATCGGGGTGTCCGGGTCAGCTTACGCGCACCATGATTTTTTCTTTCCACGTATACATTTTTTTCCGAGCCAGCTTAGCGTGCCACGAATAATCCACAAATCCATTTTTTTATGTTTTTTTCCCACTTATATTTTGTTTTGATAATCGAGGTGTCCGGACTAGCTTACGCGCACCACGACTATTATTATTTTATAGAATAGCTAAAGGAGATCACAATTTCAAACAGTAATGAACAGTGATTTTCAATGTTCATTACTATTGGAAAAGGTGAATGGAACTATGGTTTTGGTGGGAGATGGCAGGGGTATTTAGGAATGCGTTTAGAAACACTTTTGAAATATTTTTATTTAAATTAAAAAAAAAAATTACTGTTTCTAAATGATTTGATATGCTAGTGTCAAAAATAATTTTAAAAAAAATTAAAAAAACATCATTTTGATACATTTCTGAATGAAAATCACTTCCAATAGCAACCTCAACCACACTCCCAAACAGGCACGGTAAGTGGTGGAGGTGAAAGGTAAAAGGTGAATTGAATTACTAGATAAATTTTGTCCTTTAAATGACATTTATTATATATGTATTTTTCATTTTGGTCCTTATACTTTTAATCTTGGATGTTATTTTAATTCCTTTATTTTTTTATATATATTTCTTAAATGATTTCTATTTTTGTCTATGTTTATATGCATATGCTCTTAGTTTTTTATTCTTATTTTTATTATTTCCACTGTTATTAAGTTTTTTTTATTTAATGTTTGAATTTTAATTTGTGTTGGTGATCATTTGAAAATTGATATTTATTATTTCTTCTCTTTGTTTTTTTATTTTTTATTTTTATTTATTCTTGATGTCAAATAATTTTTTTAAAATCTAATAATATTTATTTTTGTTTGTCATTTATTTTATTCTTTATCTGCTTTTTTTTTGTTAATATTATTAGGTGTTGAAATTTCTAATTATTGTAGATAAAATATTCAAAATAATGATAATGATATATGTTAGACTAATTATATATTTTGATATTTATTTAATATTAGCGCCTTAAAATATAAATATATATATATATATATATTATAAATAATGCATTTAAAATAATTAGAAAAATTATTTTAAAAGTTTTTTCACTTAAAAATAATTATATATTTTTATATCTATTTAATATTAACGCCTTAAAAAACATAACAAATAACTAACAACTAAAGATTAACTATACATGCATAAGAGAGGATTTTACGTTCATTTCACACCACCAAATATGAACTTACTCTGTTTTTTAACAAAAACTACATTTTATTAAAGATAAATTCTAATAAAAATTAAAAGTCAAAACTAAGAGTATAGATACATAAATACAAATAAATTATTTAGAATTATACCAAAATTACTGAAAAAATAAAGGGATCGAAACTAAATAAAAAAATAAAAGAATTATTTATTTTTCCCTTACAACACTTTTAATTTTTTTAATTTAATCCTTCCGTTTAAATTATTTACATATTTTGTTTTCATTTCGGCTTATATACTTTTAATTCCTTTATTTTTTAGATATATTTCTAAATAGTCTCTATTTTTGTCCATGTTTATATATATACTCTCTTAATTTTATTTTTTAATTATAATTATTTGCTCTTTTGTTTAGGTTGTATTTCTTAGAAAAATTAAATTCTTAGATTTTAGGTTGTTTTGGTTAAAAAATTACTTTTACAATATTTTTATGTATAATATTTCATATCTAATATTCCATAAACAAAAAAAATATAGAGCAACACATAAACAAAATGGGTAGACAAATTTGCCCAAGTTATTTAAATGAAAAAAATATACGAGTCATTTCCCCTGCGTTTCGATTACAATGTTTCTTTTAGGCGGAAAAAAACCCATTTCTAACAGATCTAATCTATTATAATTTTATTAATTAAATATTATGATAACCAATTATAACATGCATAAAATTATTCAATTTTCTATATAAAAAAGCCCAGCGCAACGCTGCGGGCAAGTAATCCGTAAACACTATTTGTGTGCACGCAAAAAAATGATGATTTGTGTGTTTGAGATTGTTGTGACGGTGCTTTTTAAAATAATATTTTGCTTGAAAACACATTAAAATGAGTTTTGTTTTCATATTTTTTCCACAATAACACATTAAAACCATCAGAAAGCACGAAGAGAAAACATCAATTTAATGCTTTTTTCAAGTCAAAAGCATTTTTTTAAATGTAATTAAAAACAGTAGTAGAAATTGTGTCAATCACTATTTTACAATAGACTAAGTTATTTCCCTCCTCATTATATTGAGGGTCAAATAAAAAAACATATACAAATAATGTTCAAGTCACGAGGAACTTTTTAGCATTGTCATTAAACATTTTATAACAAGTAAACTTGAAAAATCTCCATGTACACATTTGTGGGATTTAAAACAATTTTTTAATTAATAATATGTTAAAAATAAAATACCAATATTAACCTGGGTTCAATAACTTTTTCTTAATATATTTATATAATAAAAAAAATGTGCTTGAGTTTGAATAATTATAAAATTAATTTTAGTACAATATAATATTTCCAGACATTCTTAAGAACCAAGCCAATAACTTAAAAATGTCCCACATGGAAAAAGAATGATAAATATAGGGTATAAAAAAAACAACGAATAAAGTTTCCACACACAAAAATAAAATAAAAAAACATACGTGGGAAAAGAAGAACAAATTGTCCATTACTTTAACCAGTTGGATACATTGGCAATTTTTGATACACACCCAAAAAAACAGAAAACAAGGCAGACATGATATGCTGCCACCGTAGCTGGAAAATAAAGGGTTAAAAACCTATTTTCATCATTTATTTTTTATAAAAACATTTAAATAGCAACCCTAAATTATTAAAAAACAAACCTAACAAGGTAAAAAACGTTCAAGAATATGAAATAAAATTGGTTAAAATATTGTTTTTATTAATCTTAATATGTTTTTAAAAAATATTGATTTAACTTTTCTCTTAAACTTGTAGACACTAAAATTAATTTTTTTAGTAGTTGAACTGTATATTTGAGAGTTTAATTGAAATTACTTTTGAAAGTGTTTTTTGTTCAGAATTACATCAAAATGATGTTTTTTTTAGAAATTATTTTTGACATCAGTATATGAAAATGATTTAAAAATACCGATTTTTTTATTTAAAATAAAAAATAAAAAATATAATTTTTATTTTTTTTCAAAAATATTTTTGAAACGCAGTGTTAAACACCCCTGAAATCTATATGAACCAATGACTTTTTTTTTCTCTTCCGGACTTCAACAATTTTATCTCCTCTCCAACACAATGACTGAAATTAAGTTTTTGAACCAAAATATAATTTAGAAAAAATATAGGGACTGTTAAAAGTTTAAAATAAAAGTTGGAGGATGGAAATGATTTTTTCTCACAAAGTTTAGATTGGTCATGATATTCCTCCATATTTCACACTTTGGTCCTCCATCATTTAGTATTTCTTTCATTAAATTATTATGACAAATTAGCTATAAACTCGGAGTGAAACGGATTTCAGAAATGGATGAATATGGAAATTGAAAAATATTTAGGGTCCCATGGTCCTCCCCTGCATAACATATTAAGGGGGTTCCGCGTAAAATAAACCACATAAATGGTTGACAAGGGAAACAAAAAAAACACGCACAATTTTTATTTATTAAAAAAATAAAATTAATATCTAATTAACATACTGATTGTAATTTTGCTAATAAAAAATACTTTGCATTACTAATATTATGATGTTAAAAAGTATTATTCAATGGATATAGTGCATGTTTGGAGTGCGGTTGAAGTTGCTTTTAAAATTGATTTTTGTTTATAAATACATTAATTTTTTTTAAATAAATTATTTTTGACATCAGCAAATAAAAATGATATAAAAATACTAATTTTTTTAATTTAAAAATAAAATAAAAAATTAAAATCTTTTTTAAAATATTTTTAAAATAGTGTCAAACATAATTATAATTTGAATAAACTTACTAACAAGAACTAGCCAAGTTGAGGTTCATAACAGGGCGAATCAATCTTCGGACAGATTTTTCTCACTTTGGCAAAGATTTTTTTGTAACGGTAACTTTTACTTTGAGAGGCATTAAACATAAAACATGGTAGATTCAAACAATATATATTTTTTTAATCCTCAAGCTTTTATTTTATGTGATTTAGCCTCTTTGAATTCAAATTAACATCTTGTATATTTTTTTAAGGAGGTATGATTAAATTAAAAGACATGAAATTGAAGCGAAAGGAAGGGTTGACCGGGTGGTGACTCTAAAATTTGTTTTAAAATATTTATTTTTGTATCTTGTTTTTTTGAGCTATTTGGTAATCGGTCCCATAATTTTCAAATATTAAATTTTGATATCAAACTTTATTTATTTTTATTTTTTAAAATATTTTTTGAAAGGAGGAGAGAGAGGGAGTCACCAAATTATGATGTAAAGAGAAAAAGTTGTCGTTGGTGACAAATCCAACCATCAAAATTGTCATTTTTTGTGTCCAGTGATTTCAAATGATGAGAAAAGTTTATATTAGGTGTTTTAAAAAATATATTTTTGAGCTTAAAAATATTTTGGGTTCTAGATTGATGTTGGGTTTGGGTAGGTTTTTTTTTTGTGTTTTTTAAGACTATGAATTGGACTAACAAGGTTCCTATGGTGTTTTTCTAGGTATTTTGGGTAAAAAAAAGGTTCAAATGGGTTTATTTGTTAAAAAATCTAGGATCTCATTTTTTTGGCTACTATAATGGCCAAATTCTAGGGATTCCTAGACAATGTCCCATTTTTTTTAAATGATTAGAGTGATTGACATTTATTTGTTATCTATCTCATTAAATTTTTAAAAACAATGCCTGAGCACTTAGACCTCACCCTACAAACCCGAAGCAGGCCATTGTTTGATGGGTTATGGGTGTGTTTGGCATTGCTTTTGCTTTTGCGATTGAGGTTGAAAAAAATCAGTTTCAAAACAAGCATTTTTACTGTGGTTCAAAATAAGCAGTGAAGTGTTTGGTTAAAACTGTGGTTGAGTTGGAGGTTGAAAAAAAAAACAGTTTTGGGTGTTTGGTTACCAAACTTTTCATATTGCTTTTAACTTGTGAAATTACTTTAAAGGGTATATATATATATATATAATTTTTTTAAATATTATAAATTTAATAATGATAATAATATTATGTAATTAATAATTCATGAAAAAACAAATATTATTTTTTATTCTCCCATCAAACTACTTGCAATTTCATCACGAACAAATATTTTCCTTCCATTAGGACTGATCTGTATCGACACTTTTTTTTTAAAAAATATTTATTTTAAAAAAATGGCTGGGCCGAGGACAGCCCAACCAAATTGGGCCTAAGCCCAACTTTGCTGGACTTGGGCTGGGGCGAGTGCAGCCCAGCCCAGGTCCAGCTGCTTCTCTCTCGAAAAAAATTAAAACGGTGCGCTATATTGTGCGTCTTCTTCGCGTGACAGTGCAACGCACCTGTGCACAGTGCTTCCGACCGACCACGACGAGAGCTTCAACGGAGGATACCTACGGGTAGAGAAGTCCGAGGTGGTTCTTCCTGTGGTGGTGGCGTTTGAAATGGTGGCCTGTGGTGGCCGGAGGCAGCGTTGGAAGGTGGCGGTACTGTTCACCGACCACGACGAGCGCTTCAACGGAGGATACCTACGGGTAGAGGAGGCCGAGGTGGTTCTTCCTGTTGTGGTTTCATCGTAAATGGTGGCCTGTGGTGGCCGGAGTCAACATTGGAAGCTCCGGCTACCATGTCTGTTTTGGGCAGAGAGAGAGAGAGAGACATGCATGTTACATGCAAAATGGTATTTTTTTTAATTATTTGTCAAAAGGGCAGCTACTCAGTTTTGTTAAAAATATGTGTGTATCGTGGTTCAGAAGAAAATGCAATCGTGGGAATCGGCCATAAATAAGCATGTAATATCTGCTTATTTTGAATCAGCGTTTAGAAGAAAAAGCATGCGTGGGACCCGCCAAGGAAACCTGTGTTTGGTACAAACCAAACACCAAAATTGTGGTGCGATTGCCAGATCGCAGATCGCACCACAATGCCAAACACGTACTATGTCGCAAGGTTATCATGATCACGTTGAAAGTTTTATGAGTCATCACCTATTTATTTGGTTAGAGTTAATAGAAAACCTGAATATCTTGGTCTTTCTTTAAAGGTTCAAAAGGTATGAGATTAATTGCGGTTAATAAATGCATTAGCCCCTGTAACACGTCATACCTTGGTAGATTGCTTTTATATGGTTTAGGGCTTTGATGATTTCCTAGCAGGCATTTTGATTTCAAATTTATTCATATTAATAAATCCATATTTTTTTTATTTGTTATGGACTCATATTAATAAAATTTATTCATAAGTGCTCTATCAGAGTTCACCTATATCGGATATGAGACTTGTTTATGATGATAAAATATTTTTAATTAAAATTAATGAATATTTAGAATAACCCGAGAATTCTTAGGTCAATCACTATTTTTAAATACCAACTTGCTTATAAGTCCATTATTTACAATCATAATATGATGATCTCATGATGTTTTGATTGACTTGCTTTCTAGTTTGTTGTTTTATCGGCGCATGCAACCTCTCTTGGTATCAACATGAAGCCTTTAAATTGTCTTGATAAGTTATTTTTGGTGGTTAAGCAGTGTCAATGGTAGAGTGATGATACATTGAACGCTTCCACTCTCCCAAGTATGATAATTATTGTCTTTTTTTTTGTCATGTAAATTATGATGTTTTTTAAATCATATTATTAAATTATCTGAGCTTATTAAACCTTTTGATAATATAACTCTTCTCTTCTTTTCTCATAGAGCTATGAAAATAAAAAAATAAAAGCTAAAAAGTTTTGTGTTTTTGTTTTTACTCTTACTTTCATAATAATAATAATAATAATAATAACAAAAATATATCATTTTCATATACTACTTATTGTATTCCTAATTCCTGAGTGGATGGGTCAAAGTAAGGACATGATCACATATAATAATGAACATAATTAAGAGTCTCTTTATTTTTATATTTTAAGAGTATTTGTGAAGAAGTGAGTTTTAACTTTTTGTAGGATTTATGAGTGACTTGAATTGAGGGTTTAATAGAGGGAGAGATTCGATTGAGAAATGTATGTGGTGCCACCACCAAAGGGATCATCAGATGCTGGATCCAATGGAATCGGGTCGAGTGATTTACGGGTTTATCAAACTTGGAAAGGCAGTAACGTAAGCAACTGATTTATCATTTCTTTCCTTCTTTTTTCCTTTGTGCATTTTTGAAAGCTTTGATCGATTGATGCCAATATTGTCAACAAAAAAAATACATTGTTTCTGTTTCTTTTCAATGGGAATCTGAATCTGAAAAAAAGGCAAACTATAGAGCTACTTTGACAGTATCTGTTGAATTAAAAAAGTTTAACAGGTAGTAATAGTGTTACATCATTAATGGTGACGGTGACAAAAAAACAAAATCCGAATTTGATGAGCCCTTTTAGTAAAATATTGAGTGTATCAAACATCAGCTAATTTTGGCAAGATTAAAATCAGTTGTGTAGTTATAGGTGATTAACTAAATGGAAAGAGATCGTCTGTAAGGATCATGTCGATAAGATATAAAGCAATTAACAAGAAGTTGGAAGAGGTTGATGGAAAGAACTGAGACGTGTTTTGATTTTGACGTTTACAGCTTAAGTTTCAAGATAGATTGAAAGGGATGATTTGCCTATTTTGTGAATCAAGGGTCTTGTGACCGCCTATTGGAAGTACAATTATTTTTATGTTTGTTTAATATTTATGTTACATCTCAAATTGAAATGATTGTGCTGGGCAATGCATGAGAAAGAAATACTCAATACAGCATCTGTTGAATGCATATATAATTGATTGTTTGACCAAGAGGTTTAATTCCTGAACAAGAACTGGTTGAGTTCTTACAATATGTGAGCGCTTCTTAACCCTGTTTCACATTAGTAATAGTGATATTATGTTAGCGGAACTTATATGGCTTGAATTGTGGTTGATTGACCATGTGGTAAACTATGTCAAATGAGATTGATGGACTCTAAGTGTAGTTTTCAGCTTCCAAAGTGCTAGTGGTCAGATGTCAGTTGATCCTAGGACTAGGTACTAGCACTGCACACAACTGCATTGTTATTCTAAGTATGTGCAAAATTTTCAATGTTTTTCCAAGGAACTTACTGGATTTACACTCTTCTGCAGATATTTTTTCTTCAAGGGAGGTTTATTTTTGGACCAGATGTAAGATCGCTTGCATTGAGTACACTCCTGATAGTTGCTCCAGTAGCAGTGTTCTGTATCTTTGTTGCCAGGAAGCTGATGGATGATTTTTCAGATGATTGGGGAATATCAATAATGGTCATTGCTGTTGTGTTCACTATTTATGTGAGCTCCCTCCCCTTTTCTCATTTACACACACACACACACACACACACACACACACACACACACACACCCATCCCTCTCTCTCTTTCTCTCCATACTGGTAAGGATTATAGCAGCTGACATCTGGCATGTGGTTGGCAACCTCTATTAACTCAGCATTGAACAAAAACTGACTCAGCCAGGGTTTTTCTACCAAGATTCAAGAGCAGAGAATTTCCTTGAAATCTTTTGATTTTGCATGAAAGTTTGCTTGAAAAACTATCTTTTTCCTTGCATGTACAGCATCGTATGAATTTGAAGTATAACAATAGTATCCATTCAAGTCTTCTCTGATCTTATGATGAGATATCTTAGAGCTCAGATAGGGTAATTGTTATAATGGTGCACTGCCATGGATTATTGGAGAATCATCAACCGGGATTCAAGCACAACTATAACCAATCTTGTTCATCCTTCTAAGGAGGGTGGTAGGAGAAAAGGGGTTCAAAGGGAAGGTCCTTAGGTCTGGCCACGCAGAAATTTAGAGCATAAGCTAAATATACAGTGGGCTGTCTGGAGACTTGACGAGATAAGAAAATTTGCTTAGTCATGTGGACTGGGGATAAGATGTGTGATTTTTGGGAACTGATTATTGTAATCTGTAGAGCAGGTTAATGGATGAATATCCTTTGCAAAATATAGTCCTTCATGGTGTGCATTGTTGAGGTACTTTAATTGATTTTTTTAATTTAGAAGAATGAATTTTCAAGAGGGATAAGTTTTTTGTGATTTAGTATGGCATTATGCCATTACCTATCACCTTTCATTAGTTGTGGCAGAGATAATGGGTTGATGTGCTTTCTTTTACCATTCTCAAAGCCTTCAGTACAATTTCATTGAATATCCAGCTCATAGCCCCAGCTTGTCTCTACCCTAGTTTGTTGCCCCTTACCATGTTGGCCTTGCTTTTACCACATTGACTGTTCTTATTGATATGAATGATGATAGTACATGTTGCAAGCACATCCTATGCATAGCATTAAAGGTATTGTCAATTCTCCAATTTCCTAAAGGCTGTATGTTGCACGTTGATGAAATATACGTGCACACATATCATGTATTCTGCCACACACATGCATTCTATGTACCTAAATATTATAGGAAAAAAATTCAAATAGATCATTAAAAGTGGTTTTTTTTTTTTTTATGCTAGCATGTAACACATGATATAGTATGTTTTTGCTTGCAAATCTTAAAAATAAAATAAAATAAAATAAAAAAGGCAATAAATTATTAAACACATTTTTTTATACTCACAATCTACTAGTATGATTATTGTTAATTGTTATTAGGAGCAATTGTTATTTATACTATGGAGTCAAGGATAATAAAGTAATTTGATACTATGTTCTTATATATACATGTGATGTAAGCTAGTGAAGGGATGGAAAGATTTACTATTTGTTGTCACCTCATCTCACAACCTTTCTTTCTCCATTCTTCCTTTTATTTTTTCACCTTTCATCCATCTTGAAATAATCTTAGAAAAAGAACTTGGTATCAGAGCACACAATAGACATCTGACATTGTTTTGAAGGGGAAGTCAACTATTTTTCTGACATCATCAATGACAACATGCTAATGTCAGCACGGCATAACTACAGTGTTTAGATTGTACTTTCATAAATGGCTTGACTCCATGAACAAAAGCCCTAACGTCCCACTAACAATTATTGTTGTTTGAGCTATCAATTTTGTAGAAAAAATGTTAGGTTTCAATTTTGTAAATCCTTGAATATTGTGAACCAAAAGGTTTGGTTGTTGGAATAAATGAGAATGATTATTTGTAATTAAGTTGGGTGGTTATTTGTTAGTGACTAGTTAGGTTCTTATTTGTAATATAGTCTTTTGTAGTATTGTGAATATAACAGAGAATAGTTTAGCTGATAAAACTAGTCTCTGTCAAAATTGTATTGAATAGGAATTGAATGCCCTTTCTTCTTGAGTATCTTGTCTCTTAAATAGACAATAAACCTAGCTACAAATTAGGGCTAAGTATGAAAGCATAAGTATTCTATTAAAACACTACTATCTATAACTTATAATTACTTTCCTAATTAATACATAATTGATTCCCTTGACATCCCCCTCAAATTGATTCTAGTCGATCAAGAAGCATCAATTTGTCAATTAAATAGTAATATCAGTCCGGCTAAGATAGCCCAAAGGAAGCAAGCCCAAAAAACAAAGGAGAGAGCCGAAGGTGTCATTGCAAACCAGAAATAGAGCAGTAAACCCCACATCGCCACCATGACAACCATCGAAACAGAAAACCCACGAAGTCGATGACCACCGACAGTGCCAACACACCAAAAAAAAAATTGTCCTGCCACACAAGGATTTAAAAAAATCTTTGCGTGTCAACAGACCCAGCCACAACCAAGAATCACGCCAGAAAAGAAGAGAACTGATGCTACAATCACGCGAGAGCCTTGTTTCTAAAAAATACAGCCCAGAAACCAAGACGATGCCGAGGGGCTGTTCTCCGACCCAGCCACAACCAAGAATCACGCCAGAACAGAAGAGAACCGACGCTACAACCACGTGAGAGCCTTGTTTCTAAAAAATACAGCCCAGAAACCAAGACGATGCCGAGGGGCTGTTCTCCGACCCAGCCACAACCAAAGAATACACCATAAGCGTTGAAACAAATGTATTTAGGAAAAATACAGTCAAAGATACCGAGAGCCATGGACAGCACGGGGAGGGGGCTGCAGCTGCCAAGGGGGCTGGCTGCTGCAGCCCCTTAAACAAAAAAAATTAGGGTTTCCTTTGTGCTTAGGATTTTGGCTCTGATACCATGTCAAAATTGTATTGAATAGGAACTGAATGCCCTTTTTTCTTGAGTATCTTGTCTCTTAAATAGACAATAAACCTAGCTACAAATTAGGGCTAAGTATGAAAGCATAAGTGTTCTACTAAAACACTACTATCTATAACTTATAATTACTTTCCTAATTATACATAATTGATTCCCTTGACAGTCTCCTCTCTAGTGAAAGTAGTGGGAAGCAAGTTGGAGTTGTGAGTAAGAATCCTGCCCTTCAAATCAGCTCTATCAAATTAGATGTAAAAATAATTATCTAGCTTGATCACAATCTTATTTGCTATTTATTTAGACACTATGTGTCCATCACAAGCGAAAAGAAGAGATCAATAGTTGGTGACAAGCTAAATAATTATCTAGCTTGGTCACAATCTTATATGTGTTTATGTAGACACTATGAGTCCATCACAAGCGAAAAAGAGAGACCAATAGTTGGTGACTCAATATTTGATCTATAGGAGTCAAAAAACTCTCTAGTCATGTCTTGGCTCATCAACTCCATGCAATCTTTGATTGCTCGTGGTTATCTTTTATTGAATTTTGCTTCAAAAATCTAGAATGTAGTTCAACCATATGCACTCATAATTAGGTAATGATGCACGTGTTTACGAGCTACGAAAAAAAAAGATCATGAAACCAAGCAAGATGATATGTCTGTAGCCCAATACTTGCTGAACTGAGTAATTTATGGTAGGAGCTAAACTTTTATTAGGATTTCTAGGTTAATTGTCTAGTGATGTGGTAAAGTCTCAAAAACTAAATGACAAGGAACATGTTTATGACTTCCTTGCTAGGCTAAACATTAAATATGACTACATTATAGTTCATGTTTTAGGAAAGAGCTTTTCCCTTCCTTGAGGCAAACATATTCTTATGCTCAGCAAGAGGAAAGTAGAAGAAATGCAATGTTGCATCTTGTAACTCATAAGAGGTCAACCATGATAGGAAACTCCAATTAGAAAAACTTTTAAGAGTTTTTAGTGAACCAAGGTTAGCAAACAAAGAGCAATTGAAGTTTGATTATTGTAGACAAACCAAACATACTAGGGAGACATGCTGATAGTTACATGGATGTCCTTTAAGAGAATGAGGTGGGAAAAATAGGTTTTTCTAGATCACAAGCACTTGTGTTAGAGATAACTGAAAGTCCAGTTCTTGATTGTCAATCAAACACCTCAACTTTGTCCAACAAAAAGGTTCAAACACATATAGACACCTAATGGCCAAGCTTCATGTATACTGCAAGTGATAGCCTTTAATTCCCCTACCATTTCTGATTTCGATCCTTGGGTTATAGATTCAGGAGCCAATGATCACATGACTTGGTCTTTAAATTTTTTTTCATCTTACAATCTTTCTTATGTAAAAATAAAGTTCATATAGTTGATGGTTCCCTATCCCCCATTTATGGTAGAGGTTCAATCCAATGTACTTCAACTTTATCTTTAACTTCAGTGCTTCATGTTCCCAAGTTCTTTTCTAATCTTCTATCTATTAGTAAAATAACTAAAGATTTAATGGGTAAAGTCTCATTGTACTCCACTCATTTCCTGAAGACAAAGAAGGTGATTGGTTATGGTAGAGTGAAAGATGTCTTGTATTTGTTAAAAGTTGGTTTCGTTGGTCTAGGAAACACAAGTGAGTTCAAACATGGAATGATTACCATTTTTAAGGATGTCAATCAGGAATTATTTGTGACAATTGATTGGGGCATCGTCTTTTGTAGCTTTAAGCCTTTTCCAACACTATCTAAGCAATGTACTACAAAAAACTTAATCTTGTGATGCTTGTGAATTTGCTAAGCATATACATGATACTTATTCCTCAACTAATAATAAAAGTAGTAAACCTTTTATGGTGATTCACTTAGATGTTTAGGGTCCTAGTCCAGTTGTTTTCTTATATGGATGTAGGTGGATTTTTACTTTTATTAATTGTTATTGTTGTACTACTTGAGTTTATTTGATGCATAATAAAAGTGAAGTGTTTTCTTGCTTTAAGATGTTTCATAACATGACCTCTACACAATTTAATGCCAAAGTTCAGATCTTGAGGAGTGATAATGGTATAGAGTACATGGATGGAGGTTATGTTGGAACATGAGATTCTACATTAGACTATTTATGTAAATACACCGAATTAAATTGGTGTAGCTGAGGGAAAGAACAAATATTTACTAGAAGTTGCTAAATCTCTCATGTCCACTAGGAATTTGCCCAAAACCTATTGGGGAGATGCGATTCTTACAACAACATATCTCATTAATAGGATGCCATTGAGTGTTATTGAGTTCATAACTGCAATAGAGTTTCGACGTTGCCCGCCAAAAACCGTAGGGTGTTTGTTTTTACTTTGTTCGGGTCATCAACAAGATGGTAAGCTGGGTCCGTAAACATTGGAATATGTTTTCATTGGATACCTTGCTATTTAGAAAAGGGTATAAATGTTATCATCCTCTACGTAAAATGTTTGTTAGCGTGGTGTAACTTTTCGTGAAAATAAGTCATTTCTTTCAACTGACACTTAAGGGGAGGTCAATGAGAGTGAGGGTATGTTCTTGGTATCTCTTACTTTGTTTAATCTTGGGCTAGAATTGGAGGGAGCAAATCAGGGTGAGAGAGAGAAAGGAGATGATCATAGATGTTCTCCAGAATCCATATATACAAAGAAATCAATGTGAAGCAATGATATCCTGATCGAATTCTTTCATTGCTATTGAAAACTGATTCATTCTATTTTCTGGATCTAGAGCCCAATCTGACTTGGCTCTTCACTTTTAGTTTGACTTTTTATGGTGCATACTCCATCTTGTTTATCTCTACCTTTATCCATGTATAAATTGTAGTTTAGATGTATGTCTACAATTGCAAGCTTATCCTTTTTTCTTGTTGCAGATGGGTGCGTTCCCCATGAATCCTACTCCAAATGGTTTGATGTTTCTACCCCTCACATTTGAGCTTCCCCTGCTATCTCAATTACAACTCGTTGACATGGTTCTGCATAAAGCGACTGATGAAATTATCTCTGTTGACTTAAGCGGCTCCTCAGAATCCTCAAACAGAATTACTCTCTACAGGCATGCAAGAATTGCAAAGGTAGTTTCAGATTCATGTTCATACATTTTTACTGTGAGGATAAATCAACACGTTGCAAACAAAGTTGTGGATTAATGACATAATAATGTGCCTGGGTCCCTTTCTTCCGCAGGTATATGGAACACCATTCTGATTGCTTTGCAATTGATCCACTCGATAAAATATATCCTGTACTGGATAGACTAAAAATCCAACAAACTCTTCTTGGGCTGGATGCTCTCAACAAAGAAAGTTGCCGGGCAATCAGAGGACCCCATTTCCTAAAGGTCTTTTGATCATGATGGTATCTATTTTAAATAGTAAAACTTATTGAAAAAACAAAGTATCAACCGAAACAGAATCGAGAACCTTGATCCTCACATCCTACTTATAGACCAGCATACATTAGAGTTTGATCCTAGTGTGAACTATATACAATCTCGAAGATTGATGGGTTTGCATCTTTACCAGTCAATTACCTTCGTAACATGTTATACTGAAGTCTTGCTGATGCAAAAACAGATTAACAGAAACATAGTACAAGTTAATAACAGCTCATAAGATACAAGTGGTCGGAAAGAAATTGTACCAAAGCTATAATCTTGAAAATTCCGTGGCACCTTCCTATATATTTAACAATGAACAAGTCTTAATGTACATAGTTACGTTATAAACCCTCCATGAAGCGTTGCTGGTTCAACGACCACTGAGGATGGATTCAGAGTCGGAAAAGGAATAGGAAGAAATATGTTCTCTAGATGCTTCATTGCTAACTGGAACTAAACCAATTCCGGTACCTTGAAGTGGTAGATCAGGCAAAGTAGCATTTCCATCCAAATATTGCACCACTTGCCTCATGCTAGGTCTGGCTGATGGAGTGCGATGTGTACAAAGCAGACCCAGCTTCAAAACCAACTCCATTTCTTCCTCCACATAGTTACCTTCCAATCTGGGATCAACTGTCCCAAGAATGGCCCCGCTTTTCCAGCATTCAAATACCCAGTCAACCAGAACAACCTCCTCAGGTGGTCTTTCTGACTCTACAGGCCTCCTTCCACAAGCTACCTCGAGCACAAATGTCCCGAAAGAAAAAACATCGCTGCAAGTACTTGACTTTCCAGTTCTAGCAATCTCTGGCGCAAGATATCCAATTGTTCCAACGACTTTGGTTGTATGGGGAGTTGATCCATGGTCGTGAAACTTAGCAAGTCCAAAATCTCCTAGCCGTCCGTTAAGATTAGCATCTAACAGAACATTGCTAGCTTTCACGTCTCTATGCAGAACAACCTGCTGCCACTCTTCATGGAGGTAAAGAAGGGCAGAAGCAACTCCTCTGAGTATCTGATATCGCCGAACCCAGTTAAGGATCGGTGTGTGATTGCGAAATAGGAGTTTATCAAGGCTTCCATTGGGCATATAATCATAGACCAAGAGGAGCTCTCCTTTTCGCCGGCAGTAGCCTAGGAGCTGGACCAAGTTCCTGTGCCTCAGCCTTCCCATGCTAACAATCTCAGCAACGAATTCCTTCGTTCCATGCCTGGAATCGTGGGATACTTTCTTGACCGCGACTTGCATATTGGAAGAAGGCAACACTCCTCTGTAAACCATTCCAAAACCCCCTCTTCCCAGCAACTCCCTGGCAGCGAAACCCTTAGTTGCTTTGTATAAATCCTTGTAGGAGAATCTTTGAGGACCATATTCCCGTTCCCAATCTTCGCGCAGTTCCTCATATTTCTTCCTTCTTATTATATAAGCAGCACTGGAGATTGCTAGAAGCAAAATGATTGCTGCTATTGCTGGGACCGCAATTCTTAAATATGGTTTCCTTCTTGATTTTCTCTGAGGAGGAAGTGAAGGCAACTTTGACACGTCAAGACTTTGAGCTTGTCCGCTTCTGTTGAAGCTCCACCCCAGAATATAGTTGCTGCTTGCCACCACTCCGGTAGATGAAGAAAAACCAACGTACATAGAATCCAGCATAACAGAAGAAAGATCGAGAGATGTTGACAAGAGAGGCAAGGTTGGTTTTGTTCTTGTGATTGGAGCAACTGTAACGTTGAGTAGCTTCTCTACTTCATCATAATCTATCCACACGTGCATCATATTACCACTTATTAGAGTCAAGCTCTTATTCTCCTTTTCCTCGTCTGAAAAGTAGGTCACTGGAGCAGAATCAATGGATATCACGCTGT
Organism: Salix arbutifolia; assembly: GCA_025169955.1. Classification (NCBI taxonomy): domain Eukaryota; kingdom Viridiplantae; phylum Streptophyta; class Magnoliopsida; order Malpighiales; family Salicaceae; genus Salix; species Salix arbutifolia. Next base: position 4,591,585 of record CM045910.1, on the reverse strand, counting down.
TTACATCAATTCCGACGTGGTTGTCATTGATGTCTTTGAGATCCTGGTTTCGAATTGCATCCAGCTCAACTGCCAATAGATGGTTTGAAGACAGGCCATCGGTTGTGGAATTGAGGATTCCAAAGTAACGACCTGCCAAAGCCCCTGTGAAGTTTACAGATGGAGAGACTGTGAAGGCGATTCCATCGCCACCAAGTGCAGGCAGCTGATCAGGAACCATGGCGAACACAAACTGGGTAGAAAATGAGAGAGACCGAGAATTGTTGAATGAAGATGTGCTGAACTGAAAAGGGAATGGGAAGAAAGCGCGGCCAATTTGTTGTTTTGAAGTGTTTGTCAGCTCTAAGAGACCATTTGGATGTATTTTTGCAATCTCGTTGAGGAGCAGGTTGGCTCCAGTAAAGCCATGATAGATGAACTGGTTTTCCTCTTGAGCTAAGGCCAAGAGCTTCAAGGAAACAAACAGGCCTGGTAGGAAGAGCAGTAATTTGAACGCGGCAACCATCATATGAACAAACAGAAATTGTTTTTGCTTCTTCAGTTATACATTGGTAAGAGAAAATATACTTTTTGCGCATCAAGTTTTTCCTGAATTGCTGCAACAGGTTCAAATCCTCAGTCTAAAGATTCAATCATTAACGTTTTATGATTTAAGCGCATGTGAACCTTCTCCAAAGCTTTTTCTTGGAAAAAATAGGGAAACTACTTTTCAAAGTTGATACAAGGTAAGAGAAAATAAAATTCCCACAGTTTGCAGTGCGCAAGTGTCCGGATTCAGAGCTCTTTTTCCAGATTCACATAGTTTGCTTTCACAGATTTGAAGTGTTGAAGGAACTGTACTTCATTTACGTTAGAAAGAAGATTGAAGTAACAAAGAGCACGGTTGTGGCATTTCATCAATCTACCAAATTCAGAAGAAAAAAAGGCAGTTTAAATGCGTAAACATGTCAAGAAAATATCATTTCAATGACGTTATTCCTAGCAGGCTACCTTTGACTGCACACAGAAGAATGATTCCATCATAGAAAAGCACCGACGCCTTGTTGAATACGAAGCCATGTTCACACCAACTCTATTTTCTGTAAGGTTTGTCAAATTTTAAGAATCGACAGATTTAAACCTACGTTGCTCAGACATGCTGTGATCAAGTGTCCGGATTCAGGCCTGGTTTTCCAGAATTCCCATAGTTTGTTTTCACATATTTGTTAAACAACAATCTCACCAAAAAAAACTTAAACTATTAGGTGTGGTCAGAATATTATTTATATTATTTTTTTTATATATTTTTTTAAGTGAAAATCGTTTAGACTTGAAACTTGCATAAACTTACACTACCTTGTACTTGATTTTTATAAAATAGAACAAGAATTATGAGATTCGAAATCATGACTGGTAGGTCAACAAGATTTTGATATTATATTAAAAAATTATCTCACCTAAAAGCTTAAGTCATTAGATAAAATCTAAAATACAATTTATATTATTCTCTTATAAATTTCAAGCTGTTAGATAAAATCTAAAATATAATTTATATTATTTTTTTATAGATTTCAAGTGTTGTACTTAATTTAGGGTGAAGAAAAGATTGAAGTAACAAAGATCACTGCAGTGGCATTTCTTCGATTTATCTAAACCAAATAAAAAAAGTACGTTCAAGCCTGATTCTTATGAGCCGATGGATATGGGATCATAAGAACGTTTTAAAAGAAAAATGGAAAAACAATTGACAAAAAAAACAATGTTCAAGGAGCTCCAACATTTTAACGGAGCAAAAGTTTTTTTTAGGTTAGGGTCTTGATTCAATAAATTTGATTAATTTAAAAATATAATAAAAAAATAAAAGTAAGTAAATTTATTTTATAATAGTTAACTCTAGATAGAGACTCATTGTCACTTTGTCATCGACAACGCCTAACCACTAGGAAAAAAATAATAATTATGAAATGACATACTGCTTACATTCAATGAATTCATTTAATATAATAAAAACTAAATTTCTTAAAAAAACTACATTTATAAAAGAAAGATAAATAAAAATACTTGAGATAAATTAGGTTATTTTCAATGCTAATGAAAAACTCTATAAAAATTAAATAAAAATACAATGGAGCTTAATCTTTAATTAAATAAATATTGAATGATAAAATTAAAAAAATATTCTTTAATTTTATTTGACACTTTGAATTTCATTTCAACGATGTCATTTCTAGCAGGCCACCTTCGACTATATACGGAAGAACGGAAAAATGACAAATTTCCATGTCTTCGGCCATTATTCTTAACTTATTAACAACTCTAATCTTCAAGGTTGGTTGGTCACATTTATTTAACCCTAATTATTTTCTGCTTTCGGTTTTGATCAATATAACTAATACAAGTATAATGACAAGATTTATTGGAATCATTTGAATTAACCAACCATTTGATAAACAAATTCACAAAAAAAATGAAGTTTTTAAATCAAATTATAGTTAAATAAAAAATTAATTTTAAAAAACCCAAATAACAGTAATTTAACATTAAAAAATTATTATAAGATCTTATAACTTATACAAGAAGAAGATAAAGATATCCAATGTTTAGTGTTGTTATTGTTGTTTTTTAATTTGTTTTTGTTCATAAATATATCAAAATAATATATTTTTGATTTTTGATTTTTTTTATATTTAAGTACATCAAAATTATCTATAAACAACAAAATAAAATAAAATTTAATTTAAAATAAAAATAAAATACTTTTAAAATACAGTACAAACAATTAGTTAAATTTGCTTTGTAGGGAGCAATATAATATAGGTTTTTAGCTTAAGTGTCTGTTGTGTTTTAAAAATATTTTTTTATTTTATTTTTTATTTTCAATTATGTTTTTAGTATATTTATATTATTTTGATGTGCTGATATCAAAAATAATTTTTAAAAAATAAAAAAATATCATTTTAATATATTTCTGAAAAAAAACACTATAAAAAATAATTTCAATTACACTTCCAAAATAGGCTAAATCATGAGCTGGAGTAGGACATTCGTAAAATATTTTTATGTCAATACATTAAATAATTGAATCATTGACGGTACATAACTTGCTTTTTTTGTTTGTACATAATTCGTTAGCAAGTAATTATATTTAGTTTGTTTACATAATTTATTATTTATTTGATGAATGCTAAGTTTAAATAGAATTTGCTATATGTTTCCATAAATAAATTAATTCTGCTTGTTTTGTATGTTAATACTTGGATACATCCAACAAAGCCCCCCATAACCATGGGCTTACGCGGTAGGCAGGGAGGGTGACTAATCGAGCATTTCCCATGTAATGTTTTAAAAGAAAATAGAAAAAGTCAACAACATAATTAGAGGTTTAGAATTCGATGTGAATGGACGAGGGTCATTGTGGTAATTGAATAAAATTATATCAATATCAATATAAAAAAATAAGAGAAAAAGAGATATGAATTTTAAAAAAGTGAGCCGGAGAAGAGAAAAAAAATATAAAATAAGTTGTCAAGGTAATATTTATATTTTAATATGTGTAAAGGTTGCTATTAATTAAGATTTTGAATTGATTGATGATTAGAGTTCTGAAAATTTTATTTTAGATTTAATCGATGAATTAATTAAAAGGTTATGGATTAATTGTTACGGGTAATGATTCTTTTGGAAGATTTTAGATAAAAATAATAATTTTAAGGTTAATTGATGTGTTGAGTGTAAAATATTGAGAAGTTATGATAAAACATTCCTAGAGATCTCGACAGTTGTCTTGAGATTGAATGTGAAATTTTTTTAGTTTGGTCCCTTAATTTGTGACAATTATAGTTTAGCCCTTCAACTTTAGAAAAATCACAATTTGGCCTCTAAAGTGAAAATTCAATATTTTAAATCTAATTATGGAAAAAAATTATGTAAAGTTTTATGATATTTTTAATTTCATTCAATTTGACAAAATTACTATTTATCCCCTAACAATCTGAGAAAATTCTAGAATGGTCCATGACTGATATTTTAGTTTTTTAGATTGGTTTGGTGAATAATTATCACGACCTGATTTCCAGATCCATGACGACAAGTGTTCGCCCTCCAATGTTACATATATATGCAAACCCAAACTTAAATGCACACTTATCATTTAAATAAGTTAATCAGAGTTTAACGCAACATTAATAACAAAATTTACCTCATAATATAATTTGATTTTCTAAATACAAGAGTTAAGTACATATTTTTATGATTGTGAAACACTAACTAGACATAAGAAAAAGTATCGATTACAACCAAAAGAGCAAATTTTTGGGTATTCATACACCACCCCCTTTTCCTCTCCTGGTCCATCCTCTTCAATTAGGGTCTTCAAAATGTTGGCCATTAACGTGGCTCATATATATATTGGGTGTTTGGTATCGCAGTTTAATCTATGGTTGTGCTGAACTGTAACTTCAAACACACGAATAATCAAACAATATTCTAGTTTTTTACTGTGGATCTCATTAAAAAAATTAAATTCATGCCATAGTTGCAAAAATTGTTCGCACAGGCATCCACCACGTGATTTTTGTCTCCACATGCTAACCACACACACTCATCCCTGCATCATCTCTGCATCTCTTCTCCCTCACCTCCCACACACACACGCAGGCGAGTCTTCTCCCTCACCTCCCACTCCCCCCACCCATCTTCTCCATGTTTATGTTTTTATGCAAATGTTGAAGTGGAGACTAGTGCAGCAATGAGGTGATTGGAAAAAGAAGGAAAAGAGAGAGTTAAGAGCCTAGCTGTCAATTCCGTGCCATTCCGGCCGGAATGTGCATGCCAGTGAAAAAACCGGGATGAAATGATGTTGGTTTTGTCTCGGTTTTCATTTCGTCCCGTTACAGAAATTCCGGTCAAATTCTTGCCGGAACGCCCAGAATCACTCCGGTGTGCCGTTTCGGCCATGAAAAAAAATAAAAAAATTGAATTAAGTGCAGCACCCCGGCACCCCCTTTCACCAAATCAATTTCACTCAAAATCTCCCTAAACCCTTATTTTTATCGATTGAACAACCTAAAACCAATATTCAAAGTCTCGATCAAAAAATAATTGTTACTTGCGTTCTTGAGTTCCAGGCGAACGAGAGGGAGAAGGATTTTGATAATCAGTAGAGCAAGAGAGAATGTACACGAGAGAAGAGCACAGGAAATCGGGAAATAAGTGAAAGCAGTCCTGGTTTATTTTGAAGATAAAAAAGAATAAAATTGGATATTTCGAGGAATCCAAAACCTCCTAATGCTTTAATTGTTGGGAAAATTGTTTGCTGCTCTTTATTTCCACTAATGCCTTTTAAATACTAAAAAGCACAATCGACGTGATTAATAAAAATACTAACAGCTAAGGCTTATCAGCTAATAATACTCAATTTAAACTAACCCATGTTCAGCCTTATCATCAGCCTTACACATGGCATGAGTTTGACACTAACTGGACTAACTGACCTGGCTAACTAGACTTGACTAACTAGAAGTTCATATAAACTGAACAACCCAACTCATCCCCCTTCGACCAGACTAACCAGCCTCGCTCCCAATGAAAGCCAGCTGTCCTGACCATGAAATGACTAGGCGTGCCTAATTTGACGAAAGCCTCTGTTCGTGCTGTGAGATGACTGGGCACGTAACAATGTCCCCTTCTTCAGAAGACCTTGCCCACAAGGTCTGGGTACTCTCTCTCTCTCCAGCTCAACATACTCCACCCGAAAAGCTTTTTCTGCTCCCAATTCCTCTTCATTTTACCAACGCCTCTATCACAAATTTTTTTTTTTTTTTTTTTTTTAACAAAAATTTCCTCCGGTTCAGGCCAATTGACCCCTTTTTTGTCTTTGGAAGGGAGGGTGACCACCAGTCGGTGGCGTTGCCCTAATTTCTCCTTCAGGCAGGACACGTGGAAGACGGGAGGGATTTTTGAACTCAGGGGCAGATCCAGACGATACGCCACCTTCCCCACCTTCTCCAACACCTGAATTGATCCATATAATCGTGGGGACAACTTCATGTTCTGCTTTTGGGCCACCGTTTGCTGCTTGTAGGGTTGCAAACGGAGGTAAACCCAGTCCTTTTCCTCAAAATTTCTATCTGTACGTCTTCGGTCTGCATCCTTTCTCATTCCTTCTTGTGTTTGCTGCAGGTTAGCTTGGAGGACACTGAGGATTTCATCCCGTGTTTTTAAGGTATTTTCCACTTCCTGTAACTTTGTGGTGCCTGGAATGAATTGCATTAATTTTGGGGGAAAGGGGTAACTGGATACTGATTCAAATGGGGTTAGCTTAGTTGCTGTATGAGTTGAATTGTTGGCCTTCATGGAGTCCTCATAAGGTGATGACCCGAATCGAGTCTGTAGAACCGTCCTAGTCTGGATTCCAGCCGTTTCTTCATACAGAGGGTTGGTGATCTGTTGTGTAAACCCTTTAGGTTTACCAGTATTTTTGGCAGCCTTGTTCTGCACCATTGCCTCCACATGTGAGGCCACAACATCTAATTTTTGAGCTAATCCTTGCACTAGTTGTTGTAATGCATGGAGATTTTGCTGATACTGATCTTGGCTTTGCTTTATAGATGCCACCGCTTCAGCCAGTTGAGAATATCTAGTTCATGCTCCTTCATCCATGGACGTCGGCTCTGATACCAATGTTACGTTCCTGGTTTATTTTGAAGATAAAAAAGAATAAAATTGGATATTTCGAGGAATCCAAAACCTCCTAATGCTTTAATTGTTGGGAAAATTGTTTGCTGCTCTTTATTTCCACTAATGCCTTTTAAATACTAAAAAGCACAATCGACGTGATTAATAAAAATACTAACAGCTAAGGCTTATCAGCTAATAATACTCAATTTAAACTAACCCATGTTCAGCCTTATCATCAGCCTTACACATGGCATGAGTTTGACACTAACTGGACTAACTGACCTGGCTAACTAGACTTGACTAACTAGAAGTTCATATAAACTGAACAACCCAACTCATCCCCCTTCGACCAGACTAACCAGCCTCGCTCCCAATGAAAGCCAGCTGTCCTGACCATGAAATGACTAGGCGTGCCTAATTTGACGAAAGCCTCTGTTCGTGCTGTGAGATGACTGGGCACGTAACAAGATGATCTGTTGATTTCCTTATCAGCTCTTCGTTTTAGTTGGAGAAACAAAAGAGAGAGAGTCTCAAGCAGTCGGGAGGAAGAAAATGGGTGCGTGAGGTGATTGTGATTTGCAGGCGGTTCGCAATATATATATATATATATTTTATGAGATATATTGAAAATGTGAAAATCAAAACAATAAAAATTAAAAAATATATATATTATAAAAAAATAAAATTATTGTTAACTTTGATTTTATAAAAAATAAAAATTATATTTAATTTTTTTGTTTTTTAAGTTTTTCATATATATATATATATAAAATTAATTATATATGAACAGTACAACTCCGAAACGGCACGCCGAAACGCTCCGAAACCGGAACGTTCCATTCCATTAGAAAAACCAGAACGGCGACCGGAACGGTATTGACAACCATGGTTAATAGCGACACTGTCTAGTGACTTTTGTCCATTGTAATTTGCATTATGCCATTCAGGAATTATTATTCGTAGTGTTGGTAAGAAATAATAACACTAATAATCATTTATATTTGATGGATATGTATTTGTAAACAAAGATGGGTCATGCATTGAAATTTTTAATTTTAAAATTGTAGTTATGTAAAATAAAAATAATTATTATTGTGATTTTAAAATTAATTTGAAAGTGGATGGTAGCAAGATTTAAAATAAAAATAAGAATGGTTTTTATCAAGGTTTAAAAACTAACCTTTAGTTGATTTAGATTATAAGTGAAAGGATAAAAATAATAAAAATTATTGTAATTTTAAAATTTGAATGGAAAGTCAGGAATTATTGTAATTATAATTTTTTAAAAAGTTAAAAATAATTTTATTTTAATTAAGATTTTATTTAAATTAAATTAGTTTTTAACTTGTTTTTTTACTGTAGATTAACCTGGTCAAGATATTAGAAAAATATTTTTATATATGTACATATGAATGTGTGTGCATACATGTGTACTTTTAATTAATTTCACAAGTTAACAACAATATGAAAAGAATAGTAACCAAACACACGAAACTGTATTTCATTAAATTCAAACTCAACTGCAGTTTTAACCAAACACTTAAATTTTAGTTACGAACCACAATTAAAAGCGCTTTTCATGAAACTGTTTTTTTTCAACCTCGACCACAACAACAATCATTCTGCCAAACAGGCTTATAAACAAATTGATCTCCAGTAAGAACTAATTTTTTGAAATTTTTTGATATTTTTATGTGTTTTTTTAGCATTTCTCTTTTCTTTCTGATATATTAAATTCCAGTATTCTAAAAATAATCCACTGCTCTCACAAAATGAAGGCTAGAACGTGATATTAGAAATTAAGATTAAAAGTATTCCAGTATTTTATTCTCTCCCAGCATTTCTCTTTTTTTCTTCAACTGAAGATGACAAAATTTATGTGCTCTGTCTAGCTATGATTCTAAATTTATAAAAAATTCTAATGTTTAAGGCTGGTCACATTTTAAGAAACGTTGGCTTTCTGATGTTCAATATATTAACTCTAGATTGTTGTCTGCTTTGGATTTTGATCAATATAACTAATACAAGAAACAATAACAAGATTTATAGGAATCATTTGAATTATCCAAACAATTAATAAGCAACAAACAGAGTTTGATCCTAGGTATCCATTAGAGTTTGATCCTGGATATACGAGCTCGTAGCTTGATTATCTAGCGGATCATGCGTTGCATCTTTACCAGTCAATTACCTTCGAAACATGTTATCCTAAAGTCTTCCCGATGCAAAAACAGAGTAAAAGAAACATAGTACAAGTTAATAACAGCTTATAAGATACAAGTGTTCGGAAAGAAATTGTACAGAAGCTATAATCCTGAAAATTCCGTGGCACCGTCCTCCATATTTCAGAATGAACAAGTCTTAATGTACATAGTTACCTTATAAACCCTCCATGAAGCGTTGCTGGTTCAACGACCACCGAGGATTGATTCAGAGTCCGACAAGGAATAGGAAGCAATATCATCGGGTGATGTCGGGATTGTTAAAACATGATCTCTAGATGCTTCATTGCTAGCTGGAATTAAACCAGTTCCTGCATCGTGCAGTGGTGGATCAGGTAAAGTAGCATTTCCATCCAAATATTGCATCCCTTGCCTCATGCTAGGTCTAGCTGCTGGAGTTCCATGTGTGCAAAGCACGCCTAGCTTCAAAATCAACTCCATTTCTTCCTCCACATAGTTACCTTCCAATCTGGGATCAGCTGTACCGAGAATGGCTCCTCTTTTCCAGCATTCAAACACCCATTCAACCAGAACAACCTCCTCAGGTGGTCTTTCTGACTCGGCAGGCTTCCTTCCACAAGCTACTTCGAGCATAAATGTCCCAAAAGAAAAAACATCGCTGCAGGTAGTTGACTTTCCTGTTCTAGGAATCTCTGGTGCAAGATATCCAATTGTTCCTACGACATGGGTTGTATGGGGAGTTGATCCATGGTCATGAAACTTAGCAAGCCCGAAATCTCCTAGCCGTCCGTTAAGATCGGCGTCTAATAGAACGTTGCTAGCTTTTACATCCCTATGCAGGACAACTTGTTCCCACTCTTCATGGAGGTAAAGAAGAGCAGATCCTACTCCCCTGATGATTTGATATCGCTGCGCCCAGTTGAGGTTTGGTTTTTCTCTACAAAATAGGAACCTGTCGAGGCTTCCGTTAGGCATATAATCATAGACCAAGAGAAGCTCTCCTTTCCGCCGACAGTAGCCTAAGAGCTGTACTAAGTTCCTATGCCTTAGCCTCCCCATGGTGACAATTTCAGCTACAAATTCCTTCATTCCCTGGTCCGAATCATGAGAGATCTTCTTGACTGCAATTTCCAACTTGGAAGAACGTAATTCTCCTCTGTAAACCCTTCCAAAACCTCCATATCCAAGGAGTCCTTTGTCTTTGAAACCTTTTGTTGCTTTGTAGAGATCCTTGTAACGAAACCTTTGAGGACCATATTGCTTCTCCCAATCCTCGTGTACCTCTTCATATCTCTTCCTCATAAGGTACGTGATTGCGAAACATGCTATGAGTAAAAAAGATACTGTTACTAATGGGATCATAATTCGTAAATCTGGTTTGTTAGCTGAGTTTTTTTCATGAGGAATTGAAGGAAGCTTTGAAATGTCTAGGCTCTGTGCCTGCCCACTTTTGTTGAAGCTCCATCCAAGAATATAGTGATGACTGGATACAGAACCAGTGGATGAAGAGAAACCAACGTACATAGACTCCAAAACAACTAGAGAAAGATTAATAGCTGTTGACAAGAGAGGCTTCTGAGGTTTCATGATACTTGCAGGAGCTAGTGTTACGTTGAGTAGCTTCTCCATCTCATCATAGTCTATCCACACTTGCATTGGATCCCCACTTATGAGCTGCAGGGTTTCATTTCCCCGTTCATGTTCTGAAAAGTATGATGCTTGTGCAGATTGAATGGATGTCAAATTGTTAACATCTATACCAACATGATTGTCTCCGATATCTCTAAATTCAGGGCTGCTCACAGCATCAAGTTCAATGGCAAGCAGGTGATTTGAAGATAAACCGATTGTGGTGGAATTAAAGAGTCCAAGATATTGACTGGCAGTGGCACCCTTGAACTCTGTAGATGGAGAAATAGTGAATGCAATGCCCTGTCCACCACGCGTAGGCGTCTCGGGAACCATGGCAAACACAAAGTTTGTAGAAAATGAAAGGGACCTAGAGTTATTGGAGAAAGATGATTTGAAATGGAAGGGGAATGGGAAGAAAGCATAACCAATCTGCTGCTTTGAAGTGTTTGTCAGTTCCAACAAGCCATTGGGGTGAATACTTGCCATCCCGTTGAGGCTCAGGTTGGCTCCCGTGAAGCCATGGTAGATGAATTGGTGTATCTCTTGAGCCAAAGCCAAGTGTTTTAAGGATATGAAAAGAGATAGCAGAAAATGGAGTGATCGAAGTAAGGCTTCCATTGAGAAAAATTAGAGACAGAAGGAGATGTTTGCTTATTCATCCTTTTAAAAACTTCTGCGGTGTGAACCTGTAGCCTTCGCTGCATTTACATTCGAATCCTTCAGCCAAAACTTCGACATGCTTTGCGCAGTGAAACGTCAACATCTTGGACTTGAGAAAAGCAATGACAATATAAAACATCGTGTGAGTGAAGTTAGAAACAGCTTGCGACTGCTAATTGGCTCTATAGGTCCCACGCAAAGACAATTCTAGAATAGACAATTCTATACATGTTATTCAAGGAAGAACAGCAAGAATATTTAACTAAGTGAATTATTATACTTCAATTACATGGAGTTGGCATTCAATGCTTAGGCTTTGTTCTGACGAATTAAGGGACAGAAGTTTCAGTATGAGTTTGCAATTTGTCGATCACGGTAGCAAAGGCGGTTCGTTTTTTAACACAAGTAGAACAGCATATATGTTGTCTTGAAAAATAAGATGTGGTATGAAATAGATTTTGGCAGCCTGATGCCAAACATGTAAACTGATGTTGCTCCCATTTTGTTCAAGTTTCTACAAATGCAGGCATCGGAAGTCCAATTTTGTCTGCTTTGAATTCTCATAACAAATAATAGAAGAAAATTAAGGGGATTTCGTTTCAATAAATATCTTTGACTTGTCCACATAAAATAAATAAATAAATAAAGTAGTAATGACCAGATAATATTGACATTTGCTCCTCCCTTCCAAGTTTCAATAATAAATCAATGACATGCTTGAAAGACTGTTTAGTCTGATGTCACCCCTGATTCCTAAGGATACTACAACCAGTAACCTCTCGGGTTTGGTGAGTTCTTTTACGAGAAATGTTGTTTGAAGCATCGTCAAGACTGGTGTTTGGAAGATGGGAACAGCTTTAAATCATGATTTGTTTGCAAAAATATGTTGGCCATTACAAAACCACGGGAACATTCATGATAACTGATCCCAGCCCTGGTGGTCTTTATTTACACAACTGTAATAGAAGTTGAAACTACTATCTAGGAATGACACGTGACTGCGATCAAAAGCAACGTGGTTTTGGTATTTTTCCCAGGGATTAGCAAACAGTTCTCAGGTTTTGGTGGTCAGTTTAGGTACTTATCGTATCAGTTCACCATCAGCTAAGACTGTTAGTTTTTCTGTGTATAATGAAAAACAAGCGCATGTCACTAATCTTCCTGCCAGAATGATCGAATCTTAGCCCCACCACCATGATGTCCTTTTTTTAATATCTGCTATCAAGTAATTAGCAAGCAATAATGAGCTGATAATCTTGATTTAACAGCATTTAATGTCAGCATTTTGTTACTGCGTTCTCTCTCCCTGTGTATAATGTTCGTTGTATAATGTTCGTAGTAAAAAAAAAAAAGGCAAAATGTGTTAGAATTACGTGTGAGATGCTGTCTCGAAGATAAAATTAAATTAATTTGGATGTTTTTTAATTTTGAATTTTTTATTTCAATAACAGAGTTTAATTCGGTATTTGCTGAAAATTTGGTATAAATTATCAATAATCTTTCATGATTATTGAGAATTTGTTTTTGATTACAATTAAGTTTCTTGTAAGCCTTTATAATAGGCATTTCAATTCAATAAAATAATTATCTTTCTCTTCATTTTCTCAATTTCATAATTCCCAGTATTCAATTCAAACAGCAACTGTTATGAACAGTTACTGTTCAAATCATAAAATTTCAACAGTGGTATCAGAGCAAAATTGATACAACGGGCCGAGGGAAATTTGGTGTGTAACAGCCCCAAATTTTTTTTACTATTAGTTATCCGTTAATCTTTCTCCCTATAAAAAGTAGATGGAGCATAAAAAAAAACTCTCGCTGAAATTTCTAACAAAATTTCGGCAGAGACTCACCTATATCGAGAGATCCCAATTTATCGACAATGTAACCTACACACGGTTTGATTCACATCTCATCCACAATTACATCCATATTTAGTACAAACAACTGCATAATTCTTTCTAAAATATGTTCAGGACCATATTCATTCTCAAACTCCATCTTACATCACATGCATAAGATAATAATTAAAAGAGTCAATTTGAAACACGAAGATTTCACATACATACATACATACATACATACATACATACATACATACATACATAACACCACACAATTTAATATTCTAACATAATCTAGTACTTTCTAATATCTCAAGCGTAGGTTGATACATTTAATATTCCAGAAACAAAATATTACATGTTTACATGTTTTCTGCATGACAAAATTACACTATAAATCTCTAAGTTCCTAACTTATACAAAAAAGGATCAAGGACATAAAATATATTCCTGACGGGAATGGGAGGAACCTGCAAAATATAGATTTTCCATATAAGTAAAAATAATTAAGTAAATACAAGCAATTTACAGAAGAAATTTAAACAACGTATCTATCAATCTACTTAAATCATATGAGATTCTAAATACAATCATATACACCTTTTTAAGGTTATATAAAAGAAAATTTGTTTATTTTGACTACTTCTCCCCCCCTCCACATCGAAAAGACTATAGCCGACACTAATGACCCCCATTAGTGTCTTTAGTTGCCTGTCCTGGAAACAACTAATCAGTTTCATGAAAATGCTGACATGAATATAATTGTTTGTGTCATTAGCTATTTTTAAAACTAAAATAGCTAATCATTGTTCCATATTACCTTGGGAGGTTCTCGGGTATGCTGATGTCAAGAATTCTTGACATCATTAGCTTTTGCCTCAGAAAGCTAATTAAGTCTATAAATTTTGCCGATATCGATGTCACCAGCTGATATCATTAACTATTCCGAAACTGAATAGTTAATCAAGTTTATAAATTTTGTCAATATCGACGTCACCCGCCGATATGATTAACTATTCTGAACCTGAATAGTTAATCAAGTTTATAAATTTTGTTGATATCAACGTCACCCACCGATATCATTAACTATTCTGAACCCGAATAGTTAATCAAGGTTTATATTTCTCCTCCCACGTACCGGTAGTGCCGATGTTAACCAGAAACATATATATATATATATATATATAGTTCCATCACTTAACCTTTCCTTTATCCCTTTTCTTTTCCTCATCAATAAGCATTAAATTGTTATATTTCAAAGTTAGTTAAAATAATTATTGACTAAAAGAGGTATAGGTACCATATACCTACCTGTTGTAAACTCTCGACTTGCGTTCCCCTGTTGTTGTACTCCTCCCGCAGTTCCTCCTGAAACCACAAACACCCATCATTATTCCATATTAATCCACATATCACACACAACAACAACAACATGGTAATAATATTCATTTCTCTTTTACCAATCTTTTCTTTCTCATTTACATTCCTCATTATCATTCTTTAACTCTTCTTTTATTTCTTAAAGATCAAGACACACTTTATAAAGGGCAAGAAAACAAATTCTACCCTTAACATGGCTAAATTTTGTATTTTATTCACTTGGCCAAATCTACCAACAAGGATGACAGCTCGACCTCTCCTCAGATAATTATTTTTATTTGGAGTTCTAGAACTCCAAATTAGACGAGATTAGACTCATTGGAAAGATAACACTCTTAGATACAACTTCTATGAAGGGACCCTCCCTGTATTCTGTATTTTTTAGGTCCAAATTCCCCCAATAAACAGGGCAACTAATCTGCCCTGTTTTGCAAAATGAAGAAAGTATCTTCAATCCTTGCTTCCTTATCAATCACAACCATGTCTTCCCTTTATTCATGAAGACCCTGCTCATTTATGTCCTCTTAAGGTTATTTGTACCAAGTAAATTAGTTAAGAAATTTCATAAATTCTCCTTCCCTCTCAGTAGTGTTTCTGCCGAGACTTGCCCAAGGGAACCAAGAGTTCCCTTCCTCTTTTCTTTGCACTCATTTCTTCTTCCTCTTTAAGGTACTTAGATTATTCTAGTCCATTTAATCTCACTCATTTCTACATTTTCCTAACATTTTATGTTAAAGAACCCTAATTCCCAATTCAAGAAGAATCATAAACTTCTAATCAAATTGAAGTTAATTTCATATAAATTGAAATTAAAACTCCTTACTTAGATGGAATCTAAACTTTACTTCACAAATTTTGGAAGAATCTTAGCCTTTTCTCGTTCTATATAACCAGCCACTCTTCTCCCCCCTTTCTTCCCTGATTCTTCACTTTCTTCTTGTTAATTCTCCACCCAATTATGTTCCTCCACTTTATAATTCCAAAGCTTATATGGGTTTAAAAATTTTGGGTGTTTACTCCTAGTTTTATGGAGTAAAAATTTGAGATTCTCCCTCCCCTATTTCTTCTAGTTTTCAGTCGGCCATGGATGAGAGAAGGGATGGTATTTATAGTCCCATCTTCTTTGTCATAACCCAATTTTGGGTTATTCCCCAAAACTACCCGAAAATAACAAAAAACATAAAATAAAAGGGGCTGGTGTCGGTAGAAAAATCAAAGTGAATTTTGGATGTTTTTGAGAGCTCGATCGTACCTCTTTTGTGCCCAAAAATGAAGGAAATCGCAGATTCAAGGATAAAGTAATTTATTATCGGATAAATCTGCATAAAAATTAAGTTGAACGATATAATTATATTTTTATGGGCCAGTTTGATTTAATCATTGGCCAACTTAAAAGTGTAATTATGTTTGAGAATTAATTTAGGGTTCAATCGAAGGATTTAATTAAGTGCAAGGACTTGATTATACTTTAAATTGGTCAAATTAATTTTATTAAGGGCTTAGTCAATGAGAAATCAAGTTCTTGAATTTCATTCGGGTTCAATTGATGAAATTTGAATTTGTTCAAGCCAATTTTGCAAAATCGGGGGCCAAATTGAACAAATTGAGAGTCTAATGGTCAATTGAGGGTCAAATCGCACAAATCAGTAATCAAGGACCAAAATAAAAAAGGCGCGCAAAGTCAAGGCTGATATTGAAATTCTAACCGGGGTAATTGCACAAAATTCATAAGTTTAAATCCAATTTGGGGGTGCAATAAGAACAATTACAAATTAAAGGATCAAACTGCGCTTTCACCCTCTAAAGCAGCCCTCTACCGCCTACACCTACTGACAAGCCGCTACACCTGCCGCCGACAAGCCTGCTGCAACCGTCGCCTACAGGCCACTGCACGCCACCGGCAAGCCTGCTACCGCAGGAGGTAGCCCACCGTTGTTTGCAACGTCACCTCCTGCACTGCCTATAAAAACGACAAGCAGAGGAAGAAAAAATTTTCACGAGAAAGAGATGAAACAGAGAAGAAAACAGGTGGAAAAAAGAAGAGAAATTTACGTGACAAAGTTGTCGTAGAATCACACACAAAAAATCACACCATCTCCCTCGACAATCAGCTCCCTCTCTCTCTCGGTTTGCAGGTCCATTCTCCCTCTAAAACTAGCAGTCGGTATCTCTCTCTCCCCCTCTCGATCTGCAACTCCGACGCCAGCTCAGGCCACCCAACTTCACCCTCATCACCTCCGGTAGCCTTCTCTCCAAGCCAAACAGCCCAGTAGCAACTCAGGCGAAGGCAACGAGAATAGCCCCATCGACTGCAACGTGACCGTGCACTTTCCGACGTCCACTCCGGCCACCACAGGCCATCATTTTCGAAGCCACCACAACAGGAAGAACCACCTCGACCTTCTCTACCCAACGGTATTAACAGGTACGCCGTTCGTCACACTCTAAAATTTACATGTTACTGTTTATCTTCTTCCTCTGCAAGCACGGGGAGTGAATTAATTCACTCCCCGCGGATCAATTGGGCCGGGCCTTGTGCCCGGCCTGACCCTTGAAGAAGGCTGGGCTTCCAGCCCGAGAGAAGGCATGAGCCGAAGCCAGTCAGAGAATAAATGGGTCGAAGCCCAATTCGAAGATGAGGGGGCCGAGAGCCTAGCCCACTTTGGTGGTGGGCTGACAGCCTAGACCAAGGTAGGCAGGCTGGCAGCCTGGCCCCATGCAGGGGGTTGGCAGCATGGCCCATCAGGGCTGGGCAACCAGCCCATCAAATATAAAAAATAAAAGAAAATACAAAATTTACAAAAAAAATATTTTTGTTTTAAAAAGAAAGATAAAATGTGTTGTTTTTGTGCATACAACCAATACACTACATATTTTGAAAATTCTTTTTTCTTTCAAAAATATATATTATCTCGGAGTTTGAAGAAAAAATGTGTTTTAGCATGGATTTCGCGAAAAAAATCATTTCTTGCATTTTTGGATTTTACAACATGTTTGTAAAATCCAAAGGGTATTGGCCAATATTCCAAAAATATAAAAACCTTATTTTTGGTGATTCATATTATTCACTGTTGATATTTGGATAAATAAATCCTAAAGGAGTTAATATCCAAAATATTGGCGGGGATAATTCGTTATTATTCACTATTGGTATTTGGATAAATAAATCCTTAAAGGGTTAATATCCAAAATATTTTTACAGGAATAATATGTCATCATCATTTAACCAATATATTTTTGAAAGGTTAATAATATAGCAATCATAAGACAAACCAAAACACCAAGCAGCCTACCTTAGGTAGGGCATACGAGGGGTGCTAAAACCTTCCCTTTCCGCAACCAGTCCCTTGCCTTAGAATCTCTGAAAGATCAGTTTAGGTTTTCTAGTAACCATAATACTAGGTGGCGACTCCCTTTTCCACAAAAATTAAAGATGAAACCCCGACACGAATTCCCCCGCTCACGGGGAGAGTCGCCATGACGCCGCGCTCTCGCGGAGGGTGCAACAGGATGGTGACTCCGCTGGGGACATTTGGACTAGGCTTGGCAATTTCTCTGTTTATGCTTTGTATTGTTGATTTTTTTTTATTTTGCTATGAATTGTTTTTTTTTCAAAGTCTTTAGCATGCATCTTTACATCCTATCATCATAATATGCCTTGTCATGCATCACTTTTATTATTTTTATATATTTGTGAGCACACACATTAAACTTTAAGTTAAGTGGGGGACTAGCAGCTTACCTATGACTTGAGTCAAGGTTTAAGTTTGTGTAAACCTCAACTCTTCGCAGAGTGTTTAGATTAATAGTGATTGGTATACATACCATCTCGCTATCTGCTAAACCCCCATATCGCCTTTACAAAGGTGATCACTAGGACAGCAAGAGATCCTCTTTAGAGACCAAGTAGTAAACCTACCTTGTGTCTCACATAAAAGAACTAGAACCTATCATTAGGGTGTATGCTCCATAATATCTTTTTGCATAAAAAAAACCCTAAAAAAGAATCTTGACTTGCAGGTCTTGTGAACGAAATGGCCATTACTACTAAACTTTCCATCATGGAGTATGGGAAAAATTCTGAATTGTCACAATTGACTGAAGGAGACTACCTTAAAAGAGATGCTATGAGGCTATCACCAATCAAGAATCTGAATTGCATTATGAATGAGGTGAACAAGTTAACAACTCATTTTCAGGATGTGGACAAGGACGCATTTTTTAGAAAATACGGACGCCTGATGGAGATTGCGAAGGTAGAAGTTTTAACCTCAGTGGTGCGAGCTCTAGTTCATTTTTGGGATCCTGACTACCGATGTTTTTCTTTTGGGAGCATAGACCTATGTCCTACTGTGGAGGAATATGGGATGTTGATTGAGTTTCCAACCGATCTGTACAGAATTTATTTTTCTTTGAGATCTAGAAAAATCATCCTCGAACTGTCAAAGTAGCAACACCAATATTCAATGGTGAACACCATCATATTTGGGCTGTCAAAATGAGATTCTTCTTGAGATCCCAAGGGTTGTGGAATGTTGTGGTGACTGATGTTGATCCACCACCATTGAATGGAAACCCAACAATAGCCCAGATGAAGGCACATGAAGAAGAGAAACTCAAAAAAGACAAGGCCATTACTTGTCTACATTCTGGACATGCAGATCATATATTTACCAAGATAATGAACTTGGAAACATCAAAGCAAATATGGGATAAGCTCCAAGTCAAATTTGAAGGCAGTAGCAGAGTCGAAGTTGTCAAGCTACTTGCATTTAAGAGGGAATTTGAATTGATGAAGATGAAAGACAATGAGTCTGTCAAGATATATTCTAGCAGATTGATGAACATTGTAAACCAAATGAAACTCCTTGGGGAAACATTTGAAGATCATAAGGTAGTAGAAAAACTTATGATGTCAATTCCACATAAATTTGAAGCTAAAATCTCTGCAATAGAAGAGTCTTGTGATTTGCAAAATCTTACTATTACAGAGTTAATTAGTAAATTATACATACAGAAGCAAAGAGTTCAAATGAGGGATGATGAAGTTGTTGAAGGAGCATTCCAAGTGAGCAGTAAGGCATGAAGAACTAGCAATTTGCCAAAGAAAATTTTTAACAGTGGTGGCAAAACCATCATTCTCTCCAAAAGCAAAGTAATTGTACCTGCGAGCAGATAGGCTTTTTCACCTTGTTCTTATTGCAAAAGAACAAATCATGTGAGATCGATTGTTGGTTCAAAGACAAATCCCTTCTTCATTGTGATTTCTACAAGAAGAATGGGCACAGTGAGAAATACTACAGAATAAACAGGAAACAACCTTAACAGGAAATCCATCAACATGCAAACGTTTCTAAAGAAGGCAAAGATGATGAAGAACATTTGTTCATGGCATCACGTGCTGATAACACCTGCAAAAAGGATGCTTGGCTGATCGACAGTGGCTACACCAGTCACATGACCAAATTTCTGTCAATTTTCTTTTCAATTGACAAGTCAATTAAGCCAAAGATTAAGTTTGAAAATGGAGATATTATGGAGGCAAAGGGCAAAGGTATTGTTATTGTTTGCACAAACAAAGTTATGAAAGTCATTACGAATGTTCTTTATATTCCAGAATTAGATCAAAACCTCCTGAGTGTTACACAGATGCTGAGAAATGGATATGAAATATCATTTAAAGATATTTTTTGCTTAATTACTAATTCGCATGATTCAACAATAGCAAAAATTAAAATGGAGGGTAAGAGTTTCTATTTGAAACTAGATGTTATAGAAGGACATGTCTTAAGTGTCAAAGCTGATGAAAGTATTGTTTGGCACAAGAGGCTTGGTCATTATAACTTTAAATCATTGAAGATGTTGTATGATGGTGATATGGTAGAAGGCATGCCTGAAATTCACGTAAGTGAACAGATTTGTGAAGGCTATGAATTTGGAAAACAACACCGAAAAGCATTCCCTCATAATGTATCAACTAGAGCCACAAACAAACTGTAGTTAGTCCATTTAGACATTTGTGGACCAATGAGTGTTTCTTCCTTAAACAACAATGTGTATTTTATGTTGTTTATTGATGACTACTGCAGAATGACTTGGGTTTATTTTTTGAAAACCAAGTCACAAGCACTATCAATGTTCAAGAACTTCAAGTGTATGGTTGAAACTCAAAGTGTCAGAGATCAAGGTGTTGAGAACTGACAATGGTGGAGAGTATATCTTGAAGGAATTCAACTCCTACTATCAAGAAGTAGGGATTGTGCACTAGTTGACATTGCCCTACTTCCCATAGCAGAATGGAACTTCTGAAAGGAAAACAAGACAGTTATTGAGATGTCCAGGTGTATGTTGTTCGAAAAGAAGTTGCCAAGATTTCTATGGGCTGAAGCAGTAAATACTTCAGTATATTTGCTAAATAGATTACCAACTAAATTTATTCAAAGTAGAACACCTCTGGAAGCTTGGTCTAGGGTGAAACCTCCTGTCAAACATTTTAAAATGTTTAGGTCTCTCTGTTATTTTCATGTGCCTGCTGCAAGAAGAGGAAAACTTGATGAAACAACAGAAAAAGGAGTTCTCGTTGGGTATGCAACAGAATTGAAGGGATACAGGATATACAATTTGAATAAAGCTAAAATTTAAATTAGTAGAGATGTGCATTTCGATGAATTTTGTTACTAGAATTGGGACTTAAAGCAAGTTGATCAAAGAGTCACAGCTCTAAGACCAATAATGGAAAGAATAGGTGATGAAGATGAAGAACAATCAAACAGTGAAACAACCACAAATTTAGAAGTTTGTAAGGTGAAATCCTTGGCTGATGCAATTTAGTGCATGCTAAGTCTACGAACTACACTAATGCTGCAACTTTTCCAACTTGGATTGAGGCTAAGAAGGCAGAAATTGATTCCATTGAAAGAAATGGAACATGGAGACTAACTAAGCTGCCCAACGATAAGAAGAAAATTGGTGTAAAATGGGTGTTCAGAACCAAATTTAATCCTGATGGTTTAGTCTTTAAACACAAGGCTAGATTGTTTGTTAAAGAATTTGCTCAAGTTGCTGGAGGGGATTATGGTGACACATTTGCATCAATTGCAAGGCATGACATCATTCGGCTTCTTCTTGCTTTTGCTGGTCAATTGGGATGGAAAGTATACCATTTAGATGTGAAATCTGCATTTCTAACTGGCATACTTCTTGAAGACATTTATATGTAGCAACCAGAAGGTTCAAAATTGTAGGGCAAGAACACAAAGTATACAAGCTACACAAAACTCTTTATGGGTTAAAACCAGCACCACGAGCTTGGTACAACAGAATTGATTCTTATTTAATTCAATTGGCTTTCAAAAGGAGTGAAAATGAAGCTACTTTGTATTTGAAGCAAGAAGATGACGATCTGCAACTAGTAATTTCGCTTTATGTTGATGACATGTTAGCGACTGGAAGCAATACAAAATTGCTAGCAAAATTTAAAAGGGAGATGCAGGATGTGTTCGAAATGAGTGATTTGGGTGCTATGAATTATTTTCTTGGAATGGAGATACAACAGAGTAGCTCTAGTATTTTTGTGAAGCAAATGAAGTATGCTATTGATATACTCAAGAAGTTCAGACTGGAATCATTTTGAAATTTTCTCAAATCTTTAGGGGTAAAGTTGTAACTTTGTCAAATTGAAGGACTAAGTTGAAAACATCATAAATTCATAACTATACTGAAGTTTTTCCCATAATTCATCCTCAATTCTTTCGAGAATCTCGAATTTCACTACAGGGACCAAACTATAATTTTTCCAAAGTTTAGGGACTAAACTGTAATTTTCACAAATGAGGGACCAAAGTGAAACTTTATCATCTTCACCCTCCAGGCTACTGTCCAGATTCCCAAAAAAGGTTTTCAATAATTTTCCAATATTTTTTCACACCTAACACATCAATTAACCTCAAAATCATTTACAATGCAATCAATTAAACCATTATCCAACACATTTAATACTTAACATCACAATCAATTCATTAATCAAACCCAAAACAAAATCTTCAAGCCCATATCTTCAATAAATTTAAAATCTTAACTAATAACAACATTTATACATATTAAAGCATAAACATTATCATAACAACTTATTTCTTCTACTTCTTTTCTCCTTCCTTTATCTTTCCCTTTTTTCCCTTCTTCTTCTCCTTTCTTTTTGTCCTCCCAATGCTCTCTCTTAAAATCCCATATCTCTTTTTTTTTCTATTTCTATTTATAAATTTGTACAATTGTTACAACACTCATCATTCATTTATACTTAATTCTAAGCCACCAAGGGCATTGTTCCCTTTAAAAAAAAAACATTACAACAATTAAGGATTATTTAGTGAATTATTATCAATTCTATGCATTGTTTATTTTGAATTAGAATTTGAAAAACCATTTAATTTTTTGGTTCTTAGTAAAAATAAATAGTTTGGCTTATAAACATATAAGTTTATGAGTTAAACCCTTAATTAAGTTTATTGAATAGATTTTATTTTTTTAGTTGTTTTTTAGTATATCTCATTTTATATTCAAATAATCTTGATATTTTGCCTAAAGGATATCAAAAGGATTTCCTTTGATATCCACTTTTGAGTTCCATTCCATTTTGAGTCAGATGAGTGAATAATTTTTTATATGTATGAAAAATATTATAAATATTTGAATTCTTAATATGAATTAGATCATGCTTCTTGATAATGTATATGTCGATTATCATCTTTTGTTACGATAAAGCATAATCAATTGTTAAAATCTGAATTCATAATATGAGCCAATACATATTTCTAGATTGATAATTTCTTATTTGATTGATGTCATGAGTTGAGCTCTAAAATAAAAATATATGTGTTTAATTATAATATTAAATGTTATTGAGAATACTCATGCTATGATATAGGGATTGTTAAATCATATTCTCTAGATGCTTCATACTAACATTAGTCAACCATTTCATATACAAGTTAATAACAGCTCATAAGATACAAGTGGTTGGAAAGAAAGTGTACAAAAGCTACAATCTTAAAATTTCCTTGGCACCTTCCTATATATTTCACAATGAACAAGTCTTGATGTACACATTTACGCAACCAATCCTCCACAAAGCAGTTGTGGTTCAACGACCAAAGAGGATTGATTCGGACAAGGTATGTGAAGAAATATCTTCTGATGATACAGGGATTGTTAAAACATGTTCTCCAGATGCTTCACTGCTAACTGGAAGTAGACCAATTCATGTACCTTGAAGTGGTAGATCAGGCAAAGTAGTATTTCCATCCAAATATTGCACCACTTGCCTCATGCTAGGTCTGGCTAATGGAGTGCGATGTGTACAAAGCAGACCTAGCTTCAAAACCCCATTTCTTAATCCAGAGTTCCCTAGAATGGCCCCTCTTTTCCAGCATTCAAATACCCAGTCAACCAGAATAACCTCCTCAGGTGGTTTTTCTAACTCTACAGGCTTCCTTCCACAAGCTACCTCGAGCATAAATGTCCCAAAACAAAAAACATCGCTGCTCGTAGTTGACTTTCTAGTTCTAGTAACCTCTGGTGCTAGATATCCAACAGTTCCAACCACATTGGTTGCTTCGGGTGTTAATCCATGGTCGTGAAACATAGCAAGCCAAAAATCTCCTAGTAGTCCGTTAAGATTAGCATCTAATAGAACATTGCTAGCTTTCATGTCTCTATGCAGAACAACCTGCTGCCACTCTTCATGGAGGTAAACAAGGGCAGACACAACTCTTCTAAGGATCTGATATCGCAAAAACCCAATTAAGGCTCAGTCTATGATTGCAAAATAGGAGCTTCTCAATATAAGTGCTATATGTGCTATGATGTTGCTTGCAAACTCACATATATATCTAGACATTTTATTTTTGATGAACTTGAATTTCCTTATGCCAATTTGTTTGCTTGTGTGAGAAATTGTAAGTTCAATACTATCAACTCCCCTGTCATCTCCCTTGTCATGCCTTCGTCTGCTGTTACATCCAACAATGTTGTTGTTTCATCCCCTTTGGTTTAAACTACATCTCCACCTCATGTGGCAGTGTCATCTCGTCCTGGTCACCCTTTTCCTTCCATTCACAGCCCCTCCTCCTTCTCCTCGAAGTCCAAATCTGCATATGCTCCGTTACAATCTTCTCCTGTGGTTTCTGAATCCACTTCTGAAAGTTCATCGGAGGTTAATTCTTCATCGGCTAACACATTCAGACCTGAGGCTATCTCGATTGTTCTTCATATCCCTGATATGAATGTGCACGCTATGCAAACAAGAAGTAAAAGTGGAATTTTAAAGAAAAGGGCCTACTCTGCGTCTGTTGTTAATGCTTCTACGGTTATTGTCCCTTTTGTTACTGTTTCTTCAGAATCTGATTCCACCAAGATTGAGCCTTACGGTTGTCATAACCCAATTTCTGGGTTATTCGCCAAAAATTGGGTTATTCCCCAAAATATACCAAAAAATAAAATAAATAAAATAAAAGGGGCTTGTGTCGACAGAAAAATTAATGTGGAAATTTTGGACGTTTTCGAAAGCCCGGGCATACCTCTTTTTGCCAAGAAATGAAGGAAAATGCAGATTCAAGGCTAAAATAATTCATTATTGGATAAATCTGCGTAAAAATTAAGTCGAAAGACATAATTATATTTTATGGGCCAATTCGATTTAATCGTCGGCCAATTTAAAGTGTAATTATGCTTCTGAATTAATTGAGAGCCCAATTGAAGGATTTAATTAAGCGCAAGGGCTTAATTATACTTTAAATGGGTCAAATTAATTTTATTAAGGGCTTAATTGATGAAAAAATCAAGTTTGGAAGCCTAGTTTGGGTTAAATTGAGACGATCGGAATTTTCGGTGACGAAACGTTTTGGGTGAAATCGAGAGCCAAAATTGAAGATAAAAACATCTTTTTTTTTCTTGTAGAAAAAACTTTTTTTTGTCGCAACATATTTATTTAAAATTTTCAAAAAAAAAACCTGCAGCGGCTGAGAAGGCAACCAAGGCAACTGTATCACATCACTGTAGAATGTAACTCATCGCCGCAACTGTAGTTCGCCACTGTCGGAGACAACTCCACTCACTGCATGCGGCTGTAGCTTGGCGTGACAAGTCCACCTCCTCCGCCTATAAATACCACGGGAACAGAACATAGAGGAGGGGGGAGAGGGGTGAAGATTGGGGTCTGAAAAACAGAGGAGAAAATTTTTGGGAAAGTCTCGGGGAAAAGACCTGTTAACAGGAGGTGAAAACTGGAAAATAATACACATACGAGGGGGAGAAATAGACAGTAACGGGAGGAGGAAAATTTTTGACAGTGAGGGACTGTCACGGGGAAGAAGATTTCAAAACTAGGGAAATTTTTCACTGTCACGAGGGCTGAAAACTGAGAAAAAACCAGGGGGAAGGACAAACAAAAAACTTGTGGGAGACACGCAGAAAAAAAACAGAGGAAAACACAGAGAACAAGGAGCAAAATTTTAAGTAACAGAGGAGAGAGTTTACGTAGAGAGAACGTGAGAAAAACCAGAGAAAATTTTCTCGGAGAGAGGGAGACGACAGAACACATCCATCGTCTCTTCATCTTCCTCATCTTCGGCAAAGTCAGCCACCTCTCTCTCCAGTCGACGTACTACAAGAAAAATGGGTTGTTTGCAACGGACTCATCCATTACAAACAACAAAGACATCCGTTGCTAATATTAATTAGCAACGGATTTTGCAACGGAAGTATTTCATTGGAATCCAGTGATAGCAAATTCATTTGCAACGGAATATCCATTGCAAACGGATATTCCATTGCAAATTCAAAATTTTCAACTTTTTCTTCTTTTCTCTCTCTCTCTCCCCGCTGCAATGACACAAAATTAAATAATGACTATAAATTAAATTCCGGATCATAGCTCATTTTTCACAAATCACACGAAAAGAACTTTCATTTATCTAAAGGGTATAGATATTAGAAAGAAAAAAAAGAAGCTTTTCACTTGAAATACAACAATAAAAAATAAAGCGCCTAGACTACCCCCTCACCATCTTCAACAAACGGCTTGAAGAAAAAAACGGCGCTCTCTCTAGAAACTTCAATGGCTCTCACTAAAAGTCTCCTCTGCTATTATTCTTCATTCTCTCAAATTCACTACAAATATAGGGATTTCAATTACGCTCCTCAAATATTTTCTCAGCCTGAACCGTCCTCTATCGCTTTCTCTCCGATTCGTAACAAGTTTTCCGAGCTCGGAAATGGCCTCCTGTTTTTCTTCTCACTCAAGTCCGGGGAAACAACAGAAAGTTTTTCAGCTTTCTTGAAAAGTCCTCGCCTCCTCTTGGAGAAGGTCACTTGTCTTGCAGTCACGTTGTCAATCTTCTTGATCTTGATCTTCTCTCTAGCCATTATGCTTTCCCTTCAAAAGAAAAAACGCACAAGCGTAAACACCCAGTTCAGATCCAAGCAGAAAACACCCCAAAAAAGTAGAACACGCGCCAATATTGGCTCGTGAATATGCAAAAGAATTGGAGTAGGAGACATGAATTAACGAGCTTTCCCTTGTTTACCTTATGAGGAGCTGGCTTGAGTTAGGTCTGATCAGAGGAATCACAAGCTCACTTTCTGTTGTTTCTGAAAATCGAGAGAGAAGAACAATTAATGGCGCTTAACTTAAAAATTTTAAAACAGTATGTATGGGTTCCTGCAGGTATTTAAAGGATTTTGAAAAGAACTTTTCATTTGCAATGGATAATCCGTTGCAAATGGTTTTAAATTGCAACGGAATTTCCATTGCAACCCATGTTTTTTTTCCGGAATTTGTTTAGCAACGAAAAATTCGTTGCTAAACAAAATCCCCGTTGAAAACAGGTCATTTTTGTAGTAGTGACGTTTCTCTCTCAACCCCGTTGCAGCTCCTTCTCTCTCCCCGACAGCCTCCTCTCTCTCTCTGAAAAACGGACGTGAAGCAACTCCTCCTCTTCCTCCTCTAGCCAGTTCCTGTGAACACCACACCAGCAGCTCCATCCCAGCCTTCTTCTCTAGCTCCAGTGACGAAGAGCAGCAGCCAGCAGCAACGAACACAACAACATATCGGCAGCTTTAGGAGCTCCTCCCGGCCACCACAGGCCATCATTTTTTACACTACCACCGCAAGGACAGCCACCTCGGCCTCCTCTACCCGGCAGCAATAGCAGGTGAGCCTCTTGTGGTGGTCGACCGACCACCAATTACTATTCACGTGAATTGCATTGGTTGTTGGGCTAGGCTGCTCTCGGCCCAGCCCGGTAGGCTAGACCAGGTCCAGTCCAGCCCATCAGAGTTGGGCTAGGCCCGGCAAGAATTTTTTTTTTATTTTAATTTTAAAAAAAAACAAAAAAATGCATTTAAAAAAATATGTTTGTTTTCATGCATACGGCTGAATTCCAAGATTTTTCCATGTTTATTTTTCGTCAAAAAAAATGTTACATCTTTCTCATACTTTAAAACAAAAATCCGGATATCGTAACCAGTTTATGATTATCTATTGGAATTTGGCCAAAATATCAAAAACAATTTAACAATTATTTTGTTTTAGTTTTCGCGGTGTAAATTTACATTGTAAAGTACACCCGCAGATAAAAAAGAAATTTTAGCTACGGTGTAAAATTATATTGTAAAGTACATCCGTACATAAAAAAAAAGAGATTTTTAACTGCGGTGTAAAATTACATCGTAAAGTACACCCGCAGACAAAAAAATGTTTTTTTTTAAAATGCAGTGTAAAAATTTTTAACCTAGAAAAAAACAATCAAACAATAATGCACCTTACCTTAGGTAAGGTGCACTGGGGGTGATGCCTCTTCCCCTTGCACAACAAGCCCCCTTACCCAAGACTCTCGTAGACCAATAGGTTCCTATTAACCTTAATACTAGGTGGCGACTCCTAATAATTATAGTCGTAATTTTTACGGCTATAAAACACACCTCCATTTTCACCGCGCACCGTTGTCTCCCCAATCCTTGGGATGGCAGGGCGCGAAGCGTGAAAAAATCATTGTCGCGACAACGGTTATAAAATTGTGATGCGATTTCCAATTTGGGTACAGGCTATGAATGAGGAAGTTGAGGCTTTACGAGCTCAGGGAACCTTGACATTGGAGTCTCTTCCATCTCATAAGAATTTGGTGGGTTGTAAATAGATCTTTAAGATCAAACGGCATGCCAATGGTTCTACTGCTCGTCATAAGGCTCGCCTAGTTGCTCAAGGGTTTAGTCAAGAGCCTGGAATTGATTATGGAGAAACATTTAGTCCTGTGGTGAAACCAACCACCGTGAGGGTTGTGTTGGCTCTTGCTGCTCATTTTGGATGGGTCCTGAGTCAGCTTGATGTTAAAAATGCTTTCCTGCATGGTGTTCTTCAGGAGGAGGTTTTCATGAAGCAACCTCCTGGTTTTGTGGATCCTTTATATCCACAATCTATGTGTCGTCTTCGTAAGTCCCTGTATGGGCTAAAACAGGCACCCCGAGCATGGAATGAGCGGTTCACTTCATTCTTGCCCACTTTGGGATTTTGTAATACCTACTCGGATTCCTCACTCTTTGTCAAACATCTTATTGATGGTCTTATTATCTTGTTGGTGTATGTTGACGATATAATCATCACAGGTAGTGATTCCACTATTAATAGGGAGGTTATTCAGTCTCTTACAGCTGAGTTCGACGTCAAAGATTTAGGTGAACTTCACTATTTTTTGGGCATTCAAATTTCTCGTACATCTACTAGCTTGTTCTTGTCTTAATCAAAATATATTCAGGATCTTTTGGTGAAGACAGACATGGTTAATACCAAGGCTTGTGCTACTCTGTGTCTTTCCTATCAATGGTTACTCAAGGATGATGGGATACCTTTTGGCAATCCTTCCATATATCATAGCATTATGGGGACATTACAATATCTTACTTTCACCAGACCTGACACTGCCTTCTCTGTTGATCAAGTGTGCCAATTTATGCAAAATCCTATGCTAGATCATTTTACTACAATCAAACGAATTCTTAGATATCTCAAGGGGTCTCGCCATTGTGGCCTTACTTTTCAAAAAGGCTCCTTTGATCACACTACCTTCAGTGATGCTGATTGGGCAGGTGACCCAAATGATCGTCGTTCTACTACTGGGTTGGTTGTTTTTCTGGGTTCCAATCTAGTATCCTAGTCCTCTAAAAAGCAGCACACGGTGTCAAGGTCTTCCACTAAAGCTGAATATAGAGCATTATCTACTACCTTTGTTGAGCTTGATTGAATTAAATAATTATTGGTATTTTTGCGTGTTCCAATTCTACAGCCTCCAGTTCTCTTCTACGATAATCTTTCAGCTATTGCTTTGTCCTTCAATCCTGTGCAACATCAACGGACAAAGCACATTTGATGTGAACCTCGTGATCACGCAACCCACAACCAAGATTGAGATCTGATCCCGGAAAGCCGAAATAGGTCGGATAGGAGTGTGACACAATGGAAACCTGCCCCAAGGCACCAACACTATTGGAATGAGTAGAATGACGCCACGAAGCCAGTTAATCTTTGATAAGTCGAATTCAGTTCGTTCAAGAACTAAAGAATGCAAGAATCACTCTCACACATAAACTGAAAAGTTCAGAATTAAATTTCATCAATGGCTGCCGAAATTAGGGTTACATGAGTTTAAATAGTTCTTAAAAAGTAACCCTAATGGACCCCTTATACTTAAATGAGGTCCACTCAAAACTGACCCAAAAATCCTAAATTGAAAGCCCATAACTTAATCCAACCAAGCCTTGGATCCTAGCTGAAAACAAAATCTTAATTAAGCCCAAATAAGCCTTGGGTTGTAGCTAACAAAATTAAATAAAGCCTATAAGGCTTTTCTTTTATAGTCTTCCCTCAAGCCCATTAATCCCATGTTGTAGTAGGATTCTTTTGGCTCATTTGTTGTCCTCACTTCATAGCCCAAATAAGGTTGTATTGGACCCTTCCTGCACATGGATAAGATGTACTAGGGTCTCCTCTTTATACTCCAATGGTCCTTGCAATTCTGACCTGGTTGAAACCTTCAAAACCAATGCATTCATTGCCTCTTTCAATGCCTTTGTCTTAGACCGTCCTTGCAATTCTGACCTGGTTGAAACCTTCAAAACCGATGCATTCATTGCCTCTTTCAATGCCTTTGTCTTAGACCGCGTCATTGGACCATTTGGGACATGTAATGGGTCTTTGTTGTTGTTTCTGGGCTGGTCCGCATCAACATTGAAATAGATGTCCATTTTGTTCGTGAGAGGATGGCTAATAATCAGCTTGTTGTTCAGTTTGTCTCATCCTATGAGCAATTTGCTAATATTCTTACGAAAGGCTTGAGTTCTCCCTTGTTTCTTGCCCACTGTCGCAATCTCGTTCGTGGTTTATACAAGCCAGAGATTGAGGGGGGATGATAGGGTATAGAGACATAGTGTATGCATACATGGTAGTATTAAGCTGCATATAAATAGTAGCTCAACATGCATTGTGTGTGAGTTGAGAATAACAGAATAACTAATCATAAAAAGAGAAAACAAAAATTATCTTCATCTTCTCCAAAATCTCTCGATCTCTCTCTCTCAATTCCTCTGTTTTCTGCAATCATATACCAATATTAACAGGGAGCTCAGGAACCATGGCGAACACAAATTGGGTAGAGAATGAGAAAGGCCGAGAATTGTTGAATAAAGATGTGCTGAACTGATAAGGGAACGGGAAGAAAGCACGGCCAATTTGCCTTTTTAAAGTGTTTGTTAGCTCTAAGAGACCATTTGGATGGATTTTTGCGAACCAATAGCAAGTATTGAAGAGTTTCTATATTTATTAAGTTCTTTGAAGATTGTAACAGTCATGATGTAATGTCTTTATATGTTGTTTGAATTCCATAATGAAAGGTGTGAGAGTACCATTTCATATGTATCATATTCTACCAAATCCAGAGAGTGCAGCCTAAACCTTTTATTTTCCTATCCTCTCCTACTACTATATTTCCAACAAGATGAACTAATTTTCCTCTTGAGCCAAGGCCAAGAGCTTCAAGGAAACAAACAGGCCGAGTAGAAAAGGCAGTATTTTGATCGATGCAATCACCATAAGAACATGCAGAAGATTGTTTTTGCTTCTTCAGTTATATATAGGTAGAAGAAAACAATAGCGCAACTCCAAGGACTCATATTCCATGAAAACATTCCCCAACATGATTGACTGTTAGAAATCATCGGTTTGTTTGTTTAAAAATATTTTAAAAAAAATTATTTTAAATTAAATTTTTTGATGTTTTATATTATTTTCTATGTTGATATCAAAAATATTTTTAAAAAAATATATTAGTTTAATACATATCTGAATAAAAAATGCTTTAAAAAACAAATTGGTTTGGCCACTAGAAAAGTCAGCAGGTAAGAGTAATGGATAGGCTGGTAAGCTAGTTGGGATGGTAGGAATATTGGGTAAAAGAGTCATAAAAATTAAAGGTAAAAGAACACAAACTTTGCACTTCGATTTTTCCTTAATTGTCGTTGCAGTTTCGAATCCTTTCTCTTCCCATTGTTACGACTTTCTATAGTGGCTGGTCGGAAAAAATCTGATAATTTTCAATAATTTATTGTTGATTTTATCAAATCAATCATGCCTAGTAGATCCATTTGTACACCAGTGCCCCATTACTATGCTCCAACTGAGGCTTGTTGTCCTCAAACAAATATTTTGATATGAAAAATCTGTAATTTTAGATGCAACAATTGTATCCAAACTACTTAAACCAGTCAAAGTTCATAAGATCCTCATCATAATATATTGTTTGAGTTAATTTCGCTATTTATTTTTTCAAATTAATTGTTAGTTAATATATGATTTTATGGATATGGAATTTGGAAGTAAATATATCGATGAGATTAATTCTTTTAAAATTATTATTTTTAATTTTCATAATTATTTTTTAATATTTATAACTGTTGAGATTAAACTGAATAACAATTATTTAGTTTAAGATGGTGTTTGGCTCTACGGTGCGTTCTACGATTGAGACTCACCGCAGAGCCAAAGTGTTTGGTAAGCATTTTTGCCGCAGGTTTTTAGTTGTGGGTCTCACATGAAAACTGCGTTTCAAACTCAGTTTTGAAAAGCATCATAGAGATGCTTTTCTTCAACCTTAGCTGAAGCATCATGGATCGTGTTTTTTTTACTGTATACATGTCTTTGGCATAATGTTGATCGTGTTCATCGTTGCTTTCCTCTCTACCGTCGTCGACGGTCTTTCTCTCTCTACACAGTCACGGTCGCGCCCTTTCTCTCCTCCACAATCATGTCCCCTGCCTCTCTCTCTTCACAGTCACGACGGCTCCCTCTCTCCCCTCCACGGTCATGGCAGCTCCTCTCTCTCCAGCAGTAGCAGCAACCCCCGGCATCAGCAGCACCTACAAACACCTTCCAATGATCCTATCGGCCACCACAGGGCACCATTTGCGACGTCACCATCACAGGAAGAACCACCTCAGCCTCCTCTACCAGTCGGTATCGTTCGGTGACCCACTCATCACAGTCGATCATGTTACTGTTCACGTGTTACGTGAACATTAACTTCGTGAATTAATTCACAATGAACGCAGCTCACTGTTTTGTGATTTTTTTTAACTTAACTCTTGGGTTGGGCTGGATCTCCTCTCGACCCAGCCCAAGTCCAGGAGAGTTGGGCATTTTGGCCCAACTTGGCTAGGCCGGCCCATTTAGTTGGGTTAGACCTAGTTTGATTTTTTTTTAAATATATATTTAAATAAAAAATAAAAAAATGTGTAGATAGAGATTAGTCTTGATGAAAAGAAAAGGCACGTGACTTCGTTTCACTCCACAACCTTGTTGTTTTTCGATTGATTATGAATCAAAACTTGCAAATGGATTTGGCCTTAGAATTATATCTCTACAACTGGATCACAAATGTTCTTACTAATGATATTGTTACCAGATGTTGTTCATCCATCAAATAGCAAGAGATCACATAGGCATTAACATATCGATTTAGTTCATGATGACATTGCAAGTAGTTTGATGGGAGAGAAAAACAAATATCTAATTTACTTGAATTATTAATTATATTTTATTGTTATGATTATTAATCTACAATATTTAAAAATCAATATATTTGTGTGTGTGTCCTTTAAAGTAATTTCAAAAATTGACAACAATATGAAAAGCATGATAACCAAACACTCGAAACTGTTTTTCATTAAACCTCAAACTCAACCACAGTTTTAACCAAACACTATAATTTCAGTTATGAACCGCAACTAAAAGCGCTTTTCATAAAACTGCTTTTTTTCAACATCAACCACAACAGCAACAGTCATGCCAAACACACTCTATATTAAAATATAATTATTGCATGAACAATCATATAGTTTTATTAACAAACATAATATTTCATTATACTGTTTTAAATTTATATAAAATTATTACTACATAAAAAAATAACATATATATAAAAAGACAAATATTTTTTTTTCTGTTTTTTGCCAGCAGTTTTGATGATTTAGTTGTATCCTAAAAGCAGTTTAGATGACTTAACTGTATACTAAGAATATTGTCTCTGTATGAAATAATTAAACACCTTAAAGACAATGTTTTCACATCTTTAAGCCAACTTTTTTTTCATTTGTTTTCATTTTATACAACAATCAATAGCATATAAAGTGAAAGCTTCACGAGACAACTATTATTTGGTAAAATCTAAGGCAATAAAATATTTAGTATGATTTGAAAAACTTGTGGCTTGGAGCTTAAGACCACACTTGTGTTTAATTTTAATTTAAATATGAACTATTGATTCAATAAAACTTGGTTGATTAATGACTCGCTAAAATTGAATAAAATTTGACTACATTAACAACAAAAATTTCTTAATAAATTGATCAAATTAACTTAAAAAATCTATATTAACTTGACAAGTCAATGTATCTTGATATTATGATAATATCTTTGATATTATGATAACATGATATCTTTTAAAAATACTTTTTTAAGAAAAATATATTAATATAATTTATATATATATATATATATAATAACACATCAAAATCATTAAAAAATACTAAAAAACACCAATTATATTTTTTTAAATAAAACAAGTTCAAAACAATAAAATAAAATTGCGGCACTCTTGATAACTCGCTTTAATGGCTCAAGCTTCTTCTTTTTTTTGTCTCGGATCAAACTTGAAGTCACACAATGACAACCACTCAGTACAGGCTACACATACCATCTTGGCAATATATAAGCTAGCCCGATGGAGTGCAGTAGTCAGCAAGAAAGAAGCAGAAATGGATGGATGCCACTAAAGCAAAGCAGTTACTGGAAAACAAGGAAGCCCTTCACAGTCTTTGTTGCAGCATGTAATGAGATTGATCATCATGGTGATATGCTTGACGTTACTTCTTTATTTTGATGGTGATAATCACACTAGAACAAAATAATTGAGGCCAATCTGGCGCCAGACGTTACTTTAAAGATACTGGAAAGTGGAAGGCATAAATCCACCCAGGATGATTCCTTCACCAAAACCCCATGACAGTCTGTGATATTTTTTTTAAAAGAAAAAGAAATTCTATAGAATTAAGCCCTTTCCTGACCTCTCACCTACCCTTATATGGCCCTATAAATACCCCATATTATCCCCAAGCTCTTTCACATCAACTCCTTCCTCGGAAAATCTCGTATACAAGTCCCCCACAGGTGACAAAAAATGAAGCCAGGTTTTGCAGCTGTTGTTCTTGTGTGCCTTGTTTTGATCAGTTCCTCTTTGTTTGAGCTCACACTGGCTGGCTCGGGTATAATTATACAAGTTGGAATTGTACTTTTGCATCCTTGTTTTGTTTCTAATACATATTTAGTAGAACTAACTGTTAATTTATGGTGTGTGGTTTTACAAAATAGGATTCTGTGACTCAAAGTGCCAAGCAAGGTGCTCCAAAGCAGGAATTAAAGACCGGTGCATGAAGTACTGTGGAATTTGCTGCGAAAAGTGCAAGTGCGTGCCATCTGGGACTTATGGGAACAAGCACGAGTGCCCTTGCTATAGGGACATGAAGAACTCCAAGGGCAAACCCAAGTGCCCTTGAATTTATATAATGCTGCCGAGTCTTACAGATGTATGTCTGCATGCTGAGTTGGGTCGTAAAACTACTAGTAATTAGGTCATGATAACTGAAAAATTAATCAAATAGGGAAATAATGTGGATGATCTGTGTCTATTCTGGTGATTGCCACCGGAATACTCTACATCTTGTATACCGTTCCGGTTAAATTAGCAGAAATATTGATAATGATGAACTATATTTATAATGTTAGGACTAGATTTCATAATATATATAGAAATATTCATGTTGAATTATTAAGAACACATAAACAATAAAATGAAAGTTTACCTGAATTCATATCCGAAAATCGCTCTTTAGAGTCGTACGAATGACTTTCCAAATTAACACGTTCTCCTTTGAGAGCCCTTTGGTTCTCTCTACCTTAATCTTATTTTCTCTCTGTAGATGGGATGTCAGAATAAAAATAAAGTTAGGCAAGTATAATCTGGGGACCATGATCATATATATAGGTAACCAGATATCTTTTGATATTCATGCCTTTTGGCATACACATTCTTTATTATTCATATTTTTGTCCATCACTAAAATAGAAAAAACATT
Source organism: Salix arbutifolia (assembly GCA_025169955.1). Taxonomy (NCBI): domain Eukaryota; kingdom Viridiplantae; phylum Streptophyta; class Magnoliopsida; order Malpighiales; family Salicaceae; genus Salix; species Salix arbutifolia. Next base: position 4,555,497 of record CM045910.1, on the reverse strand, counting down.
TTAATCTCTACATATTAAAAATAACATTTGAATTATCCAAACAATTAATAAACAACAAACAGAGTTTGATCCTTGGTATCCATTAGAGTTTGATCCTGGATATACGATCTCGTAGCTTGATTATCTAGCTGATCATGCATTGCATCTTTACCAGTCAATTACCTTCGAAACATGTTATCCTAAAGTCTTGCCGATGCAAAAACAGAGTAAAAGAAACATAGTACAAGTTAATAACAGCTCATAAGATACAAGTGGTCGAAAAGAAATTGTACAGAAGCTATAATCCTGAAAATTCCGTGGCACCGTCCTCCATATTTCACAATGAACAAGTCTTAATGTACATAGTTACGTTATAAACCCTCCATGAAGCGTTGCTGGTTCAACGACCACCGAGGATTGATTCAGAGTCCGACAAGGAATAGGAAGAAATATCATCGGGTGATGTAGGGATTGTTAAAACATGATCTCTAGATGCTTCATTGCTAGCTGGAAGTAAACCAGTTCCAGCATCGTGCAGTGGTAGATCAGGTAAAGTAGCATTTCCATCCAAATATTGCATCCCTTGCCTCATGCTAGGTCTAGATGCTGGAGTTCCATGTGTGCAAAGCAGGCCTAGCTTCAAAACCAACTCCATTTCTTCCTTCACAGAGTTACCTTCCAATCTGGGATCAACTGTCCCAAGAATGGCCCCGCTTTTCCAGCACTCAAACACCCATTCAACTAGAACAACCTCCTCGGGTGGTCTTTCTAACTCGACAGGCTTCCTTCCGCAAGCTACTTCGAGCATAAATGTCCCAAAAGAAAAAACATCGCTGCAGGTAGTTGACTTTCCTGTTCTAGTAATCTCTGGTGCAAGATATCCAATTGTTCCTACGACATTGGTTGTATGGGGAGTTGATCCATGGTCATGAAACTTAGCAAGCCCAAAATCTCCTAGCCGTCCGTTAAGATCGGCGTCTAATAGAACGTTGCTAGCTTTTACATCTCTATGCAGGACAACTTGTTCCCACTCTTCATGGAGGTAAAGAAGAGCAGATCCTACTCCCCTGATGATTTGATATCGCTGCGCCCAGTTGAGGTTTGGTTTTTCTGTACAAAATAGGAACCTGTCGAGGCTTCCGTTAGGCATATAATCATAGACCAAGAGAAGCTCTCCTTTCCGCCGACAGTAGCCTAAGAGCTGTACTAAGTTCCTATGCCTTAGCCTCCCCATGGTGACAATTTCAGCTACAAATTCCTTCATTCCCTGGTTCGAATCATGAGAGATCTTCTTGACAGCAATTTCCAACTTGGAAGAACGTAATTCTCCTTTGTAAACCCTTCCAAAACCTCCATATCCAAGGAGTCCTTTGTCTTTGAAACCTGTAGTTGCTTTGTAGAGATCCTTGTAATGAAACCTTTGGGGACCATATTGCTTCTCCCAATCCTCGTGTACCTCTTCATATCTCTTCCTCATAAGGTACGTGGTTGCGAAACATGCTATGAGTAAAAAAGATACTGTTACAAATGGGATCATAATTCGTAAATCTGGTTTGTTAGCTGAGTTTTTTTCATGAGGAAGTGAAGGAAGCTTTGAAATGTCTAGGCTCTGTGCCTGCCCACTTTTGTTGAAGCTCCATCCAAGAATATAGTGATGACTGGATACAGAACCAGTGGATGAAGAGAAACCAACGTACATAGACTCCAAAACAACTAGAGAAAGATTAATAGGTGTTGACAAGAGAGGCTTCTGAGGTTTCATGATGCTTGCAGGAGCTAGTGTTACGTTGAGTAGCTTCTCCATCTCATCATAGTCTATCCACACTTGCATTGGATCCCCACTTATGAGCTGCAGGGTTTCATTTCCCCGTTCATGTTCTGAAAAGTATGATGCTGGTGCAGATTGAATGGATGTCAAATTGTTGACATCTATCCCGACATGATTGTCTCCGATATCTCTAAATTCAGGGCTTCTCACAGCATCGAGTTCAATGGCAAGCAGGTGATTTGAAGATAAACCGACTGTGGAAGAATTAAAGAGTCCAAGATATTGAGTGGCAGTGGCACCCTTGAACTCTGTAGATGGAGAAATAGTGAACGCAATGCCATGTCCACCACGCGTAGGCGTCTCGGGAACCATGGCAAACACAAAGTTTGTAGAAAATGAAAGGGACCTAGAGTTATTGGAGAAAGATGATTTGAAATGGAAGGGGAATGGGAAGAAAGCATGACCAATCTGCTGCTTTGAAGTGTTTGTCAGTTCCAACAAGCCATTGGGGTGAATACTTGCCATCCCGTTGAGGCTCAGGTTGGCTCCCGTGAAGCCATGGTAGATGAATTGGTGTATCTCTTGAGCCAAAGCCAAGTGTTCTAAGGATATGAAAAGAGCTAGCAGAAAATGGAGTGATCGAAGTAAGGCTTCCATTGAGAAAAATTAGAGACAGAAGGAGATGTTTGCTTCTTCATCCTTTTAAAAACTTCTGCGGTGTGAACCTGTAGCCTTCGCTGCATTTACATTCGAATCCTTCAGCCAAAACTTCGACATGCTTTGCGCAGATGCGACGTCAACAACTTGGACTTGAGAAAAGCAATGACAACATAAAACATCGTGTGAGTGAAGTTAGAAACAGCTTGCGGCTGTTAATTGGCTCTATAGGTCCCACATAAAGACAATTCTAGAGCAGAAAGAAAATATATATACATGTTATTCAAGGAAGAACAGCAAGAATATTTTAACCACGTGAATTATTATACTTCAATGACATGGAGTTGGCTTTGTTCTGACGAATTAAGGGACAGAAGTTTCAGTATGAGTTTGCAATTTGTCAATCACAGACTAGTAGCAAAGGCGGTTCGTTTTTTAACACGAGTAGAAGAACATATATGTTGTCTTGGAAAATAAGATGTGGTATGAAATAGATTTTGGCAGCCTGATGCCAAAAATGTAAACTGATGTTCCTCCCATTTTGTTCAAGTTTCTACAAATGCAGGCATCAGATGCTTTGAATTCTCATGACAAATAGTAGTAGAAAAATTTAGGGGATTTCTTTTCAATAAATATCTTTGACTTGTCCACATAAAATAAATAAATAAATAAAGTAGTAATGACCAGATAATATTGACATGCTTGAAAGACTGTTTAGTCTGATGTCACCCCTGATTCCTAAGGATACTACAACCAGTAACCTGTCGGGTTTGGTGAGTTCTTTTACGAGAAATGGTGTTCGAAGCATCGTCAACAGCTTTAAATCGAGCAAAAATAGGTTGGACATTACAAAACCACGGGAACATTCATGATAACTGATCCCAGCCCTGGTGGTCTTTATTTACACATCTGTAATAGAAGTTGAAACTACTATCTGGGAAGGACACGTGACTGCGATCAAAAGCAACGTGGTTTTGGTATTTTTCCCAGGGATTAGCACGCAGTTCTCAGGTTTTGGTGGTCAGTTTAGGTACTTATCGTATCAGTTCACCATCAGCTAAGACTGTTAGTTTTTCTGTGTATAATGAAAAACAAGCGCAGGTCACTAATCTTCCTGCCAGAATGATCGAATCTTAGCCCCACCACCATGATGTCCTTTTTTGAATAACTGCTATCAAGTAATTATCAGCATTAAAGAGATGATAATCTTGATTTAACAGCATTTAATGTCAGCATTTTGTTACTGTGTTCTCTCTCCCTGTTTATAATGTTCGCAGTAAAAAAAAAAAAAAAGGCAAAACGCACCTTACGATCGACAGAGATCAGTTAATTGATGCTCATAAAACATTATGAAAAGAAAATAGTTATTCCTCGTGATTCCCAGAATTCCATTCCATCCACTTTGCCACTGATATTAAGCTCACCTGCTGCTCAAAAGTGAGCCATTATAGACAAATCCCATCAGGTGATAAAACATCGCTGATTATACTACCACTCTGATGATTGAGTTAGTTTCAGATGAGGAATAGGAAGAGATATTACATTCAGTGCAGGGATCCACAAAATACAATCTCTAATTGCTTATCGCTAATTCTAACCAATTATTGCCACCATCATTGGCAAACTGCTTATTATCATATATAGAATTTGGTACTATCGAATTCCCCATTCAGTTGGCTTGAAGTATTCTTCCATGATTTTCTTCTTCAGCAACTGCATCGACAAGATATCACATGAGCAAAAGGAGTTATTCCTAATGTACATGTCAACAAATTATACTACAGATTTTAGCCCTAATAGCAGGTCAGGACAACCCTTTAACAATAGTAAATATGATAAAATCATGTTACAAACTATTAGCCTTTCTGATTAAAGCTTCTCTCTATATTTCTAATTAATTGCGCTACTAGATTGAGGAAAAAATTAAGTTACCTTCATGAGCATCGAATGAGATGGGAATATTTGAGGATGAGTTCTTAGCTGAATGGTAAACTGTAGTTTGGGAGGACTCCGAGCCCCGAAGAAGAGAGTTTACGGCATCTTTCACCTTATCCACCATACTCACATCACCAGCAGCTTTCCTTGGACTTATTGCTTGGGATATCACTTGAGAAAGTGCTCTGTCATCTTCCCCTGGCTCGAATTTGTGCATTATATACTCCTTCACTGAAACTCCCTTATCCCATTTTTGCTCTCCGGTTATGAAATGGTAACCAGATGCTGCCTCTGTTGGGGCTCGGGCTGGATCTGATGCAACTTGGTCTGGTGCTACTTTGGTTGGTGCTGCATCTGGTGCTTCATGGGTTGAAATAGTAAGGCTTTGAATCTTGGAAATTAAGGCATGGGTGGCATCAGAAACTGTGGCGTATGCCGGTGCCAGCTTCTCAGACATAGTTTCAGTTACTGGCTTGTCTTCAGCTGCACAGATCACACTACCTGGCAAAACATGCTTCTCTGGTATCACAGGAACTGCTCTTGGATGCTGTCTAGCTGCCTCCTTGTACCCCTCAGGAGCCATCTCTGATTCGTACACTGAGAGATCATGTAGACGAGTTAATTAAATGCACATTAATTTAGGCAAATATTCCAAATAAATTTTTCTCTTAAGATTTTGTGTTCCTATTATACGAGAATAAGACTATGATTGAAGTTACTTGGCGCTCCAAGATATTCAGGATCTTCTTCATCTTCATCATCATCCAGGCTAACACCCCATGAAGGAGTGGTGTTACTGTCATCACTGTGCTTCTTTTTGATGAGATTGCTTCGCCATTTCTTGGCCCTCTCCTTCACTTTGGCAATAACAGATTTCTTGTGATTGGGGGATTGATCATGCTCCAGGTCATGGTCCTTCCGAAAAGTTGGTGAGGATTGTGGTGACCACCTGGATACTTCTTCAGCTGTTTTTGCAAGCCTTATAGGTCAGAAGTGACAGAAACATGAATTTTCAAGACTTGGTAGCAATTAAATTCATTTATTTTTCACGAACAAATTACGTTGTAAGGTAAATTAATACACATTTGTTATCAATTCTCAATATCTGAAAAAGAAAGGGTTGATGTGTGAACAGAACACAAACAAATCCTAAAATATTCTTGAGCTGCCGATAAGCAATTGCTCAACCACTTGTTATTCTCATTTCCTTTTACACTCGAGTTCAAGCCTCCTTGGAGAAACAAGAACCGATAACCCTTTCTTCTATCATGGATGATTATATTAGAGTTTATGCAATTACCTCGTAGAAGGTCTTCCACAGTTGGGCTGGTTGGAGTTCTAGGACCGTTGCCATGTCTGTGCCTGACAGCAATTGGAGCCATTGCTCCACTACGTGATTGAGGGTGTGCCATGAATTCCTTCAGCATTGCGTTTCTCCCCTGTTTCCCATCCTTTGTTCTGCATCTCTTATCACAGAGAGGGAAATTTAAGAGAACGGGGGATGCCCATGCATCTCTTTCCCGGAGTTCTTGCACAGGCAGTGAACAAGAGCCGCATGTCATCTGTGGTAAAAGGTAGACTTGTGGGCTCCAGTTTTACACGTGGCAATAAGATAATGCAGCTTAATTGATTGCAATTGCTTGTCACAAAAAGTCACCTCCTGAAATAGCAAGTTGACTAAGCCTGAATATACAGAAGGCGACAACCATCCTAACCCTGAATATCGCCATCAATTTAGCTGCCCCTGCTCTGTCTCAATTCTGACAAGGAAAACTAACTACATTGTCTCAAACATACAAACTTTGGTTATAAGAAAACCTTGAGAGCATGAGCATCAAATCCAAAAATATAGACAAAGCGTGAAGATACACAAAATTTATGATGTAAATTCTTCACAGTGACTTCTCACATATCAAATCCACTTCAAATAAGCCCAAAGCATCTATAGGGAAAAGAAAAATCACAACCAATCTATATTTTTATGTAGGTTCTTCTCAAAACCTTTAGCTGTTACTATTTCACTTTAATCCCAGAACACTCGGGGTCTGGTGGAACTACATTGTGACTTTCCATCATAGTTTTGTCCAAGAAAAAATGTAATTGTAAATAAACGAAGAAACGAAAATTTAACATCAAATTAAAATGTATGACCCTCGTAAAATTTCCTTGTACCAAAAGCTAAAGATTGAGGGGGACAGCCAAACCAAACGAGAGTGAAAGAGCGAAGAAAAGCATAGTGAACAAAAAATAATGATGGAATCTCATTACAATCTAATTTTTTTAGGGAATAAGTTAGTGAGATTGTTCTTTCGTTTGCTTCCTTCTCGAGAATCTCTGGATGTTCCCATATGATTTTTTTAGCTCCATGATGCATTGAGTATTTGGATCTCACTGGTGTTGAACAAACGATGACTGTCTTCAGTTGCAGAGATGGAGTAAAGTAAAAGAGGGGGCAACGTGAGAAAAATTAAAGGGCGAAGGTGACAACTAAAATAAGCAAACTTCTGGAGGGGGCAATATTGAAATAAACCTTGGACATATGGGATCAAAATAACTTTTGAAAAAAAAGAGAAGGACGTCGGGGGGGTTGGGGATGGCTCGCAACCTGCCAAAAGGTGAAGTACCCGCCTTGGCTATTTTAGTAATTCATGGGACACACCGCATTTCATGGTTCTGCTTCTACTCTTATGGAGCGCAAATCGTAGAGCACAACAGGCTAGTGGCTAGCTGTTTGGTTCACCAGCAGTGCATCATGTTATTTCTTCCTCCCATTTCCGTAGCTCATCATGCACACTTACCCATCCGCGCTCTTCTGTGAGGCTGGATCAAAAGAATATAGACTTGTAATCTGTAGCCTTGACTCATTCTTGCAGACAGTTGATTTGAGAACTGTCAAAAGTAAATTCATCGTTATATCCTGCCTCGTACAATAATCTAAGCCAATTATGATAGCACATTTGCAAAGTCCATTATGCATTCTCAATAATATAGTAAAGAAGATACACAAAGGGATTTAAAATGCAGCTTTATGGAAAATTTCTTACCAGTTTTTCTCACCCAAATATCTGATTACTCCTGTATGCTAAAAGCAAACCTGAGTTGTTCTGTCAGCCACTGCCAGACAATGACTGTTCAAAACCAGCTACTATTCTGCTGCAATGACACTGGGCTGGATATTGCAAAAAAAGAGCCAGACATCTGTTCTCTCAAGTCCAACTATAACCAGGCTTCTTCCTTAGCCCTCTATCACACATCAGTTTCCGTAAATCTGCTGCACTGTCCCAATTACCCTCCATAGTCAATACACTGGATAGCAGTACATATGTCGCTGGATCATTAGGCCAGAGCTCTAAAAGCTTTTTTGCAGAACGTGCAGCAATCTCTCTATTTCCATGAACCAGACTAGCACTAAGAAGAGCTTTATAGACTGAGGGCGCTGGTACTATAGGCATGCTACTAATGAAGGTTTCCGCCTCATTAAGATACCCAGCTCGACCAAAAGTATCTACAAGACTGGCATAATGCTCTACTTTAAGGGGTTCTAGCAAAATATCACTTTTCATCAAGTCAAAATACTCAATTCCCTTATCCACAAAACCAACATGGCTACAAGCACACAACACAGCAAGGAAGGTAGAACTATTCGGCTTGATTTCAGTTTTTCTCATTTGTTCAAACAATTCCACAGCCTCTCTGCCATATCCATGATGGGCAAATGCTGTTAGAAGTGCATTCCATGAGATCACATCATGTTCCTCCATGAACCAAAAGACCCTCTTCGAATCACCGATGGCTCCACATCTCGCATACATGGAAACAAGCCCATTTTGAACATTCAAGTGTGAGATATAGCCAGTTCTGTGAATGAGAGCATGCATTGCCTTTCCCTCTTCAAGAAACGAACTATTCCCAATTGCTCCTACCATGCTTGTTAACGTGTAAGAGTCTATATCGATATCAGCCTGTTTCATTTCATGGAAACATCTGAGAGCTTCCTCGTGACGCCCTAAGTTAGAGTAACCAGCAATGACTGCATTCCAAGCTATATGGTCACATGTCATCACAGCTGAGCACACCTTCTTGAAGTCCTCTAAGCTACTACTACACTTTGAATACACAGTGACCAGTGTAGCTGCTATATACACATTAGACTCTAAACCTAATTGAATTATACAGCAATGAACTTGCAAGCAATAACTTAAACAATCAGGACCAGAAAATGAACTTAGCAAGCTGTTATAGGTTACACAATTTGGCCTGAGATCCTGACGCGCCATTTCTTTAACCAAAGCCATTGCTTCATCAGGTTTTTCAATAAGTGAATACCCAGTAACCATAGAAGTCCAAGTAATTACATTCCTATTCACCATATGATCAAAAACCAGCCTGGAATCATCAACATCGCCGCACTTTGAGTACATATCAACCAAGCCCGTTCCCACGACAACATTATAACCCAATCCAGTTTTCAAAATTAGCCCATGAACCTGAGACCCGACTTCTCTGGCTTCTAATTGCGAGCAACCTGCCAGACAACTCGAAACACTATACGCTGTCACATTGATAGCAGCTTTTAACATCTTGATAAACAATTCAATGGCTATTTTCGGACAATTGACAGCCAAATACCCAGAAATCAACGAATTCCACGTGACAGCAGTTCTTTGAGGCATTTGATCAAACAATAATCGTGCACTTGAAATTTCGCCGCATTTTGCATACATGTCAACAACAGCACTAGAAATATACACGTTTGAAATCAAACCAAATTTGAGAATAGTTGAGTGGATTTGAATGCCCAAATGGAAAGAGCCAGATTTGGCACAAAAGGAAACGATTTTGTTGAGAAAGTGAGGGTTAGATAGAGAGCCATGTCGCGTTAATTCAGCAATGAGATCAGAGTCTAGTGGGCTTAGTGCGTTCTGGTTACCGTTGAAGGTGCGGCTGTTACTGTGTTCTTCAGGGTGGTTGTGGGTTGTTAAAGCGCGGGAAAGCAGGTGGTTGGCGGATTTGGATACTTTCAGTTTCCGCAAGTGAGAAGCAGAAGAACACAAGCTCATTGCCTTCGTTCGTTCAAATGTCAAATGAAACCCACCTGATTTTCAGGTTCAGGTCAGTCTGTCTGTATCTATCCATCTTCAAGCCCATAATCCTTTTCCGTCTGATTTGCGTCCTGGTCCGTGTTTTTCCTAAACGGTGTAAACGTTTGTTGAGAAATTTTTCTCTTTTCCATATTCAAGACTATTTTTGAATAATTTCATATAAATTTGGTAAAACTATTTTACATGTAATTTTTTAAGTGGATGTCTAATGACATATCTGTCTCCTAAAATTGAAAGAATTTTGAGCTTAATTATAAAATTATAATTTTAAAAAATATTATTTAGTATTATGGTCGCTAAAAAACTTATATTATAATTATTTATACAAGAAAAAGATACATCATCCTCAGTAAACTCTACATGAGATAACTACATTGTTGATTAATTATTTTCTTAGGTCATATTTATATTTTTTGGTCTCATTTAAGGTTCAAAATGGATTCCTCTTCGTGAGGTAATCTCTACCTTAATGGATTAAATCATAATCAATATAAGGCTCAAATTTGACATCATATTTATTTTCTATTTTATATCTTTAATATATAGGGATATATTTTACAATGTAATTTTATACCTCTAAATATTAAAGTTTACAGTCAAATCCTTAAACATATTAATTGTTATAAGGTTTCTGGTATTTGGACCAAATTTTAATGGGTAATTTATATGTTAGTTATAAATTCATTTTGTATTTTTAAAACACGATAAAAATACAATTTTATTTTTTTATGAATGAGAAATCTTTAGGATTTGGTTGTATACATGAAGCAAAACATATTTTGTATTTTTGAAATGAAGAATTGTTTTTGGAATTTTTAAAATTTCAAAGAAAAATCATGTATTTTCTATTATCGGATCTGTATCATACAATATAAGTCTTTAGCCTAATATTTAATGAAGTTCTTAAAAAAAACATATTTTCTCAAATAAGGCAATTCTTTTTTCTTTTTTGAATTTCTTTCATTTTCAAAAGAAAAAGGTAATTTTAGAGGAATACCCAAAATGAGTTATGACAGTTGTCCTCTTTTCTACAATGTTTATGATAGAAATCTCATAAATGATTTTAGATAATAAGTTTGTAAAGAAGAAAAGATGAGAGATTATGGATTTATTAGATCAAGAAATGTTCAATCCTTCCAAAAGTGTTAGAAACGAGAACTTGAAAATGCACTCGGAAAGAAAAAGAATATCTAGAAAACAAATTGAAAGGGAAAGATAGGGCTAAAAGTGCACTATTTGGTAAGTGAGAACTAGAAAACACACTAAAAAAAAGATATAGCTTACAAGTGCATTATCTATAAGATGATGACTCAATGGTGCGCTCAACATAAAAGATATATGACTCAAAGGCGCACTTAAAAGAAAGAAAAAAATAGGGTTTAAGGTGTATTATCTAGGAGATAAGGGTTCAAATGTGCACTTAAAAGGAAGAAAAAAATAGTACTCAAAAGAACACTATCTAAGAGATGAAAGCTCAAAAGGCATACTTAAAATGGAAAAAATAAGGCTTATTGATACATTATCTAAGAGACAAAAGTTTAAAGGTGCACTCAAAAGAAAAGATACCAGACTTAAAAACACATTATCTAGAAAATAAAGGCTCAAATGTGTACTCAAAAGAAGAAAAGTGATAGGGTTAAAAGGCACGCTATCTATAAATAAAGGCTTAAAGGTACACCAAGAAAATGAGATAATGATTAAAGACATATTATCTAGGAAATGAGAGCTTAAAAGCGCATTCAAAAAAAAAGATAGGGCTTACAGGTGCACTATTTGAGAGACGAGAACTCAAAGACACATTTAACGAGAAAAAACAGGGCTTAAATGCTCATTATCTAGAAAATGAGGGTTTAAAGACATATTTAGAAAAAATGAGATAGGGATTAAAGGCAATTTATCTAGGAAATAAAGGCTTATGGATTCACTCAACAAAAATATGGATAAAATACTAGTTATCTAGAAAATGAGGGGTCAAAGGCTCATTAAAAATATAGATCTCAAAGGCATGCTATCTGTAAAAAAAAAAAAATTAAAGATGTCAAAATATAAGTTGCTCAAAAGCACACTTAAAATGAGATGCTTCAAAATAAAAATATTGTCAATAATAATATCTAAAAGATTTAGGAATTGAGACTTCTTAATTATAGGGCTATATCCTTGGTGTTTTTTTACTAGAGGGTTGACACATGTCTTTTTTAATGACAAGGATGGATTTCTTGATTTTAAGATGAAATTTGGGAACTCTTTTATGAAGTGGACTATTTTCTTCTCTTTTTTTTTCTTGCTATTTTTTATTATCCATTAGCAGCCTTACTAAACTCATAATTTTGTTAGGTTCTCTTTGCTAGAGTTTTAACATACTTTTTTATATATGTAAAATCTCATTAAATTTTTAATCATTAAGAACCTTGTTGAGCTCAACTCTTTGTTGGAGTCTTGTTGAACTCTTTTTTTATTAAAACCTTATTGAATTTTTAATCATTGAAAACTTTATTTGATTTTTTATATATAATCTTATTAGACTTTTTCTTCATCAAACAAATCTTATTAGATAAACCCTTCTACCTCATAATTTGGTCTTTTTTTAAGATCTTGAAGAGGTCTTTATTTATAAAAGTTTTTATTAGGTTTTTAATCATTACAATTAAGACACCCACAAAACTTTGATAATAACAATATCAATATAATTAAAAAAAAAATATCCAGGGATAAATTCAACAAAACCATAAAAAGTTCCTTAGAAGCAAGTAAATCACTCTCAACCTTTGACAATATCGTAATATATATCTTGCCATTTAATAATTTAAAAGAATTGCAAGTAATCCATGCTACCCATGCACCACTTATGTACAATTTATTAAATGAGTTGTTTCTCTAAATATTGTTTAGGATGTGAAGTTTTAACTCGATGTGATTCAGCATAGACACGTGTGCCTTGATATAATTAGATTGTGTTGCTTTGATGAGTTTATTTTTGCAATTCCAAGTCAACATTCCATAGCAAAATTAAATGAGCAGCAGCAGAGACGCCTGGAGCTATAAGGACACTTGAAATTGCTTTTCTAAACTTTTTACTGCAATTTAAAATTTAAAAAAAAAAAAATAGAGCTATAAGCAAGCAAATTCAGAGACCAGGAAATTTTCAGAATATCCACCCTTAAAGTACATAGAACATCTCAATAAATTTCAGCAACTGAGAAATTAGCAGAGCCATCCCCCAGGAATTCAAAAGATCCCAGGATCAAAAGGGTGGGGTTGATCCTGCCCTGTCGTTTCGAAGCCATTGGTATATCAACCATCCTCGTCTGAAAGGTGGTTTCTTCTGTCAAAATAGGAAGTTCAGATCTATAAATCCTTGAACAGCAGTATTTGATGCACATTTTAGGAACCCATGGTTTAAATGCCTATTAGTTCGATAATTTAATTTTTCATACATTAACTTCGTGCCCGAAGCAGCCAACATTAGAACAGAGCCTATTCAAATATTTTCATGATTCGACAATACTCTTTAAGTTAATATACTCCCACCTCAGGGCAGTGCCATTATTACAAGCTATGACTTTAATGCTTACAACCCATCTTCACGTCTGAAAAGTCAAATATATTATTGCCCTCATCAAAGTAAACTATAATTTAAACATGGCACTATAGCAAAAGGGATACAAGAAATGCGAGCAAAACATTCAAAATAAAACTAGAATCTTCCATGAAGAGAATTTCCATCAAAATTTAAAAAGGATTCCAATAAAAGTTCGATTTTTCAGGGTTAATACAAGTATACGTAGTTCAGTTTAATAATCAGCAAACTTTCAAGACAGCTACAAATGAAATAAGAATTAGGAGTAGGAGAAAAAACAGAGGTGTAAAAAGGTATCATCAATAAATAAGCATGGCAAGCTGATATGCTGACTTTTCATAGTTATGTTCCTTTAAAGATTTGCTATGTTACCCTAAAAGAAAGTTCAACATATCCCATAATACACAACTTAATTAGCATTTATCACTTGAAGAACAAGTTAAGAATGTAAGCTATCACTTATCATTGTGGAAGCGACAGCAAGTAATATGGTGAGATTCCTGCTGCCATCAGGTAACCACAGTTAGAGATATATTCAAAGAAATATTCCAAGTTTTCCTGACCCATGCAGAACCTATATCACCACTGGAAGCATGCCTTGGACATGCCTCCACACATTTCTTCCTGTGAACCCTCTAATGTCTGTGAAGGGAGGAAATCCCAGCAACTTACAAGAGTTACAGCAGGTTGCTCAATCTCCAGAACTACAGACAAAAAATAATTTTAATTACAATACCTCTAAGCCAGTCAGCAAAAGGTTTAACAGAGAAAGTATGCAATTAGCAGGGATGGAAATCTTAGAACCTGTAATGGGGACCTTATTGAAACATAGGTAGGCTACAAACCTGCAAGTTCAAAGTAAGTTACAGTCTAAATCAAAGGACATCAAAATCAGCTCAAAGAAATCGCACTAGTTGGCAAGTTAAGGCTATATAATTCATTCTCAATACAAGAAAAATAAACGAAAATGCTTAAAGACCACTCCAGCATAAGAACTGCATCACATCATGAAAATAAATACCCTCTTTTTTTGCTTGAAAAAGCTGTATTTTCTTTTTCTGTTTTGGCACCTGATTGTCTTGTGTCATAGAAAAAGAAAAGCAAAATTCTAGCCACACTCAATCGATCTGCACATAAACCATTACATAACGACATTATGCAAAAAAGAATCGAAAGGACAAAAAAGGGGGGAAAGAATTGTAAACCCAAATGTGTATAAAACTTATCATTCAAAATACATGATAGGCAGACCTAAAAGTTTTGAGACAAAGGTAGGACGACGACGGATGCAACAAAATGCACCTCCCAGTATCTATAGACGGGCCGGCTTCAGTACAAGGGTGCAAATTAACATATATTTCATCTAGTCAGGGATTTTTTTTTTACATCTTCGAAAGAAGCTCTTTCAGATAAGGGTCATGACAATGCAAGTATTAAGTAGTCATGAAAAAGCTTGATTTGGTTAAAAGCAATGCTGAAATGCACATGGAACATCGATATACGACTGTCACTCCCCCGGTTATAACAAGTATTATCAGCCAAGGGGTTTGTGGGTTCATCTTAAGGAAGTTTTTGTGCAGGCTTGATGGTGGAAGACATTGGAGAGGATGGATGCACTAACCTCTTTTTTCTCTCTCTCGATAGCATGCCAAAAATATCTCCTCCCAACATCACATATTATCATTAGGTGCAACTTGATGAGGATGATGCGTGTATGAACCATAATGATTCCCATTCCAATCCCTCTGCTGAAACATATGACCATAAGCAATATTTCCATTATACCCGTTTTGATGACCATTAATACTAACCTGGTGATGCTGGTGGTTACCACTACTACTACTATTATGACCATTGTTATTCCCCATTTGCATCCCCATGTGTCCATATACTGGCATTGGCATCATCCCACCCGCCGTGGCAGTGTGATGATAAGGCATCGGAATTGGCATTCCGAAATTCCCATTTCCGCCCCCGCCGCCACTGCTCTCGGGCAAACTCTGCGGCAAAGGAGTGGACGCAAACAACTGATCAGAAGCAGAAGGTCCATCACTCGACAACCCCTGCATCCTTTTCAAATAAAGCCGGTACTTCTGCAAATGACTAGCTACATTCTCGCGGGTCAAACCTTCAACATTCATCAGCTGCATAATCGTTTTCGGAACCGCGTTTTTAATCCCTAGGTGGCCCACCACATCAACAAACCTCTTATGCAACTGAGGGGTCCACACGAGCCGTGGCCGTTTCAAAGCCCTAGCCGCCTCAGACGACGGGTCTTCCGCCGAATTCTCAGTCCTCAAAGCTGAATCTGCCTCTTCCGAATCAACCCTCCTCAACTTCCTCGCTTCGGATCCAGGCCCGTCCCGTTCCACCGCTCCCGTTTTATTATCTAAATCGACTACAATAGGGTCGTGCGTTTGACCCGTCGTTTCGTTGAAGGACTTGAAGTTGTTGGACGATAAGACGTTTAATTGACCGCGGATATTGGAGAGAGTGGTCTGAGAAGCGCGATTGACATCGAGTGGAGTACGGTGAGGCTCAGGGCAGATACTGAAGGCCGAAGCAAGTTCAGGTGGAATCAACAGTTGCGATAAAGGAGTGAGATCATCAGGTGTAGGTAATCCCATCTCCCACACTGCAATTCTTTCATCGTCTCCGTTGATGTTATCTTCACCATCGTTGATTTCGCATTCAGTCATTCTCACTTCTTCTCCCATGGTAGCTTGAATTTTGGAGAATTGTTTTTAGAAAGAAATGGAAAGAGAAGCGGATCGGAGTCAGAGAATAAATTGGAGATAATTAAGGGGAGCGATGGATGTGATTGTTTGGTTTGCAAGAAAGGAAAGGGTAGGAAAATAATGTTGAGGGTGTTTTCTTGAGAGAGAGAAAACGCAAATATCTAAGGTATATATTATTTCTTTTTATCCCCATAATATTATTATTCTTAAATGGGGTCCTTTTACTC
This sequence comes from Salix arbutifolia, assembly GCA_025169955.1. Taxonomy (NCBI): domain Eukaryota; kingdom Viridiplantae; phylum Streptophyta; class Magnoliopsida; order Malpighiales; family Salicaceae; genus Salix; species Salix arbutifolia. The sequence continues at coordinate 4,539,514 of CM045910.1, read as the reverse complement.
TTATTCTTAATTTAATACGATTTTCATTAAAAGATAAAAATAAAATTAGGAAATTAAGAGATCTAATTGAAATAAAGTAAATCAAAATTTTAATGACGGGTACCTATCAACTAAGCTCTTAACTAATAAATAATTTGTGTATTTAATAAGATAAAAATATATGAGCCATATTATTAAAATTTAGAAAGTCTAGGGATGGAAAATACAATTAACCCAATATCCGATAGATTTTCCAGATGGATTGGTCTCCCACCCATGCCAACGTGGACGACTTAGCCAGATATTTTTGATCCTCTAAATATCTTCACTCTCTCACTTCCTAGCTTGAAGAAGGAGATGGATACTCGCCCAATCTAGTTGACAGGTGTACACCAATCCAATGAAGGTCGGACACGGAAGCAGGGAGTGAAAGTACTTAACTGGTGTGAAAGAGGCTGGTTGTTGAGTGCCAAGTCGGCAAAGGGAGTGCACTTTTGAGGTTGTATTGGTAATTTCAGGAGCCACTTGCCCTACGACTTTTTTATTATTATTCTTTAGGGGTCGGCCAATGAGACCGCAGTGGTTTGGCGTGCAGCTGGAGCGGTGAAAAGCTCAATAATAATATATTTATGTATTTTTTGAAGTGTTTTTAAAGCATGGAAATAAACGACAGCTTGGAAAGATTTAAACAAGGCAGCCATCTCTTTCAAATAACAGGTTTAGTTGACAAGAGAAAAATATATTTTATTTAATAAGCGGTGGTTCTCAGCTCTATTATTGGTCTCTAGATAAGGACGTGTTCATACATGGTATTTTTTATGAAATATAAAATAGACCGCTTTATAATCTAAATTACCTAGTATATATATAATGTTGTGGAAGGTAAATTATAAGATAATAACTCTGTTTTGTTTCTGATAAATATAAATAAAGACCTTGTAATGAAAAAATAGAAAATATTTATATCATAATGCATATATATATATATATATATATATGTGTGTGTATTAAATAAATAAATAAATAAATAATCGTTATGTCATGTCAATTAAAAGAATCGTTTGCCCAAAAGAAAAATTATTGCGACAAAATGGTGATGACGACAATTATTCTCTCCTTTTCCTTTTAGAATGGAAGGTGACATGTTAATTATTAAAGTTTGTTCCCCTCATTAATAATTTATTAAATACCTTTGAATATACTAGATTGATATATAGAGTGTAAATACTATTTGTAAATACGTTTAAATTAATCTAAAAATGGCTTTTCCCTTCTTTAGAGCTTGTTTTTTCTTTTAATTTTGAAACACTTCTGCTTATATGGAGATGAAGGTGGAGGCATATAAAAACACCTCTAGCTTAAGAGGATGTCTTCCGACCTGATAAAAATCTAGACAGCAAGTTGCAGGCAGATTCCCCTCCTCTCCCCTTGTCATCATAAAAAAAGATCTCAATTTGGAGAATTTAAGGCAGCCACCTGAACATCAAGTACAACCCCGCTTGAGAGTTCCCATCAGATTTCTCCACCACAAATGATGGAGTCTGCATTATCATACCTTTGCTATTATTATGATCATTATATGGCCAAAAAGAAACGGAAACCAGTATTTCACCAAAATATCAGAATCAAACCAAAATTTAAATCGAGATAAAAACAAAGAAACAGAACAAACAACTATAGTTGAGAGTGACGAATTACTCGAGGAAAAGGGAGATAGAAGAAGCTTCAGAAGGAACAGGATTGTAAGAAGAGGGCAGGGAAGAAGAGGGCAGGGAAGAAGAGGGAGGTGACAGCTAGGTCCAGGCCAGGAGACTTTGAACAGAAGATCGACACGGATGATGAAATTGACGATTTACTTATTTAGATGTGCCATGCAAGCTTGAGTGGCCTTTTGTATATTTTTAATATCAGCACAGCACATCAGGGCTATAAAAAAACACTAATTAACTTTTTTCGGATAAAATATATTTCTAAAAACTATCAAAAGAATTCGTGAACTTCAAAAGAGGGTAAAAAAAAAGGTTTCCCCTGTCTAACAAGCAAACCATGATCATCCCAGAAGGGGAGTGCAGAAGAGAAATAAAATATGAGTTGTTCTCTCTCTAGCAAGTGAAGAACCACAGAAGCATCATGGCAAGATAACAGATATTGTAGCCACAAACATAAACCACACTTGAATAACGGAAGAAAAATGTACTTTAAAGAGAGAGAAAAAAAAGGGTCAGATCCGGATACATTGAAGGAAACTCTTGCCTCACCTAAACATTAACAGCTCTCCACATAGCAGCATTTGTACACGTCACGTTTAGACTACTACCTCCACATTTTTACAACCTTAAGAACTCGCATGTCATTCAACTCTATGTATAAACCTTAAACTACAGAATGTACAGTTTCCAGTACAAGCAACTTTATTTTCAAACAGCTCATACCTCTCTGAAAAGATAGGTAGATACGTAGCTCTAAAACAGGTAGGGAGAGAGGAAGCTCACGCTAGCTTCGGTTAGCTGTACAAACAACTTTCTTTCCTATCACATCTAGGCAGCAGGGTGCAGGGACTGCGCAGCAACTCTCCTTTCTGCAAGAGATTTATGATTAATGAGAGCTAGTCGACAATGAAGGAATTGTATGGTCTTACTACAACATGGCAATATGACATGAGAAATAGTTCAGGACAAAATAGCCATGAAGCATCGCCAGTTTCGTCGCGCGCACACCTGGTCTGTTTTGTTTCCATAGAAGAGAATATGGTAATGAAAGCATATACTTTATTTACATAAACATGTCTCAGTTGTACATTTATACAATGGCAACTTTCCAAAGCAAAACATAGGCTTATATGCAAATGCAGACCCATAGTAATGCAAAATAACTCGTCAATTATTGGTTTGGTGAAATTTATGAACAAATAATTGGCAGATAACTTCAAGATGCAACAGCAAAATCCAGGTAGTTAATCATGCTCTTAAATGAGAGAGGCGGATAGATGTCTTCAAACCACATGGAGCATCTATTTTAAACACATTAACCTTTCCTCTTTCAAAGCCCAATGCTCCACACCAAGGTTCCCAGGGATTCTGAGTGAACAGTTCAAGAATTTACAAGTATGTGCGACGCCAAGGTCCCAACAGAAGTGACAGGGTACTAGTGTAATTTAGTTCAAATAAACACAGGCATATTCACACCTCAAGCGTAGGTTATTGTCATAAGCATGAAATAATGCTTACCCCCAGCAGCAACAAGTTTCTCTACACGTGCAACAATGTGCTTTCCGTAGGTGTACTTCTTCAATGCAGTTAAATGAACTTTAATTCTTGTAAGGATCAGCTCACGCTGTTGGTCATCACATGTCTCCAGCACTTTTTGTACAACATAGTTGGCAAACTGATCTTTCATCATTGCCTGGACAGATGATGGGAAACATTAGCAGAAAAAATTGGGAAATAATTATGCTTAATCATGATATAGGCATATGCTAAATTTGCAAAATGCATGCGCACACCAACACAAAAACATAAATAGATAGTTGACAATCACAAAGTTCTTCGATTCTAGCTAGCAAAAGTTTATAGGAAATTGCAAAACCTGAAGAGGCTCATTTTCATCAGTAGTCCCAAGCATTTCATTGACCAGTAGCTGGCGTTCAGAAGGACCACTAAATGTTAAACACTTCTCTACGACATTGGAGGCAAACTTCTGCTGACTCATCTGAACAATCCTCCCAGCTAACTCCTTGATGATAGCAGATCGTTCATGAGATTTTCCATGTTCCAGCACATGCTGTTAAAACAGAAGCCAGTACCCAATCAAATCAATGAAGATCAAAGTAAGAACAAAACAAGTGTTATTAACAATAATTGGGAAGTGCAATTTCTAAACACACACAGTATGGCTAATAAGCGGCATCTGAAGAAGAAATTCCACCTGCCATAATACAATAGCAAAGAAATGAAGGCATCTGTATCTTAGAAATGAAAGTTTATTCATGATTCCATAAGTAGTGCCCTTTCTTAAATATTAGCAGTATGCTTGCATGAAGATCAATTAAATGTCATCAGTATGCTGCATATGGATCCCTCAAGTGTTATTGGTTAGCAGTTCAAACAAATACAGGGGCGCACTAACTCTTTTGTAAGAGAAATAAGAGAAGCAGTGGAATACACTCCAATGATGATTGTATTTATCTAATTACCAAATACAACCACATCTAAAAGGGAGATGATGACAAGAAACTCGTTCACGTAATTGAGCTTCCAAAGCAGGAATGGATGTTCCTAACGCACTGACAAAGATAAAGGATGATACATGAAGGCAATAGAGCTGGAGATTCAGCCATGATGCATCAGAAACACAATAAATATCCTAAACACTGCTAAAACGTCCTGTTTTCTCAAGAATACCTGGACCACATTTTATAAATTGTAAATAAACATCAAGACCACTTCTTTTATGAAAAACAAATAAATTTGTTGTTCATGCCCAGTATCCTACATGAGATAAAAGTTATAACACACAATCAGAAAGGTAGTAACATACATGCATCCAAAGTGGGAGTCCTTGAAAGGAAAAACCAACCTGAACCACATAATTCCCATATTGATCTTGTGCCAGCACACTAACAGCTCCCAAAATCTCATCCATAACTTTACTCTGTGTCTTTGCATCCTCACAGTGCTCCAGTATCCTCTGCAAATTAAAGAAATGGCCATGTGATTTTCTTTTCTTCCAGAGAGGTCCAAAGATTTGAAACATGCAAGAAACCATTTCAAACCTGTATCACACGACACCCATATGGATGGGTGGAGAGAGACACAACTTGATCAAAGAATGTTGTGACAATAAACTGAATATTATCTTCAGGAATACATTCTATACACTTTTGGATGACATGGTTCCCATTCTGGTCCCGTACACACCGCATTACATGACCATCAAGCTCTTCAACCATCTTTATTTTCAGTTCTAGATCAACCACCTCAATGGCCTGAACAATATAAAAGAACATGTTACTACCAACAACTTCTGTAGGTGCGCTTTATAATATTGGTCTTAGGTTGATTGGGGTGTTTTCAAAGGATCTCTGTAAATTCGTGCATAATCAAGGCAAATTACTCAATTCTATGGTGCAATGGCTGAAGCAAGACACAAACACATAAGCACCATTCAGAATAGGTAACTTTGTTGTCACCAAGGGAAAAATGCAGGACACTTCATTATGCAATCCCCAATAATGAAGGACTTTTGAGCCCTTTGACCATCACTTTTTCACATGAACCACAAGTAGACATTCGTTTTCCTCAGAATTATACTTTCTGGCACCATCATAACATCATCCACAAATGAAGATGTATCAGGGTGTATCATGTAACATTAAATTGCAAAATGATATAAAAACTTGAGGTACCTTCTGGATCACTCGACAGCCATACATTTGAAGGCTAAGTGTCAAAACATGACCTAAAAGCTTGCCAGCCAATTCTCTTCTCTGTGATGGAAGCCCATGCTCAAAAAACTATACAGAAACACACTTTCATAAGCAGAAACAATTAAAACCATAAAAAAAAAGTGTATTAACAAAGCATATATATCTGGTACCTTCTGAATTACATAATTACCAAACACATCAGTCATCAGAGCAAGAGCCTGGGGCATGATTTCCTGATAAACCATATTTTTCTCATCCGTTGTGGCAATCTCAAGTTTTTGTTGAATGAATCGGCTCCCATACTGATCGGCACTGCTCGTAAGTGATTCCAAATCATTGAATCAAATGAAAACAATAAGATAACAAATGAACATAGGATAAGTTTTTGTGCAATAAATACCTGAACTCAACAACATGACCAGCGATTTCTGAAAGCTCAAGACACTTAGTTTTATTGCTCTTAAATTCATCTAATAGGGATGATGCAAAGCTTTCATCTATGTTACATCCTGCATCCATGTGCCAGGGTCCCATGATGCCCCCGGCTAAATTCCTCATTCCAGAAGAAAAACGCATATTCAGCTCATTGTGTCTTATGGGACTCCCAGGTCCAACTGGGGAGTTTGGAATGACAGGACTTGCCAGGGGACTTCCAGGGTATGACATACCACCACCAAAGGCAGGATTCCCAAAATAACCATGATGATTAGAACTACCAGATTTACCGCCTAATGGGCCTCCATACTGTGATTTCTGAGATGACAGAAAACCATAAGCCTTTTGAATTTCGAGGTAATTCAGGTATGAATTACCTAAGTAGCTTCTATCAACTGAGGGATCATTAATAGCAGCAAGCTGGGTAGTAGCATACTCAGGAGCCCTCAAGTACTGGAGATACATTGGATCAACAAAAGGAGCCTGAAGAGCACTTCCTGCCATAGGACTCCCCACTCGCCCAAGATTATGAGATTCCAATGAAGCAGCAGTTAGATTTGCTCCAGACCCCAAACCTCCTCCAAGCACTCTTGAGTCCATTCCAGGGATGGCCATAGCAGATGCTGCAGCAACATTTTCAAATAATGGTGGCAGGTTACCTGTGCCAAGCTGGTTAGCGATCATGGATGCCAGTGCTGGATTTATGGAATACCCACTCAATCCATAGTTAGGAAGTGATGAATTCATACCATCTAGATGCTGATACTGTGAAGGTAAGCCACCTCCACCACCAAGGGTGGAGGTAGGTGATCCTTTCATGTAAGAATTGCCACTAGGAACAGCCGTCTTTTGCCGTTCAACCTGCCTATCTGCCATCATGTTGAGGTCTGATTCGCCACCATTGTTCTTTAGCAAATCAGAATATGACAATTTGGCAGATTGGGGATCAGAAGACATGTGTAAATGCCCAGATTCAGACTTCAAGTAAGTATTTTGCTTCAGATGATTCTGACTACCTTGGAGACCAAAGAGATAATTCTGGTGGTTGTTAACATCCTGTTCAACCTGTGATGGCAAATGGCTTTCTTCATCTATTATACCATTTGATGACAAGTTCATGCCAGAAAAAGCAGCTACAAATTCAGCAGACTCCCTCATACCAGATGAAACACCATTGAATGAGTTTGAACTAGCCATGCCTCTCTTTTCAGATGTGGTAACTCTCCCTTGTCCAATGGGTGTAGGACAAGGACTAGGAGCCCTGGCAACATGTTGGGGATCAGGAGTAGTTCTCCCAGACAAGGAGGCACCAAGGGCAGCAGCATAACTATAAGAAGAAGGCTGGCCAATATTTTGAGCAGAAGATGAACCCTGGTCATTCGCCCTAGATCGTAAAGTATCTGCAGATGATAGTTCACGGCGCAAATGAGCCAGCTCCGCTTCAGCTGAACCTATGGTCTCAACATTTTCATTAAAAGCATTACAGCTAGCTGGGCGAGAGGGGGGGCCTGCCACACGAGTTGTGCGGCTCAAGTCATCCTGCATGGATACAAGTCACCAGATCATAAGAATAATAGTGGAGTGAACAATCCAAAGGAAAAGGAGGCAACTTTTAGGCCATATATGATGCACATGAAATTCAATCACAATTCAAAGCTCAAGTTCAAAGTATATGTTTTGCATAGGCCTCATGATGGTCTCTGAACATTCACAGACATAACTAAATCACACACTGCAGCCAAAAGCTCCCCGGACTTCACAAGTTTCTTTGAATACTTCACAAGTATTTGAGAATAAAAATAACTAATTATTGTATTAATTTGTGGTGGTCATATTCTTGATATATCACCTATACCATTTTTGCACTCCAGCAAACTGAATACAAAATGATTGCAAGCCATAAAGAACCCAACAAACAGATAAAATAGCCCAAGAAAACAATATTGATTTTCAATTACATTAAAAGTAGGCAATAAGAAAAGGACAGCAAAACACTTCCTTATTTCTCGCATGCACAAATCAGATTACGTGTCAAACCTTAATAGGAAGTACTGGATAACACATCCGAAATTTCAAGGAAAATAATCCAACGATATTCTTGATGCCATAAAGAAAAAAAGAAGATGCCACACAAAAGATAGAAATTCACAAACAAAAGGAAACATGACTTAAGCAAAATCATAGAAATTAACCTGAAAGATTTCAGCAAGGCTCTTCTGTTTGCTGGCAAATCCAAATCCCGGTAAACCAATCAGCCCATCACCACCCCATTCAGTGGAGCCAGGAACGTTCTCTGGCTCAACGTCAGTGTCCTGTTTCCTCGATTCAAACCCCGGTGGCATTGAAAACATTGATCTAGCATTACCATTATCAGCTCCACTAGCTTTCCTCCTATCTCCAATCCCGCCTAAAACAGAACTTCCACCCTTCAATCTCTGTGCAGACCTCCAATCCTCCTTCGACAGCAAAGGAGGCGGAAGCCTAGGGTTCAGGTTCACATTCGAATAGTAGTACGATAAGTAAGCTGGATCAGACCTAAGCTCCTTCTCGTTTATGAACCCATTCCCATTTTTTCCACTAGCAAAGTCTGAGAAAGAGGCCCCACCATGGCCTCCACCAAACAAGCCCCCGGCTGCATTCAATGAACCCTCCACAGTTGGAGGTGCAGAGCCACTCCTGTACAAATTGAGCTCTTTCTCACGATCATCAGCCTCTTGCCTACGTTGGTCACGAAACAATAACCCTAACTCCTTCTCTAAATCATCACCGAATGATCCATCATTAGCTCCTATCATCGGCATCCTGCCCAATTCAGATAACATATTCAAGACTCCAATTTGATCATTACCCACTGTAACAACTCAAAAATTGATCAACACCCACAACTTATAATCACACCCTAAACCCTAAACAGTCTCAAAAATTAATATTGTCTACGCTTGAAATAGGCAAAACCCTACTTACAGCTTCAACATGGTATCTTTTTAACTAGAAAAAGATTAAAACTTTTACACCTACGTTATGGATGAATACAATTACCCAATCCTAACTGCAAAAGGTTCCATTTTCAAGCATAAAACAGGAACATAAAAAGATGGGTTTTTCCTCTCCTGTCTCACAAATCAATTTCATGAAACAAAGTAAACTACTTTGTGCACCATGTTTACATGCAACACAAATTGTATGTGTGTGTGAGAAAGAGAGAGAGAGAAACAATTTTTCTTCGAGAAACAGGAGAGGAAAAGGGTTTTATACTTCTATTGAAGGAGAAGATCAATCTGGCGGCGATTGGTTCTTACAAGAACCCTTAGGGTTTTGTTCTAATGTTGGAGTGAATTGGTATCCAATATCACCACAGGAGTTGATTAAATACAGTAAGATATTTATATATATTTTAAAAAATAATTCTTTTATTGGGTTTTTGAAACCTACAAAGAAAAGGAGAACAAAAATATATTATTCTGTCAAGCCCTTAAGATGAGGGTTATTGACCAAGTGATAACCGACCGATGCAGGGAAGTTGGTAGTCGGAGAAAGAAGTTAATGATGTTTGGTGTATGCTCATCTCTATCGTGTCCCTCAGCTTATTTTGATTCGGTTTTAACAGATTTTTTTTTTATTAGGCATTATTAATTAAATTAAAAAGTAAGTTATTTATTTTTACAATTTAAAAGTGTTTTTTAAATAAATTTTATTTCATTTTTTCTAATTAATTTTTTTATATATATATTTTTATATTGTTTTGATGTCTTAATGTTAAAAATATTAAAATATATATATATATTATTTTTAAAAACAATTATTATTATACTATTAAATATTTTACGAGATTTCTTTTTATGCTCTTTTTGTCTTATGAATCCATGGCGAGTTTTGTCTTGTTAAGAAACAAGACACGAACTCTTCCCATTTTTCATTATTATGTGATGGTGCGAAGATCTTTTCTTTTTTTAGGGCAAGATCTTTTCACTTCGATTTTCTAGAAAGAAGCAACCCGTTTTGATTTTGGCTTCCTATGCCCTATGTGCCTTTCAATGCCTAGGGTTTCCTTTTATTTATTTGTTGCATTTAATGTTGACATGCTGGGTAGCTCTAATACCAATGACATGGGTTTATAAGCAAAGTAGTACACAATGTTTTTTTTTAAAATAAATATTGAAATAATATTATTTTTTAATTTCTTGAATTTTATTTCCAATCTCGCAAATTCTTACTTCTTTGTTTTAGGCCTGTTTTGAAGTTTAGTTGAATTTGTTTTTTAAAGTATTTTTTGTTTAAAAATATATAAATAAAATTTATTTATTTATTAAAAATTATTTTTAATATTATCATATAAAAATAATCTAAAAAAATCAAAAATATTTAATTTAAAATAAATAAATAAATAATTTTTTTAAATACTTTTAAAATGCAATTCAAATAGTACCTTAATCTTCTTTCAATATCAACTTCGTTTTAAATTTTAAAAATAAAATATAAAATTTTAATTATTTTAGCTATTAAATAATAACTCGCAATTGGTTTTCAAAAGCTTTACCAAACAACAAAAAGATTTTTGAATTATTAAAAAAAAAATCAAATGTGCGGTTGTTTTACTGTGTACCTAAACATAGATTACTATGAATTCCAATAGTAAAATTACCAATTTACCACCCGGATCAAAAAATTTAACCCTCGGATCTGGGGATATTTTGGACATTTCTAGGGGAACATGTATGGTATTTTCAAATTATTTTGGGTTTTTTAGTATTTTCTAGTTTAAATTGCACAATAAAACTATCATTTTACCCCTGAGAGCTGATAAAAAGGCACAAAATAGTGGGGGGTGTTTTTGATTTTTCACATATATTGTACACAGTGAAACTATACAAATACCACCGAAAAAGGCAAAAACAAAAGTTTGAAGCTGGGGGCATTGTCATACTTTCATTCCTGATTTTTTTCATGGTTATCGTTGGGTCTAGAGGTGTATAGGTAATTTGTCATTTTTATTTTTTTTGTTCAGAAACATTGCATCTGTGTTTTACGAACGCGTCAACAGTGTTTCAAGCGCGCGCCTTTCATGAGGCGCATGAGGCGTCATTTGGCCGTGGAAATTGTTCGGGCGTCATGCCCTTAGTGCGTTGTCATGTTCTCTGCCTCCCGGTGCAGCGCATGTTATGTGACAGTGGTGGTGAATTATCGATGGACGGTTTTAAGTTTTATCTCCCTTTTTCTCTCTCTTGCCGCCAGAAAATACATATAAATCCTTCATATTTATGATTGTTTTTGTTTAGTCCTTGTTCTTTTGATTTCGGTTTTATTCATGATTTCTTCAATGAAAATTTTGATTTTTTTCCATTATGCCATTCGATTGAAACTGATTATATATGTTGGTTTTCATTTCAGTTCTTATTATTTTGATTCTTAGTTTGTTTTTAGTTGCTTTAATCTTTTCGGTATGCAGGTTTTAATTTGTTTTGATTTTGTTTTTCAATTGAAATTAGTCATATATGCTACTTTTCATTTTCGTCCTTATTCTTTTAATTTTTGTAACAAAATAACATGTATTTTTTTAAAAATCTCTTTATTTGTTTCAGTCCTAAGATTTTTATTTGTTTCAATTTCATCCTTTGTTTAGAATTAATTATATATTTTATTTTTTTATTTGAGCCTTTATTCTTTGATTTTTTTTTATTTGGTATTAATTTCTTTGATTTTTTCGATCCTTTTTGGACAGTGTTTATTCTTTACCCGTATTTATGCATTTATATTTTTAGTTTTAATTTTAATTTTTTTAATTTTTATTTTTATTACGGTTTAATTTTTATTTGATTAAGTCCTAAAAATTTTAATTTATATTGGTGGATTATTTTAAAGTTAATATTTCTCCCTTTTTTCTTTGTTCTTTTTTTGTGTTTTCTGTTACTTTTATCTGTTTTTGAATTAGATTATTTTTATGTTTTTATTATTTGCACAATGATAATAATAGTTTTAATCATTATTTTTTTGTCAAATAGTTTTTCTTTTTTTTATTCTATTGGGCAATTTAATGATTTTAATTGTTTGGCCAATTATGTTGATAATGACTTTAACTGTTATAGTCATGATAATGACGATAATGTAGGGATGAATTTTCAATGTTTTTTTTGTAGATAGAAAATTAACTATTTTATTTTTGTTATTTGATTATTGCACGTGTTTTCATAATATATATTTTGTTTGTTGTGTTTAATTTAAATTGGATTATAAAATGAACTAATTCTAATAAAGTGAATTCGATAATTCAGGTATTCAAATCTTCTTGCTTTTTTTATTTTGGCACTTATTCTTTTAATTTTTTTTATTAATTCCTTTGGTTGTTTTGTCCTTCTTGGACAATGTTTATTTTTGTCCATATTTATGCATTTATCTTTTTAGATTTTGTTTTTTTATTTTTTTATCATTTTATTTTTTATCGGGGTTTTACTTTTATTACATTCCGTTTTGAAATTTTAATTTATATTTGTTACATTGTATTTTATTTTTAAAATTAATTTTATTGTTTTGCGGTCCCAATGTTTTGATTTGTTACATTTTTATCAATCAATTGGAATTAATTATATATATTATTTTTCATTTTGGCACCTACTCTTTTAATTTTTTATTTAGTATTGGTTCTTTTTATTTTTTCGATCTTTTTTTACAGTGTTTATTTTTTGTCCGTATTCATTCATTTATACTTTTAATTTTTGTTTTGAATTTTTTTCATTTTATTTTTTATTTTTATCGGTTCAGTTTTGAGATTTTAATTTATGTTAATAATCATTTTAAAATTAATATTGCTCCTTTTTTTCGCTTTGTTCTTTTTTTTTTTGTTATTTTTATCTGATTTTCATATCAGATGATTTTATAATTTTATTGTTTGCATAATGATAATGATAATTTTAGTGATTATTTTTTTATTTTTTTTAACAAAATATTTTACTTTTTTTAATTCTTCGACGTAATTTAATTATTTTCACTGTTTAGATAGTAATGTTAATAATAATTGTAATTGTTGTAGTAATGATAATGACAGTAACGTGAGGATGAATTTTCAATTTATGTTTTCATCTTTTTGGAGATAAAAAATTAAGTACTTATTTTTTGTTATTTGACTAATACAAGTTCTTTCATAATTTATATTTTGTTTGTTGTGTTTATTTTAAATTGAATTATAAAATAAATTAATCTTAATACAATGTATTCAATAATTCACATATTTGAATCTTCTTGTTTTTTTTAATGATAATGATAATTTTATATTGATTATTTCATTGAAATCTACTAAACAGATAAATTTATATCCATTTAAAATTCATATATTTTAAAGAAAACGTGCACTTCACAAGATTTTTGCACATATTTATTATTTTGCTCAAATTTATATTATAATAAAAAAAATCTCACACAATTAATTATTTTTTTGCATTGAAAAAATATGATTTCAATCGTGACGAGACGCATGTAAAATGGCTAGTAACATATAATTGAGGTTGAGTCGGCTTAGAGATGTTGGTGATTGGGTTAAGACCAAGCCCACTGAGAGATCAAGATTGGTTTTGGGGACGAGCACCTACGGGTTGGACCGAGAATGGGTTTATGTTGTTTGCAATTTGGATTGAGCACGGGTACAAAACGAGGGCTTGAGTGGCCATCTTGTAGTGCACAATAAGGGCAAAGTGTCTAGAGATTAGGTTGGGATAAATTCGAGGCCATTAAAATTCGAGTGGACAAAGATTGAGCATGTTGCTCATGATCAAGCTCAGGTCATGTGAGGGTAGGGTCAAGGCTAAGACCATGTTTAAGATGCTAGAGGTCAGCTAGGAAAGCATCAGGCTGTCTCAGTGGATGTTTATCACTGTATTTCAAAAGTGTTTTTTTGTTAAAAATTGATTTTTTTTAATTTTTACTTTAAATTTTAAAAAAAATGTGTTTTTAGATCATTTTTATATGGTGATGTCAAAATGATTTTTTAAAAATAAAAATATTATTTTGATGCATTTCTAAATGAAAAAAACACTTTAAAAAACAATCACAATCACACTTTTAAATAGACACTTAAGGTCAATTCAAAACTTATATTTAGGGGTGCTTGGTGATGTGGCTAGGATTGTAGGCGTCCAGGGCTGGATCGGCGAGGTCATCGACAATTCAACATCATATAGTAGGTGATCCAGTGATGTAAGATTGAGACTCAAAGGTTTATTTTTTCTGTGGTCTCAGGTTCGAGTCTTATGGTTGCTAATATGAGGTCAATGGAAGCTTACATGAACATTAACTTCAAAACACGTGAGATTAGTCAAGATGCATGTAAACTGGTCCGGACACTCACGTTAATAAAAATAATAAGAAGAAAAGATGCAAATTATTGCAATGATTATCCATTGTGTTCTAGCATTGTATACTTTTTTCAGTGTAACATGATAGAATTATTATTATTATTATGCAAGACATTATAAATAATGCATGAAAAGAGAAATAAGAATACGAAAGTCCATTTCTAAAGAAGTACTTTAATTGTTAAAGTCTATTTTGATAACACCTTGACATGTGCAAAGGTAACTCAAATAACCGGTAAAAATATAGTTTAATTTAAAATAAAAATTTTAAATGAGATTTTGTTTTTACAAATATTAAAACGATAACATGTTGAATTGATTCGGGTCAAACTAGATTTACAAGTCAATTTGTACACTGACTCACGAGATCATGATAACTCTCCTCAAAAAAGTAAATCAAAACAAATTATGAAGGTCAATTTTCAATAAATCTAATATTGAAGGATAAAATTAAAATAAAACATGTGATTTTAAAAAATAACTCAAGTTAACATGAATTAACTTGTCAAACTCGTGATCCCGATCATGAGACCAGAATAATATAATAGAAAGTGAATTAAAACAAATTACAAAGTTCAATTTATAATCAACTCAATATTAAAAGAAAAAAATAACAAAAGAAATAATTCGAGTCAATAAAAGTTAATTCGTCAAAAACATGAACCAAGTTATAAGACGAGAATGATCTTATAGAAAAAAAAGCTATGTGAATCAGGAAACATAATTCTTAATTAACTCAATATTAAAGAATAAAATAGATGAAAAAACATTTAAAAAAACCCTGAGTAAACAAAGTTAACCTATAAAACATGTGTTTTATTAAACCATGAACTTAAGATAATATGTGAAAGATAAATTAAAAAATATATATATTTAATTTTTTTTATAAATTTATATTAAAAAATAAATTAGTAGCTTTTGACTTTTTTCTAATAAAACAAACGGGACTGACTCGTTCTGTTTCGTATGGTATGGTTTTTTATATTATCATTCTCTCGTGGGTGAAAATCGGGGATGGCTACAAGAAATAAGTGGGAGGGGTGTCCGCGATTTTTATTATAAACATATTAAAATAATATTATATATATATAAATTTATTTTTTACTTTTTTATACCAATATATTATTTTTCTTAAAGACATTTTATTTATTTTAGGATTGATGATAAGAATGTTTTTGAAAATATATTTTATTTTGATATTAAAACATCAAAATAATCTTAAAAAATAAAAAAAATTAATCTAAAATAAAAAAAATCATTTTTTTTAAATACTTTTAAAATCCAATCGCAATAAAGTATCTTAATAGTCCTCGGCATACTGCAACCCAATAATTACTTGCTTTAAACGTATGCACCTTAACAGAAATATAGGCACGCTAACCAAAGGCAAGCATGAGAGACGAGAAAAAGATATGATGAATGTTTCAAAAATCATTTGTTATTTCGGGTGTGTTTGGTATTGCTTTTATTTTTGTGGTTGATGTTTTAAAAATAGTTTCATGAAAAACACTTTAGCTGCGATTCAAAATAATTTTTAAAGTATTTGGTTAAAACTGTGATTGAGTTTGAGATTAATAAAAAATAGTTTCAAGTGTTTAGTTACCAAACTTTTTATATTACTTCTAACTTGTGAAATTACTTATTATATTATGGAAAGTAGCCAATTTCTTCTACTTCTTCTTTGATTTCAATTCAAACCCTAATCCGGTTTCTTTAAATTCTTAGCCTCCATTTGGGAGTGCGTTGCAATCAGTGTTTGCCAAAAATTCAATTTTTTTTTCCATTTTAAATGAATATGGTTTGATATTTTTAGATCATTTTAATGTGCTGATGTCAAAAATAATTTTTAAAAAATAAAAAAATATCATTTTAATATATTTTGGTACAAAAAATATTTTAAAAAACTACTGCAATCGCACTCTCAAACATGTTCTTTCTTGATCCAGTCACTCAACCTGTCAGCACAGCACCACGCAACCTCCCTTTCTTGATTTTATTTTATTCTTCAACCCAGTTCCAGTGTTATGTATTTCTTGCTCCATTTTATGATCCGTAGGAAGCTGTACATCAAACACACGTAAAGCAGCAATTTGCTGCTTTATGTTAATTAGAGGTTTGACAAAATTTTGGGAGGAGCTCTCCTGCTTTTTTCAAATTTCTATATTAATTAAACATTCAAAACATCTATTTTTTCTACACCACTAGTCACACTACACTTCAAAACACCTTCTTCTCGGTATTTTTCAAAAGTTTATTTTTTAAATTAATGTTTTTTATCTTAAATATTTTTTTAATATTTTCAAATTATTGACTCAGTCTCATATTATAGTACAAAGGGGTGCTTGGAAATGCTATTTAAATTTATCTTTTTAAAAACTTATTTTAGTTTTTTTTTGTGTTTCTTGATCATTTTAATATACTGATATTAAAAATAATTTTTTACCACAGGAATCAAGGTTATTAAAATCCTTTTTTTTGACACGACACAAAAAATATAATGTACAATTGGATCGTAAAATAACAAATATATTTTTTTGACTATGTATTGACAATTTCAGTCAATAAAATAAATTTCATTAAAATCTAATAAAGAGAATTAACAATATTATAATCAATAAGTGATTTAAATAAATAAATAGTATAAATCAATGACATAAAAAAACTCAAAATCAAAATTTTCAATATTGACAAATTACTAACTGATAGTAAGTATACAAGACTCCCATGACAACTTGATTGTTTTCATCATAATAAGTAGTAATGAACCTCTTTTAGGTTGCAAGTTAATGAGTCTAAATTAGTAATTAACTAACATAAGTCTAATAATTAAAATAAACTATTAAACAATGTTTAATGCATGAGGAAAAGTTTAAATTATAAATATTTTTTTAATATTAAATAAACAAATAAAATATGATAATAAAAACAAAGTCTTCATTCTAAAGTTCTTCCATGTAGTCTAAATCTCTAATTTTTATAATTTTCTGGTAGATTCCAGTCATAATTTCAAACATATGGTTCTCTCTCGTGTGAATAAATTACTGAGTTTATCATATATATTTGAAAAGATTGAAATGTCTAGTTTTTCTTCCATCTAGAATTGCAATAAAATTTTATTTATAACTTCAAATGTGTCCAAACAATACATGAATGTCTAGTTTGATAAATTTGACAAGATTCATCTAGTAATTTTGACTCTCTAAAATAATATATTTATGAACTTTGTTTAATCTAATAATTTAATAAAATATATTTTCATGTAACTAATATTTCCCTATAAATTTCAACTAGATCCAATATATAGTTTGAAAAATATGTTTGATCTCATAAAATTGTCAACAAATACTATAAAGCCAAATTAAAAACTAACTTGGTTGTTTCTCTCACAAATTTAATAAACTCGTAAATCAGACTGATTTTACCGATTTTATACAAATCAAGTTTAATTTTAATAATTTTTAAGTTTAATCTGATTTAATAAATAAATACATATTAACTTGTAAAATTATAAATTTTTAAGATTCAACTCTTAATTTTGATAACCGGAATCTATCCGGAGGAAGGACTAAAATTGGAGCAATGGTTAAATAAAATCTAATTGCAGAATAAGATAAAAATTAGAGTCCCGAGTTCTGGACGAGTCCAGCCCAATCCATCCGCCAACGAGAGAGGAAAGAGAGAAACGGAAGACGTGCCTCGTTTTGAATCTTCTAGCGAGACGGCTCAGTCAACAGGCGAGTGAGTGATCACTTTCCTTTTCCTTTGAATTTTCAAATTTTGCGTTCTCTTCTGCTTCTCCGGTCAAACCCCACGCGCCCCCTTGTCTCATCCTATCATCATTTAAATTTTAAGTACAATTCTACCCCCTGCTCTTATCAATCACCCCCCCCCCCCCCCCAGAAATATTTTACTAACATAAAGAAGAGATATATAGATTGAAATTGGTGCTTCAAGCTGGTGATTATCAGCTCAAGTTACTCGGGTCATTTATATTTTTATTGGGGAAAAGAAATATTATATATTATAATGATATTCAGGTTAGGTTGGGTCTTATTGTCAATTTCGTAAGAAAAAAGGACTACATTGAAAAATAATAAAATACCAGGGGCGCTTAAAGAGCCCCCGATTGTTGAACCATGGAATCCACGCGTTAACATTACCGTCCACGCTTCCGCCCTTTATAAACCCATTCCTCTCCTTATCCTCATTTCTTCTCGTCTCTAACATTATTGCTCTCTCTCTCTGGATACTTGCAGATCTGGTCATGGCTTCGACGACGACAACGTCGTATTGGTGTTACAGATGCTCATGCTCCGTCACCGTTTCACCTTACGACGAAGACGAAGAACACGGCAACATATCGTGTCCTCACTGCGACGGTGGGTTCATCGAAGAGATCCAATCAACCTCCTCCTCTGATATCCGTGAAAACCGTAGCCGGGTTTCCAGCCTTACCCGAAACCGCCGCAACACCAGCGACAGGTCTTCGTTTAACCCAGTGATCGTCCTCCGCGGAACCACCCCTGCCGCCGCTGCTGAAGACAACGAAGGAGGAAGCGCCTACGAGTTCTACCATGACGATGGAATCGGTACGGGTCTCCGGCCCGTACCGGAGATGATGTCTGAGTTTTTAATGGGTTCAGGTTTTGACCGTTTACTAGACCAGTTTTCACAGATAGAGATAAACAGCTTAGGCCGGTCGGTTCCTAGCCCGCCGGCATCGAAAGTCGTGGTTGAATCAATGCCGAGAGTAGAAATAAACGAAACGCATGTGATTTCGGAGACTTACTGTGCGGTGTGTAAAGAGGAGTTTGAGATTGGAAACGAAGCTCGTGAGATGCCTTGTAAGCATATTTATCATTCTGATTGCATTTTGCCTTGGCTTGCGATGCGAAATTCTTGTCCAGTTTGCAGGCACGAGTTACCTGTAAAGAATTCTGGAGAGCTGGGGGTGGAAGGGGAGCTTGTGGGGTTAACTATATGGAGGTTGCCTGGTGGTGGGTTTGCTGTTGGGAGGTTTAGTGGGGGGAGAGGTGGGGAGAGGGAGTTTCCGGGTGTTTTTACGGAGATGGATGGTGGTGGGAATGGTGGGCTTAACGGGAACAGCAGGCCGCTTCGTGATTGGGATTCTTGGGTGACTAGGAGGAGTAGAAGAAGAGAGAGTCCTAGTGGTATTGGGGGGTTTAGGAGAGTTTTTCGTGGTATGGCTTCGTTCTTGAGGAGGATCAGGCCTAATTTGTCGTCAAGAATGCGTGATGGATCTGAAGAACCTTAATCGACCGAGAGAAGTTATTCAAGTCGAGTGACATAAAGGAGAGGAGGATTGGATGTGGAAGTTGAAGGGGCTGATAGGGGTGATACCATTTGATTGCTTCTTCTTATCCTTCACATAAATGTATGTATCTGCTTGGCACTTAAAAAAAGGTTAAGAATTAATTTTGCTTTTCATTTACTGAAAGAGAACAGAGATTTCTTATCTCTTCGTATTGAAAAATTGTTTGTATTTGCTGCAAAAGGATCAATTATTCAGTTTTGTTGGTTCTGAAATTTAGAAGATAGTTGAACTGAAGGGAGGGGGGTAGGTGTTAATCCGTAATGTAGTAGAAGAGCAAAAGGCCCTAGTCTTGAAGCATTTCTTTGTTATTTACTGTAATCAATTCAATATTAACCTTGGCATTTGTCTTTGTTTTATGGTTGCCTTTCTCATGCAAATCATTCTGTTGTTGAGTGCTTGCTGTATATCTAGATGGGATTGAGTTTGAAGATTGGATTGGTGATTGAATTTAGCTCATTTGTCATTTGAATCCGATCCTGCCTCCTGGCACAAAAATATTTAGTTGTTCCACCATGAAGAGCTTAAAAGCAGCATAAGATCAGATGATTCATATTTGTTGGACAAATTAATTATGACACTGCTAGTTTAATGCATAAATGGGGCCTTTCTGATCCATTTTTTATCTGTAAAATGACGCGTGACTGGGATGTTTGGCCAAATTGGTGAAAAATGCACCAACCTTTGCTTGCATGAGCTTTACATATTCGGCCTTCTTTTGCCTTTTGTTCATCTTTACAGTGTCGTGAGTGGTCTAAATTTGGAGCTTTGGGCAATGTTAATGTAAGTTAAAATCCAAGTTTACAACTTTACATTGATGAGGTTGTAAATTCTTTAAGGAAGATGTGTAGCTTTGCACGACTACGCAATTGATTGTAAATTCTTGAAGGAAGATGTGTAGCTTTGCACGACTACGCAATTGATTGTAAACGTGGTAGAAGTTGATTTTTGAAGTATTTTTTTTTAGAAATGTATTAAAGCAATGTTTTTTTTTTTTTATATATATTTTAAATTAATGAAAATATCTAAAAACATTAATTTTTGAGTTTACTGGTTGGTTGAAGATGAGGATAGTATCTGGAGCATAGTTGTAAAATCCGTTCCGGGTACCGTTTCGGTTTTTTGTTTGGAACGGAACGTTCCGGTTTTGGTGCATTTCGGCGTTCCGTTCCGGTTTTGTACTGTTCATTTATTTTTATATTATTTTAAATATAGTGTAATTATTTGTATATAGTTTAATTATACAATTAATTAGATTAAGTTATATAATTAAATAATTGCTTTTGAAAAACCCTTCAACAATAAAATTATTATTATTTAAATTATATTTAAATTAAAAATATATAATTAAAAGACACGCAATATTTAAAATTTAAGCAATTTATAAAAATCCCCGTAAAAATCCTATTCTATTATTATTATTATTATTATTATTATTATTATTATAAAAACCCACAAACAATATTATTATTATAACCCCAATTATTATTATTATTATTATTATTATTATTATTATTATTATTATTATAATAAAAACCCACAAACCCTATTGCCCGGTTCCCCCCCTTTATTATTAGTAGTATAAAAAGTAAAAACCTTATCTTTCTTCCCCTTCCACTTTCCCAGCCCCCCTTTATTATCACTAGTATAAAAAGTAAAAACCCTATCTCTTTCCCTTTGATTTCCTTTTGCTTGCGCCGTCCACTTTCCCTTTCCCTTTTGCTTCCCTTTTGCTTGCCTCCATGAACATAGATCAGCTCAGGTTCTCCAAGCAGTAACCAAATATGCATCCATCCGAGAACAAGTAATCAGGATTCAGGCCAACTTTGTTACGGACATTCTCGAACCTCCTCTCTTTGGTTGCGCCGTCGCCTCCCCACCCACACAGAGAGTTGAGCCTCGAATGCAAGGGAGCTTTCTCTTTCGGCGTCGTTTTGAACTTTTGATTTTGAACCCGGAACGACACGCCCGGAATGAAACCGGGGCGTTCCGGCCGGAATTGGGCCGGATTTTCCGGATCTGACCGGAATTCAAACCGGGACAAAAACGTCGCCGTTTTGTCCCGGATTTTGAAGTGGAACGGGCCGTTCCGGCCATTCCGGCCGGAACGGAACGGAATTGATAACTTTGATTTGGAGTACTTGAAAATCTAGTTTCTTGATTGGGCAAGGAATGCTAGCCTTGTTTGCCATGTTTTACTATCTGGATGAAATATATTATTTTTTACAAAAAAAAAATGATATTTATGTATTAAAACGAGATAACTAATTTTAATGAATGTGTAATAATGATAATGAGAACTAAAGTTACTAAACCAATAAGGTATTCCCGATTAAGTTCATGGTCTCGATTATGCGACTGGAATGACTTGATAAAATAAAGATATTTATAAAAATTATTTTGAAAAATATATTAATTTTTAAACTTGTAACTCGAGTTATTAAACCTAAAACATCCAATAAGTATTGAAAAAGAAAATTTAATCACACAAAAGGATTTTAAATAACGACAATTCAAAATACAAGGATAAATTCTTTTATTACTATTATTAATAAGTAATATCATCACTATTATTAATATTATCATTATTAACACTATTTTCACTTATCATTATCATCATATAAATCCAATACCAATGGTCAAACTAAAAAAAACTATTTTTCTATTGTATTTATGCTTTGTCTCATCATAAAATTTGACAAAAAAAAAAAATACACCACTATGCTAACCTAACATTTGACTACACTCCAACATGATTTATTCTAGTTGATTGACACCATAATTGTTTCGTTGTCATTCTAAAGGACCAACTCAATCCATTTTGAACTACCAAATTTAATAGTTCAAACTTGCAACTTTAAATCAATAGTTAAAGTCATTCATTTTTGAATTAAAAACCAAGATTTGGAACCAATAAAATAAAATATCTATCTTACACCATCTATAAATAAAAATAAGCTAGTTAAATTGCCCGCACTACGTTGCTGGTTGAACAAATAATTTTTATAACTATCATAATTAAAACAATTAATAGATTTTTCTAGTTTAAAAATAAAATATAATATCTATACATTTACAATTTGATATAATGGAGTAGATCAACAGACTCTATTATAACAACAACAACAACAAAATCTTAACATCTAAAATTATTATTACTATTATTGCAAAAACAATAAAAATTATTAAATCACCATGAGAAAAAAAACTCAAAAACATTAACGAAAGAGTGAGCAACAAAAAAAATAAAATTATTATCATCATCATTATTATTGCGTTAATAATGAAAAAAAAAACTTAAATCAAAGACTAAAAAAGCCTAAAAACTTTAACAAAAAAGCAAATAAAAAAATAAAATAAATGATAAAACAAAAACAAAAATTATCAGCTGAAAAAAATTATTTGACTTGAAAATAAAATAAAAACTAATAAAAAACTAAAAGAAATAACAAAAAGGAAAAAAAATCAATTTTCAAATGATCATCAACACAAATTAAAATTTAAAAACTAAATTTTTCAAAAAAATACTACCTCAACAAAAGAGAAAATAATAAAAATTACTCGAAAAAAAACTCAACAACATTAACAAAATGATAAGCACACAAAAAAGCCTAAAATTATTATTATTATTATTGTTACTATTGCGTTAATAATGAAAAACAATTAATCAAAGACTAAAAAAATCTTAATAACTTTAAGAAAAGAGCAAATAATAAAATAAATGATAAAACAAAAGTAAAAATTATTGGCTGAAAAAAATAATTTGACTTGAAAATTAAAAAAATTGCTCGTACTACGTTGCGGGCTGAGCAAATAATTTTTATAATTATTGGGATTAAAGAAATTAACAGGATTTGCTAGTTCAAAAATAAAATATAATATCTATATATGTAAAGTTTAATATAATAAAACATATCAATTTTTTTATTATAACAACAGCATCGAAGTCTTAATATCTAAAATTATCATTACTATTACTGTCAAAATAATAAAAATTAACAAATTATCCCGAGAGAAAAATACTCAAAAACATTAATAAAAGAGTAAGTAAGAAAAAAACTAAAATTATTATTATTATTATTATTATTGTGTTAATAATGAAAAAAGTTAAATGAAAGACTAAAACAATCCTTAAAAATTTAACAATAGATCAAACAAAAAAATAAAATAAAAATAAAAATTATCAGGTGAAAACAATTCATTTGACTTGAAAAAAAATTGAATAAAAAAACTAAAAGAAAGAACAAAGAGAAAAAATAAACAGAAATATCAATTTTCAAATGATCATAGACATAAACTAAAAATATATTATCAATTTTCAAAAAAATACGACCTCAACAAATAAAAAAAATAAAAAATAAAAAATCAAAGTTAAGAGCATGCTTATATATACATAGACAAAAATATGGACTATTCCAGAAATATTAAAAAAATAAAGGGATTAAAATAAAAAATTAGAAGTATAAGACCAAAATAAAAACCAAATATATTATCAATTTCTATCAAAGGACAAAATTGAAAAAGTCAATACTTCTGTAGCGAATATATTAAGGTATTTAAACCCAATCCAGAAATTAAAAGGAGGACTAAAGTGAAACCTAAAAATATAATTAATTTCAATCGAAAGATCCAATTGAAATAAATCAAAACTTATATAGCAAAAATCAGGACCATACAAAACAATTAAAAGTGCAGGGACAGAAGTGAACAAACCTTAAAACTGGGGGCCTCTCTTGTACTTTAGCGTGCAGGAGAGAGAAAAGGAAAAAAAGTTCAACCGACCACCATCCCAAATCCGATCAGCCTTTGTCAAAACACGCCACACGATGAGGAAGAGAACAAGGCGGCACATCGAGTGAAACGCTAGAAGCTCATTTTTACTGGTCAAAAGACTTCGCACGTGTTGCAAGAAGCGAGCGTGAGGCTGAATACCATCGGCCGCATGTGGCACACGCGCACACAGTATTCGACATAAAATAATAAAAAGTGGTCAATTACCATAATACCCTTATAACCAAATCTTTAATTTTATCTTATATGAGGGCATAATAGTATTTGACTATTTTAAAAAAAAGTGAAATGTCCGTGGTACCCCCTGCCTAGGTCTATTTTTTGTCTTTTGCGAGGGGCAGTTTAATATTAAGCCATCTTCAAAAAATATAAAATTTCTGTGGCACCTCTCCCGGTTACAACTGTTTTTTTTTAATCTTTTTCAAGGGACATAAATGTTATTTTACTGTGCAAACAAATATAAAAAAATTAATAAACCGGTGAATTGACCGAATCAAAAACTGAACCGATCCAAAAACACACTATTATAATCCACAGTGTTTTCACTCACATGCTACAGTGAAACACTAACCTCTTTTAGTTTATCTTATAATATCGAGAAATCTAAATGCAAACTTGGCAAAAAAAGGTTTTTTCATCGTTTTTGTATCTATTTGAGAGTGTAATTAAGATTTTTGAAAATGTTTTTTCTTCATAAATGTATCAAAGTGATATTTTTTTATTTTTAAAAAATTATTTTTGATATTATCATACGAAAATTATTTTAAAACATCATTTTTTTTTAATTTAAAGTAAAAATAAAAATATATTTTTTTAAATACAGAATTGTATCTATTTTCCAATGAATAAACTTGGTACCAAAATACCCTTACTATTTATCAAAGAAGAGTATATCTACGAAATCAAAATCTACGTGGCAGGATCTAGAGGTCTCCCGAGAAAGGGATTAAGACAAAACACTACATCAACTACTTGCATCTTGAACCAGAAGTTATTAAGAAGGCGTTTTTGCAATAACAGCAAGCCACTGCTCTCAACACAATACTAATACCCCCCTTACAAGAGATCTACATTATCTCCTACGTAGTTCTTAACTGTAAGATCTCTCTGTTGTCAAAGGTTTCAGCTTTGTTCTCTGATCTCTCTCTCTCTCTCTCTGTATTAGTACTGTAAGTCCATCTCTGTTATTCTTCTCCTATTCTGTTTTCATTTGTGCTTAATTATGATCCCTCGCTAAGATTTCATTCCAAAGACTTTTACTTTTGTTTTTATTAAGAGAGATTTTGAGATTCTTTTTTTCTCCCGTTTTTCTTATAGAATGCAACTTTCTGGGTTTTGCAGCTTTTGTTTTGGAAGATCATGTATTTCATCCGATCTTTCTTTTAGTTTGCAATTTTCAAAGATGATTTATAGATTAGGGGTTTCTTAAATCCTTACTATTTTCTTCATTCTATGGCAAAAAAATGTGCATAATTTCTTCTCCTTTTATCTCTGAGCAAGCTCGAATTTTGTGCACTAGTCTGTTAATGTTATTAATGGAGATGGTTTCTATATTTTAGACTCTTCCAATGCTTTGAAGAATTAATGGTGGAATCATAAAATTTTGGTCTGAATGTCAGTGCATGTAAAATATAGAATGCAGGTTCAGGGGGGCATATTAGTTTAGTTTTTCAATTAAGTAAATACCATATTCTGCTGCTTATGTGAATAATTAGGGAACTTTCATAAATGTTCGTTGTATAAGACAAGATGGATGGCGTGATTGTTTTAAAAATTATTCCTTTATCCACTCATCGCTTTTGTTAATTTTTCTTTTAGAAAATTGTTTTTCTTCAGTTATGATCAATTGACATGATCCTTAACTTGATTCTGCAATTAAACAGCTATTTATTTTTTAAGTCCTTTCATTAATTTTGTCATTCTACTTAATCGTGTTTGTCCATACTACGTTGCCCAAAACAAGATCTTATTTTTACCGTAAACTCAAGAACACTCACCATCAAAAGAAGTTTCTCTTGAAAATACACCCAATTTTTTTACTCTACCCCTGGTCAACATTAGCACATATAACTGTTCATGCCAGCCAGAAATAGAATCCAAAATGGGTTGTTTAATGTGTGATTTTTGAGGATGTTTAAAAAAGACAAGCCAGCAGAACAAATTTTCATATTTGTATTTTGAGGTAGCTACACCGCTGCTAGCATTTTCCTATACCAGTTGGAACAATGATTTTGGCATGGAGAGTTTACTAGCACCTAAAAACTGTCACATGGAGCATTCCGCTGAAAAAGTGTGAAATATTGTAATCTGCAGAAATGTCTTTTACTATCCTGTTCATTTTGTAGGTGAATTATCATGATCATTAGGTGTTACAATTAAGGGCTCATTGTAATTTCATTTAGGTTGCGGTATTGCATGCATTTCAATCTGGAAGGTTTCAAAGACATAATGGAGGCATTGGTAGATTTTTAAGTTTGTCTTGGCATTATCTGTCACTTCTGTAGACGAGTGGTTATTTGAAAGCTCTTGCAACTATGAGTTTCGTGTTTCGAGGCTCGAGAGGAGATATCGAAAGTGGATTTTCAGGCTTCATTCCTGAAAGACCTGCAGTGGTATGTTCACTTGTTTGCATGTATGCTTTTGGGTACTAGTATTTAGCTACTGAGATTAGTTATTTATATATTTAATATGAGAGATTCAGTTGGACTAACTGTATCCTCTTCTTATCAGCGTATTCATGCAGCTCGACCAGTTAACTCCAATTCACTTGCTTTTCTCGTCACGGGTAAAGTTCTTACCTCTTTATTTCTTGGTCTATTGTTATTCCATCTTGTTGATACACCTCTTTAACTTCACAGTAGAAAAAATCATTTTAACCCAAATCTGACCTGTCCATTCAGCAGTTCTTTTGCTGTTCATGATTTTGAACTCTCATCAGATGTCACCAAACTTCCTGGTACGCCCTCATTGAGCTAAAGGCATGGGCCTCACTGGTGTTTCTGATATATCTGAAATATTAACAGAGAATTCATTGGTCCTGTCTATCCATGCTTGCAGCTTTGGCTGGTTGTGGGTGTCTTTTTGATGGCCACAAGCTTGAGAATGTATGCAACCTGTCAACAACTTCAAGCACAGGCACGAGCTCATGCTGCAGCAGCCAGTGGCTTGATGGGTCACACTGAACTGCGATTGCATATGCCGCCATCAATAGCTTTTGCAACAAGAGGACGATTGCAGGGACTTAGGCTCCAGCTTGCTCTTCTTGACCGTGAATTTGATGATTTAGGTATGACACTTTTTATGATATGTACCTCCTTATATAAGGCTCGTAATCTCCTGAAAGCTGGAGATGCACCTGGAGATGTTCAAGATGAAAGTAGGTCTATGATTTAATTTCTGTGTATATATTGAATGTGCACATGCTGATGATTATCCTTCCCTCCTGTGGCAGATTATGATGCTCTTAGAGCACTGGACTCTGGTAATGCTTACACTACCTCGATGAGTGAGGAAGAGATAAATGCCTTGCCAGTTCACAAGTATAAGGTCCCTGTTCAGGAGAAGTAGGTTTGCATGCTTTGCATTAATCCTTGCCCCCTGAGAACTTGCAGAGTATTGACATGATTTCAATTTTGTCATTGACAGTGATAGTGCATCTCTGAAGCATGCTTCATCTTCTTCAGCACTAGCCGAGGTATTTTTTTTCACCAAGGTTTATTTTCATAGTCAATGAGAAATGCGTTCTCATGAGTTGTTATGGTTGATCATTCATTTAGCTTGTTTGGTCATCATATTTGTGAATCTCTACACGTACCAAGAAGACACGAAAGAACAAGAACCTTAACAGATAAACAAGCATTCATTTTCCACTTCTCATTTATTAATTATCATTGAATAGTATTAAGTTGCCTTTTGAGGGATGCCATTTTGGTTCAGTTTTGATGATGTATTCGTGTTGGGTTTGGTCAAAAGCATATGGTGTGTTCCTGCCCTGAGCTGCTGCAGACATGAGGGGACTAGGATTGTACCTCCGAGGGTTAACTTACAGGAACTTAATCTTGACTTCTACATAAAATTGGTAGTTCAGTATAAGAACATTGAAAGCAGAGGAATATATAAAGTGCTAAAGAACTTGACCCAAAATTGTGACAAGCCTTGCCACCTTAGTCTTTGGATCAACATCATGAATAATCAAATGGACCACAGTGAAAATCAAATTACTGCTTTTAATGGCCAACCTGCATCGCATTAAAATATGCCTTTCCTAGTGACGGTAGTTCTGGATTTGACCAAAAACAAATGATCCAACTTTTCCATGTGCATTGTAGTTCATCACTTTTGTTATTTGATCAATGAGCAAAACCAACAGAATAACTTTAGGCCATAGATGAAACAACTCATTTATGTATGATTTTCATGCCTGTGGAGTTAAAAGCATTCTTAATAGTTATTCTGTTCACTTTTATGGATGTCAATTAGAATCTTTCTGTCAATTTTACTAGCAGACAAAGCAAGACTCAAGAAATGCTGACGGGAACATGAAAACTTCAGAAGATGAATTGACTTGTACTATTTGTTTGGAGCAAGTTAACAGGGGGGAACTTGTTCGCAGCTTGCCATGTTTGCACCAGGTTTTTCCTCTGGTTCCCAAGTCCCATCACTGTCTACCAAAAGTTTTAGACTTCATTCAATAACTTATATAATCAACTGTCCTTTTAATTATTTTAGGTCTCACATGCCCCTCCCTTAACAAATTTATGACTATAACTTACTTAAAAATTTATATTTTTTAATTGTTGACTCGACAGGTGCAATCAGAAAAGTTACTGAATTGCCCAACTGCAACTTTTTTTATATCAGATGCGTATTTTGGGTTACTTTCTTGGAAGAATTATTGAAACTATTAAGATATATGACATTGTCTAGTTGTCTTTAAATTTAAGTTTGATCTTTAAATTTGCAAAGTTTTTATCCCACTACCCTATCTTTTAGCTTGCAATGGATGTCTTCAAATAACCTGCATTTGTCTATTCTTTGAAAATCATTTAAAAAAAAATGAAAATTGATTAACTTGCACTAAGGAAACTAGAAAGCCATCAAGAAAATGTCAATTACACAAAAGTTAGGACAAGGAAAACCTAAAAACCACAAAGATCAAACCAAACTTGCATCAGAACCAAGCAACCAAAGTCATCTGATCTGCTCACGCTGTCTTTTGCTAATGAATAAGCAACGACATTACCTTCCATTTTAATGCGAGTGAACCAGATATTCCTCAAAGTTTTAATTAAAGTTGCTATTCTTTGAAACCCTTTTCTTTTAACTGAATACCAAACATCCATGCTGAGTGTTTTGTTACCGTTGTTTTTCTGACTCATTCTCTCACCGAGTCTCAGTGTAACTTCTTCAATGGTTGCTGTATGGTTATCTAACCCTGAATCACTGTTTTAAATATCTTCTGGTGGTAAATGCTTGGCATATCATGTCATCAACAAGCATTCCATTTAATTTGTATGCTGTATTGTTGACCTTAAATCTATGTTGGTTTTCTCCTCGTTTGCAGTTTCACACCAACTGTATAGATCCATGGCTGCGGCAACAAGGGACATGCCCTGTGTGTAAATTTCTGATCGGTTCCGGATGGCAGGAAAGCAGAGAGAGTGAATCTGATGGGTCAGACATGGCCTAATGACTGCCCGAGTAAATCATTGAATCTGTGTAGGAAAAAACTTCTCTCATGTCTCATTCTGTGATCGCATGAAAATAAATTCTCTTATATGCCTATGTGAATAAGTTTTCTTAGCCCTGCATATTATAGATTAGAAAGAAGCAAAAATTGACTGTTGAGCATTGATCTGAAAGCAAAAGAAAAGTTGTGACGCTGTCACCCCTGATGAGCATGGCTGGCGTTATGCATTATGAATCCAACCTATCTTGGATCTATGTTTTTGGTTTCGTTGTTGTTATGGAATGTAAGGCTGATCAATCCTTAACTCCTCTCCTTTTCCTTCTGTTTCGCGAGTTGATATGGTTATTAACCAGAGTTGTTCTTAGCTAAAAGAATGTGGGAGCCCTTCACGTGACCTCAATAAAAGAATTACCATAATATATAATTTTTTTAACAAAATAAACAAAAATAAACCCAATTTTCACCTACGGACTGTTTTTAATTTTTTTGCATTTCACTCATTTTCAAAGAAATATTTGTAATTTAACCTTATCATTATTTTGTGTTTTTGAGTTATTGGTGTGCATGACTCACAAAACGTTGGACCAAGATGGGGATTACATAAAAGCAATTAAAAAATGGCCAAACTTGCTAAAACGTTGAACCAAGAGGGGATTACATAAAAGCAATTAAAAAAAGAGAGTGACCATTGAACTATATCCAATGATTATATAAAATAATAGAGATGGTTATATATATATATCTATAACCCCCCCCCCCCCCCCCCCCCTAGATAATCTATTGTCATTGTCTGCACCACGCAATTCATCACAGCTAAATCATTGAATTAAATAAGTACTAATTGAAAATTAATATTCTTTGATAACTAAGTCATTGAGCATCATAAATGCCTCAAAGTCTCATCAAGAGTGAAGTACAACATACACATATATTCGGATTGGATGTGCTTTGATTTATTTGGTGTGTAGTACAGCCCAGTTATAATTTCGTAAAGGCAAAGCTGTACTACATATGAATGGATCAGAAGCATGAGATCATCCGGCTTCTTGTGTTTAATATATTATTCCGTTTTATTCAGTCTACACCTAACATTACATGTGATGTTTTTTTCACTTATTTTTTGGATAAAGTAATATTTTTCACTTGACAAATGAAAAAAAGTCGTGTGATATATGATATATATATAGGAGGGATTATGTTAGTAATCTCATGCCAAAGTCAGATTAAGAAAGTTTACGACACATCCACTCAATTCACTCATGGCTAATTTCATGCCTTGTTTGAAAACTCCGAAGTCAACCTCTCTGTTGATCTCGCTAATATTGATCCTGCAATTCTCTTCTATCAGTAGCCACGGAGGTAGTGATGGAAACGACAGCAGCAGCAGTGAGGGTAACGTACATTTGCATTCGAAAAGTTTGATTTGGGTGAAAGTATGGTGTTTGATCATACTGCTAGTTACCACATTCGCTGGTGGTGTCTCTCCCTACTTCTATCGATGGAACGAGAATTTCCTTCTCTTGGGCACACAATTTGCTGGTGGGGTTTTTCTAGGGACCTCTCTCATGCATTTCTTGAGCGATTCAGCTGATACTCTTAGCAATCTCACTACCAAAAAATACCCGTTCTCGTTCATGCTAGCCTCAGCTGGCTATCTTTTAACCATGCTTGGTGATTGCATAGTGATGTTCGTAACAAGGTCAGGTGGTGAAGGAGAAGCTATAGTGCAAGTGGATGAAGAAAGGGTAGCTCAAGAGGATGATAAAGATGTGGCCATGGATGCCGATCACATTTTTTTGAAGACCACGTCTCTCGGGGACACCGTACTCCTCATCCTTGCTTTGTGTTTTCATTCAATTTTTGAGGGTATTGCTGTTGGAGTTGCAGGTAGTTAAACCTCTTTAAGCAATTTTTTCAGTACATAGTTTGCCTTAAACACATGTTTCTTCATCCATGCTGCTTTTTCTTAATCGGGACTAATTTTTTCGTTTCTTTCATTGCAATGAAACCACATGAGATGCATGAAGGTATCATCTGGGTTAGGGTTCTGGATAATTAGTCAAGTCACTTCTACAAAATTAGAGAATTTGGGGTCCCCTCAACTGTTATAATTAACAATTGTCAAAGGGATATCCTAATGAACTTCCACTGCTTCATTAATTGTAGTTATAGATCTTTTGGCAATTTCCATATTTAGCAAGGCTAGCTGATAGGAAATTAAGTTATCAATCAATCAATCTGGACTTGGTAACTTGAGTTCATTGTTAATATTAGTTTTGGTAACTTCTATGATAGTTTATCAATCTGAATCCTATTTCCTTATGTTATGATGTGGTTAATTCTAACAAAGATTTGACAATGAGTTCTTTTCGAGGTGAGGATTGGTTTGACCTAGTAATGGTTGTAAGATTAGCTAGGATTTTCCCCCCATTAGGATTATAACATATTCCCTTGTAAATATGTGCTAGGTTTTATTTCCAGCGTGTCAAATTACTGTGAGATTTTGTAAGATTAAGTGCATTTAAGATTCAAGTTTGAGAGTTCTCCATAGCTATAGTGATTTCAACTATAGTAAGATTAATTTCTTCTCTCCACTTTCGCTTGTAGATGTAAACACATAGCCGAGTCATGTAAAATTACAATGCTGTATTTTAATTATTATTTCTTTTCTGTTTGTTTGTTGTGGTATTTTCTATATTTATGTATGCGATCCTTAACACCTTCGAATAATTTCTTTCTTGTAGTTGAGCTCATGCAGTGATCATAGCTAATTATAAGAGCTAAATTTGTTAGCAAGCATGGGCAGTTTGCTAATTGGTCAGCCCACTTTTCCCAAAAACATTGATCAATGCAAATGTGGATTGCCTTCATCAATGCATAACCGTAACAATATATGTAAGGGTTATATATTAATCATCCGTGCATAATTGCTTCATTGTTAGCTCCAATGCACGGATGAATTGGAGATATTTACTGATCAATACACGCGCGCACAGTTGCTTTTTATATTTTCTGATAGCTGATACGCATAATTTGACAAGTATTTATAAAACTTGGCAATGGTACTTTGTTAGCTTGAGTAGCTAGCTAGGGTTGAGTTGAAAAACTTAGCGAGGAGGTTTCATTTCTTGTTTCATTTTAACACATCAGTGTCACGTGTTTGATTTGTTTTAGGGACTACGGGAGAGGCATGGAGGAATCTTTGGACTATATCACTGCACAAAATATTTGCAGCCATTGGAATGGGAATCGCTTTGCTGAGGATGCTCCCAAAGAGGCCATTTCTATTAACTGCGGCATATTCTTTTGCATTTGCTATTTCCAGCCCCATTGGAGTGGGGATAGGCATAGCCATTGATGTCACTGCTCAACCCCAAGCAGCTGATTGGATTTATGCTATCTCTATGGGACTTGCATGTGGAGTTTTTATCTATGTCGCCATCAACCATCTCATAGCTAAAGGATACCATCCACAAGCTAAACTGTTCTTCGACGCTCCGTTCTTCAAGTTTGTTGCTGTGCTCCTTGGGGTGGGAGTTATTGCAGTTGTTATGATTTGGGATTAAGCAAAACATTAATTCTGCTTCATGTCCCTGTAGACAAATGAACAAAATATATATGTGGCTGCAGACTGGGAGTTCTTTTTTCCTTTGTTTGTAGTCACAACTTTCTAATTAATCCTGGAAATTCATGCATGCTTAAGCCATAAAGACTATATAAAAGCATAAACTTGAAACTAAAATTTAAGCTTACGTTAGTTTTTTTGTTTATACATTATAATTGCTAGGGATATATCATGTGATTCGAATCAAATGGTCGCCTCAATTCTCAGATCCCATATATATCCGCCAAAAGCATAAAACGTTACTGATCTGATGAACTTTCTATCTTTTGATTTACAGAATAAAAATTGACTAACAAGCTTGGACATGCAACTATGTATTATATATATATGTTAATGTCTTTTGCATAGATATCGAAATGCAGAGATAGGATTATCCTACAAGAAGCTAGCGTGGTTGGTGCACCTGCAAACTCTTTCACACACTTCAATGGTTAACTCCTACATAATATTAGTTGATCCTTATTCGTTATAATTGTAACTTCATGATCAAGATCAGGTGATTACTTAAGCTATTTACAGATGAAGAGACTATATATATATATATATATATATATATATATATATATATATATATATATATATATATATATATGTTAAACAAACTCACTAGATCTCTATATATCGATGTTGCTTGGAAGAAAGGTGGCTTAAATGTCCTTCTCTTCCTTGACTTTTTGATTTTTTAAGTGCGTGTATGTGGTTGCACATAGGTTATCACCAACCACTGTACATGTCCCAGCGAGCAAGTCTTAATTATGAAAATGATCATTAGCATGGAACGTCAAATTGACTCAAAAACAACCTGTTCATTAGCCGCAGAATTGGCAAATGGGATCTCTTTGATTGTTCTGGTCATCCACACCAACGGTTTGATCTTTGAATTCTGTAGCTGAATAAGACAGAGGCTTCCATTTTTATTTGCAGACACGTAGCCCCCCCAATATATCCTTGGATCATAGTTTTTGGCATGACTATGATCTTCTCTATCCCTCGTATTCTCCAACTTTTCTGGTGGAAGATACATTTCATCACTTTATGCATGTGGGCAAACCAAGTCAAATTTCATTTCCAAGCAGGTAACTTGTTTTTTTGGGAAGATGTTCTACGAGAAGAATGTTGAATAAAAAGGTTAGAGAAAGAGAAAAAGCTATTTATAAAAGTTCAATTAATAATATAACTTTTTAAATAGTATAAATATAATATTTTTTATATTTGCACTTCAATGAAAAAAAGTCATTTGGAGAAGTGAACTCTATTTTAATATATATACTTTTAATATAACTATTTATTAATAATAAATAACCACTATACGTACAATCAAAATCATTTTTTTGCATAAAAATATATTAAATAATTTTTTGGTTCTTTTAATCAAACATATAAGAATAACTCTTCA
The DNA here is from genome assembly GCA_025169955.1 of Salix arbutifolia. Classification (NCBI taxonomy): domain Eukaryota; kingdom Viridiplantae; phylum Streptophyta; class Magnoliopsida; order Malpighiales; family Salicaceae; genus Salix; species Salix arbutifolia. Next base: position 4,504,500 of record CM045910.1, on the reverse strand, counting down.
GCTTAAAATACCATTTTAGCTCTTTAATATAATTCTCCCATTAAAATTATGAAAATAAAAAATAAAAGCTAATTTTTTTTTTTTATCTATTTCCATTAACTTTTCTCTTAGCTCTTCCATTAAAGTTGCTCTTACTTAGTAAAATAAATACCATGCTGGCATTTTCTTCCCGTTAATCAATAATGGTAAATATTTACGGGATTAAAAAGTTGAGGCAATCGTCCACCATATTATGCAAACTAAAGCTAAAGCACAGGTAAAACTAACTAATTAATTGACTTTGATTACACTCCAAATCCAACATGAACCGACAGTAGGTCCTTCTCTCTTTCTCTCTTTTGTCTTATCTGAGACATCTAATTACCTAATCAACCGGACAGTGCTGCTGTAACTATAAGCTATTTGCCTATATAAACAGCTTCCACTGGGTCTAATGATCATATCATTCAAGTAAGAGAAGCAAAGTCTTGAGTTTCACCAATTGCTAGCTATCTCCGTCCATTTTTCTATCAACTAGCAAATTTAAGTTCACTTTGGTTGGCACGTAAAGCATGGGCGCATCACCAGAAATTCTTCTGACAATTTTACTCTTTGCTATGAGCTGCGTCTGGGCCTTTCCTGAGGCTGCCAGTGCAAAACATGCAGGCATTACGAGGCACTACAAGTTCAACGTACGTGTGTATATACTTCGCCTAAGCTAACACTGATCAGCTTTTGACTAAGTATTTAATTATATGCTCTTGTCTTGCTAGCTTAATTATCATGTTAATCATAATTTTCTTACAGATAAAACTGAAAAATGTCACCCGGTTGTGCCACACTAAGAGCATGGTGACTGTTAATGGAAGGTTCCCAGGGCCTCGCATAGTTGCCAGAGAAGGTGACCGTGTAGTGGTGAAGGTGGTCAGTCATGTTCCGAATAATATCAGCATCCATTGGTATGAAAGTGATCAAGTTTTCTGCGCTGTTATTAGTGGATTGATTAACAATGACATGCACGCGGTTAAATTCTATCTATATGATCCGTGCTGAAGGTACTTAACTTGTACTTTTGGTGATGAACTGAACAGGCATGGAATTCGACAGCTTCAAAGTGGATGGGCAGATGGGCCATCATACATCACACAGTGCCCTATCCAGACAAACCAGACTTACGTGTACAACTTCACCATTACAGGACAAAGAGGAACTCTCTTCTGGCATGCTCACATTTCATGGCTCAGAGCTTCTGTCTATGGATCCCTCATCGTCTTCCCCAAGCACAATGTTTCTTACCCCTTCGCCAAACCTCACAAGGAAGTGACTATCATGCTGGGTAATCAATTACCTTCTTTTTTATTTTATTTAGTTTTCTGACGACCTTCTCTTTGTACATTCTAGGGTTGAATATAAACACTTTGGTTTGGTCTAAAAAATCCAGTCAAAACCAATGTTATTTTCAATATTTTGAACCAAATTGAATCGAAGGATCAAATCGATCAATTTAGTCCGGTTTTATGTGCTAGAAGCCAAATGAGTTAAAACAAACTTGGGTTGTTTTCATCAATTTTTCTGATTTGATTTCTCACCTTGATTTCTTTTATTAAAAAAAAAACTATTTTTTACAAATATTCTAAATAACTCAGTTATCGTACTCGCCAATTGTTAAATATCTTCTCCAAAGTCAAACGAGCTGATTAATAAAGCATTTGGTTGAATATTAAACCACAGGAGAGTGGTTCAATGCTGATTCTGAGGCAGTGATTAGCCAGGCTTTACAGACAGGAGGGGGGCCAAATGTCTCCGACGCCTACACCTTCGATGGATTTCCAGGACCATTGTACAATTGCTCTGCAAATAGTAAGTGACCATTGGTTGAATATATACTTGAAAGCTTATTATATATATAAACACACACACAATCGGGCATTTATTTTTGTATCATATGTTCATCATAACTTGCAGATACATACAAGCTAAAGGTGATGGCAGGAAAGACATATCTTCTCCGATTGATCAACGCTGCGCTCAATGACGAGCTCTTCTTCAGCATTGCAAACCACACATTCACCGTTGTTGAAGTGGATGCTACTTACGTGAAACCTTTCGAGACCAACCTGCTGGTTATCACACCAGGGCAGACCACGAATGTTCTTCTGAAGACCAAACCCATTGCCCCCAATGCATCATTCTACATGTTAGCAAGACCATATTTTACTGGCCAGGGCACATTTGACAACACAACTGGCGCAGGGATACTTGAGTATGAAACCTCTTCAAATTCGACAACCTTTACACCAACCCTTCCTCCGATTAATGCTACAAATGTCGTCGCGAATTTCACAAGAAAACTTCGCAGTTTGGCTAGCTCTCAATTCCCGGTTAATGTGCCTCAAACAGTAGACAAGAAGTTTTTCTTCACAGTTGGTCTAGGAAACAGCCCGTGCCCGAAAAATCAGACCTGTCAAGGGCCTAATGGTACAAAATTTTCAGCTTCTGTTAACAACATCTCCATGGCTCTCCCTTCATCAGCACTCCTTCAATCCTATTTTTTCAAAAAATCAAATGGGGTGTACACCTCTGATTTCCCAAGCTTTCCTCTCCATCCATTCAATTACACAGGGACCCCACCGAATAATACTCTTGTGGTCAATGGTACCAAGCTTGTAGTGCTACCATTTAACGCAAGTGTGGAGGTAGTGATGCAGGGCACTAGCATTTTAGGTGCTGAGAGCCACCCTCTCCATATTCATGGCTTCAATTTCTATGTTGTTGGGGAAGGGTTTGGAAATTTTGATCCGAATAATGACCCCAAAAACTTTAACCTTGTTGATCCTGTTGAAAGGAACACTGTTGGTGTGCCTTCTGGTGGTTGGGTGGCGATTCGTTTTTATGCAGACAATCCAGGTTCGTAGCACTATTTTCTTAATAATAATAGTAGTAATTAATAAATCAAAGCACACCCATTTCCTTTTTCATTCTGTTATTTTCATTCATTCTTCTAATGTTCTCTTAATCATATCAACTTATTATTTTTAATCAGATAATTAATGGTATCCAAATGTGTCAACGTAATTTACATGTCCTATATTAGGTTAGAATTTTTGTTCATTAACGTTATTAATGTGCTGTGACGCAGGAGTATGGTTTATGCACTGCCACTTTGATGTTCATTTGAGCTGGGGCTTAAGGATGGCATGGATTGTGTTGGATGGAACACTCCCCAGCCAGAAGCTTCCTCCTCCACCATCTGATCTTCCCAAATGTTGACCAATGCCTATGATCATGTTGTTTTCTTCTTCTTTTGGTTTGCAGATTTAATTTTGACTTAGAATTTTGCTGCTGCTGCTTTCCTTGAAAAATAGTTAGTTGCCCACTATAGGATTTCTCTGTATTTCCGGCTTGCTATTCTCAGAAACTGACTATCGAGTTCATTGTAAAAGAGAACTTGCAGGAGGTTTTGTATTACAGAGTTCATTGCTCTTCGTTGGAGCATAAATAAAAATTGTTCACTCTCTCTCACTCACTCATTTTGTCCAAGAATTTACATCCTTAATTCACGAAACTGTACTTTTGAATCGTCAACTATGCCCTTGTCCCTGAATGACAAGCAAACTAATAAATCGACAAACTAATTAAGTTACACCACGTCTCATCTACCAGAAGCGACAAGCAGTCTAATCATGAGAGGGAAAGCGAGAGAAGAATTTATTGAGTGGGCTCGTCCTTTCAGAGGATCTGCTGTTTGCTAGTGGAAATTGAAGAGCAGAGACCGGAAATTCACAAAGCAAATGCTCAAAATTCATGCCAAAATGAGACCAGCTATATCCATGAACATTCATCTCCGCAGACCAACATTTTCATGATCTGCATTACCTGTTGATCAGAGGGTTACACTATGTGCTTACACGATCGCGTGTTTTCCATTTGAAATTTCAGCAATTGTGGATTTTTTGAGCAATTTACAGTTTCTTTCAATCCTCCGGGACCAGTTGATCCATGGATGCTTTCACCTAATTTCAGTACTGATGGCATTTTTGAGACCGTCATCATAAAGCAAATACAAAATAGGATGATCCTTATCAAGCTCATAGAAAAAGCTTGACGTAATGTAACAACTTGACCTATAAATTAACAAAAATATTAACTAAAAAGCTAAAACAGCTCCAGCTTTTACTGTACAATTAGAGAGGGATTAATGTGGATTTCAATAGTGTAATTATCATTTTACCCTCACTTGGTATGAATTTTAGCCTTGACATCAAGGGTATTTTTGATTTTTTACATTTCTGTGCACATTAAAATAATCATAATACCCCTTAATAAGACAAAAATCAAGATTTGCCAGCGAAGATGTCCCGGTAATTACACATTTCCAGTGCACAACAATAACCATTTTACTCTTATATAAGACAAAACTGAGGAGTTGCATGTGGGGGTGTTTCGGGAATTGTATATTTTAAAAAAATATGTAAATACGTATATGTCTCCATAAAAGACAAAATATAAGAAATGACTGAAGGGGTATTTAGGTAATTTGGCTTTTTTTAAATATTTAACCTGGGGATACTATAGGCGTGTTTGGCGACATGCTGGATTTTTTTATGTTGCACGCCCCTTTATGGTGGCTTGTGCAGTGGCGTTAGGTCGTAAAAAATATTGGTCCGGTGTCTCACTGGATGCGCCACCTTGTCTTCTTTCGCATGGTGGTGCGCGTGTCATATCCTAGTTGCTGTAGACATAACGATGGTCGATTGAACTTTGTTTTCTACTTTTCTCTCTTCTGCAGAGTAAATTACACGTAAATCCCATTGGTTTTTTTATTGTTTCACATTCGTCCCATATCTTTGCATTGTGTGATCTAGTCCTTATTGTTGTGATATAAGTTTTGGTTTGTTGCAATTGTGTCCTTCAAATGAAATTAATTATATATTTCATTTACAGTTCAATCCTTATTCTTTTAATTTCTGGATTGTTTTAAATCTCTTAATATTATTGGTACAGAAGTTTTGATTTGTTCAATTTTGTCCTTTGCTTGAAATTGGTTATATATTTTATTTTTATTTTTATTTTTATTTCGGCCCTTATACTTTGAATTTTTGATTTAATTCCTTTATTGTTTTTTAAATTTCTGAAATAATCTCGATTTTTGTCCATGTTTATATGTATATGTTCTTAGTTTTAGTTTTTCATTTATCTCTTTTGTTTGGGTTGTATTTTTTTATTTAGTCCTTAAATTTTAATTTATGTTAGTGATCATTTGAAAAATAGTATTTTTTTTTGTTTTTCTTCAGGTCAAATGTTTTTTTTAAGACTAATAATATTTTTTTTGTTTTGTCATTTATGTTATTTTTTACTTACTATTTTGTTATAATTTTGATATTTTTATTTTTCGAGGTAATTTTTTTTGTTTTTATTATTTATGCAATGATAATAATATATATTTTTCTCTCTCTTTTGTTGGGTTTTTTTTAGTCATTAAATTTTAATTTGTGGTAGTGATCATTTGAAAATTAATATTTCTTTTTTTGTTTTTTATTCTACTAGTCTAATGTTTTTAGGGCTAATAATATTTATTTTTGTTTTGTCATTTATTTTATTTGTTTGGTTAATCTTTTGTTATAATTTTGAGTTTTTTTATTCTTCGAGGTAAATTATTTTTGTATTAGTTATGCAATAACAGTAATAATTATTTTATATCTTTTTGCAAAATATTTTTTAAGGCTAATAAAATTTATTTATTTATTGTCATTTATTTTATTTTTTTGCGTACTCTTTGATTATATTTTTCTGCAAGGTAATTTTGTTTTTCTCATTATTTATGCATTGATAATAATAATCATTTGAGATGTTTTTTTTTTTCAAATGATTTTTTTAAGGCTAATAATATTTATTTTTCTTTTGTTATTTAGTTTATTTTTTTGTTTACTCTTTTTTTTTATAATTTTTTGTATTTTTTATTATTCAAGGTAATTTTGTTTTTTTTTCATTATATATGCAATGATAATAATAATAATAATAATAATAATAATAATAATAATAATAATAATAATAATAATTTTAGAAGTTTTTTTTGCTTACTCTTTTGTTAAAGTTTTTGAGTTTTTTTATTCCTTAAAGTAAGTTAATAATTTTTATTATTTTAACAGTACTGATAATAATAATTTAAGATATTATGATCTTTATGATAACAGTGACATTATTAATTATCATGATAATATCGACTATAATTTATTATAATAGTTAAGGTGTTTATGATATAGCTAATTCTGGTTTTGATGGTAATAATAAAAATAACTCATAAAATAATATAAAAATATCAATAATGTCAAACACAATTAGAATAATGATAATAATACTAATTATAATTGAAATAATATTAAAAAAAATGATGGTTATCGTAATGATTATTGTCGTAATAATGACAACGATTATAACAATACTACCAATCATAATCAGAATATTAATTATTCACAATAATTATTCTAATAATAGCTATAATAATTATGACAATTTAAGGATCACGATTATTCAAATAGAATACTTACTAAAATAATTCATTAGTCGAAGTTGTTTTTATTTAAAATTAACTTTCAATGCTTTTTTATGTATAATATTTCATATTTAATATCACGCCACCAAAGGTAGACTTACTATATTTTTTAACACAAGCTGCATTTAATACAAAAAATAAATAAAAATAAAAATAAAAAATCAAAACTAAGAGTATAGATACATAAATACAAGCAAAAAATTAAAAACTAACCTAGAAGGACTGAAAAAAATCAAAGTTTCGAAATTAAACCAAAAAACTAAAAGAATAAAAAACAAAATACAAAAAAAAAATTATATATGTTGAAACGAGATAATTTTTTTTATCCCAGCGGCTTACAATTTTACAAATTTAATATTAAAATAATCAATTGAGACACACACAAAATCAAGCGGTTTGTTATTGAAAAAAAACCTAGCACAGCGCACGGGCAAGTAATCTCGTACAAACTAAACGAAAACGTAATTTTACTTTTTTCCTTACGTTACACTACTCATTGAAATAGTGTTTTGTTTTTCTTTTTCTCTTACTTTCATTTTTTATTTTTTTTATCTATAATATTTTTATAATTTTAATTTCACATTTAAATATTAGATTTAATGAATATTGAGTTTCATAATTTATTTTTTATAAGGTTATTTTAATCTTATGACTATGATTGCTAGTTTGACAACTTACTCAAGTTTTCAACCTTTTTTAATTGACTTTTTTCTTAATTTCATTATGCAATTTCTGGTGAATTAAGAATTAGATTCGTGATTTTTTTTACAGGGTCATCTTCATCTCATGACTCAAGTCATGAGTTTAGAGGGTTAACTCGGGTTGATCTATTTTTTAAAATCTTTTTTAATTGAATTTTCAATTTCAATATCATCCATAAAAATTAAGTTTATTGGTAATTATACTTCATAATTTTTTTTCAATTTAATTTTTATGAGGTTTTTCCAATCTCATCACCTGAATCATGGGCTTGACAAGTACTCAATTGACTCAATTTTTTTTTTCTAATTGATTTTTTTCTTTTAATATTGGGGTTATTAGAAATTAGACTTTGTGACTTCTTTAGGTTTCTTCTATTAGATTATCATTGTCTCATTAACCGAGTCATCAATTTAGTGAGTTAACTTGAGTTAACTCGAGTTATTTATTTTATTTTATTTTTCAATATCAAGTTGATTGAAAATTGAGTTTCATAATCTGTTTAAATTTGCTTTTCATTGGGTTATTTGGGTCTAATGACCTAGTTCACGAGTTTGATAGGTTAACTCGAGTTGACTTTTTTTTTCAATAGGTTTTTTTCCTTTCAATTTCATCTTTTAAGATTGAATTTATTGAAAAATGAGTTTTGTAATTTGTTTTTATTTATTTTTTATATGGTTATCATGATCTCACGACCTGACATGTAAATTGATTGTTTAATCCAAGGTGACTCCAATTAATTTAATATGTAATTGTCCTATTATTTATGTAATAAAAACTCATCTTGAATATTTATTTTGAGTCAAAATACATTTTTCTTTATCATTCGAATTGTTTTTAAATACATCAAGTCAACCGAGTTATATTAATCTTTACATGGCTTATTATATTTTTCTACTAGAAATACATTAAAAATACTTAGATATTGTTTTTACATTAAAACAAATCTGACCGAAACATAATACGAGCATATGATATTATTATACACTTAGATTCATAAGCTCGTATTTCTTATTCATTTTTATTTTGTTTTTACAATTTTCATACATGGGATATGAGAGACTGCTTTCTTTCTCTTTTTATGGATGCAACGTCCCTATCATGTCGTAGAATCAAGCTTGACTACTCTTTATTGCGTATAGTTTTTTTTCCAGCAAAAGAATTTAAATATACATGTTCTTTTAATGTTTTTTTTTATATAATTTTTTAAGTGTAAATACAATTTTTTTATATATATTTAAATAAATAAAAAATATTTGTCTAAATAATATTTTTTTTATCAATAATAACTATTTTTTTTTTTGAAAAATGAAGAAACAAATTTGATTGATCATAATATTTGATCTCACAATATAAAATATTTACCCGATTGTGGTTACTAAAATTATTTATTAAATTTACTTTTTTATTCAATCAAAAGATAGTAAAAATAGACACACACATAAAAATAATTGAATAAAATAAAATAAATTATGCAAGACTACATATTTTATAAATAATTATTTTTATGTTTAAAAATAAAGTTCATCTATATAAAACAAAATTATGTAATCATAGTCTCTATTCAAAAGAGTCTAAATAAGAAAAATAAAAAAAATAAAGGAGGCATATTAATTGAAATATAAATTAAAAGATTATTTCATATAAAAAATACATATTATAAAAAATATCAATTTAAAATACAAAAAATAAGAATAAAAAAGGCAACAATAGTTTAGGTGTCGCAAACAAGTTTAAAAGGAATAAAAAAACAAACTTGACTCATAGCCTCAATCAAGTTTAATAAGATGGTTTAAAATAATATGGACTAAAGCTCGTATACAAAAAAATAAAGGTGACCAAGCTGAATTTTTTAAAAGAAGAGAGTGGAAAGAAGAAGAAGAAGAAGAAGAAGAAGAAGAAGAAGAAGAAGAAGAAGGTTGGTCTACAACAAACCACTTCATTTCCATTACCATGCACTACACCAAAAAGAGAGGAAATGGGGTGCTTTAAAAGACATGATAGAAGAGCAAGTCATACCACTAAAAAACATTTCACTCGTTGTCTAAAAGATGTGTGTGCTTCTACAAGTGTGGACATCATACGCTAACAACTTTTTAAGTTTTGATATTAATTAATTAATTTTAAAAGACAAAATTATCCCTGATAGTTATTGAATTAACCAAAAAAACATGAAAGACTAAAGGCCCTTGAACTCATGTTTTTTTTTTTTATTCTAAGGACAAAAATATCATTTTACTATATTTAAAAAAACAAAAAGACTTAAATATCCTTGACCAGCAATTTTAAAAAATAATTGGAAGAGTAATTAAGTCATTTTAATGTTCCTAAAAACAAGGAAAAATCATATACCCTTGACCAAATCATTAATGACTAACGGATCATGCATGAAAACCAAACTACCCTTAACTCATAGTCCTGACATTTTTTTCCTTGGAATGACAAAAAAGTCATTATATTGTAAACATGAACTACATAGATGGCTTGCGTTGTGTCGTGGGATAAATCAATTTTTTCTTAACATAAAAAATATCAAAACAATGATTATTTATATCAATCAGGAACTTTATTAACAGGTGCCCTAAAAATATGAGATTGAGATAACTAATAAAAAAAAGAAACAATTTTGTAAAGTCCAAGGCTTAATAGCATATTATCAAATGATGAACAAAAAATATCTTTTTTTTTTAAAAGTCAAAGAAAAAAACCTAAGTCAACCTCTATTAATTTTACTAACCAACCACTTGCAATATGCGATGAGGATAAAAAATATTAGGCTCTCAAGAGAAGAAAAAAAAATTGCCCGCACTCAAGATAACTTGACTAGCTTGAGTTAACCTTAGCTAACTTAACTAGCCAGTACTCAAGATAACCTCATAAAAAAAAACCCTAATATAACAAAGCTTAAGGGCTAATAATTTAATGTCAATGATAAAATTAAAAAAAATATCAATTCATAAAAAAAAGATTGAGAGAGAAAACTAAGTCAACCCCAATTAACTCAACAAACCAAAAGAATATCATAACAAAATAAAAAAAAATCAAAAAGTTAAAAAACAAATATTGAAAAAAACCCCAAGCTAATCTAGGTTAACTTGATTAACCTGCACCTAAGATAACCCTAGTGAAAGAAAGAAAAAACATAAAGCTTAACAATAATGTAATGTCAAAAGGATGGGATTGCAATTTTATTTTTTTGCTTTAACTCGTAACCTGAAATATAAAATCAGGATAACCCAATAAAAAAAAGCGGAACAAATAATGAAGTTCAAGGCTTAATAACAAAAATATCAAATGATGATTTTTTTTTATAAAATATCCCAGTAGCCATGTCTTCACCAGGTTATTACATTGATTCCATTGTTGTTGTTTTTCTAGCTTTTCATTACCAGGATCAGTGATTGACCCATTGATGAACCCAATTTTATTTTTGACTGTCAAAGCCATAATCATGGATTGACTCTATGTGCTGTAATTGTCTTCCACCAAGGGTTGTGGCACGAGGATTGCACCAGGCTGATCTGAATGGTGGAGGTATAACTGGTGATTGGGGTAGTCCCATCTTGCCTCTGGTCGTGCTTCCTTGGTTTGTGTTTTCCATAGGAGTCGGCTAGGGTTTGTTTTGTGCTCTGTTTTTTATATCAAGATTGCAGCTTTGATACCATGAGAAAACTTAACATAGAGGTTGAAGAAAATGAATCAATTAGTAAGAATTTTGTATTGAAGTATATTGTTTCATACATACACTCTGTGATTTATACAAGCATAGGTGTATCAAGATCCTAATCTATTGTCTACAACTGTGCTGAATACTACATAAGAAAGGAAAGAAATAAAGCTGTATAATTTACTATAATTGTGATGGATGAATACCTATTCTGGTTCTCTATAGTTTTAACATAAATCAAATCTTTCTTAACATAAATAATATCAAAACAATAATATATCAACCATGGTTAACTTTATTAACATGTGACCCAAAAATATGAAATTGAGATAACTAACAAAAAAAAGAGAAATGTTTTTGTAAAGCCCAAGGCTTGCTTATTATCAAATGATGAATAAAAAATATCATTTAAAAAATAGTCAAAGAATATTTTTTAATAAAAGGACATAAAAACAATCTTAAATTGGAGTTGGATCATAAGACCGAGATTATCCTATAGAATGATAAACACTTGAAAATAACAAAGTACAATTTTAAACACAAAAATTAAAATATAAACATTGATGGACTACACTTGGTATAAAATTTAATGAAAAAATAAAACTTAAAGGCTAGACGGATTATTATTTTTAAGAAAATAATGATAAAATAGTAATTAAAGGAACAAGTACCCATATCAAATTAAAAAAACTAAATAAAACAAGATGTTGAAGGATAAAATAAAAACAGATAAAAAAGGTAAGAAAATAACATTAAGAAGAATGAGTTTCAAAATTGAATAAAAAGAGAAATGCAATAAATGATGAGGGATAAAATTGAAAAAAGATCAAGGAAAGAATAAAACATAAAAAAAAGTAATTAAAAGAATGATGACCAAATTAAATACTTAAATCTAATTAGATAAAATTCTTGAGGATGAGTTTGAAAACAAATTCTAAAATTCAAAGAGCATAGAAAGAAATACAGATAACATTTTAAAAAATAAGAGCCAAAAATCGATATAAATTCAATAGAGGACACATTTGTTTTTTTGAGGTGCTAACGTGTATTTCAAAGTCAAAAGAGAGGAAAGAAAGATGAAAAAAAGAATGTCTTGTAGTTGAATATGGTCGCCAAATGACCTTGCACACCCCGCTTGAAAAGCTTGGGGCCCGTCACATGTTAATAATTTTCTTGAAATATTATTTAACATATTGAAATAACAAAAGGACCTCTAAGCAAAACTAAAATATTTTCTTGTAATATTATTTAATATATTGAAATAACAAAAGGACCTCTAAGCAAAACTAAAAATAATAAAAATAAAAAGGGATTCAAAAGGGCGTTTGATGGAGGAATTTTGAGGCTTCATGTCAACTTCCGACGCTACTCTTACCGCAGGTGGCATGTAAATAACCTTGTGGTGGAATTACGAACAATATTTTGTTATTGACGTTCTGACATTCTGATCATAAAGTGGGCTTTTCCATGTTATTGCTTGATCTGATGCCATTTCAGTCCTTCCAGTTGCAATAAATAAATGACAAAAATCAGAAGCTTGTAGTGCTTGATTCTGCTCAAATTTAAAAACTGCAGAACATTTTTCTCGCGTCTTCCATGACTGATTTCTGGAGACACAGAATATGCAATTCAGTAAGTGCTTATAATTCAACCTTTTTTATTTTTCTTTTTGTTTCCTTTTTACCCTGAATTCTTCCAACGTTCTTCTGTGGAGACAATATGAGTGGCGGCAGTTTCCCCTGTGAACTTATAGTGTAGATACTCAATAATGCAGTTCAATTATGGATTCGAGGTAGGCATATTGCCATGTGTACTGCATAGTTTCTCCCATAAAATGCATCACATTCACACGTTCCACTCCCCACAAGAGCACATGGGCTTGAGTTTTATTGACTCATCTAGTTGTACGTTTAAGGTTTTGTTTTTAGGATGATGGATTGAGATGGCTTGATGCACAGTAACCAGAGTGTGACTGCTGAAATATATGATGAAAATCGAGAGGCTAAAAGCTTAGACACCTCCTCAATTATGACAAGTTCTTAGATGCTATGTGCTGATTAGTGGAGAGAGATTCATGGAAAGAATCCAGATTCTTACTTTAGAATCAAACTGCATGCAAGTAGTTCATAGGAGGATCAGTTTTGATGGTATTACCTTTTACAGAACTCTTTTATCAGTGGTGGAAAGATGAGTGACAATCCCAATGCAGATCCAATAACCAATAATGTCCTACCTTACTGCCAGTTCCAACAGCTGAACGAAATCTCTCTCCCATCAACACGAAACAGAGAGGAAAACGGAAACAGAAAAGAGATGAAATAAGATTGCTATCAGACAACTCCAGTGACAGAGCAGAACAAGTTTTGTTAGTAGTGTTGAGATCCAATAGGACTAAGAATGCATGCAGAGAAAAAAAATAGAATCATCGAAGTAACTGTAAAAGGTTAGTTGGAGTTTTTGTGGGATTATATCTGATGTATGATCTCTTGCAAAAAAGTTGAAAAATCTAGCTTTCTTCAAATTGTAATTACAAGTACTGATATTAACTATCTATGATACCAATATCTTCTTGATCAGATGGTAGAAAATTTACGAGTTCAATCAAACCCAACATCCATCTTTCAGAAAGAAAAACGGATCAACGGCAAAAAAAAGGAAGAAGAAGCAACCAAGAAGATACATTTAATCCCTTACTCGATCTCTTTGCATGTTCCATCAAGAATCTCCATGTTTGTGCCAGCAAACAAGCATGGCTACACAGCGCCTCATGATATAAAACCTTGCCTTCTGCTCCTTGGCCAAGCTACTACATTTACGTGAAATGGAAGAGTTTTTTTGAGAGTAACTCCTTGGAAGAGGACACTTTGGAGAAGAGCTTTTAAGGGATGAGCTCCTCAGGAGAGGAGCCTTGGAAGATGAACTCTTTGTTGAGAAACTTCTTGTGAAAGAAGATGAACCTTCTTTCTTCGATACCTTCCACTTCTCATCCATCTAAACCTTGGAAACCTGTAGCGACTAGCAAGTAATATGATATTTTGTAAGTATATGTGTGTGAGAGCGAGAAAGAGTTAGTGTGTGAGATGCACGATCAAGAATGGGGCTTGGGACTCTTGTGGGGCGTATATATTTTATATAGTAATAGCGATTTGGGTTGCAAGATGTGAACCGGTGTTCGATTTTCTGCTCGAACTTCTTGCCTGGTTTGAATATTTGGTCACACTGTATCCATATATATATTTTCTTATTTGCTCTCATGGCATCATCTCATTGGCTGGTTCTCTGCAGTCTCATGTCGTCTCTGTTCTCACTAAATGACCTCCCGATTCTCGAACCTCCTTCCTCTTGGAGATCCATCGTTTATTTTTTAAGAAAAAAGTTTCAAGTTCATCACACAATCCATGTAGGAGTGATCAGTGAAGAGAGCTCGGTTGACAGTTAATTATTAGCTGGTTCGGTGAGGAGATCGAGTTGTGCCAATTGTTCCACGAAGGACAGGGTTCGATCGGTATAATAATTGAAGTGTTTGCCACTTGTGGTGAAGCCAGGAATGCGGTGGATATGATCGGTCACAGTCATCTGTTTCTCTCTTTGGCTGTCGCATTAACTTCATCCCGAGTTACTGTTCCGCGTAGAAATTCTGTCTACCAGGAATAAAAAAACTTTCACCATCATAAATTTACTTATAAATTTCCCACCACAGGTTTGCTGCCTTCTGGGGCCCCTTGTTTCACGTCGAGTGTGTCAATGTGGAACCGGGTATGCTTGTAATTTAATTGATTATTTATGAAAAATAACATGTTTGTTTCAGAAAATAAAATTCATTTTGGAAAGAAAGGAAACTGTTTCGCTATAATGCATTGGACCAGAAATATTTTTTGTCGATGAAATATTTGAAATTATATTATTTTATGTTTAATTTCTATTAAATAAAATAAGATAATAGGATGTAAAATTTAAGCTTGTTAATATTTAGTAAACAATCTCTGATATGAATGAATCATCTCACATGAAAATCTAAATTGTTAGACGATATCCTAACTGATAGTTTATATTATTTATATTATTTTCTAAATTTCTAAGTATTATTTTCTTAATTTTGGCTTAGATTAGAGCAAAGAGTTACTGCAAGTATGGAAATGTTTTTACTTGGATTGGAACGTGGCTTGTTTGTCATTGTGATATCGGTTATGTTTTTTTTTTTTTTTTTTTAAAATTCATGTTAATATATTAAAATATATAAAAAAAATTATTTTTTTTAATTTAAAAAATATTTATAAAATGAAAATATATATAATGTGAATCACTAGTATATACATGCACCCTATATTTCGTCCTTAATGATTCCATGCTAGCTAGCTTAATTATTATGGCATAAAATACGATAGGAGATTCGACTGCATTTCATATTTTTATATGCGAGCCTTGGAATTTTAGATTCACGTGCACATGCAACCCTTTGGATCAGTAGAAATGAAGCTCAACGTTCTTAAATTAATCACTTTTTTTATAATTATTATTCAATAGAAAACAAATGAAGTTTGAAGTTACCGCAAATAAATAATTCACCAATGGACGCTCTCTTCTGAAACTCACCATGTGATCGTGGTGTAATTTATATTATTTTTTAAAATATTTTTTGTTTAAAAATATATTAAAATAATATACTTTTTTTAAAATTATTTTTTAGATAGTATATGAAATTGATTTAAAAATGCTATTTTTTTAATTTTAAATATATTTTTTTTTTCAAAAATATTTTTTGAAAAGATATACACAAAAATAAATTTGTGATCTGCGTCATCCTGCGGTGGACAACACACTTCAAGATTGTTCTTCGCAAGACATTATTTAAAGCCACCTAGCCCCATGGTCAAATGCATTCTTAGTCAATTATTGATTCCAGAAGTTTCTCAAAAAGTAATCATTTTGTATTTTTTCCCCTTCGAAAATCACTAAGCTGCAGTCTTTCAAAACAACAATAGTATAAAATTATTCTTAGTCTACTAGCTGGATAACTTAAAGTTTTTTAATGCGATGTTGAAATCTTAAAAAAACTAAATAATGACAGATTCAAAGCTCACCATCTTATTCTAACAAATTAAATTAAAAATAAAAAAATTAAAGAAATACATGATATTTTTAGTTTTTTGGAATTTGTTTTTAATTGTAGTCCTTATATTTTATAAATTATAAATATTATATGATCCCTCTAATTTTTGAACTTTTAAGAAAATTCAATTTTGATACAAAACTTTATTTTATATTTTTCACTAGTTTGAGAGATGAGAGATCTTGGTGTTAAAGAGTTTTATTCAATGAAGGGAGTTTTACTTAAGTGTTATTTTATTTTTAAATAGCCTAAAAAAATAGATCTGACATTTTTTTTTAATTTCAAGTTAATTTTGAGTTTTTGAATTAATTTTAGGTTATTGGAGGTCATAAGTGGGTTTATCAAGATATCTAAGGTATTCTAGGTGTTTTTGGGTCAATAATAGATTGAAAAATGAGTTTTGAAAAAAAACAACCTCATGCCTAATTTTCCAACAAGACCTCTATTTTTTTTTTTAAAGTCATTGTTTTATATAAAAAAATATCATGCATATGAAATGCATAACAAGATTATGAGTTTGATAAGTTAACTCATTTTTTTTTTAATTTTATCTTTTAATATTGAGTTGATTGAGAATTTAACATCGTGATTTGTTTTACTTTGTTTTTTTTTACAAATTATCACGGTCTCATTATTCACATTGTATATTTAGTTGATTTACTAGAGTTTACTCAAGCTAAAACAATATTTTGTTGCCTTGGTACTTTTATTTTAAGTCAACATCATCCAATATGTGTCATGTTTTTAATTCATGACTATTTTTTTTAGAAAACATTTGTATGATGTCCCAGTACTTTTTATATTGAAAAAAATATATTAATTTGACCCTTTTTTTCTTTCTTTTTTTATTATTATCCAATTCAATAAAAAAATTAATTTCAAAAAATAAAGTTATTCAACCCAACTTGTTTCATTATCTATATTGTGAGATCATATATATCAAAACATCTTTCTCTTAATTTTAAAGTTTAATATTTAGTTGTTGTCAATGTCTTTTTTTTGTTGCATTTATCATTATTAATTTATTTAATTAAACGCAAACATGATGTTTATGGTTTGTATTGTTAATAGTTGCTCGATCATATTATTTTTAGCTATAAAATCTTTTTATTTGCTCGCGGAGGAGTGTGGACTCATAACTAGTTAAACACTAGATTCAAAGAACTACTAGATTAAATAAGTTATTATTAAATCTCTAAACATACCTTTGTGTTTTAACGAGGATGTTGAATAATATATCCTTTAAATTGAAATAATAAAAGGAAGTAGAGAAACTAGGGCACTGTTTGACTGGTCAATATTTGCCAAAATACAAAACAAGTAATCAACCTGGTCGTGGCTTGTGAATTTCGTAGACGATAATTTGATTCGAGTTGCTATCTCTCCATGTGACCTTAACACATGATTTCAATCATCGCGATAGAATATTAATTTCAGTCAGCAGAGTACGAGAATCATGTAAAATAAATTTAGCATTTTTGTATGCAAGAGACGATGTTTTGTGCATGTGATTTGTGACACGACCATTTGAAAGAGACCATTCTTCTTCTTGTTTTTTTTTTTGCCCTCCTTGATAGAAGATACCCTATGAGAAGAGACCATTCCGTCCTGAGGATATGAACAAAGGTCTAATTCAAAACCACAAATCTCTTTGAACAATGTGAAATCAAACCCACAATTTCACCTTATTAATGGAAAGTAACAAGGAACGAAAAACGGAGGAGAAATCAGAAAATGCAATGGCTAGTCTTGTTTGGTGTTTTTTTTTTTTTAATTTATTTATGTACAACCTAAAACACATTCTAGCCAAGACTAAAGATTCGATTGGTCAAAGAGATAGAGTAGAGGAGTCAACATCTAGCCACATGGTATGTTCTATTGGGTATACAGTGCACCTTTTTTTTAGGGTTTCGAATTTTTTGCCTGATCATGTGGACTTGAGAATATGAACAATTTGGGAGACCCACATGGAGACATGTGAGCTCCACAAGGGATGGCCAAGGTCAGGGTGGGGAAGGTAACCGTATGAAACCATGGACCCGTTGCTGCTCCTTGTACACTCCATTAAAACAACAGGTCAAACTTCCCATGATTATGTGTCTATGGATGGTCCATTATTATTTTTGGTTGTTGAAAAAACAAGAGTCAGAAAGGGTCTTTCACAATCCATATTATTGGATACATTTACATACATACCTATAATATTTAAAACACAATACTAGGAATGGTTATATATATATAAAAATCTCCCGTGAATATATATATATATATATATGATCCCAAAACCCATTTTCTGAGAGGGTATGGATTTTTAATACTCAAAACCCGATCCTTAAAATACCCATTTGGTTTCAGGCTAATCTATTCAAATCGGTTATGAACGGGCACCATCCTTACACAAGAGTGAACAATGACGTTTACTGATATATATATATATATATATATATATATATATATATATATCCAACTTTCACGGTAACAAAAAGACATAGATTATTATGGATTATAATACTGAAATTATTATTTTGCCCCTCAGTTCGCCTTAGTTATATTCTTGGAATCAATGATATTTTTGATTTTTTACATTTCTATGCACAATAAAATAATAATCATACCCCCAAATAAGATAAAAACCAAGAGTTTCTTGCAGGATGTCATGGTAGTTGCATTTTTTAGTGAACAATAAAATAACCATTTTACCCTCAAATAAAACAAAAAAGATGAATCACCTGCGAGGGTCTTTCAGTCCATTCACTTTTTTAAAAATATATAAATACTGATATACTTCCATAAAAGACAAAACTGATGAATTGCATGCGAGGGTCTTTCAGCCCGTTCATATTTTTTTAAAATATGCAAATACTGATATGTCCCCATAAAAGATAAAATACAAGAGTTGATTGTAGGGGTGTGTTGGTAATTTTTGATTTTTTTTATTATTAATTGTTGTCAATTTCGGACGCGCCGACGATTTATGGCCTCACACCCCCTTCAGGTTGTGCGTGCGGCACATTTAGGCGGTAAAAAATATGCATCCAGCATCTCACCGAATGCGCCTCCATGTTCTACACCTCATGGTGGGGCATGTTGTGTCCCACGGTGGCCGGAAACGTCCCGATTGTCGTTTGAAATTTATTTCCCCATTTTTTCTCTCTTGCAAGAGAAAGTGTTTGGAACTCCCCAATGTTGTTTTGGTTGTCATTTCAGTCCATACTTTTTTTATTGTATTGAATGGTCCTGATTTCTATTGTATAAATTTTGATTTGTTTCAAATTTTTTATTCCATTGATATTTATTACATATTTAGGTTTCAATTCGGTTTTTATTCTTTTAATTTCCAGATTTGGTAGAAATTTCTTAATATTTTTGGTATGGAGGTATTGATTTTTTCAAGTTTTTTTCTTCAATGGAAATTGATTATATATGTTGTTTTCATTTCAGCCCTTATACTTTTAATTTTTTATTTCAATGGAAATTTTGTTCTTTTTTTCCCTTTGTTCTTTCTTTTAGTTTTTTTTTTTAATCTTCAAGTCAAATGATTTTTTTCAGCTAATTATTTTTTTTCTTGCTCTTCTGTTAAAGTTTTTAGGTTTTTTTTTTTTTAATTCTTTGATGTAATTTTGTTTTTTTTCCCATTATTTACACAATAATAATAATAGGTTTGGTTTTTTTTTTTCTTGCTTCCTCTTTTTTTAAAATTTTTGATTTTTTTAATTCCTTAGGGTAATTTAATAATGTTTTTTTGTTTTGTTTTAGCACTAATAGTAATGATAATTTTATTTATTATAATCATAATAATAAAAGTGACATTATTAATCATAACAATAATAAAAATTATTATTTATTATGATGATTATAGTGCCTATGGTGTTAATAATTATGACTTTGATAGTAATAATAACAATAACTCATAAAATAATATAGAAAATATAAATAGTGACAAAGAAATTATAATAATGATAATAATAGAATTATAAGTTTGATCATATGAATAAACATAAGGGAGTTGATTATCATGATTGATATAACAATGACAATGGCTATAACATAATTATGGTGGAAGTGATAGTACTGTAAAAAATAATGAGAATATTGATTATTTACAATAATAGTTATAATATTAGTTCGAATAATTGGGACAATTTAAAATTATGATAATAACAATAAACATAATAATTCAAATAATTCATTAATCGATGTTGTTTTTGTTAAAAATTGACTCTTACAACCTTTTTATCAATGATATATCAGATTTATTATCACGTTAACAAAAATTATAAGAAGTCGCAAATTGAAAAAATTGGTAGAAAAATTAGGTCAAATTATCTATAATTAAAAAATATACGAAGCACTTACCCTGGATTTCACCACAGTCAGAACCAAAGTTTTTAACAATGGACAAAAAGATTAATGGTCCTATATTTTTTTGATAATGATATAATATGAGCAAAATAATCAACCTACAAAACTTTCAATTATGTAGTTTTTTTTTTATATATTCATTTTATTATGGATAATGTGTTTAAAATAATGATAATGATTATTTTAAAGATAATTTTTGTAAACAAATTGAGAATACTTATATATTTTGATATTTGTTTAATAATAATGCCTAAATATATATATATATATATATATATATATAAACTATTTTTTGAAATATCAAATTAATTTAATCCCAATGTTATATATCACAAAAATATAATAATCTAAAGAATAAATCTTCAAAAATAAAAACAATTAGTTTAATTTTCTTATAACAATAATGATAGTGGTAGCGATAGTATGGCCACTAATAATTAGAATGTTAATTATGTGCAATAATGATTATAACTATAAAAATGATGACAATTTAACAATCATGATACTAATAATAAGAATAATGATGGAAATAATTCATTAGTCAATGTTATTTTTTTTCTTTGTTGTTTATTTTTATTTTTTTATTCTTCAAGTGAAATAATGTTTTTAAAGCTAATAATATTTATTTTTGTTTTGTGATTTATTTTGTTTTGTTTTTTTATGTTGAAAAAAATATAATGGTAATGGTCCTAGATTTTTTAACATGTAAAAAAAAGAGTTAATGGTCTTAGATTTTTATTATAATGTTATATATTTGAGAGGAATAATCAACCTACTAACCTTTGATTATTTAGATTTTTTATATATTCATTTTATTATGGATAAGACGTTTAAAATAATATTATGGTCCAAAAACATTATGTTTGTCCTCCAATTAAAATTGATCATATATACTATTTTTCATTTTATTTTTTAAATCTTTTATAAAATTACAGTGCATTTTTTTTAAAAATATCTTTATTTATTACGGGATTTGGCCCCAACAAGGACTTGTTGATACCAAATCCAATAAATCACTTAAATTTATTTGATTAAGCTCTCGTTGTATTTGTTTATTGGACTATTGCTCACGATTTGCCTTAATTGGAGTACTGTATTGGAAATATTCTTCCCTCTCTATAATAAATACGTATGATGTTCAACGAAACTAAAATGATTATCTGATGGATGATATTGAATGAAAAATCAGATAAAAAGGAAATTGGTTCTTACACTTCAATTCTGAACTCCTTGTTCTTCTTGAAAACCAATAGACAAACTCGAACTTTGTGAAGTTAACACTAAGAGAGAGATGGAACAATCATATTTATTTACAATTTGGGAAGAAACCCAAGAAAGGGTGCATATTATTATTATTATAATATGCTTGAAGAGTCGAGTTTCAAAAACTCATATTTTTTTTTTATTAATGTGAGTGTCTGAATCAGCTTGGAATATTAAACTTTGACGTGAGACAAGCCTAGTGGGTTAAGACTTAAGAAGAAGTTTGTAGGAGTTAAACGAGCTTGACGATTATAACTTTTAATTAAGTAAGATGATTAGGCTGAAATTTTGCGATAACTTTGTAGAATCTATAAGTTGAGATTGTTTTCATATCCAAATTAGGTACAGAGATTTCTATTTTGGAATTTAGTTTTAGTGTTTTTATTTGCTATTTTTGGGTTCCAATCTTATTTAGGTTTGAGATATTGATTTAATTTAGATTTTATTAATTATGTCAATTTAATTTACTATTTAAAATAGTTTTGTATGCTAGTGGCATTCAATTATGAATATTTAAAGTTTGTTAAATCCTAATTCTGTACGAGTTTGTGAAACTTTTTATTTTATTTTATGCTGAGTTAAGTTGCCATGGCCCATGTGATGTAGCAATTGTAAATATTCCGCGAAGACATGATATTACTGTAGGAGATTTTGACAGAAATAAATATATATTTTTTGACTAAGTGTGATGTTCAAGAAAAGATTTGAGAGAACCCAACTTAATTAGCTCAAGAAAAGATCAGAGTATTGTGGGGCTATTTAGCTATAATCTCTATCAACAAAATATGGTTGAAGTATCATTTGTGTTACCATTGATCCATTGCAAGGTTTACAATTTCCATCAACAAGTTTAAATAAAACAAAACTAATCTCATTGTACTTATTGCCACTAACATAACAACTAGATGATCACTAAAATAATGTGTTTGGTTATTATCTTTATTATATCATAATAAAAGAGATGAAGACAAAGGATACATGATAGGAAAAAAAAAACAAAGATAACATTGTGCTTGATAGTAATGTATAAGAATAAGTTTTTTTTTATGTATTGTAACATTCCAACAATTTTAAGACAATATACAAAAAATACCCAAAAAATTTAATATTTTTTTTAAGGTTCGCCGAAATTTCTACTAAAATTTCAATGAAGTTTCTTCTATACTGGGAGATTTCAAGTTATCAACAAAGCATATTAAACACACCTGATTTCATTTCACAATCCAATCTAATCATTTTGAAACTCAACCAACTTATCATCATCATCATCATCATCATGACACATTCAAGTTTAGTAGTATCACACCATTCCAATGTTCACAAGGTAATAGATACAAAAACTAGATTTACTAGGAAGGAACAAATTAAGTCACATGTACTTATAAATTCTATAACATACCTTAATATACTCACACCTATAGAGAACTAAAGTTAAACACACATATGGCAATTTGTACAAGGTATATGATTAAATTTTACATTAATTATTTTTTTACAAACTTCATTATATAGAATTAAGAGACAACATAGGTAGGATAACATCATTAACATGGTACGGTGATAAATGTAATTTTGTTTAGGATTACATGACTAATACATATACCATAAAAGTCCAAAAGTCCTAGAGGCCATCCACCACCTAATTGTTTGGCCCACCAATATGTGAAGGTGCTGCAACAAAAAATAAGGTATGCACTAATTTTTATATTTATAATATTAATTAACCTTAAGTATAATGATAAAAGAAGATACGCATTTCCTTTCATATCAAACATTTTAATAGGGTCACAAACTTTAGTTCCATTTTCACAATAAAAGAAAATACTATACTACAATTTCAACCTTTACTTTCACTCAATTTGGAAGCTATTCAATTTTTCTTTATTTTCTAAGCTCCCTAAACAACCTATCTTTAACTTTTACTCATTTTGAAACACAACTCAAATTCATTGTTTTCTAGACTTAAAAAATACAAATATTAACATTGGCTTCTGCTTAATGTGAAAGAAAAATTTAAATTCATTGGTTTCACATGTTGAAAACAACAGAACTTTGACTTTCGCTCATTACGAGAGCAATTCAATTCATAGATTTCCACACTTTAAAAACAATGTTAATATTGATTTTCATTCATTATAAAAGCAACTCAAATTCATTTGTTTTTATACTTCAAAAACAATCATAACATTGGCTTTGTCTCATTGCAAAAGCAACTCTATCATAATCTACATCATGATTTTTATTCAAATGACATCATTTTCATCCTTAGAATTCATACTTAAAACCTAAAATTCAAAATTTAATCTCATGAGTTATAGGTAAGTTTGTACATATCTTCTTCTCTGGTTGAGTGAGCTACACCAATAGATGATCTCATTCTCAGTGTGCTTTTTAAACCACATAAATATTTTTCATTCCTATCTGTTTGGTAATACACAACCTAACCATTCTCTAGTTTTTCTTATATCTAGAATTTTATAGCTCCAAATAGGGTAAGATTTATATTTTATAATAGTCAACATCATTTATCATATTTTGTTTGAAGATATCAACCCCATATTCTCTCATTTGAAAATCCAAGTTTCCAATCTAAGGTATGATGTTCATTTCATCCAAGGATTTCAAGTCTGATCTATCTTTTGGTTTTCATTTATACCTAGAGTTGTACAACTCTAAGTTGAGTAATTCTAGCCTATTAGAGTGATAACATACAGTTCTACAAATTTTATGAAGGTAGCGACCTAAATTCTTCATTTAGCTAGGTTAATTTTTGGTCACAAGTTAGCTAATAACCTAGTCCAGATTATCAATTTGTACACTTAGTACACAACAAGTCATTTCCATGCATTTTTCTGATTCTCTCATCTCCATTACATACTAAAATTTCATTTTTGTTATGTTTCAATTTTAAGACATTTAAACTTTTAACTCTATAAGAGCATGCACCATAAGAATTAGTTTTCATGTTCATGCTTTTAGCATATTTGAACTTCTTATATGACCTTACTCCTGTTTACTTCAACATATATAAAAATTTTAACATAAAAAATGTCTTATTTCACATTTTCTTGGTGCGAACTAGTCTAGAAACACTAGCAAGGACTTATGGGCTATCTTTTCCTTTTGCTTCTAGGATTAAGGGGCTGGATGGAAGGCTATAAATAAGACTTATGGGCTTTATTTAATTTTATTAGCTATAGCCCAAGGCTTGTTTGAGCTTAATTAAGACTTTGTTTTCAGCTAGGATCCAAGACTTGTTTGGATTAAGTCATGGGCTTTCCAACTTCTGGTCTGGGTTAGTTTTGAGTGTACCTCATTTAAGTCCATATAAGGGGTCCATTAGGGTTAGTTTTTAAAAGACTATTTAAAATCATGTTAGCTAAATTTCGGCAGCCATTAATTAAATTTAATTATGAACTTTTCAGTTTATATGTGAGAGTGATTCTTGCATTTTTTAGTTCTTGAACGAACTGAATCCGACTTATCGAAGATTAACTAGCTTCGTGGCGTCATTCTACTCATTCCAATAGTGCTGGTGCCTTGGGGCAAGTTTTTATTGTGTCACACTTCTATCAGATCTATTTCGGTTTTCCGGGATTAGATTTCATTATTGGTTATGGGCAGGTTTCTCTAGTTTTGACTAAAGGTTTTGATCCTTCATCAATCATTTTATTATTAATTTGTTTTGTATCATTAACAAGTTTCATTCACCTTTTTTTTGCATTTTATTCCCACTTCATTTACACCCAAAAAATCTCTTAAGAACCTTACTATAAGAGTTGATATTTTGAAGAATACTTAAGATGTTAGAGGTTTGTTTAGGAAGGTTTTAGGTTTATCCTAGTTTTGTTTTCTTCTTCTGCAAGACTCCCCCCCCAAACTTTTTGGCTTTCCATCATTTTCCTTCTTTTACTCTTTTTCTTAACTTTTTTATATGTTTTGTTTATGGTATAAAATCATCACTTAAGGTCTCTATTTTCTCTCATGTTTCTGTTGGTGTGGCTTTTATTGTTTTTTTAAGAGAAAGTGTTAAGAAGGAAATTGACTCTTTATTTTCCCTTTTATTTTTCCTATCATCTACCCCTCTTTTTATCTTAGGGTCGATGTATTGTTTTCTTCTTTTTTAATCATATATTCTTCATGCCTTTTCAATTAAGTCCCTGCACTCTTTATCTTTCTCATATGTCCCTAAATCCACCCTACTCCTTTATTTATGCTTCATACCTCTTACTAAGGCTTTGTATTCCATTAATGGGTTCTTTTGTTCATTCTTGAGGGCTGACATGTATCCTACTTTGTTATGATGGATAAACATGATAAAATTTATATAAAAAAAAAGTTTATTTTGCCTTTAATATGTAGTATTGTCAAACTTACATATTCTTTTAAAAAACAAATAATAGTTTTTTAGTTAATTTATATTAAGTGTTAAAATTAATAATATTATAATTACTAGTTATAAAACTAAGAATAGTTTGGGAGGTTGAACTTGAACAAGGTTGAAGCAAGGCCTAAATCAATATGAGCTTAAGAAAAATTATACAAAAGATTTATTTGATTATTTTTTAAAAAATTAGGTCAACTAATTTGATTATCCTAAATCATAACTCAAACCTTGTCTCAGATCGATTATAGAGTTAAGTTCTAAAAATATGACAATAACAAATTTTATCCTTATAGTGGTCAATGTCAATCCGGGTTGACTTTTCTAATTTGTGACTTGGGTCTTATACCGGGTTAATCTTTGAATTAAATTTTAAAACTATGATAATAATCACTTATTTTTATATCGACTCTCTGGACACATGACTTAGGTCTTTTCTAGACTCAACTATTTATTTGAATTTTAAAATTATGATAATAAACACTTACATTGACTTGGATCAATCAACCTATGACCGAGGCCTCGACTAATGACCTAGGCTATGCTCTAGACCATCTCTCAATTTGAGTTTTAAAATTATTAGAATAGCTATTTTTATATTTACATGTCATAATTATACAATTTTAATTCAAAGTTTTTACAATGATATTTTAGGAATAAAAAATATTATTTCTAGAAATAAATATAGAAATTCATTCTAAAACTATTGTAGACATATTAATTTTTATATCTTTGTCTTTTAAACCAAATATACTTTTGTCTTTTAAAAAATTCACCAATGTTTTTTTCATCAATGTATATGTGATATCAATATTCCTTTATATATATATATATATAAACAAATGAGGACAAGTTCATTAATCACTTGAGAAGAACATAGAGTTCACATCTGCATTATATAATGAATAAAAATAATGCATATGTGGACTTTAAATTCATAGTTTTATTGTTTTAAAACTACTAATAATAAATTTTATGTTCTTCGAAGGTTTATAAAATTTTATATAGATTAGAAACCTTAATTGACTAGAAAACAATATAAAAATCTGAACACAAAAAAATAATCATAAAATATAAGAAACAAAAATCTAAATTAATCAAAAAAAATAAAAATAAAAACTTTTCAAATCAGGGCTCATGATGAGATCATTTTAGGGCTATTGCAAGAAAAACAGCTTCCAAAAATTCCTGTAAAAATATGATTCGTATCGAATAATCAAATAAATAATTATGATGTTTTCAAGTCATTATTATAATCTTAAACAACCGGTCCTTCTCGTTGGTATGGATATGAGCTATTGGTCCATAAATACATTTATTATGCATCTTCATATGGCAGATGATATCTTGTTATAGTAGATCTAAAATCACACTTCATCGCAATCCGTCCGGAAAGATACATAAATATGACCTGAAAATAAACGTTTTAATAAGAAAGAAAGAAAGAACTCTGAAGCAAAAGCTGGTGCAAAAATATAACTTTAAGACAACATTTTAAAAGAAATGATTCTAGAGCTACATGCTCTCTTCTTAAAAGAGCGAGCTGATCATTAACTTTACAGTACAGCCGAAATTAAGATAAATAAATAAATTTAGAACAAAAATTAATAATCCTTTGAGAAAGGTTTCTAGCTGCAGTTTTGATACCATAAAAGTGGAGAATTAATAATCATTGAGCATATTAAAAAGAATAATTGATGATATATTATCTCTATATATCCGGTGAGCTCTCAAAACTAAGCTGAGGTTTGACAGAAACACCACACCTAAATATTAAAAAGAAAAGGGCCTAGCTAGCTAGTCTAATGGCCATTTTTATCTTGCAATAATTCATAAAAGTTTTCTGTAGCAACACCAGCTAGCTCGAAATCCCACTTAGTTGACAGCGCAATCAATCACCAACCAGGAAATTAAGTATAGGCAAGTGAATATGATCTTTAATTTTCAGGATCTATGAAATTACTCGAGATGTATGGGAAAAACAAAGTGTAGGCAAGTGAAAACTAAAGAAGGAAATGATAATTAAGCTCACACAATTTATTTGCTCAACCAGCATCGTGAAATAGTTGCTTGAGATTTGTTAAAGAAACATTACCTTCGTGGCTTTGGTTAGATAATTAACTTACATTCCACCTCTGATCAAGTTGCAGATCGATCTCGCTGTACTTGTTTGGTATGGAAGAGTAAATTAACAAGAATAGTCATATATTTGCCGATGCAGCATCATCAAGATTCCCATCAGAAAGGAACCTTTCGAGTAAGAAGGTGACCGTGTACCACCCCTACTCAACAAGCCTTAAAGTTTGTGAATCTTGATGCTGCCGCATCAGCCAATATAGACTGATAGTCGAGAGCAGATCTTTCATGAGTGTTAATGGACCAACCCTAACCCTAAAATGAAATAACCCTTGAAGTAAAAGTAAAGAAAAGGAGTACTAAATATGAATGGCCTGGTAATTAAAGCAAACAAATCCACCTGAATTAATCATTCTGGAGCTAAATAGGAGTGACCCACTGGTGGTTAAACCAAAGGCCAAATAAATAAATGAATAGACAAGAATGAAAGGTAAAAACAGATGTTACTCACGAACTGATGACCAGCAACAGTATTACATCTCGACGGATATATACCTTAAACTTGAATTGTTAGAACATGTTAATAGCAAAAAAAAGACAGATTGAAAACGAGGATCACAAGAAACTTTGTGTTTTCTGTGAAGCTATGGATGAAGAGAGGAAAGGGTATATATATATATATATATATCTATAGAGAGAGAGAGACAGAGAGAGAGAGAAGAGAGAGAGAGAGATGGGGTTGATGGAGCTGGGGTTAGATAGTTGATTAACCCACAAAGATGATTCTTTGGTTTGAGGGTGGGATAAGAATTTCTGAGATCAAACGGGCTGCTAACTAAGCTCTTGAATCTGATCATATCGAGTTGATTCTGTGTGTATATATATTGGAAGGATATAGACCCGAATTACTTCATGTTAGTAAAAAGAAATGATTTGATGGGACTCAAAATATTGATTAAATCAGTTGGAAATCCAAGTTAATCCGCAGCACGTACCAGAATATAGAAAACTATTCCAAGGACTGATCCACGCATACCCACAGCTTATACATACAGGAGTCTAGAAAGGAAATGGTAAGATCTATCTTTTGCTAGCCAAGCGTAAGATCTCCCTAGAAGAAAATGACAAAAATATGCAGGAGTGGTGGCCTTAAAGATTGGTAAGAACTACAAGTTTTCCTTTATGTAAAGCCGATACCCAGGCTCTGAGGATGGGTGAATAACAAAATACTATATAGGACGATACTCAGGATTAGACAATCATTCCATGTAGACTGTGGGGACGAACGCAGAGGGATGTGACCCCAGATATCTAATGCTGCTTCCTCCAATGATTTTTGGATTCTTGCATACCACACTTCGCTTTTCAAATGCCTTTGCTTTTCATTTTAGACTCAGTCACCGGACATATTTTTGTGGCCCTAGCACGATCATTTCAGGATGAATAGGTGTTCTTGACAACATCACCTTTTCTTTTCTTTATTTGTTTTGTTGTACACTATATAATTATTAAATTCATATGTTAGTAAAAATTTAGATTATAAATATTTTTAATATCTCTATTTATATTTGCTCAAGTTTTGAAAAAATTTCTCAATGCAGCAGTAATACAACTTCAAAATAATAAAAATTTGTTTTGAGATAAATTTTCTGATTTATGTCTACCAGTAGTCGTAGATAGACTATACAAGCTATTATTTATAGGTAAATTGGGAACCTCTCTCATCAATTTGTTAGTTAAATTTTCTACTCTCATCAAATAGAAAATTAGATCAATGATCCCATGTTTAATCCTCATGATCAATCTCTATGATCATAAGTTTGAATGAACAAGAATATGAGTGTGTCATTAGAGACATAATGGTAATTTCTCGTATTCTCCCACATGACCCTTATGACACATAAACTCCTCATTATGTTTTGTTTTTTTAATATGATCATTGCTTTATTTATTTCAACGAGTCATGAAATCCTCTCACTCACATACAAAATACTACACATGAATCATGGCAGTAAGACTATTATATAATAAGTCATCTCTTCCATGTTTTACGTATAAAATATTCCTTAAATAAGTATCATATGGGCAGTCAAAAACTTTATGAATAAACTTTTCATAAGTTATTCGAGTACAAACTTTATTTTTATCCTCATGGATAAAGTAATAAATGTGCACAAAAACTTTATTACAGTAACTTGATGTATATATACTAAAATTAAGACTAAGTACAAAATGAATCAATTAATCTCATATGATCCACATGACTTTTAAATAGCTTTACCGGTAAATTTTTAGTCATGAGATCCACGATCATCAATTTAGTGCTTATATGCTCAATAAACATTTCATGCCTTTTGATATTATCTCTTACACGAAGGTACTCGATGTCGATATATTTACTTCTGCTTTTACTTTTATTATTATTGGATAAGAATATGGTAGCACAATTATCGTAGACGATCTTGATTGGTCTCTCTGTAGAATCGATAATTTTGAGACCACCAACAAAACTTTTCAACCAAAGTGCCTGAATGGTGGCTTCATAACACACAATAAATTATATATGCATTGTAGATGTAGCAATTATAGTTTGCTTGTTGCTTCTCCAGGATATAGCCCCTCCAACAAGAAGGAAGATATATCCTGAAGTAGATTTTCTGCTATCTACACATCCCTTAAATCATAATCTAAATATCCAACCACCTCCAAATAATTAGTGTATCTGTATCTCAAACTGTAATGCTTGGTTCCTTACAAATACCACATAGTTTTCCAATGTTCCAATCCTTGGTTGCTTTTATATTGACCCAGCATTCCAACTACCATTGCTATGTCAGGTCTAGTGCAGACCTGTACATACAATAGGTTGCCTACTGCAGATGAATATGAGATATCTTTTATTTGCTCCTTTTCCAATGCATTTCGAGGACACTAATCATTATTGAATTTATCCCATTTAATGATAGGTGCTACATAATCATTACAGTTCTTCAGTCTAAATCTCTCTAAAACCTTTCAATGTAAGTATTTTGAGACAGTTTCAAAATTCTTTGTTTTCTGTTTTTGTGAATCTCTATGTCAATGACATAAGAAGCTTTAACCAAATTCTTCATTTTAAAGTTCTAAGAGACAAATCTTTGGTATCGTATAGCAAACCTAAATCAGTACTTTCAAGCAAAATATTATCTACATATAGAACTAAAAAAATAACTTTACTCCTATTGACCTTAAGGTGTATACATTGATCAACAAGGTTCTCAATAAAACCATGTGAGGTAATGTAACGACCCTGATTTTTTTATTTTTTTATTTTATATATATGTAACACATATAGTACCGGAAATCAGCGAACATGATTACCTCACATCATCAGAATATCATCCATACAATCAATATTTCATTAAAAGTGGATCTTACATAACCATGTAGTATTATGGTTGCATAATTAGAAATTCATATTAAAAATATTCATACTTGGACATTGCATTCCTATACTACTAATAGCCGTTACAAATTTACACAAAAGGATCTAATAAAAGTTATGTGTTTTGTATATTGATTCACACAAAATACATTGTGATTTAGAATGCATCTACATGGTTCCTTGCAAAAGTTGGTTCCCGTGTATCGGGTTCCTTAGACATCTCGTGGATGTGACGTCCCTACAGCAATACAAAACATTTAGGAGAATGTAATTACTTAATGATAATTATAATGGTAATTAAACGGTCTGGCAGTTACAGGAGGCATTAACATTTATAATTTCTTCATGTACTTGGTACAATAGCTTGTAATGCATATAAATGTATCAACTTAACAGTAACATGTCCCGAGACAATAACATGTCTCAAGCACTAACAGTAACAAGTCAAACAGTAACAGATCGACCAGTAATAGTTCCAAACAGTAACAGATCAACCAGTAACAGTTTAAACAGTAACAGGTATGGAAACAGTAACGGATTAAACAGTAACAGGTATGGAAACAGTCATAGAACCCTTAAAATCAATCTCGATCCAATCATCCTGGGTCTACAAAATCTTAAAAACATCATTCTCAACACAACCATAATTAATAACTCGTCTATCCTCTTAAGGCATATTTACTGAGGTTAATCATTCGTTCACCCCGGTCATCCTTTTCAAATGCCATTAGCCAAAGATAGTCAATCATTCATGCCGGTCATCCATTCGGATGCCATTAGCCGAAGCTAATCAATCATTCATGCCGGTCATCCATTCGGATGCCATTAGCCGAAGCTAATCAATCATTCAATCAATCATTCATGCCGGTCATCCATACGGATGCCATTAGCCGAAGCTAATCAATCATTCATGCCGGTCATCCATTCGGATGCCATTAGCCGAAGCTAATCAATCATTCATCCCGGTCATCCATTGGGATGCCATTAGCCGAAGCTAATCAATCATTCATCAACATTTACACTTTCAACCATCTTATATAGGTTCTTACACAATAGAGTAGTATTCATATTAAAGTATTTCCTTATTCAATGTATGAAAAAGAAAGGTGCAAGTCACCTACCTGCTCCACCCGTGGGTCGTTCCTGTCTCGACGACGGTCAAATCCTGACCGCACCACCTGCTCCACCCGTGGGTCGTTCCTGTCTCGACGACGGTCCAATCCCGACCGCACCATCTACAACATCAATGGTCATAATCAGTACATTTGTATTTTTGAATCACTTTCGTTATCACACTCATTTCAAGAGTTCATATGTTCACATTCAAGTGTTCCACATTTTACAATCCGAATCCATACTGGAAGTTTGGTGGTCTTGTTCATGTCAAAGACAAACCCGGAGTGCCATTGCTAAAGAATAATGGCTTTCCCCCTCCCCCAAACATCTAAGGTCCATTTTCAAGAACCTTTTGTAACTCATTTCCTGTTTTGAAATGAAACATTGTAAAACCATTGGCCAAGGATGTCACATCCACAAAACCAAACCTCTTCCATATCCTGTTAGCAATTTAATTCATAGCATGAAAAGAAAACTTATTCCCGAGAAAGAAACCTACCAGGCACCGGCGCCAATCCACAACGGACTTCTCCCATAAACTACCATTCAATTGAAGACGAGAAACAATCGGCTTACGAGGGCTAGGGTTGAGAGTGCACCGAGTGTTAGTGTCGGTAACTCTTATCTTGTCAGCCCAAGCTCCTTAAACTGGAGAGCTACTGTTCAACATACATATCTCCTTTCTGGACTGTCAATTTCTCATCTCCACCGTTCAGAACATTAATCACACTCAGTAGCACAACATACCCAAATTTCAGCTTCATCCAACGGTGATATGAAGCGAAAATAGAAGATGGCCCTGAAAAAATATCAGAGTAATCCAACGGTGAACAGTGGAGGAACTGTCCGGCGACTCTGACGGGTTTGAGGGGGGTTTCTAGAAATCTTCAGATGATCGGGTTTCTCAAACGGCGGCAGATAATTACAATCCCTCCGGTCAGATGCTAGACAATAGTGAGATGCCCAACATATCCAAAACTCAGCCTAATCCAACGGTGGCCGGCAGAGATATGGCTGTCGGAGCACAACCCCTCCTTCTCTTTTTCTCTCTAACCTCCCTCTAACTTATCTCCCCCCCATTTCCTTTTAAATGTCTCTCTTTTTTTTTTCCACCTCTTCTCTTCTTATAATTTAAATCATAATCTTTTTATTTATTTCAATTTCACCCTCCCCTCAACTTATTTTATTTCTCTTTTAATTTAACACTTACATTTATTTCCCGGGGTTTACAGGTAATGACCTTGTGAAATTTGATATACTATTGATGGGAGACTTGTTTTAATTTGTAAATAGCTTTCTTTGGTTTGCAAGTTTTCTGACTATTATGATTAAAACCTTCAGGTTCTTTCATGTAAACCTTATCTTCAAGATCCTCATTTAGAAAGACTATTTCGCATCCATTTGATGTAGCTATAGGTCAAGATGAGCTACTAACACCATAATTATCCTAAATGCAAAATATTTTGTTCTAATTAAAAAAAAACAAAACATTAACTGAAATGAAATTAATAACCTTAATGAAAACACAAACACGAGGTAGAGGATGCTTGTTAGGCTCAAACATGATGGAGTTTAGTCGTCGGTCATATGGCTAGATTAGTGTCTTTATTCCCTGTCCTATGTGAAGTTTGATCCCCATTCATTTTCCCTTCTTTCTTTTTTTATTTAAGCAACCTCTCTCGACCCCTGAGCTCAACCTCTGGTCACCATGACAAAGTTACCGGGCCACCCATCTGTTTTCAAGGATTAACATGTATGATGTCACAAGATCTTCCAACACAAAATCCATTTTCTTTGAAGAAAACTGGTAAGCTGCAGCTCTATGGATCAGAAAGGCATCAATTTAGTCCGGCTCCCAGAAGAAAAAGTGGAGCGCATTTCGTTCATATGGGGCAAGTGGCGCCATGTTGACATGTAACTTTATGCTCATCATAATTGTGATTTGCTGCTACTAAGCATGGAAACGTGTGCTCTACGTGTAAAGGCGAAGACACCTGATAAAGACCTCCATGCTTTTGATTATAAAGAAGATCTTTCTAGAGGGAATCAGTTTCATCGGCGTGATGTAATCTAGTGGATAACCTAGGACTATAATGCTTCATCTGGAGCTTAGTGGCAAGTATTAGTTCATAGAAACAACTTGTCCATACATAATCTGCAAACGATACTGCTGACGCCCTAGCTCGGGGTTTTTTTGATTGAGATGAGATTAAGATTAATTAGTTAAAAATTAGAGGAGTTAATCGATGTGACATGAGAGAAGAAAAAAATAAGAATGGATCACCAAAACTCTGTTTTTAACGCACATTGAAAGTATTAAACTCTTCTCAATGAAAAGATTCTAACTATATATTGAAAAGCAGTTAAACAAGGTCTAACTTGCTAGGAGTTTTGTTCGGGCGTTAATTTGAGTTGATATGACCTTCTTTGGTGGTTTTCAATATATATATATATATAGTTAAAATTATATTTGGAAATCTTTTTAATAGTATCAAGTGTGTTAAAAAATGAATCATTGATGTGTGACCCATCTTTTTTTTAATATTTTTTTCTTCCCTCCTTTCTCTCTTATGCTACGTCACATTATCTCCTCTTTTGTTTTTTGCTATTGGGTCTTAGATCTTATATTTTGACTATCGAATCTTCGTAATGATTTTTATTAAGATTAACGAGTCTGCAAAAAACATGCATTTTGAAATAGGAATAAACAACCGCTAGTTATGAAACTAATATTTAGAATCATGGTTGTGTTTAAACTATGTCACTTTTTTTAGAAGAAAAAAATCAAAATATATAAACGAATGTTAAATAAAAAAGAATATATTTAGTGGGTGTTTGTTTTTGTGATTGTAATTGAGTTTAGAAAAATTCTGGTGTATTAGTGTTTGGTTATGTATTAAACTTATCCACAATTTATATGGGCCCCACAAAATAAAGCACTCAAACCACGGTTTAGGAGAAGGTGATTTTACTTTTTTTCGTTGCTTTCATGGTCCCGGTTACATATCGAGTTGGATTTGAATTCACACGTGAAATTAATTGTCGATGCACGAGGGTGACATTTGACTATTCATATCTCATGAATGGTCATTTTCTTGTGCTCAATTAATGCATGTTTGTAATTAAGGTTGGACATATCTTTTGTTCATCTTTTTTTTTAATTAATATTTTGAATTGTTTTGATATATTAGTATTAAAAATAAATTTTAATAAAAAAAAAAGTTTGAATGGAAAACAATCGTAATCACTTTCAACCATCCTTTTTATTGTGGTTCAACAAAATATGAGAGGACAAGTTAAGAGCATATATATGTGTATCTGTATATGACTTTTAAAGTAATTTCATAAGTTGACAACAATATGAAAAACATGATAACTGAATATATGAAACTGTTTTTAATTTAATCTCAAACTCAATTACAGTTTTAATCAAATATTTTAATTTGTTTTTTATAAAATTATTATTTTTAAACCTCAATTACAACAATAACCATATATCAAACAGACATTTATTTATGGATCCCCCAGACCCTGAACCCAATATGCTGTCGTGGCCATGCTGGATCCCACCACTTCATGCTCCAGGCATAAGACAGGGCTCATGAGCTCACTCAAGGGCTTCATGAGTTGCATGTCTTGTATAGACCATATAAAACTCCCCTTTGTTGGGTCCAAACATAGCCTTGACCTAGTACGGCGCAGGACCCTACGTGGTGATGCTTTTTTCAGAGTAGTCCAATTCACCCTACTGGCTCGATGTTTTAAGTGGGATAACCGACTTGTCACTCGTCAACTTGCTTGAACCCTAAATCACTGCTTTATTTATCAACCACCTAACCCCTCAATGATTTCAAATTGGACTGGGCTACACACAACCAGAGGTTACCTTACCCCTCCATAATTTCAATCTGGGTGAGACCATTCCCTCCATGAAAATGGAGCCGAGTAATCAGCCCATTTTCGAAGTCTAAATTGAAGAGGTGGTCAGTTTCTCTCGACATCGTCCCACTGGCACTAATTATAAACGTGGACTCATTTATGACACCATGAAGCTATCTCAAAATTGCAAGGCGACGATGGCAAATTATCACAATATTTGTTACAGATTCATCAGTCTGTCTTGCAACAACACACACTCCATTGATATCCGACCCCATTTCTATGTACAAAAAGAAGAGGAAACACAAGCCTCTACCTTCACTTCCTTCCTACAAGCTATACCTACGTACTGCTTCTATTTGGACAAAAAGCTACATTACATATATCCACAGGCTGCCTCTTCCCGAGTCCTGACCTCGCAAAGACAAGCCAATCCCACAATGCAACACGAGCCAGCCCCGAGAAGCAAGGGGGGGAAAGGAAGGCAAAGCTCTAATTAAGCACAGGCTTGCCGTCTTGAAACCACGGGGAAAAGAAGCTGCTCGAGTTCAGGAGGGTTGAAATAGCCGTCCTTGGGCGGGTCCCTCTTTCTCCAAAACTTAAAGGGCTTCTTCTTTGGTGGCGGTGGACACACTACCGGCTCTGGTATCCGCGGGTGGTTTGGCGTAGAGCATCCATCATTTTCCTCCTCCACCACCACCACCGTCCTTTCAATTGACCCTTCTCTCTTCATTTCTACAAGATAGAAGAAACCCAACAAGTTGGGCAAGAACTAGAACAATGTAGAAGGTGTCAATCTGCTGTAACTAGAGATTGCTTAAAGTGAAACCTGACAGGCGGGGAATTACAAGTGCTGCGGTTTTATATATTTGTTTATATACTGAAATTCTGACAAATTTCAGGGGGGGGGGGGAGTATGGAGCCAGTTCTGGACGATTCCAGGATTAACCACATGATCATGGCCATGAGTTTTTCTTATTTTTTTCTTTTCCTTTGTATCGACAAATTTGGTGTGATTCATTGCATTAGTAGCCCGGTTTATTAATGCGTTTAAAAAAAAAATTAATTTTTTTTATTTTTTTATATATTTTTAGATCATTTTCATATATTGATATAAAAAATAATTTTTTAAAAAATAAAAATATATTATTTTAATATATTTTTAAACAAAAAATATTTTAGTCATCTTAACTACACTCTCAAATAAATACTATAATAATCAGTTTGCTAGGAAAAAAAAGGTATCCATGAACTAGTTGGGATTCAAAGATGTAAAATCCGTTCCGTTCATAAAACCGGGACAAAACAGCGTCGTTTTTGTCCCGGTTTTAATTCTGGTCCGTTATGAAAATTCTGGCCAAATTCCGGCCGGAACGCCTCGGTTTCGTTCCGCGCGTTCCGTTCTGGGTTCATCAAAACGACGTCATTTACACAAGTAACAAAACACACAGACACAACCCCCCGATTCCACAATTCCCAAATCAATTTCCTTACCCAAATCTCAATTCATCACCTGAAAATCTCAACTCAACTCAACTCAACTCAACTCAAATCTCAACTCAAATGTCAAGTTTTTGATACCTAATCTAGTAATCCCTCACCTGAAAATCTCAACTCGTAATTACTCAGCTCAAATTCTCAATCCCTAACTCAAAATCGCAAGCCCGAACTTGTTCTTCCACACGGCGGCACCAAATCTTCATTTCTTCCCCAAATCTCAATTCATCGATTCTTCACTTCTTCTACAAATCTTCTCACGGCAGCAACTGAAGTCTGAAAATGAAAGGTACACATTCCAGTCCCCAAATCCTTGAATTTATTGAAACTGATGAAACTTGGCATAAATGATAAAACTGGGCATTTATGTATGGAATGTGTGAATAAACTTGAATTTATTGGAAGATGTTCATTCTTGTTATGTTCCTGTATCATAACTCTATGCTTGATAGTGGTGTGTTTGATTGTTGAGGAATTGTGGGAAAGGGAGGGAAAACTTGGGTTCTGGAGTGAAATTGGGGTTATTTTGGGTGCTGCAAGATTGTCTGGAGTGAAATTGGGGTTATTTTGGGTGCTGCAAGATTATCTGGAGTGAAATTGGGGTTATTCTGGAGTAAAATTTTCGGCTAGTTTTTTTTAAAAATTGTTCTTTGGAAAGTGGAACTAGTGGAAGTTTTTGTCATAGACAATTTTATATTAATAATGTTTTCTGCCATCTTTTCTAGTTGATTGAAGTTTCAACTTAGTTCCAATATTTATAATTATTCCTGTATTATGCTTAGTTTCATATATATATATATATATATATATATATATATGAACAGTACGAAATCGAAACAGCATGTTGGAACGCTCCGAAACCGGAATGTTCCATTCCAATCAAAAAACCAGAACAGTATTGACAACTATGGTTGGGATGATAAGAATATTGGGTAGTAGTGGTGAATTACCTAGCTCATTTTCTTTTGAAAACAATTGGCATTTATCTATATTTTGAGAAACAAAATTCAATATATTATTGGTGTTTGTTTGCTGAAAAATAATTTTTTTAGAGTGATATGTATAGAAAGTGAATTTCTAAAAAGTGAATTATTTTAGGATATTTGGTAGTAACATAAAAAAATAAATTGTAAATATTTTATAGTGTTCGACTATATCATAAAAAATAAGTTGAAAATAATATATTAATACTTTCATATTTATTTTCAAGTTCATTAAAATAATGAGAACTAAATTCTAAGTAAAAATTTAAATAACAATGAAATTAAAAAAAATCATAAATTATTTCAAATAAAATAAATAATAGTCAAAATAATGAAGACCAAATCTCATGTATAAAAAAGTTAAAAGATGGTGCTGCAATAAAAAAAGTAATTTCATAAACTATTTCAAATAAAAAAACAAATCTAATAGATAAAATTGTTTCAATTATGAAAATGATTAGAGAAAAGTAAATAACAATAAAAAATAAGGGTAAAATTGATATAAAAATCAAATTCTAAGGGATGAAATTGAAAAATAAAATATTCAAAAATAGAATATATAGCAATAAAAATATTGAAGACAAGATTTGATATAATCAACAAATAATAGGATACTTTTTGAAGTTTTCACAACTTTTGAAAGGTTTTTTTTTGTTAAGAATAAAAGAAAAACACATTTTGGAAACCAAACTAAAATTTCTTTTAACTAGATAGTGTTTTCCATTGACTAGTTTTTTTAATGGTAAATAAACAAATAAAAGTTTGAAAAAAACCACTTTATATAATAAAAAAAAGTGGGGCCTAAGTTATGTTGTATAAAAGTGCATACTTACATGTAAGAAAAGGAATTTTAACTTGATTAATATATAAACTTGTTTTAAAATATTTTTATAATCAAATATTAGAAATCTTAATAAAATGATATTCATAGCTGAAACATTGTTTCGAAATACATACTACCTGGACTTGAAAAAGATTACGGAAAAAAAGATATAAGTATTGTAGTATAAACAATATTTGAAGTTGTAAGAACTTCATATTTGATTTTGTTTGGTATCGGCTTTCCATGAATATATCTTGAGCTAAAATGTTTAGGTTTGAACGTGGGTGTAACTCTAGACTTGTTATTCCTAACAAAACATGTTTTTTTTTTGGAATAAAATTCCTTTCATGTTGAAGTGAATAAAAGGAAAGGAAAGTAGGATAAAAATAAGAGTTTTAAGAGAATGAATATTTTGCATGGTTGTATTATGCTATTATGTTGTTGAATGAAGTTATTTACTTGATGACCTAAGATACTTTATACACTTCATTCATTTGAGTTTACTTCATATAGATGAAGTAATGATGAGTAATAATTGATATCTTTTATAGGTATCTTGAAAAGTAGACTTGTTAGATAAATTCATTTGCTGTGTCATTGGTAGAAATATTGGCGCACAAGGGTGATTAGCATGAAGGGTGACACCCTCTGAGGAGATAAGTTAGTGAAAATAGTCATTGACAAGAAAATATGTACCCTCTAAAAAGACAAATTAGGGGAGATATCCATTGACGAGATAATTGATACTCTTTAACAGGACAGGTTAAGGAATATAGTCATTGACAAGGAAATAGATTAGTGGAGATAATTGCAACCGAGAAAGGTAGCGGTGCAATGATAATTCATGCATAAACATAGGAGAGAGTTATGTAGAACTCACTTTCTTGAAGACAAAAACTTTGTCTTATGGTGTGTGTTGGTCTAAATGGAAAAAAATATATCATTTTCATTGCTATTTTTATGTTTTTTTCTCAATATATTTGGAATAATTTATGGTAGATAAATATCATTTTAGAAAAACTACGATTTAGTTAAATCTTTGGAATTTCCTTTCCTAATCCTTGCATGGTCTACATTTGAATTTTTTAAATAGTTCACTATGCATTATTAGTTAGTTATTAATTGACTTATATGATTAAACTATTATTAATCATTCATTATAATATTCTTTGATTCTCATATATTAGTTCATATTTATTGTGATTAATAAATTTACATTCATAAATGTTATACAAATTTTATGAATTATAATTAATATATTTATGATTTTAATTAATTATGAAGTCCTCATGCTCATATAAATGTTTTTGTATGACTTCAACGTTAAAAATGCTTATGAGTTATGTAAAATTATCTAAGTCAATATGATGGTGTCTTAAAATTTAATATATTTTGGAATAAGGTTATTTTTTGTTTAGATAATGGGTTATCTTATGCTCAAGTTGTTATTATCTTATTTAGAGCTCACAAAGTAGATTTAGTGATAGAACACCTAACACTTATAAGATATTTTTTCTTTGTGAGGTTTAGAGACCCTTCGAAGATAAAGTTAATAGCTTTTAGTATGATATTATAATAAATGCTAAAATAAGCTATAAATTCAAAAAACAAGTATGTTTGTTCTTATGTTTTATATGGTAAAAGATATGAGAGAATAAAAGTATGAATACTCAAAGAAAATAAATTGTGAACCCCTTGCTTGAATGAAGGATTAGAATGTTATTTTCTTCTTATAACATTAATGTGTGATAAATATTTTTTACATGATATTAATGAGGCATAGATATCCCTAACATAATATTAATGTTTATGGAAATATGGTAGGCCCTTATAAGATTTTTATACACTCAAAGCTGTAGAAAAATAATTATTCTTGACTTATATTTCATGTTATAATATATAAAAATAAATAAATAAATTTTTGTGACCCAACATGGAGTCTATCATGATCGTCAACTCCATACCCATTTGTACTTGAAACGATGTTAAGTTCAAGGGTGATAGGTCTTTCACTTTGTCATACTTATACGTACTTGAGCTCAATATGTAAGTAAATCCAAAGAGATTGGGTTTGACACCTTATTATACCTATATATACTTGAGCTCAATATTAACTGAACTCGAGGATGTTGGGTCTAGCAACTCATCAGATCCATATTTTCATGGAGTCAACATATAGCTGAATCTAAGGATGTTAAGTTTGACACCTTGTAAGACCCATATGTGTTTAAGTTCAACACATAGGTGAATTCAAGGATGTTGGGTCTAGTTTCTTGCCAAATCACATGTACATTGGGCTCATCGTTTAGCTAATATAATGATGTTGGATCTAGTATCTTATTAGATTTTATATATTTGGGCTCAACACGTGAATAGACCTAAAAATATGAGTTTGACAACTTATTAGATCAACATTCATTTATGTTTAGCGCATAACTGAACCCACTATTAAAGTAAGTCAAACTTATATCATATAGGCTTGATATTTAGCCCCTTTTAAAAACAATACACACACACACACACATATACACACTAACTTAAACCTTAATTAAATTAAAGAAAAAGAAATAAATATTTATAATACAATGACTTACTATTTTATTTTGTTTTTAAAAATACGAACCCCCTAACTTGTCTTTCATTGAATGAGTGGGAAAACAAAATAGATTATAGGTTTTTTTTTAATTAATGATTGAAGTATTATTATATATTATAAATTCTTGAATTTTACCTATATTATTAAAAATGAGTTAGCATGAATTATACCTACAACTAAATAAGGTCTTGAAATCACTATCTTCCACTAGGGATTTGAACAATGTATTTCATTGTCTCTTTTGCATTTTTCTTCTATTGTTCATGCTAATTAATTAGCATGAAAAATGCTTTTGGTTTCCTTAGGACTGTTTATGCTAATTAATTAGCATGAATAATTGCAGCAAATGCAAAAGAGGCAGTGAAACTGTTTATGCTAATTAATTAGCATGAACAATGCTTTTGGTTTTTCTGCAATTATTCATGCTAATTAATTAACATTAATAGTATCATTGTCTTTTTTCATTCTTCTGCAACTGTTTTTGCTAATTAATTGGCATGAATAGTCCTTTTGTTTTTCTATGACTGTTCATGCTAACAAGTCTCTAATTTTTTTAAGGCTAATAATATTTATTTTTGTTTTGTCATTTATTTTATCTTTTTGCTTATTCTTTTATTTTTTTTATATTCTTCAAGGTAATTTTATTCTTTTTATTATTTATGCAATAATAATAATAATAATAATAATAATAATAATAAACATTTGAGATGTTTTTTTCAAATGATTTTGTTAAGACTAAAAATATTTATTTTTCTTTTGTTATTTATATTATTTTTTTGTTTACTTTTTTTTTATAATTTTTATTATTTTTTATTCTTTGAGATAGATAATTTTTTTTTTCATTATATATGCAACAATAATAATGATAATAATTTGAGATGTGTTTTTTCTTACTTACTCTTTTGTTACAGTTTTTGAGTTTTTTTATTCCTGAAGGTAAGTTAATAATTTTTATTATTTTAAAAGTACTACTAATAATAATTTAAGGTGTTATAATCTTGATGATAATAGTGACATTATAAATTATAATGATAATAGCGATTAGAATTTATTGTAATAGTTATAGTGCTTGTGATGTAACTAATTAGGACTTTGATAGTAATAATAACAATAACTCATAAAATAATATAAAAATATCAATAATGAAAAAAACAATTATAATAATGATAATAATACTAATTATAATAGAAATAATATTAATAAAAACAACGATATTGGTTATCGTGATGATTATTGTCATAATAATAACAACAATTATAACAAAATTGTCAGTAATAATCAGAATACTAATTATTTACAATAATGATTATAATAGTTGCTATAATAATTATGATAATTTAAATATAATAATAATTGAAAGTATTCATTAGTCGATGTTATTTTTGTTCATAACTGACCTTTATGTTTTTTTTTATGTATGATATTTCAGATTTAATATCATGTCAACAAAAAATATACGAAGTCACACATAGACAAAACAAGTGGGAAAATTACGCCAAATTATTTACAATAAAAAAATATATGAGACACTTGCTCTGCGTTTCGATGCACATAGACAATCTTCCATTTAAATAATTATTCAAACATTTCGGACAATAGCAACATTCAATCACTTCAATGCACAAAACAAATAACTCATTTGAAACGGATTTTA
This sequence comes from Salix arbutifolia, assembly GCA_025169955.1. Lineage (NCBI taxonomy): Eukaryota > Viridiplantae > Streptophyta > Magnoliopsida > Malpighiales > Salicaceae > Salix > Salix arbutifolia. The sequence goes on along the minus strand of CM045910.1, from coordinate 4,460,435 downwards.
TTGATGATAATTTAACGAATTAAATTTTTAATTAATAAATAAAAACACATACAACAATTAATCTATTTACTACATTTCGGACAATAACAACATTCAATCACTTCAATGCACAAAACAAATAACTCATTTGCAACTCGTAAGTTGACTAGTTTTTCATATAATTAAAGTTACTTAACTGAATAATGGTGAGATGGAGCCATCATAGAAAAACTCGACTACTAAACATGAGACGAGCAAAGGGCAACTTCTAAGAATCTCAGCCCAACACAAACTACACAATTATATATAGTTCTTTTCTTTCTGTCCCTTCTATGAAAAACCTTCAACCTGTACTCAAGATATCAAGATCAACTGTAAACTAAACATTTTATTCAACAAAACAACGTTGTTTATAGAAGCTGACATTGGATGTGAGCTCAGTTATGAGCATTGGCCACTACATATTGGGCTCTTGGCTATGGACGTGAGCTTCATCAAGGGTTCTAATGCTTTATCTGGCTTCCTTCGTTGGGTTTCAATTTTATCCTCAATTGTAATGTTTTATTGGAAGTAGAATAGAATTACTCAATAAAAGTGATATTCCTTGTAGACAATTAAAAAAAGAAAAGTACTTGTAAAATAATTTAAAATTTCCAGCCCACCAACTACTAGCTCATGAAAGTCATTGCCTAACCCTAATGACCCATAAGGAGCGTAATTAGTGCTGTATAATAAGCATTTAGGTATCTTAATTACAACTAAGCTATCTACTTGTTCCTCTCGAGCATCCTATTTATTTAAACATTAGAATGATTCCCATGAGTCATCACCTCGATCTTTTGGTTCATTATTTTTTGTTTTTTTCTCATGGAACTTTTATCCATGCGGACATGCAATTCCTTTGTGGGTAAATTAAAAGAAAAAATACCATTATTTTTACTTCTTGTTTTCACGTATATAAGCAAACATATACTTTTAATTCTTATTAGAAACCACTTAAAAATTAAAAATTCCATCATTTTTCTTGCACCGTAATGGGTTTGTTTGGAAGGGATAGCATAAATATTGTTTTTCAGAAGAAAAAAAATTGTTTATAAATACATTTGATTATTTAAAATTTAATTTGATATTAGTACATTACAACAAGAAAACATCAAAAAAATTGATTTAATGAAAATAATAATAATAATTTCTAACCCACCATATTCTACCCCTGTGAAGATTCCGCCCAATGATCACTTTCATTTACATTCCATCCTCCATGTTTAATCTCCTGAGATCAAAACTCACTTGACCACTTTGTAAAGGGGCATTGTAACTTTGGGGATGGTTATTAGATTCCAGAAATTTAGGGAAGATCCTTAAGAATAAGCAGAATAATTAGTCTAAACTTTAGTGCAGGTTTCTTCCGAAAGTAGAGCTATATACAGGAAGAAAAAGTACAAGCCACTGAGAAGACAAAACCTACAAACAAAAGATCACTAGGTAACCATCTGATTGTTCGAACTCCATAATCATAATGTTGATATATAAAACCATCATGTTTGTAGAGTTTTCTCGTTCAAAATCAGTAGATCCCCAACGATGTAATAATTATTAACGACCGAATATCTTATATTTTTAGAAACATAAAAAATAAAAGAAAATTAATAGCATATTCCTTCACCATCGATATCATTTCCAGTATGGCCTAACTTGAATAATGAAATATATGACAATCTCTGTTGATCCAAAATCGAAGATAACGAGCCATACACCCGCGCTCCGCCACGGGGACTAAAATGTTTTTTTGTCTAGTTTTAAAATATATAATTTTTTGTTTTGTATTTTGGTTTTTATTTTTTTTATTTTTTGGTTTAGTTCAATCCCTTGATTTGTTCGGTTATTCTGAGATAATTTTTAATTTTTTGTTTGTCTCTATACACCTCTACTCTTAATTTAGATTTTTTATTTTTATTTTTATTTTTATTAAATGTAGTTTCCATTAAAAAATATAATAAGTTCAGCTTTGGTGGTATAAAATAAGAGTAAAACTATCTCTTATACATGTATTCGAATGTTATTTTGTATTTGTATATTAAAAAACAAAAAAAAAGTAAAAAAAAGTGGATCCTGGGATTAGTCGCGGTGCATATAAGCTGACCAGAACACCACAATTCTCAAAAAACAAATGTATACATGGGGAAAAAAATCATGGTGTGCTTAAGCTGATCCGGATACCCTAGTTATAAAAAAACAAAAAAAAATGTAAAAAAAAGGTTTATCCGGAGATCAGTCGTGATGTGCGTGAACTGGCCTGGACACCCCGACTACAAAAAAAAAGGAACATGGTTAAAAGAAAAAAGAGAAAGGGGAAGCACTGTAGCAATCCACAGTGAAATGTGTGGGGAGCAACAATGCTTTCCCCACACCACAATTAATTTAGATTTTTTTTATGTTGTGGTGCGTGTAAGTTGGCCAAGACACCCCGTTTATACATAAAAAAATATAAGTGGGAGGGGGGGGGGGATAGGAAAAAAAAGCATAAGCGGGAAAACACTATAGCAATTAAAAAAAATGGGTCCGGTGATTAGTTGTGGTGCGTGTAAGCCGCCCCGGACACCCCGGTTATCAAAAATAAAATGTATAAGTGGTAAAAAAAAAGCATGAGAAAAAAAAAAATATATATATATATATATATATATATATATATATATAAAATGGGTGCAGGGATTAGTCATGGTGCACGTAAGCTAGCCCGAACACAAAGGTTATAAAAAAAATGTATACATTGTGGTGCGTGTAAGCTGGCCCGGTACACTGGTAATAAAAAACAACCAAAAAAAAAGTATAAGTGGGGAAAAAATAGAAAAATAATGTAAAAAATAAGTTGGTACGGAGATCATTCATGGTGCACGTGAGCTGACCCGAACACCTCGGTCATCAAAAAAACCAAAAAGAAAAAGGATAAACCAAAAAAAAGAGATCTCAATTTAAAAAAAGCAAGGGAAAGCACTGTAGCAATCTACAGTGAAATGTGTGGGGATCTACAGTGCTTTCAGCACACCGTTTGTATGTATAATTGGCAAAATACTGGTCCTATGCCATCCCCCCAATTGGACATTTGGCATTTAGATTGTATTCCGTCCTAAAATATCTTCTCCATCGATTGAAAACCAAAGCCTACAAAAACAATTTGCAAACTTTTTCTTATTTTTTTCCAAGCGTAGAAGACTATCGCATGCATGACGGAACCATGGGAGCTAGCCGTTAGAGTCAAAGTTTCCTTGTTTTAAGGTCATTTCTGCTATGTTGAATAATATCTCCTTAACTTGAAGAACAAGATTGTTTTTTCTGTTAAAGTAGTCATGCACCACGATTATAGGATTTGAAATCGTGGGTGTTTGTTTTTCATTTTTCAGTGTAAGGCTATTTAATAGCCAAAACAATTCTCTAGCTAAATAAAATTCTCCTATCTTTTGAGCAATTAAACTCAGAAAAACTTTATGTTATCTTTTGTTCTCAAACATTTGGTGTCAAAGCCTCCTCACAAGGTTGATCAAAATTAGAGATTTAGGTGTTAAATTGAAGAGTCAGAGACATGACATCTGAGAGCAGCTTCGTGCAACTTACCATACCAAGGTTTGATGGTCACTATGACCATTGGAGTATGCTATTGGAGAATTTTTTTTTTGTTCAAAAGATTATTGGAACTTGATAAAGACTAGGATCACTACTACAGCAAGAGGATCGAGATTGAGTGAGATACAACAAAAAACCTATGAAGAGCAGAAGCTAAAAGATCTCAAGGCCAAGAACTATTTGTTCCAAGCCATTGATCGATCGATACTGGAAACAATCTTAAAGAAAGATATAGCGAAAGATATATGGGATTCCTTGAAGCAAAAATATCAAGGAATAACACATGTCAAGCATGCTCAACTGTAAGCGCTTCGCAAGGAGTTTGAAGTGGTGCATATGAAAGTTGCGGAATCAGTTAATGACTACATTAGCAGAACTCTCACCATAGCCAATAAGATGCGAACGCATGAAGAATCAATGAATGATGTAGTTATCGTTGAAATTTTTTTAAGGTCCATAACTCCAAAATATGATTACGTTGTTTGCACCATTGAGGAATCCAATGACCTTGAAATCATATCCATAGACGAGCTTCAAAGCAGCCTCTTGGTGCATGAACAACGGATCAACCGACATGTAAATGATGAACAAGCACTTCAGATCACTCATGGATTCCAGTAATGAGGTAAAGGTGGAGGTAGAGTCACTTATCGAGGATAAGGAAGAGGAAGAGGGAGATCTCGCCTCAACAAATCTATCCTACAATGTTATTGTAATGAGCTAGGGCATTTTCAATGGGAATGCCCTAACCGAGACAAGAAACAGAGGTGAATTTTGATGAGCAAAGGATGAGATGTTGTTGATGGTGTTTGTAAATTCCAATGAGACTACAATGGAGCACATATGGTTTCTTGACTCTAGGTGTAGTAACCACATGTGTGGCAAGTAGAACATTTTTTTTTTTATCTTGACAGGAGCTTTCAAGAATCAATAAAGCTTGGCAATGATGCAAGCATTACTGTACAAGGCAAAGGAAAAATTCAAATGGAAGTAAATGGGTTTGTGCATGTAATCACAAAAGTCTTCTACATACCAGACCTAAAGAATAACCTATTGAGTATCGACCAGTTGCAGAAAAGGGGTTGACAGTCCTTATCCAATGTGGAATATGCAAAATATTTATTATCCTTAGATGGTAGGAAGCCTTATGTATTTGATTGTCACACTCTCAGATTTAATGTTTATTGTCAGCTTGATCAGCAGGTTTATAGAGCGTCCTATTGATTCTAACTTCCATGCAGCAAAAAGACTTTGAGATATATAAGAGGCATGATTGGTTTTGGGATATTCTACAAGAAGGGAGGTAGTGAAGAACTTGTAAGGTACATGAATAGTGACTATGTTGGTGATCAAAATGACAGAAAAAACATCTCAGGATATGTCTTTCTTATGAGCTCTGAAGCTATTTCTTGGGTCTTCGAAAAAACAGCCTGTGGTTACTCTCTCCACCATTAAAGCCGAGTTCATAGTTGTAACATCACATGCATGTCAAGTCGTATGGTTAAGAAGAATTCTAACAGTCCTAAATCAAGAGCAAAGGAGTCCAACAATTGTGTTTTGTGATAATATATCATCAATTAAATTTTCAAAGAATCATGTGATGCATGATCGTAGTAAGCAAATAGATGTAAGATTTTATTTTCTTCGAGATCTTGTCAGGGACGGGATTTTGGAGCTAATTCATTCTTCTACAAAGTTGCAAATATTCTAACAAAGCCATTAAAGTTTAATACCTTACTGAGAATGCAAAATCTATTGGGAGTACATGAATATCCAAGTATAACAGAATCACAATGACATTTAGTTTAAGCGAGGATGATGGAATCATGGGAGCTAGTTGTTAGAGTCAAAATTTCCTTGTTTTAAGCTCATTTTTGTTATGTTAAATAATTCCTTTTTAACTTGAGGAACAAGATTGCTTTTCTGTTCATTTTTCAGTGTAAGGCTATTTAATAGCCTTAATAGTTCTCTAGCTAAATAAAATTCTTCTATCTTTTGAGCAATTGAACTCAGCAAAACTTTCTGTTATCTTTTGTTCTCAAACAGTGCATGCATTCAAACACGAACGTATCACAACAACGACATCATTGTCAGCAATGAAATATGCATTTAACCCTTACCCATATATGCTGTACTGCAATAAATCAATTCATGATCCAATGCGGCACGTCACAGTTTATAAATATTATTGTAATTCAATTGGTTGGGCCTAAAGGGCATGCATGTTTGCCTGGTCGCGCGCCATCCCCAATGAAGATCACCGCACCCATACCATCACCTGTGGCCAGAGTCCAGAATCGCCACGTATACGTCGACATCTAGGGTACAGCCATACAAATCCATGGAAATCTGTTTTCTTCATGAGCACCCAACCAGAACCCTCCACGTACACACCCTTATAATCAAAGTTGTCGTTGATCTCGAGGTCAGTCGACAGTTGGGAAGATCATCACCACCCAAGTGGCACTGGAGCCCAAAGTCTTGTTTGGCAATAATAAACGTGGCGGATTTACTTGCGGCCGCCCGTGGTAGTAAAAAGTTAGTATCAAGGGAAGAAAAATAGGGAGGAGTTTACAGGATTGCCAGACACGTGTGGGGTACATGTGGTGTGGTACGGATTAGATAATAGTGGGTACCACCTTCTGGTGGCCGTGAAAGAAAGAAGATTCCAATTGGAGATAGAAAACGCAAAAAGCTAGGCAAAAACGGAAGAGATTTTTCCAAGGGTTGACTGTGCAGGTGGGAAGCATTAGTCAGGGAGGAGAATACGAGGTGGAGGCAGAGGAAGGGCGGCACTGGGGTTAGGGTTGCTGATCAAGGCCGGCGCACCACGTGAACCGGTTGGTGACTCTTTTGACTTGTGATATCACACGTGTGTGCATCGCTTCGTTTCTTCTTCCAACCTCATCACAAAAACACGTCAGCTTCTTCAGTTAAAGATCCGATTGCTATGCTATCGCTTTATTTTACTTCACGGCCATATTTTAATCATTTCCCTTTCTTGATTGCTTCGAACTTTTACCAACACAACTCATGCTGTGGATTGGAAAATGCTACACCGTCAATGATAACCAAATTCATGATATATATATATATACATATATATATATATATATATATATATATATAGGATTTTTTGATGTATCACGAGGAAGTGAGAACTTGTGTTAAACATATTAAATTCATGATACGAGTTATGTCATTATGATAACTATATAAAAAATAAATTAAACAAATTATAAAACTTAATTCTCAATCATTCAATATTAAATGATAAAAATAAAACAATAAAAAAGAATCTAAAAAAACAATCATGATTAATCTATCAAACTTGTGACTAGACTTATAAGATCAAGATAATTTCTTTAAAATAAAATATATAAAAAATCATGAACTCCACTTTCCAATTTCCAATTTTACCAATGTTAGAATGGTGTGATTAATAAAAGAACATAAAAACAATCTAAATTAATCCTTCAAACTCATAACTTTGATCATGAGATCAATATAACCTCATAAAAAAAAACATAATTCAACTCGTGTTAACCTCATATTCATGACTCTGATCATGAGATTGATATAACCTCATAAAGAGCAAGTCAAAATAAATTATAAAACTCAATTCTGAATTGACATTGTTGAACCAAATGTTGAGTGATAAAATTTATAAAAATATTAACTGATTAAAAAATAACATAAAAATGAGTTAAGTCAATCCAAGTTAAATTGTTAAGTACTATTATTAGATCAAGAAATCAGGATAACCTTATAATAATTAAAACAATTGAGTCAATCAAGTTATTCCACCAAACTTGCGACCGGTTCATGGAGATAGAACAACTCAATAAATAGCAAATGCAATGTTAAAGTACACATTATTCGAGTTATCAGATCAATATAACCTCTTTACAAAAAAAAAATTGATTTAACCGTGATAAGAATACCAAAATTTGCAATCTTGATTTTATAAGGTTAAATATCCTTATCAAAAGTAAATCAAAATAAATTATAATACTCAATTCTCAAATCTACCCAAAGTTGAATGATAAGATTTGTAAATAAAATCAATTTAAAAAAGATAAAAATAACAACTTGAATTAGCTCAAGTTAACTCGTTAAACACTATTTTTTTGTTCATGAGGTTGAAATAACATAATATAAACTAAAAAGCAAATTTTAAAGGTTGATTCTCAATTAATTCAATATTAAATAATAAAATTAAATACATAAACAAAAACTCTATTAATGTTGAAAAAAGGTGAACGTATGTGAATTTTATAGGGTGTTCGGCCTGTATTTTAACTACAGTTCCATTAAAAATTAAATGTCTTTTATATTTTTAGATAATTTTTATATCTTAATATTAAAAATAATGTATTTTTAAATCAAAAATATTTTAAATATAAGTGTCCCCGAATCCTCCGATAGAATTCAAGTGGGTTCTTATCAATAATTTCACGTGCATGCTTCAAGCATACATGCTTAGTGCATGCATGCCTCCATTCAACAATAGAGGCAAGGCGTTACAGATGGTGAGCAAGGAGAAGAAGGTATCTGCTGCGTGGTAAAAGATTTAAAAAAGAAAAAAAGTGAAGAAATTAATAGCAGACATGGAGAGAGCACACAAGGCAATGGCAATTAGCTAGGGTGTTGACTAACTCCGGAATGCTGGCCGCATTGACGCTGAAAGGTACGGAGTGAGAGGGTACAGATTCGGTACCCTTATGCCTAATATAGTGACACGTGAGAACTCCAGGCCCCAATTGGTAAATTTGGTAAGGTATGGGCATCTCATAAATAGAAAGCCAAATATATTTATATAAAAAAATTAACTAATTTGGCTTTCCAATATTTGCTTACGGCTTCAACAAATCCTAGATAAAATATTCAAATGCTATTTTTTAAAAATATTCTATTTTTATATATAATGAGTTTGGCCAGCAATGAATTGACTCGGATTGTATTTTATTTTGATTTTTTATTTAATCATTTAATATTAGATTGATTAAAATCATATTTCTATTATTCAAAAACATATATTACCATCTAAGTTTTTTAAATAACATATTTCTTTAATTATGCTCTAAGACATGGAAATCTAGAGAGCTTGGCTATAATTACAGAGTTCAACTAATACAATGATTTAGATTGGTTGGACCGACAAGTGATGATCAATTTAAGGTAATCACGATGAAAATCTCATACCTTCCCTTTATTGTGTATTGATGAATCAACACATTTTGTTTTGTTTTTGGTTTTTACCTAGATTCTCATTTAAAGGAATCAGAGGTCAAGTGATAACCTAACATTTCGGGTTCAGTCAAATATTAAACCCACTTGTATATAAAGATTTCCCCTCTCTAATAAAGTCAGAGATATTTTTTCTTTGATAAATCATAGATATCTTCTCTCTAATCAGTCAAATATATTTTTTTCTTTTATGAGTGAGAGATATTTTTTCTCTTTGACACATAAGAGGTTTGAATGCAATTAGAAGAAAGGAAACTTTTTAGTCATCTTTTGGTGAAAGGATAAGAAGGATAGGCTATAAAGACTCATTGGATCCTTAGAAGAAGAGGCTCTCAATCTCCATTGTCCATGATATACTTATTTTAGAGTTTTTCTAAAACATTATTGTATTTATCTAAAAAAAATACTTATTTAAACATTTAACATTCCTTCAATCCACACAAAAAGGATCTTTTGTGGGTATTAATCATCAATCAACAATCACCTTGACAAAAGATAATGAATTGAATGACTAAAACTCATACATCAATCGATTATCTAATATATAAACCTTGTTTTGAAGTTACTTGATTTTTATTGTCATATACACTTAACACACACAACCACAATTTAACTCAGGAGCGTGAAGTACAATTTTCTTCCTTTGTTTACTTCATTTGTAATCCTATAACTAGGTTAAAATAGTTTGGAATGGCGTTAAAAAGAATCACCATTTAAAAGCTACACATTTTGATGGGACATTAAAATTAAGTTCATACAAAAAAAAGATGAAAAAATACATAATTGATGGCATATTATTAAGTATTAAATTAAGAATTAGTTTTTGAAGTTGGAAATTTGTGTGAGACATGTTGAATGCATAAGCCATAACGTATGATCTTGTAGAGGTAGTCATCGCGTGAGCCGTCCTACATCATCGTCCGAAAGAACGTGTCCATGGAGAAACATTAATCTCAAGTGAAAAAGAAAATGGAAATTACCTAACTGTTTCATAAGTGTGATTAAAATTATTTTAAAAATTTATTTTTAAAATTCATTTTTGATATTAATATATAAAAATATTAAAAGTATTTTATTTAAAATAAAAAATAAAAAAATAATATTTTTTACAAAATAATTTTGAAATGCATTTCCAACATGTAAAGGTTAGGATATAGCCCTAGAGGAGGGGCCGAAGACAACGGTGTTCCCATAAACGTGGTGACGCCTGTCACCTACAAACCCCTTGTCCCTTCTATATAAGCCCCACAACTTCACCCATGAATCCTCCGTCTCCCTCTCTCTAAGTCACCCCTACCAGCATCTGTTCAATTTAAAATCTGCCAAACCTCTCTCTCTCTCTCTCTCTCTCTCTCTGTTTTCAATTTCTGTAGTTAACTGTTCTTTTTTCCTACCATGCAACTTAGTTTATCATTACCTTTCGCTCTTGCAACTTTACGGTATTCTCAGGCTGCTATTCTCATGGTACCAGTTCTATTCTGTAGTTTTTTGCTGTTGCTTCTTTTTCTTCAATGGCATCGCCCCAGAGACAAACGCCTACCACCTGGCTCAATGGGCTGGCCTTATGTTGGAGAGACACTCAAGCTCTATACTGAGAATCCAAACTCCTTCTTCTCCAATAGGCAAAAACGGTATACAAAAGTTAAACTATATATACATGCCATATATAGCTAGCATCAAAAGGACATAGCATCGCACATCCCCGACGTCGTTCGTACACCCACCCACCCACCCGCCCTCTTCTATGTTTTGCTGCTCGATTCTCTTTTGATCTCGATAAATAAGTTCATTTTGTAGGTTTGGAGACATTTTTAAGACCCACATCTTGGGATGCCCTTGTGTGATGATTTCAAGTCCAGAAGCAGCAAGAACTGTTCTAGTGACACGGGCTCATTTATTCAAGCCTACATATCCGACCAGTAAAGAAAAGATGATAGGACCAGAGGCTCTGTTCTTTCATCAAGGGTCCTACCATTCAAGACTCAAGAAGCTGGTGCAGGCCTCTCTTTTACCCTCTGCTATAAGAGGCTCTGTCTCACAGATTGAGCAAATCGTCCTTGAACTTCTTCCCGCTTGGAAAAGTAACACTATTAACACTTTGCAGGAAATGAAGAGGGTATGTATGTATGTATGTATACATGTCGGTTTCTTAAAAGCTAAATTTATCTCTTACTACTTTAATTTTTGTCTCATTAAGTTTCTGAAGAAAAACGTACTTTTCTTTTCTTTTCTCCCCCACTTTTAGTATGCTTTTGATGTGGCAATGATTTCTGCCTTCGGTTCGAAACAAGACCTGGAAATGGAAGGGATTAAGCATCTGTATCGGTGCCTGGAGAAGGGATATAATTCTATGCCTCTCGATTTTCCAGGAACACCCTTTCACAAAGCAATGAAAGTAAGAAAGAGTGAATGGTGGTTTTTCTAATCTATTGATTTGAAAAATAAATAATCTGTGGGTGCTGGGTTTTGATGTTTGTTTGAAAAGGCAAGGAAGCTACTTGACGAGAAATTGAGGAAACTGATACAGAAGAGAAGGCAAAGCGGGAGACACGAAGGAGGATTGCTTGGAATATTATTAGGAGCTAAAGATCATGTGAAGCTGAATCAGCTCAGTGATTCTCAGATTGCCGATAATATAATTGGAGTGATATTCGCTGCTCAAGACACGACTGCCAGTGTCCTGACATGGATTTTGAAGTACTTGCATGATAATCAAGATTTACTAGAGGCTGTCACAGTTAATATCTCCCACGTTAACTGATCCATTCATCCCTTTTAACTCTCCCCTTCTTCCATTCATTCATCATTCTTTCGAACCTACATTTTACTATTTATGAGGTCATCCGTTTATATCAAATGTTATTATTGAATTACACTTCTCACGTGTATAAATATTTAAAACAGTCTCATATCTAATTTTATATAGAGAAGCCTGAGGCATGGAAGGCAAGCAAGTATTAGATTAATCGATTATGTATTGTGTGGCATGTATTATTCATACAAAAAATTAATTGTTTGTTGTAGAGAGAGCAAGAAGGAATTAGAAGCAAAATAGTAGAGGCAAATCGTGGGCTTACGTGGGAGGATACAAGGCGCATGCCGTTGACTTGCCGGGTACAAATATCAATTTTGACAAATATGACTTAATTTGCTCAATTGACATTTTATCATCGCTTTTTCTTTTTTTTACGGGACTTGAACTGTAAGAATAAATAAATAAAATGAAAAAAAAAAGTGTCTTCGTTTTCAAACGAAAGAAATTAATTAATCCTATATATAATTAACTATAATTTCAGGTGATCCAAGAGACGCTAAGAACAGCAAGTATACTGTCTTTCACGTTCAGAGAAGCAGTTGAAGATGTTGAGTTTGAAGGCTACTTGATCCCCAAAGGTTGGAAGGTTCTTCCTCTCTTTAGAAGCATTCATCATTGTGCAGATTTTTTCCCTCAACCCGAAAAATTTGATCCTTCAAGATTCGAGGTGAGGGCCAGAATGATTAATTCACTTGCGTACGTACACTTAGCTACATACCAAAACATACATATGCACATGTTTGTAGGTTGCCTGTAATGTTACTGAGTCACTGACCCAATTTCATAAAGTGGGTCATGCACTGCTACATTCTATCTTCTTTCTGAGTGGAAATATAAGGTTAATAATGGCTAGATTATCCTGGTTGGAGAGTAATGTCCTTTTCAATTTTGTTTATGTGAATCTTTCCTGCGTTTAGATGATCCATCATCTGGTCATGAAATCTTCTACAGATCACGTGATTTCGTTTTTGTAGGCTATTACCAGACACAAACAGTGACTATATATAGCAGTGTAATGAGTATAGTCTTGCTCCATACATTTATCATCTCTTATTCGTGGAAAAAGATAAATATATTCAGAGATTATTTGATTAGTTGGTGACGATAGGCAAGGAAATTAAGAGAAGATATACAATATTGGGGAGTGTAAAAATGTATTTTCTGTGATGTTGCAGGTTCCTCCGAGACCTAACACGTACATGCCCTTTGGCAATGGATTGCACTCCTGTCCAGGCAGTGAGCTAGCCAAGCTTGAGATGCTTATTCTACTGCACCATCTCACAACCACTTACAGGTCCCCCCTCGCCCTTCTCTCTCTCTCTCTCATACTGACTAATCTATCAAGCTCACATCAGGCTAGAGTACTAAAAATAAGCTTAGGTACATTTTATGGAAGTTTGTCATTTTCTTAAAAACTAGCATACATAGAGAAACAACACTGCGATTAACAATAATAGCAGATCCTCAAAGAGTTTGGTTCTTAGTATGATGTTTTGTTGGAGAGTTGACATTTCTACTTTCCATTAACTTCACCGATAAAGCTGTTTCAGTCCTTGAGCTCTCTAAATATACAACACCCACTTGCATGGGGGCGCCCGGCAAACAGTACTTGCATAGGTGTGTCTGGTGATTTTGTTCTGAAATGGGAGATAAAGGGAGTGCCACGTAGGTTAGGTTTGCTTAAAAAGGAGCTTTGTCGAGCTTTGATGGTGGTGCCGTGGTGGTCCTGTTGATTTTCCTTAAGCCGAGGAAGTGGTCCTTTGTTCAAAAGGAAAAGCCATTGGTCTTAGCTTTTTTTTGGGTTCAAGTGGATTCGAATGGCGGGTGGATACAGTCTAGCAAACACTGAATACAGAATCATTCTCAAGAAACATGGCTTTCATGCATGAAATATTTATCTAACGTCCTAGAGTCTGTGACCTTTGCATGACATACAGTATGAGCTAGAATTAGAGGATCAGCAGTTGATAATGGGTGACTGGTGTATATGATTGCTTTTTTTTTATTATTAACATGGATGTCCAGATCAACTTGGAAGCACTTCGACTAATCCTACATGTCCTAAAATTAACAACCATGTAATCTTCTAGTGATCATCATATTAGCAACAACATGACTCCAACCTGAAATCACAAGAAGAGCAATCTCTTGAGTCTCAAGCTTGTACCACCAAGCACCTACTAGATATGGATAAATATAATTGTGTTCTTGTTCATTAACACGGATCTCACATGTTAAAGACTTATTTCACCTAAAAGCTTAAATTATTAGGTAAGGTCTCAGAATATAATTTATATTATTCTCTAATATATCCTTATAAGTGAAAACTTTTTGGACTTGAAACTTGCACAGACTCATGCTTGATTTTTATCAAATAGAATGAGGGTGGTGAGATTCGAACTCGTGACCGCTAGGTCAACAAGGTTCTGATACCATATTAAATAACCATCTTATCTAAAAACTTAAGTTATTAGGTAAGGTAGCATAATATGATTTATATTATTTTCTAAAAATCATATACTCCATAGAAATTTCCTTGCATTTTGATATGTCGAGTACTACGGTTTATACATGATATATTAGAATGTGGTAAAGGATATACTGATCACCATACAATATTTTCTAATATTTCCATCACCACATTTTAGTCCAAAAAACCTTGGCTTCCTCATATCTATAGTTCCAATCCACATCAACAGCGGCTCTAGGGAAATAGTATTGGAGCACGCAAATCACACTCACGCACACTCTTTAGTCGTCTCTACTTAGCAAGCGACACAGTTGCCAGCTACGCAGTCTTAAAAAATCAAAATGGCTATGAGCCAGTTTAGTCTGCCATCTGTAGAAATTGCTATAGACAAATTCAATGGCGTGCCACCGGTGAACGGAGTCAGGATTAGTTGACACCACAAGCTTAATTTCTTCTTAACCCTTAAAGTATGCCACATCATTTCTCTTCTCTTCTCCTCTCTATTTTGGGATCTACAGAGTATATAGGTTCGCATATTTTACTAATTTTTATCACCTTCAAATTATTTTTGACATGTATAATCATCGTATATTTTATGCAATATAGAAAAGTAGATCAGATGATAAAATATATTTGGTCGCTAATATGAGAGGTGTATTTATAATTATTTAGTAGAAAAACTTGGTTTCAAATGACATACAAACTCATTCAAAATATCCTTTACTGATGGAAAAGAAACCGAGCATTCATATTTTCTAATTAACATATATATCCAAATGGGTCTTAGAATTCAAAATTGTCTGCCATGAATATTGACATTATTATGGTATGGACCTCTAGATGACGATGACACCTACGTTGACGGTAAAGAGAGCTGATAGATGGTCATAAACTTTGAGATTGATCAATTCTTTAATAAATATAGAAAAGTTTTCACTTTGTTAACAATATTGCAAGATTTTGGTGTCTACTGTCGATTTCCTTTACCTTTCTTTGTTTAAACCTCTGTTTAATTTGTAAATATGTGATGATCTTGGCATGATCAGGTGGCAAACTGTGGGAGACGAGGATGGTATACAATATGGCCCTTTCCCTGTGCCCAAACTGGGGTTACCTCTAAGGGTGAACTGCAGGAACAAATCAGCAATATTCTGATTGGATAGAAATTGGATTCTCAACAGTGATCGGAACTGTTTCAATGAGGCCAAAAAAGCAAAATGGCCCCCATTGAGTTTCTTTTTTCTTTTTTTTGTTTGTTTCCCTCTATTTTTATTTTGGTTGTTAAAATTCGTTGCTGGGGATCCTTAATTTTCTAATTTGATGGGCCGTGTATGGTTTGTTAATATAGGGACGTAGGTTGGCAAGTCAATGTCAAACGCTTCCTCACTTCTAATTCTGCCTCTAATTTGACGTCTTGTAACATGTAATTGCATGTATTTGTGCAGAAAAAACGAAAAAAAAGTGTAAAAGAAATGAAAACAGTGAGCAAAAGAAAGAAAGAAAAGTTTGTTTAAACTATGAATTTGTGCTTTTGGACACGAGTTCGTGTATTTCGAGGATCAAATGTATGTGGCTTTAAATGGTGAATCAAGTACCTATCATGTTCATAGATTTTTTCTTCTTGTTTTGCTCCTCTGGTCTACAAAGAACTTGGAGAAAGATAACATTGGCAAAGATAAGCAACTGGGTCTGCGCCACGTGGAATTACTGGGTTTGTGCACGGTAGAGTTCCACGTCGAGCTAACAGCTGGTTTGGCCATAATATCACATTGGAGCAGAGAATGCATGTGATGATAGAAAATTCACAGGGTGAGATTCTTTTCATCGCGTAATGTGTGCTTGAAAATTTCACAGGATGAGATGGTGAATCGTGACTAGAAAGGATGTTTAAACATGGTCCAGTCCTTGCTTGACCTTTCAGTTTTATGCATTGCATCGCAATATCCACATCAATATTATAGTTACACGAGTGACTCGGAAAAAAACAAGTGATTTTTTGCATCTTTAAGATAAGTTTAGATTCTTTGAAATATCTTTTCTTTTTTCTTTTTATATAAAGTTAGATCTAGCTTTTCCTGTGGCGTCAGAGAGGGAGGGATTACTTTGGATTTCAATAGTGCAATATTATTTTACTTCTTATTGTGTCTGAATTTTAGAATTGATATCAGAGGTATTTTTTATTTTTAAATTTCTATGCATAGTAAAATAATCTTTTTACCGGCGGGGTGTTCCAGTAATTATAAATTTTCAATACATGATAAAATATCATTTTTACCTTCAAATAAGATAAAACGGAGGAGTTGCATGTGGGGGTTTCAGGAATTTCATATTTTTTAAAAATATGTAAATACTTCTATGCCCCCATAAAAAATAAAATAAAAGAAATGGTTGCAGGGGTGTTTAGGCAATCCAATGTTTTTTTAAATATTTAACCTCGAGATACTGTAGGCGTGTCGCCAGAGGCGCCGAAATGTTTTTACCGCACGTTCCTTTATGGCGACGCGTTTGGTGGTGTTAGGTCGTCAAAAATGTCTGTCAAACGTCTCACTAGATGTGCCGCCCTGTCTTCTTTTGGACGGTGGTGCGCGTGTCATGCCCAGTAGCCGATTGGACTTTGTTTTCTACTTCTCTCTATCCTGCAGAGTAAATTAAACGTAAATTCTCTTGGTTTATAATTGTTTCACATTAGTCCCTGATCTTTGAATTGTGTGTTCTGGTCCTTATTGTTGTGATATAAGTTTTGGTTTGTTGCAATTGTGTCTTTCAATAGAAATTGATTATATAATTTATTTACATTTCAGTCCTTATTCTTTTAATTTCCAGATTAGTTTTAAAACTCTTAATATTTTCGATACACGAGTTTTAATTTGTCAATTTTGTCATTTGATTGAAATTGGTTATATATTTTGTTTTCATTTCGCCCCTTATACTTTGAATTTTTTATTTCATTCCTTTATTGATTTTTAAATTTCTGAAATAATCTCTATTTTTGTCCATGTTTATACATATATGCTCTTAGTTTTGGTATTTAGTTTTCATTATTTTCTCTATTATTGAGGTAGTATTTTTTTTTTAAAAAAAATAGTTCTTAAATTTAGATTGTGTTTATGATCATTAGAAAATTAATATTTCTTATTTTTTCCCCTTTCTTCTTTCTATTAGTTTTTTAATTATTTTTATTTAATCTTCAAGTCAAATGAATTTTTTTAGCTAATAATATTTATTTATTTTTATCAATTATTTTATTTTTTGCTCTTTTGTTAAAGTTTGAGGTTTTTTTATTCTTTGATATAATTTTGTTTTTTCCATTATTTATGCATTAATAATAATAATTTTAGATTTTTTTTCTTGCTTCATCTTTTTTTAAGTTTTGAGTTTTTTTATTCATCAGGGTAATTTAATAATTTTTATTGTTCTAGCAGTAATAATAATGATAATTTTAGGTGTTATAACCATGATAATACTAGTGACATTACTAATCATAATGATAATAGTAAGTGTATTTTATTGTAATGGTTACAGTGCTTATGCTGTTAATAATTATGGCTTTGATGGTAATTATATTATATATTGAAAGAGCTCATGGTTCAGTTACTGTAGCATGTGAGATAAATCACTATGGATTACAATAGTGTTGTTCAGTTTTTGGGTCGGTTTGGTTCGTTTGGTTTGTTTATTTGTTTACTGATTTGTTTATTTTTGCACAGTAAATAACCATTATGTTCCTTGAAAAAGACAAAAAAATAGCCATTGCCGTGAGGGGTGCCACGGTAATTGCATATTTTCATTCCGGTTCGGTCCAGTTTGGGTCACCGGTTTTTTTATATTTCTTTGCACAGTAAAATGACAATTCTATCCCTCAAAAAAAAAATCAGTTTTGGTTGGGAGGGGTGCCACGGGAATTTCATATTTTTTGAAAATGACTAAATACGAATATACCCCCTAATAAGAAAAAATTAAAGAATTTGTATAGGTGTTATGGCAATTGACCATTATTTTTTTTTATTTTTTTCTCTGAATACTATGGGCGCGTGTGACACACGGAGGCGTCCGACGACCAAAAATGTCCATTTGACATCTCCGTGGATGTGTCGCCATATCCTCTTTCTCATGGTGTGGTGCATGTCCTCATATGGTGGCCATGGACGAGACGATGGGTGGCTAAACGTTCCCCCCCCCCCCTCTTTCTCTATCCTTCACCCTCAACTACACATCAACCCTCTTGTTTTATGGTTTTTTCATTTCAGTCCCTTCTCTTTTAATTGTGCTATGTGATCCTTATTTTTTTATGTATGTTTTGATTTGTTTCAATTGTGTCTTTCGATTGAAATTGATTATATATTACATTTTCATTTCAGTCCTTATTCTTTTAATTTCCGGATTGCTTTGAAATCCCTTAATATTTCGGTACAGAAGATTTGATTTTTTCAATTTCGTTCTTTGATTAAAATTGATAATATATTTGGTTTTCATTTTGGCCCTTATACTTTTAATTTTTGATTTTATTTCTTTTATTTTTTTTATATATATGAGCTCTTAATTTTTTTTAATTTTTATTATTTTCTCTTTTATTGAGAAAGCATTTTTTTTCAAAAAAATTGTTATTAAATTTTAGTTTGTGATTATGATATTTTGAAAATTGGTATTTCTTATTTATTTGTCTTTGTTCTTTCTTTTGATTTTTTTTATTAGTTTTTTTTATTTTCACGTGCAGTGATTTTTTTAGCTAATATTATCATTTTTTTATTTTTTGTTTGCTCTTTTGTTAAAGGTTTTAAGTTTTTTTTATTCTTTTATTGAATTTTTTCCATTATTCATGCAATAATAATAATAATAATTTTTTTTTCGTGCTTCCTCTTTGGTTAATGTTTTAGTTTTTTTTTTCCTTGGGCTAATTCAATAATTTTTATTGTTTTAGCAATAACAGTAATAATAAAATTGATATTTGTTTTTTTTCCCTTTGTTTTTTCTTTTGGTTTTTTATTATTATTTTCACGTGAAATGATTTTGTTTAGATAATATTTTTTTATCATTTTTTTTTTATTTGCTCTTTTGTTAAAGTTTTTGGGTTTTTTATTCTTTTTAGTAATAATATTTTTAGATGTTATGTCTTCGATGTTGCTATTGTTATAATAAGGTGTGTTGATGTGTTTTATTATATCAAACTTTGCATGTATAGATGTTATATTTTATTTTTAAACTAACAAAATCTATTAATTGTTTTAATTCTAATAATTATAAAAATTGTTTGCTCAGAACGCAACGTAGTGTGGGCAGTTTAACTAGTTATAAAACTCACAAAATAATATAGAAAATATCAATAATGACAAAAAAAGATAATGATCATAACTAATTATAATTGCAATTATTTTAATAGAAATAACGATGCTAATTATCGTAATGCTTATTGTTATAATAATAACAATGATTATAACAATAATGATGGTGGAAGTGATAGTACTATCAATAATTATTAGAATATTGATTATTTACAATAATTATAACTATAATAATTATGACAATTTAATAATCATGGTAATAATAATAATGGGATAATAATCAATAATATTTCATTGATCAATGTTCTTTTCATTACAAATTGACTTTTGCAGGCTTTTTATATATCATATTTCATATTTAATATAACGTTAAAAAAAATGTGAAGTCACACGTAGACAAACAGGTGGAAAAATTAGGTAAAACTATCTATAATGAAAAAATAAACGAGTCACTTGCCTTTTGCAGCGATAATATTATCAGTAATAATTAGGCAAATTTAGCTTAGTGTTTTAAAATACTTCAAATATAATAATATGAAGAATAAATCTTAAAAAAAATGATTTTTTTTATAATGATAAAGATAATGATAGTGACAACGATAATATTGTTAGTAATGATTAGAATATTAATTATTTACAATAATGGTTATAATAGTAGCTATGACAATTGTGAAAATCTAACAATCATAATAATAACAATGGGAATAAAAAATCAAGATAATTCATTAATCAATGTTGTTTTTGTGAAAAAATGACTTTTGTAGCTTTTTTATGTATGATATTTCAGATCTAATATCAGGCAAACAAAAAATATATAAAGCTAAACGTAGACAAAATAGGTGGAAAAATTGGGATAAATTATCTACAATTAAAAAATATACGAGTTACTTGCCATGCGCTTCGCCGCAGATAAAATCAAAGTTTTTGACATGTCAAAAAATGTTAATGGTTCTCTTATTTTAATGATGCTATACATCTTAGTGAAATAATCAGTCTACAAGACTTTCGATTATTTAGTTTGTTAATATATTATTTTATAATAAATAATGTGTTTAAAATATTGAAAAAAGATTATTTTAAAGGTTTTTTTCTCTTAAAAATAATTATATGTTCTGATATTTGTTTAATATTAACGCCTTAATATATATATATATATGAACTATCCTTTTTAAATCTCAAATTAATTTAATCTTTGTGCTCTAAAATATTTTAACTATAATAATATGAAGAATAAATCTAAAAAAAATTCATTTCTTTTTAAAGAACAATTATTTTAAACTAAAAATATAACAAGTCATACATAGACGAAACAAATACAAAGATAATAAATAACCAATAACAGAAGATTCATTATGCATGCATAAGAGAGAGTTTCACTTTCATTTCACACCATCAGAACTGAACTTACTCTGTTTTTTAACACAAGTTGCATTTAATACAGCTTAAAAAAGAGGTAAAAGAAAATAATCATGACAATTTAATTATTTACAATAATGGTTATAATGTCAGCTATAATAATTATGATAATTTAACAATCATGATACTAATAATGAGAATAATAATTGAAATAATTCATTAGTCGATATGATTTTTTGAAATAAAAATCACTTTAAATGAGACAAAAAAAATTATCCCAACGACTTACAATCTTACTAATTTAATATTTTGGTAATCAATTACAACACGCATAAAATCAATCAGTTTGTTGTATAAAAAAAACCCATCACAGTACACGGGCAAGTAATCTCGTAATGGCAATAACTCATTCTCAAGTTCACATTGCTATTGCCCTGGAATCTTGACTATTGAATCCAAAGTTTTCAATTATTTACATGTTCAGCTTTTTTCTTAGAAACATTATACCTTCTAGCAACATACTTATCCTTCCTAACAACATAACTAACCTTAGCATTACGTTGAACACTATGTGTAGCAATTGTAGTAACCTTTCTAAGCTCTAAATCGACTAGAGATTCAACACTATCAGCAAAATATATAATGGTTTCTCTACTAAGAGAACTTTTAGATATCTACATAAACTATGACCCATCAAATCTATACTTCTTTTTAAGCCTTAATTAAAAATCACATTTGGAGCTACATTTAATTTTTGTTCATCTCAACTAACATAGCATGAACATCTTTTACTTATTCAGAGCCATTAAAGGTTAAGATTTTTGTATTGAAATCTTCTCTTTTAGGTCTATTTCTCTCTTTTTCATCAAATTTTGATGGTTGATTCTAATCCACCAAGGAACTAGAATCATCGAAAATCTCAACTTTAAAATCATTTTCATCCTAATAAATATATTATCTCCTTTGTTTGTGCTTTTTAAATAGACTTTTTAAAATAACCTTGAATTCACCATCACTCTCCTCTCGATTCTTTAGTTTTTTCTTCTTCAACTCCACTAATCTCGATTCTATGTTATATTCTATGACCACCTCTTAACATCATTGTTTTTGAACCACGCACAACAGCTAATCATCATGAATTATGAGGCTCTAATATCAACTAATACATATAGAAACAGTACAAGAAAAACAATAAGATCTTTACATGTTTAAAGAAGTAATGCTCCTGATCTTTACATGTTTAACTACCTATTCTTTATTATAAGATCTTTTTTTTTTTTCATTTTCGTGAGCCTTGTATGCTATAGTTAGGGAGACTTACATGCACATTTAAAACCAATAGACCATTTACAAGGATTTGACTTTGCCTTTTCACGTTATAGTTCAGTACGAGCCATAAGCTCGTGCGATGCGCCGAGTTTTTTTATCTTTGTAGAAAATTGATTGATTTTATATATATTATATTTTGTTATTTTAATATTTAATTAATAAAATTATAATTAATAAAAACTGTATAATCGAAATGAAAAGTGATTTGTATATTTTGTAATTGCAGATGATGTAGGCAATTTTTTTTTATGAATTGCATTTTTTCCTCAGTAATATTAGATCTGACACATTAGAAATAAAAATATTATATTTTTTTTCCCGGAAATAAACTTATATTTTTTGCGTGCTATAATTAGTTGTTTTAATGTTTAATTACTGAAATTGCAATAGATAAAATATGTTAAAAATGAGTTTTTTGGGTGGTATAATTAGTATGCTTGCCCACACATTGCGTTAGGGTTTTTTCGACGCAAAAAACTAATTGATTTTTCACATGCTATAATTAGTTGTTTAAATATTCAATTAGTAACATTATAATAGATAAAATATGTAACAAATAATTTTTTTCCCAGCCTAAAAGGATCAGTGCAATCGAAACGGGAAGTAGTTCGTATATTTTTTAATTGTAGATAACCTAGGTAAATTTGTCAACCATTTTTTTTTTTTAGTTGTTTTTTTTCCCCAGTAATATTAGATTTCAAATATTAGAAATGAAAATATTGTAATATTTTTTTTAACAAATAAACTTAAACAAAAGAGTATCAAATTTAAATCCAAGGCCAATTTTTTTTTATAAGATTTATTAATTATATTATTATATTAAATGTATTTAAGAATATTGATATTAATTTTTTTTTAAATCCTAGGTCAGTTTTTTTTCTCCCTCTATATATTTTGAGGTGATAATATTAAATAAATATTAAAACATATAATTAGTCTTACGTATTTTATAGAGTAATCGAAATAGGAAGTGATTCGTATATTTTTTAATTGTATATAACCTCAGTAAATTTGTCATTTTTATTTATATGAGTTGCTTTTGTTCCTTAGTAATATTAGATCTGACACATTATAAATAAAAATATTGTAATTTTTTTTTAAAAATAAACTTAATATTTTTGCATAATTAACTTCCATAGAAGGATAAAATTGAAAGAAATCAAACTTTGATACACAAAATATTAAGGATTTATAATAAATTTGTATGGAAGGATGAAATTGAATTAAATCAAAACTTTGATATCAAAAATATTTAGAATTCCAGCCCAATCCGAGAAATTAAAAGCATGAGGACCGAATTGAAATTTCAATATATAATCAATTTCAATTGAAGGACGAAATTGAAACAAATCAAAAGTTAATTATGAAATTTGAAAAACAAATTATACAGTTCAGGGACTGATATGAAATTTGAAAAAAACAGCTTAGCTGACATCATCTGGCGCAGGCAGGAGAGAGAAATTGGGGGGGGGAATTCAAACGATCATTTACACGTTTCTGGACACCGTCGTGATACACGCGCCGCACCGGGTGGAAGATAACATGCCGGAAAATCATTATAGACACCGGTTGGTCATTTTTTGGACGCCGTATGAAGCCGCACGCGCCACCCGAAACACGCGTGAGCGAAGTAACAAGCAGTAATCCGACGAAATAAATAATAAAATATTGGCTAATTACCGTGAATCCCCTCCCCCGCAGGCGTGTTTTTTTGTCCTTTTTGAGGGACAAAATCGTTAATCAACTGTTCATTGAAATATTAAAAAATAAAAAAAACTGGTCGGACGAATCGGGCCGGACCGGACCGGAAATGGTTAATTACTGAGGAGCCCCTGAAAATGGCGGCGATTTTTGTTGTTTTCAGGGGGTTTTTTCGTTAATACACTGTTAAAAAAAGAAAAAAAAAAGGTAGACGTGTGCCGCAATGCACCGAGTGAAATTGCGAGTGAATAGTGACTATGAGTCACGGTGCACAGTGAAAACACGAGCTTTTTTAGCTCTTTTTTTAATGAACAACTAAAAAACTACTTTTTCAAAGAAAACTCTATGACCACTACGTTACTAAAACTAAGTCATGTCATCTATAAAGTCAAAATAAATACTTTAATTCCTCGTGCGTGACTATATGATGACCATAAGTCTATTAGATGAATGCATGATCAAAAGAATCATAACCATTACAAATTATTTTCTTATGAATATTTTAGGTGTTATAAGTCTTATGGTAGGCTTTTTGTTGAAAAAATAAATTTTGTAAAACTTGATCTCTTAAATGAATTAGCATGTCCTAAATAGATGAGAAATTGGAAGACACTAGCCAAAAAAATTTAGGAATTTCCATATAATTTTATATGTTACTAATTTATTATATATCAATTTCATAGAACTCAAAACTCATTTCTATATTTCCATATGTAGTAAGGTTGTAAGGTTTAGTGAAAGAAATGAATACTTAGAAGTAAAAATTATGTCCCTTTTTTATTTATCACAAGACTAAAAATGACACTTAGTATAGACCAACTAAAACATCCTTGAAACAAAGAAACATAAGGATAAAAATACTTAGATTATAATACATAACTAGGATTGAAGTTTGTGAACTTTTAAGTAACATGTTCATAAAACATAGAAAAGCCATCCTAGCCAACCACCATTGTTGAAAAAATAACTTATTAGAATTATTCAAAAAATCTCTTGACATTATTCAAATAACTTGTATCCATTAAGTAAAAAGAACAACCTTTGAAAAAAGTAATTGAAACTAAGAAATTAGAATTATTATCTCATGTCTAACAACCTAATATACTCATAAAGGCAAGTATGAAATAAAATTAACTTTTTAAAGAGTGGGTCTACAACAGAATGGTTTCATTAAAGAAGCAAAATTAGTTGATTCTTGGAGAATAATTATGCAATAGCATTCTTAACAATGTCTTTTAATCTGGTATAATTAACACCAATATATAAATCTAATCTCTAAAAATACTTTATAGAAATTACTCCAAGTAGACCTATCAATTTTTTAAATTTTGTTGGCTTGAATGTTTTGGTCATTATAACGTTTCTTGAACCAACTCCCCTATTTTTTCAACGAGACTAATTAATTTTTTCCAAATTTTAAAATTGATCTCTGGTTATCCTAATAAATCCTTGAAACATTAAATTGGATTTCTCGAATAAAACTTGCAAATCTCAGATCAGAATCATTCTCATGGCATGATTTTTTTCTTTTATACTAAACATTCAAATGTAAATATCTTGAGATTCTGATGTCCAAATCAGACAATTCAAAACCCCAAATTCATATAAGCGTGCAAGATTACAACTTTCATGAAGTAAGTGAGAAAAAGTCATTTTGATAGACAAAATCTACCCACAATCTACTTGGTCAAAACATTTTTGCAAAAAATGATTTTCACGGCAGCAGCAAAATCAACAAAGAAAAATGACTTTAGGTTTATGTTTGCCATGTTTGCTGCAATAGCTTTCACATTCCTTTGAAATGAATTCTCATATCCTATCACTGCCAAGAGTTTTGATCATAATGTTTTTTTTTTTTCAACCAAAGCTCTAGACTTACAAACTATATAACAAACTGATATATGCTCCTAAAGACAAGCATAACTTTCTAAAACTAGGTCTGCAACAGAAAAATGGTTCCACTGAATTTGCTTCCTGGAAAATAGTTCTGCAGTAGCAGCAGTATTATTCTTAACATCCACGTCATACACTTAAAAAAAGAGATCAGAAGGCGATAAACACAAGTGAGGAAACCTGGACATCCCTGCACGGAAAGCTCGACAGGTATGATAATGGATAAACATCAAAGAAAGTGACCTAGATTGATTTCCATCAGAAGAAAACAACCTGCGTATCTTCAAGTGATAAATTTCTTGCTATATCTTGAATTTCTCAACTGCATGCTTACAATGTGGTGCAAAGACAGTATCATGTGCATGTGAGCTGGCTTCCACAACGCTCAGATTTTCTTTTTCTGGGATTGAACTTAAAAGTGTAAATCTACATACCAATGGGGATGTTGGATCGGCTTCTCTGAGGTGTAGGCTTGCAAAATAATGCAGTCCGTGTCACAATACTACAGCTTCAGCACGTGGCATAACAGTTCCAGCTCAATTGTTGATCATAAAAAAGATAGGGATCCACCTATACTGCATAAACTTTGCTTCATATAGTGTTGTAGACATCAAGATGTGTCTTACAACAAGTCTTCCCTGTTGGATTGAGATACATATATTTCTATCAAAAAGTCAATGAGGTGACCCCGAAAAATAGAAAGAAGAAAAGAAACCCTGCTGAATCCTATCCAAAAACAATGCTTCGTAGCTGACTGCATGGAAGAGGAAACCCCCAACCGGCCACCTATAATGCACTGTAATCAAGTGCACTTCAATTCAAGTCTTAAAGGGATGGGGTTAAAGTTCGTAATAGGATCAAATTTAAACTATCATACATCACAAATGGTTCATAGAATCTCTATCCTTTCAAAGTTCAATGGACAGTTGAAATAGAAGAGATGAAATGCATTTGTCCTAAAAAGGTTTCGTCAGATAATATATAGGGAATGAACTCCTAGCACAGAATGGAAGACAAACGATTAACCAAGACAAACGTCCTCTGGGTGGGTTTAAATCCCACTTGGCGTCATGCGGACTTGCATAATAATCTCCATACAAACGTTTCCTCACACTTACATTGAAGAAGAAATAATGATACACAAAAAAGAATATAAAAGGACATCCTTGTAGATATCCACTGAAATTGCGGAGGAGGGACTAGAGTTAACCAAGTGAACACTGGTGTAACAATTGCAAGTTGCTCAAAAATGCTAGCTTCACCGATTGAATGCTTATAAAAGCAATATAACCCATAAACAGCAAGTGATATAGCCACAAGCCATGGCCAAAACAACCATGTCCAGCTAAAATACATCCAGAAAAATGGGTGAATTATCTTATTCACAGACCATTTTATGTCAGCAATTGCAATCTATAAGATAGCAGACCACTTGAGATATCAACAGGGGTTCATTGCTAAAGGGTTGCTTTCAGTTTTTCAAGAGAGAGGTTTTTGAAGGGTTTTAAAAATTGGTGGGTCTAAACTTGTTAAAATATAGTCGTTAATTACCAAATAAGGAAATTATGTAAAGTATGGAGAAAATAGTTTTACATTTTGCTATTTTAGTATTGTAACTTGTCTATAAAATCAGTCTCAAATGTAAGAGAAAGATACCGAAATATACAGAGATTAATCGTATTTCGAATTCTAACATGGTATCAAATCAATTCTGATTTTTTTTAATCGAAGTTTTTTTCGAAACTCAGAAATCCCAAAACCTAGAAATCCAAGAAACCAAAACACCTCTTGTTCCAATCAACCCTAACAGTTCAACCGAAAGCCAGAAATTACAAACCCAAAACCATAAAAAACTCATAAATTCACGAGTTTAAACCCATAATCCACAAATTCCACACACAACCTAGGAATTCATGATTTTTCAAACCCAGAACCTACAAACTCAGAAACACAGAACTCATACATTCAAACAAACCTAGAAACACAAACATTCAAACATTTAACCATTCTCCAAAAATTCACAGAAATGGAAATTAACCCCACAAATTCACTGACCTCAAACCCGTCACCGCAAATCGTTGTTCATCAAGACAACTTGGCATTCACAACGAACATCATCCTGAATGAAACCAATTTTGCATTATGGTCACAACTTATGAAAATACGAATTGGAGCTTGAAATAAGATAGGATATCTTGTCGGCGACACCATGAATCCTGAACTAGGTGACCCACGACTGGAATCTTGGGTTACCGAGAATCATCAGGTCAAAAGTTGGCTAATTGACTCCATGACCCCATCCATGATGCAGTGGTTTATTCGCCTCCCGACGGCCAAGGATATCTAGGACGCCGTCAGCAGAACCTTCTACGACGGCGTCGATGTGACTTGCATATTTGAATTGAATCAAAGATCGTTTAACAGTCATCAAAATGGACATCTACTGTCCATTTATTACACTGAACGAGTGGCTATCTTCCAAGAAATTGATGGTCGAAGTGCACCTCAAGCCAGGACCGTTGACAGAGTCTTACACCACCACTCGGCCATGACACAACTCAGGGTACACATCTTCCTCAGTGGGCTTGACCTTGGGTTTGAGCAAATCCATGGCAAGATCCTACGAAAGGACCCGCAGCTTGACCTTGAGGTAACGTATGTGTGTGTTTGGAGAGAGCACCCCCAAAAGCAAATCATGGACGATAATGGAGGAAATGGAGGTCCCCCGGGGTTCCCCAAGCACTCAATGATGGTGACAAGGCACTATCGACTGGCGGGGGAGCACGGGAGGGAGAGAAACTTTGGGGCAGCATGATTTGCCTTTGAGGGAAAAGAAAGAGCGGTAAAATTAGGGTGTGATTTTAAGGTTGACTGGGTTTGGGCTGAATAGGATGACCAGGTTAACCGGGCTGACTAGGCTGACCGAGTTGACAAAAAATACAAAAATACTGGTGGACTGATGTGTTCTCATTGCGGTGAAATGGGACATTCGAAACAAAGGTGTTACGAAATTATCGGCTACTAGGACTGATGAGAATTTACGAAAAAACCACAGAAAAGTATTTGAATACCTATCGTACATCTGACGGAAGCAGATCAAGTACAGCCTACGATGAATGTGGTCTATTCAAGTATCATTGAAAAAAAATTGCACACTTTGTTATTCCAAAAAAATAGTGCTTGGATTATTGATACAGGTGCATCTAATCACATGACTAACGATTCTGATAATTTAATCTGTCATAAACCCTCATCACGGTCAGTTATACGCATTGCTAACGGTAATACCACCCTTGTTACAGGGGAAGGATTTATCAGTTTAACTAACACTATAACACTAGATATTATCCTTATTGTTCCATCTCTTTTGTATAATCTCTTGTCGGTTAGTCAAATTACGACTACTCTTGAGTACACGGTAACATTTTGGCTTCTATTTTGTGTTTTTCATGACATTCTAACCTAGAAGATTCTTGTATTATTTGGAATTAACAAAATAAGGGGGGTCAAAGTTGGGTCATATGCATCACACCAGAAAGTACGGATCAAGTTCACGCTCTCGTATGGTTATGGCATCGATGACTCGTACATCTTTCATTTGGGTACCTTAAGAAGTTACAACCGTAATTATTTTTGCATTGAAGTATTTTGGATTTTCAGTGTGAAATTTGTGAACTGATAAAAAGCCATCGTATTTCCTATTTTCCAAGTTTGAATAAAAGTATAGAACCATTTGCAATCATTCATTCTGATGTTTGGGGTCCTGCAAAGGTCTCATGTTTTTCTAATGCACGGTATTTTGTTACATTTATTGATGAATGTACTTAGATGACCTGGATATCTCTTCTCCGATATACAAGTGAAGTAGGTATAGCTTTTCAGGAATTTAAAAAAATGGTGTTGCTTCAATACCAACGACACATTCGTACACTTCAATTAGATAATGGTACGGAATTTATGGATCAAGTGCTATGTAATTTTTTAAGGCATCATGGAATTCGACATTAGTCATCCTACATGTATACTCCACAGCACAATGGATTAGCTGAAAGAAAGAACATGCAGATTATAGAAATTGTTCATGCTTCACTATTTGGCATGAATCTGCCAAAATGCTATTAGGGTGAGGTAGTCAAATCCGTTTTTTATTTAATGAATCGAACACCATCAAGTGCATTTGAATTTCAATCTCCTCAACAAAAAATGAAATCTCTTCTCTTGGTTTCTCACTTACCAAATTTGGAACCACGGGTATTTGGTTGTACGGTCTACATCCCTAAAATTCTGCGAAGCAAACTAGATCCATGTGCAAAATGGTGCGTATTTGTAGGTTACTCGGAATTTCATAAAGGATATCGGTGATATGATCCTCACCATCGAAAGCTGTATTTAACCTTGGATGCATCATTTCAAGAATCTGAACCCTAATATTCAGGGGGAGTTCCCGGGTCTTCTCTTTAGGGGGAGATTAACAATAAAGAGAATGAAGATATATTTGAATTAGAGGAAATGAGACTAACCTGTAATGATAACTTGGAATTCTGCACAGACTGAAATGATCTCAGTAACAACCCTCTTATGTCTCTGGAATTACCAATGCCTACACCATTAACTGAAGAATCAACTGAGAATGTCTCTCCTCGGTCCACTTAGGTACCCCTAAATCCTATTCCTAATGAGATAAATAAAATTCTTATCTTAGAAAATAATGTGACTAATAGATACCCACAAAGACTAAACCGGGGAGTCTCAAAGAAACAATATGAATCTTATCCAAAAACAAAACTAAATATCCCATTAGTAACTATATCTCTACTCATAGATTATCGAAATTATATGCATTTACTGTTAATATCCAATGTGTCTATTCCTAGTAATGTACAGGATGCATTAACAGACTCAAAGTGGACCAAGACGATGAATGAGGAAATGGAGGCACTACAGAAGAATAACACTTGGGAGCTATGTCATCTACCAGAAGGATAGAAAAAAGTTAAGTGTAAATGGGTGTTCACTGTGAAGTTGGAAGCAAATGGGAGTATTGATAGATACAAAGCGAGTTAGTCGCAAAGGGGTATACGCAGAAGTATGAAGTGGATTACCAAGAAACTTTTACCCTAGTTGCAAAAAATGAACACCATCTGGATACTCATATCTATAGCAATGAATCAAGACTGGGCCTTACAACAATTTGATGTCTAGAATGTCTTCTTAAATGGAGATCTTGAAGAAGAGGTATATATGAAATTGTCACCTGGAGTGAAAACCAGGACGTCATGTGAAACTGAAGTATGTAAAATTAAAAATTGCATTATATGGTCTAAAGCAGTCACCTCGAGCATGGTTCAGAAGATTCTCATTCGTGATGAAGGAGTTTGGCTATAAGCAAATGAATTCAGATCATACTTTGTTTATAAAACACAAAGGAGGGAAGGTAACGACACTAATAGTATATGTGAATGATATGGTCTTAACAGAGGATGATCTAGAGGAGAAAAAGGCACTACAATAATTTCTGGCATCGAAATTCGAAATGAAAGATCTCGTACAACTGAAGTACTCTCTTAGGGATTGAGGTCTCAAGGTCAAAAATAAGGATATGTCTTTCACAGCGAAAATATATGTTAGATTTATTGGCAGAAACTAGAATGTTTGCATGCAAACCAGTAGATACACCTATGAAAATGAATCACAAACTGGGACAAGCAGAAAATCAGACGCCGGCGGACAAAGGATGTTATCAACGGTTAGTTGAAAAACTAATATACTTATCACATATTAGGCCAGACATTGCCTATGGCAAGTCAGTTCATGCATTCACTAGGAGAAGAACATATAGAAGTTGTATATCGGATCTTAAGGTATCTAAAAAATACATCAGGAAGAGGACTTCTATTTTTAAAAATGGAGGTCCAAGATATTAAAGGGTATACAGACTCGGATTGGGCAGGAAATCAAACTGATAGGAGATCAACATCAAGATATTTTACATTCATAGAAGGCAACTTTGTCACTTGGAGAAGTAAGAAGCAGAAAGTGGTCGCAAGGTCAAGTGTGGAAGCAAAATACCGAGGTATGACTCATGGTGTGTGTGAATTATTATGGATTAAACAAGTATTACATAACTTGAGAATTGATTATGAAACATCTATGAGTCTATATTGTGATAATAAGACAGCTATCGAAATTGCTCATAATCTTGTTCAACATGATTGTACCAAACACGTTCAAGTCAACCAACACTTCATTAAAGAAAATCTTGATCGGAAAATTATACATCTTCCGTTTATTCAATCTGAAGATCAGCTAACTAATATTCTCACAAATGCAGTCTCTGGAAGGGCAATCTATGATGCAATTGACAAGTTGGGCATGATAAATATCTATGCTCCAATTTGAGGGGGAGTGTTAAAATATGGTCGTTAATTACCAGATATGGAAATTATGTAAAGTAGGGAGAAATTAGTTTTACATTTTGCTATTTTAGTATTGTAACTTGTCTATAAAATCAGTCTCAAATGTAAGAGAAAGATACTGAAATATACAGAGATTAATCATATTTTGAATTTTAACAAAGCCCCTCTATGCTTACAGAGCCTGAATATGAGCATTTGGGAGGAGATAACAAGTGGGTTCCTGTTATTTTCAGAGATGAAGTTGATAGATACAATGAAAAAGGAAGATTTAATAGGTTTTCTATGGGTTTAAGGTTTTGACCAAAGAGTAAATTGGTATCTGATAAATGGGATTGAAGGTGTTTGCTGTAATGCCGGAAAAACAGTTTTATGTTTCTGTTTTTGATGGAAATAGTGAAACTGAATGGAATTGTTTTAGGGTGAAGGAGAACTGACATCGTCTCCATAGTTAAGTGCAGTAAGAAAGCAGTTAATGTGAACAATTAAGGAAGCTTAAAGTTAAAATAAACGGGATGCTTCATGTTCCACTTCCAGGAACAAGATGGTCTGGTATGGTTTGCGTGGTTTCGGGCTGTTTTCCATTGGTTTCAAAAATATTTTTTAAAATAATTGAATTTTTATTTTATTTTAAATTAAAAAAATTTAATACTTTTAAATTATTTTAATATACTTCTAAATAAAAAATATTTTTAAAAATAATTCAATCGGTTTAAAATCTATAGCATGTTCTTATCTGACGACCTAGGCTTGCAAAGTCGAGCTCCAGCCTCGAGCCCATTCTTCTGATGGACTAGTAAAGTCAAATGGACAAGCTGGGCCTGCTGTGGGCAGAGCCACTGAAAAATTCTTAGGCATGGTCTTCTTCTTTTTTCCGTTAAAACAAGGATTTTAGTTAAATTATGATTAATGCTGAGAAAATAATTACAAAATTAAAAATCCAAAAAGAAAATAAATTATTATTTTATGATGTTGCATACCCATCTTCCACCAAAAAGTGTATTGTTTTCTCTTTCTTTCTTCTATTTTCTTTTCGAATTTTTAATTTTAATTTATTATTTTCCACATTTTTTCACCAAACTCTTTTTTTATTATATGTCATAAGATATGTTTGAACCTAATAGATTAATGAAATACACTATTGACATACTAAATAATCTAACCACATACGTTTTAAGATTTATTTTTAGCTTAAGATGACAAAAATCATCCTATTTCTATTTGATGTTATAATAATTGCTTGACCGCTTGTTCAAGAGGGTCGCATCAAATAGGATATCCTTCTAGTAAATTATTATAACACCAACTCTGTTACTAGATACAATTTTTGTTTTGTCAAAAATATAAGATCCACAATTCATTTTTTATTCTTTTTATGCTACTAAAACATCTCTATTAGAGAAGTCAATTTTAATGGTTCATAATCTTCAATGGTGTTATTAGCTAAATGATCAATAATTGCACTTGTTTTCATAGATTTTCTTTTCATGCAAATAATGTCATATTCAGCTAACAATACATGCCACTTGGTTATTCTACTTGACCTGTAAGGCTTCTCAAAGATATATTTTAGAAGATCCATATTTGAGATTAACCAAATGATGTAATACAAAATATATTATCAAAGTGTCTTTATGATTTATATCAAGCTAAAACATAGTTTTTCTATCATATTGTAACGAGATTCACAATAAATGATTTTTTTACTATGTAATAGATGAATTGTTTAATGAGAGGCTTTCCAAGTATGGGTGGTACTAATAGAGGTGACTTTTTTTATAAATATTATTTAATTTATTTGATGAAAGGCTTCCTCAAAGTCTTTATCTCATATCCTGAGATTCTTCTTTTAAAGTACTCAAAAATTGGTTCATAAGTTGTTCTAAGTTATGAAATGAATGGAGCAATATTGTTTAAGTACCTTAAAAAGCTTCAATATTCTTTTTAGTCTTAGGAGCTAATATAACTTGTATGACCTTCACCTCATCAAGTTCTAATTCTATATTGTTATTACTTAAGATAAACACTAATATCTTCATCGATTTCACTTAAATATGCATTTTACATGGTTCAAATTCAACTGATATTTCCTTAATATTTCGAACAATTCTTCTGAAGCTATAAGACATAACTTTTTTTCCTTTATACTCAGTAATCATCTTATTTATGTACACTTTATTTTTTTATGCATCATATCATGAAAAGAGTGTCACCATTGCTCTTTGATAAGTTGCTATAATATTCTTTAATCCAAATGACATTACTTTATAGTAGAAAGTCCTCCATGAGATGATAAATATAGTTTTCTTTTTCTTTAACCTTGATCAATATATTAACTCTCGCCCTCCTTAACTTTTGTTTGACCAATTTATAACCTTTTATCAAGGATAATTTATGTACCAAAATCTCTATATCAAAACTAGGCATGCCAGTATATGACCGGGAAAAAATCATCATATATATTTTTATAAAAGAGCAACCAAATCATTTATTATACTAGCAGTGATTAACATCTTGATTTTTTATTTTCAATTTTCAATTCTCTAAGGTCAGGTTTAAAGAGTCGCCAATTAGTATTATAGTCACTAAGAATCTTAATTGGTCAATACAAATTCTAAGATATATGACTAATTGCGCAAAAGATAAGATATTATTACTATTTTAGTATTATACCTAAAATAGACTGCATTGTTGGTTTTATCTCAAATTGCTAAGGTTTTATTTATATTATCGCTAGTCTGACTATAATATTCTTAACTTTTTCGTTAATGAATATTCAACTAGAAACTCTTTCAATTATGACATTAACAAGTACTACATAAAAAAAATGATATTTTATGGCTTTGATGTTTGTGAATATGGAGGTGTTTCAAATTACATTTAATTCTTGTGTCATAACTTTAACTCTGAGTTTAATGGACTCTAAAAGTATTTCTAATTTTGAAAAATAAATCAAAATAAATTATGAAACTTAATTCTCAATTAATTCAATATTAAGAGATAAAATTAAAATTAAAATAATTAAAAATAGCTAGAAAAAAGCTAGAGTTATCTCGTTTTAACTCGCCAAACCTTTGACTCGAGTAATGAGATTATGAAAACTTCAAAGAAAACAAATCAAATAAATCATGAAGTTTCATTCATAATAAATCTATATATTGAATGATAAATTGAAAAAAAAATCAATAACAAAAATTATAAAAAATCTTGAGCCAACCCAATTACCATGTAAAACTTGTAACCAGCCATATGAGATTGAGATAAATATATAAAAAATAAACTAAACTAAATTATAAAACTCAGTTCTAAAGAAAAAGGTAATAAATAATAATATGTTCTCCCCAAATATTTCTTGTTATTAATTAATTAATTAATTAATAATAACTACTATTTTTTTTCTAATTAGAAAAAAATAGTTATAGACTAGGCTG
The DNA here is from genome assembly GCA_025169955.1 of Salix arbutifolia. Classification (NCBI taxonomy): domain Eukaryota; kingdom Viridiplantae; phylum Streptophyta; class Magnoliopsida; order Malpighiales; family Salicaceae; genus Salix; species Salix arbutifolia. The sequence goes on along the minus strand of CM045910.1, from coordinate 4,424,898 downwards.
GTGCGAAAGGAATAAATCCATGGGTCTGTCTTGTTTAGCAAGTCGTGCAATTAAAAATCTTAACGCCTTGGCTGACCCCAACAATCCCTGCCTGCCCGTTGCCCACTACCCGTATATATATCCATTGCCCATATGTCCCATATCCGTCCCGTCCATTTCCCCTACAGAACCAGGAACACACCATGCGAACCATTCCTCCAGCTCTCCTCTCCTTGTTCTGACCCATCTACAAGATAAAAAAAAAAAAAAACACTCCTCCTTCTATTATTTTCTTCAGCTTTTGCACGAATATTTTTTTTTCCTTTTTATATTCTATTTCTTCAGTTTTTTCATTTTACGTGATCCACAAAAGAATGATATTTTCGAAGCTGGGCCGTCCTCTTTCTCGATCCTCCCGCTCTATTGTAAGTTTTTTTGTTTGTTTGAATTGGATTGTACCGATATAATCGATTGATTTTGTTTTTCAATTAATAGAATGTACTGCGTGCTGGTAACGGCGGTGTTGTGAGATCATCGGCGGTTGTTAACAACATTGAAGGAGGGTTCATCGATGGAAGAGGAGGATTAGGGTTACTGAGAGGTTTTTTAACTTCAATTGGAAGTAGAGGAACTCATAAACCTTTTTTATCCGATTTAAATTCCATTCTTGCTAACCCTAGAATTCGACGCTTTCTCTCCACTGAAGCTCCCAAGAAGAAGAGTAAGCTTCCGCTTTCCTCTTAATAAGACATGTTTGGAAGTCAATGAGACACATTTATCATTTACTGGAGATTTTTTGATTGATTTGCAGATTATGAGAACTTCTATCCCAAGGGAAAGAAGGAAGTTCCGAAAGGGGAAAAGCAGAAATCAGAATCCAAAGGTAAATTTTTTGGATTGCATATTTTGGAGGACAAGCCCCAAACCAATTTTGCTTTTTGTTGATTCTTGCTTTCTACAATTTCAGAGAATTCTTCGAACGCAGACCATGACGAGTCAGACTTTAATAAGAAAACATTCATGAAGGCATTCTATTTACTTGCACCTTTATTTGTGGCTCAACTGCTTTTTTATCCCTTCTCTTTTGGTGATGGTGAAAAGCAACAGGTAACAGTTGTAATAATTCCCTTTACACCATTTTGTGCTGTTTCTGCTTCCACTCTTATTAAATTTTTTGGCTTGGCATGCTTATATAGCGTTTTCCTTTTCATGTTATTATAGCTTGTTAATTTTTCTGTGTACCAAACTATATTCGGGTCAGTTTCAACTGTCCTTCAAAATTGTTTTCTAAATCAGTAGGATCATCAAACTAACCAATGTATTGATGTGTTGTTGCCAAAGCTATGGGAATAACTGACAAAAATGACATATTAAAGGGAATGTAGTCCAAGTGAAGTTTTTGTTTTCTTTTGCTTGATATATTTTGGAAAGGATCAATTATTTGTGTCCTGATAACTCTGGGGAAGAATATAATATTCCTCTGCAGGGGAAACTGCGGATCTGACAGTAAAAATTTCATTGAAGTGGAGCCTTAAGCTACTAATATAACAACTATTGCTGAAGGGAACTCTAAACAGTCTCCATGGATAATTGCCTAACAACTTCTTTTGCTATTTAATGTGCATGGTTCTATCTGCTAATGAACTTGGTGTCTTTTAACCAATGATTTTTGAGATAGAGTGGTTTATGCCTACAAACCTAGTTCCATCATCTTAACTTCACAGTAACAATTGGCAGTTAGTATCCAATTAATGTTGTTTCCTAAGGATCAGCTACTTGATTTAATTATACGTATAACTACAATTTTTTCTCTATCATTATCATGTGGAGTCGAATAATAGGTGCTGAGTTCCTTATTTAACTGCGTGCTTGGCATTTCTTTGAGCAATTCTTATGGAACCTGTCAACTTGTGTTTTTGTTTTTGCATGGCATAACATTATGCAATTCACAACTTTTTTTTCCCATGCTCATTTGGTTGTAATATGAATTCATCAAGTTCATTTGTTTCTGTACTTCTTTGTATTTTACTCTCGACAGATTAGTTTCCAAGAGTTCAAAAACAGACTTTTGGAGGCAGGGCTAGTGGATCACATAGTTGTTTCTAATAAATCAGTTGCAAAAGTATATGTGAAGAGCTCACCACTGAATCAAACGAGTGATGATATTGTTCAAGGTCCTGTTAATGGTGTCCCTGCTAGAGGTCATGGGGGCCAATATAAGTACTACTTCACTATAGGAAGTGTTGACACTTTCGAGGAAAAGTTGGAGGAAGCCCAAGAAGCAATGGGTATAGACCCTCATAACTATGTTCCAGTTACATATGCGTCTGAAATGGTTTGGTATCAAGAACTGATGAGGTTTGCACCTACACTATTGCTTTTGGGAACCCTCATGTACATGGGACGGAGAATGCAAGGTGGATTAGGTGTTGGCGGTGGCGGTGGTGGAAAGGGTGGTCGTGGAATATTCAACATAGGGAAGGCCCATGTAACCAAAGCAGATAAAAACTCTAAGAACAAGGTTAACTTTTTATTTGTTTTGTTAAATATAGCAATTTACCAATTGATTTCAGTACCCATGCACTTGGCACGAAGCTTATTTTGAAAGATATTGATTATAATTGGTGGTTTTTCCCACCTTTTTGGGACTGCAGATCTATTTCAAAGATGTTGCTGGTTGTGATGAGGCAAAGCAAGAAATCATGGAATTTGTGCACTTCCTCAAGAGCCCTAAGAAGTATGAGGAGCTAGGAGCAAAGATTCCAAAAGGTGCTCTTTTGGTTGGTCCCCCGGGAACTGGAAAGACCCTTCTAGCAAAGGCAACTGCTGGGGAATCTGGTGTACCTTTTCTATCTATATCTGGTTCAGATTTCATGGAGATGTTTGTTGGTGTTGGACCATCCAGGGTGAGAAACTTGTTTCAAGAAGCAAGGCAGTGTGCTCCCAGTATCATTTTCATTGATGAGATTGACGCGATTGGGAGAGCCAGGGGGCGTGGTGGGTTCTCCGGTTCTAATGATGAACGGGAAAGTACCCTTAATCAGTTGCTTGTAGAAATGGATGGCTTTGGAACTACTGCTGGAGTTGTTGTACTTGCTGGTACAAATCGGCCTGATATTTTAGACAAAGCTCTGTTGAGGCCTGGCCGATTTGACCGCCAAATTTCCATTGACAAACCTGATATTAAAGGCCGAGACCAGATATTTCAAATATATTTGAAAAAGATTAAACTTGATCATGAGCCATCATATTACTCTCAAAGGCTTGCAGCTCTTACTCCTGGATTTGCTGGAGCAGACATTGCAAATGTTTGCAATGAAGCTGCTCTAATTGCTGCAAGGAGTGATGGATTACTGGTTACAATGGAACATTTTGAGGCAGCTGTAGATCGAGTCATTGGTGGTTTGGAGAAGAAGAACAAGGTAAATCTTCTTTATTTGTTGTCTTTGAGCTGTCTGAGGTAATTTAGCCAAGAGGATTCTCCCGCATCTGGAGTCCCAGTCGCGGGCGAGGATCCTTAATTGGCAGAATAATGGTGATTCTTTTTGTATTCCTCTTGTTTTGAGAGCTATAATGATCAATTTTGATGTTCCTGCTTTGTCAAATCAGGTAATAAGCAAACTTGAACGCAGAACGGTTGCTTATCATGAATCGGGTCATGCTGTTGCCGGCTGGTTTTTGGAACATGCAGAACCACTTTTGAAAGTGACAATTGTCCCACGAGGAACAGCTGCTCTGGGGTTTGCCCAGTATGTTCCAAATGAAAACCTGCTCTTCACCAAGGAGCAACTCTTTGATATGACCTGCATGACACTTGGTGGCCGAGCAGCAGAACAGGTATCTACAATGCTGTCTTTTCCACTACAGATAAGGTTGAATTGTGATATGCTCAAAAAGAAATGAAATGCGGGTCCTTTCCGCATTGAACTGATGCTTGCTAGTGCTTGTTTAAAACAACCCACATCCCTTCACATGCACCTTTTTTAAAGTTAAAACAGTTGGAATTGGATAAAAGGGTGAGGGAAACAAAAAAAAAAGGTAAATTGATGAACAACTCAGAATAATGCCCCCAGCTATGAAACTAATGCGTGGGATTTCTCATGGATGCAGGTTTTGTTGGGGAAAATCTCAACAGGAGCCCAAAATGACTTGGAAAAGGTGACAAAAATGACATACGCCCAAGTTGCAGTGTATGGCTTTAGTGACAAGGTTGGTCTCCTCTCTTTCCCACAAAAGGAGGACTCGTATGAGATGACCAAGCCCTACAGCAACGAGACAGGAGCTATTATTGACAGTGAAGTGCGTGAGTGGGTGGGCAAGGCATATGGCCATACATTACAACTTATAGAAAAACACAAGGAACAGGTGGCACAAATTGCAGAGTTGCTGCTCGAGAAGGAAGTTCTTCACCAGGAAGACTTGATTCGAGTTTTGGGCGAGCGGCCATTCAAATCAAGTGAGGTCTCAAATTATGACATATTTGTGCAAGGGTTTGAAGAGGAAGGGAAGAAAGTCGAAACCCCGGCAAGTAGTCCTACTGATGGGGATGAAGACCAATCATCACCCATAGGGGTTGTTCCGGCTTAACCGTGGGGACATTACTGCTTTTGTACAATGCAATTATTAATACGTTTCCCTTTTTTATTAGGTAAATGAATTTTTTGTACACTGGCCATTTGTGATCCTTGTAATCTTTAATTAAAAAATTTCAGAAGAAAAACACCACCACCACCAAGCTACGTGCTGCTCCACCCCTGTTCATCACGGGAGAGGTAATAAATTGAAACGCTTGCCATTATGGAGGAGGACATCAAAGCTGGCGTCCTTGGATTGGCATCTTGTACCTGTAGTTGAGAAATAAAAAGAAAATCTCATAAAATGGAGAGACCCTTGTCTTTCTAGAAGAGAAATCTTTATTCTTTTTCATTGAGGTGTGTTTAAGGAATGCAGATGTTGTTAATTGACTAGATATTAACTGTTGGAAAATAGTAGACAGCTGGCCAAGGCCTCCAGTACTGGTCAATTTGAGGCATGGAATAGTCCCATTTGAATTGTCGATTACTGGAATAGAAGTAGGACTAGCAGTTTGAATTGGTGACCCTACTTCATCCGTCGTAATATTTTGTCAGTATCGTGCCTATCTGAGCCAAAATCATGGTCTAGCTAGCAACAACCAGAAAAAAATAAAAAATTCCAGTACTGATTCTCTCTTTTTCGGGTCATGATTCTTGAATTGACAAGCAGACGTTCGTTCAACCGTGTGTTTGAGCTGCTGTTGATCTTCACTGGTAATATACATTTCCTTGTTGAATCTTATACCGTTTACCACCCCGCGAGGTTCATATATTGATGAGAGACCTGTGAATTAGACATCGAATGAAGGCCCTTGACAACATTTCCTTGTAAACTCGAGGCTGTCTGGTGAGTTTTCAAATGGGATCTCGCTATACGATGCCCACCATGCTTATGTTTTCTATCATTTGCTAATTGAGAGGCCTCTTCTCCAAGATTATGATTTGATCCCCGCCTTTAAACACCCAGTATATAAAAAGGTATCGACGAGAGATGAGTAATGGGTTGCTCTTTTTTTTATAGCTACGCCATATCTACATAGCCAGGCTACGCATGGGCCACTCGATGAACATTTCATGCTCCATTGTTCTTCTTTCTCATGGCAACGTCATGTCCATATACCCCGAATGCAAGCTAGCCGAGCTACTACGCTAGCCAAGTCATGAGTTGTTGGCTGCGCTATGTCCACCTGGCTTATAAGTGTTTGTTGGTAACCTTGTGCCGGCTTGACTAGCATTTGCAGAGAGAGAAAACAGAGGAAACATAAACAAATCGTTAGAACTAGAAAGACTAAAATGGATCAAAGACGTGTGGGGTCTAAATTAACGAGACTTGAAAACGATACCTCACCCTATAATTATCAATACCTTTTTATATAAGAGAATTAATTAACTAATTCGGCTTATTAAGAAAATTGATAAAGAAAAAGGTAGTCTCTCTTCATGCATCATAGTAGTTTAATAAATTTATCAGGAAATTAAAGGGATTCGTTCCAAATAGTTATGCTAACGCGTATGAACACATTGAATTCCGCTTATATCTCCAATTTATCACCTCATAATCATATCACATATTTAATGTTTTTGATCATCAATTTTGCATGCACATTACATACTCTTTTCTTATATAAGATATTAAAAAAAAAAAAACACTATCTTTTGAACTAGATTAACTCGTATCAAAGTCTTTCAAGCAGTTAAAAGATTTATTACTTCAGTTTTAGGATAAAAAATTTACAACTTCAATTTGAGCAGACGTCCGACTGATATAGGAGTGGTTAGAATCAGATACATAAATCGTTCACCTAATTAAAGTTTGGAAACTCATAGGCATCATCAAGATCGGTAATTTAGTGAGAGAGTAATTCCAAGTTCAATAAAGGATTAGCATGCTTCATAATACCAAGTTCGATGATCACAATTGAATTTATTATATCATAGAGAAAGCATTTAAAGATGTTTTGTTTCGTGATCATATCGAATCATAACCTCTTCTATCGATCATCGCTGGAAATATTAATTATATCACCTCAATAATCATCTTGAGATGTATTAATATAAACGACTAATATCCGAGAATCATGCACGAGATTTTGATGAGAAAGATCTTCCATATATAATGCGTATTGATTTGGAAGAAGGAATAATGATGTTTGAGACTTTTCTGTGAGTTTTCTTCGTTCGTAATGGAGTCAAAAAGAAGCTGCTGTGTTTTTTGAATTTACAAAAGCTGGTCGTGTTTTTGGTTTCTGGACGGTGGACCTGGTAAGAAAGACATGGAAGTCCCTGTTCTCTTCCCCGCACCATCATAAATATATGCCAAAGCCTTCGGCTTTCATCGCCATTGTCTCTGCTCTCTTTTCTGTCCCACCTCCTTCATTAATCTCCCCATTCAAGCTCAACTCTCCTTTCAGGTATTTATTCCTAAATTTATCTTGCAACATTAATTGCATTTATATGCAAGGTTGATGTTTAGCATAAGGTGGAATGATGCATTGAATTCGTGCATGCCATGGACATTTTCAAAGCTACAAGGATACAATTTTCAAGTCTGATATATATATATTTTTTGTATATATATTCGTCACCTGACAAGAGTTTTGAATGTGTCTCGTATGCTTGATGCATTAATGAAGTTAATTAGCTCTACAATTCTACGAAATCAATTCAAGATCGATGGCACGATATTTGTCAAATTAAGTAATTCTTTCCTGCCATTTTTTTTCCAGATTATCTTATCAAAATGGCATGCGAAGATCAGTGTCAGCAAGGTTTGAAACCAAAATATGACTGTCTTCTCTTTGGTAAGCAACCGGCCTCATTCAAGCCGACAATCTTTGACAGTTCATAATCCATAACCCATGTATTAACAAAATCCTCCCATGGAATTTGTCTTGTTTGTAGATGTTGATGATACGCTTTATCCTCGAAGTTCTGGTTTGTTGGAGGAAGTTACCGAGAATATTCAAGGTATATATAATGCCTACACCTTGACTCCTCGCCAAATATTTCTGCTTAATTAATTACAGCATATATTATAAATTATCTCTGCAAATCCATGTCCAGAATACATGGTTCAGAAGCTTGGTGTAGAAGAAACTGAAGCCTCTCAAATCAATGGTGTTCTGTACAAGAGTTATGGTACTTCCATGGCAGGCCTCAAGGTATGGCCTTGTTGTCCTTGAACAAGAACGAAACCATCTCGACAAACCTTTTACTAAATTCCAACCGATTTACTGATATTTTGCGGTTTCTTTCCTCTTTCCAGGCCATTGGTTATGATTTTGACAACGATGACTATCACAGGTACCGAATTAAATATCCCCATAGCTTGAGTTTTCTCTTACATAAAGTGGATTATTTCTATATAAATGATCTTACTTTCATTTTCATATTGTTTGCAGATTTGTTCATGGGAGATTGCCATACGAGAGGCTAAAGCCTGACCATGTTCTAAGAAGTCTTCTGCTTAGCTTGCCAATTCGTAAAGTTGTAAGTTCTTCAGGCTACCTTCTAACCAAACACAAGGAGATAATCAACTACAAATTAAGCTTTCTTAGCTCTGATGATTTGTTTTTGGTTCTATGTAATAGATATTCTCAAATGCCGATAAAGCACATGTGGCTAAAGTTCTCAGCAGGCTCGGGCTGGATGATTGCTTTGATGGGGTTATATGCTTTGAGACTCTTAATCCCTGTAATTATGAAGGCATCAATTCTTCTGATGAAAATGGAGTTCGGCGTCCCAGTTATACATCCAGAAGACAAATTCTTGACATAATTGAAAATCCTTGTCAGTCTGATTCTGTTTCTGTGCTTCAAGAAACTCCAGTTGTCTGCAAACCATTTGAAGATGCATTTGAGCAGGCCTTCAAGCTGGCCAACATCAATCCTCGAAAGACAGTAAGTACCATTTCAAAAGTACTCAGAATAAGTTCAGGTTATGTCTGATATGATTCTTACAGATTGGTTTAAGTTGTTTTTCTTTTTTCTTTTTTGACTTGAAGGAAAGCTATAAACATGTTGTGCTAGAAATAATTTTTTTTATTTAAATCAAAAGGTTGTTACAAAATTGAGTCAAAATCTTTAATACTCAATCAAAATTTGAAATTTAACTTTCAACTTATATCAGCTATCATTTATATTACTTTTTTATTTTTCAAAAAAGTTATTTTGAAGATTTTTTACCAAACATAATTTCTATTGGTACTGTAATGTAATTTCTGTCGTCCGTCGTCTGTAACTCTATCAGCATTGTCCTTGCCGATAAAAACACCTATTGTAATTTATAGTCGTTTTAACTTTATTTTTCTCACGAGTTATTTATAAAAATAATTTGTAAACTATGATTTAAAGTCGGAATTCATGATTCAAAAACTATGCTGAACATGCTATTAATAATTCTCTCTTTAGACTAGATATCCACAATATTTGGGGAATTACCTTAACATGTCATCGAGTTTCCATTCCATCTCCATATGTTTAATTACTTTCGATATATCTTAATATTTTAATTCATTCTTCAATCTATATTTTCAATAGATATTTTCATGCAAAGCAATGAAAATATATCATGTGAGAGATTCAAATCTAACCTAATTTATTAAAAAAAAAAGGGAATCAACTTTGCAATTTTTTTATAAGAATAAATCAAAACATAAGAATAGATTGGAAATAATTAAACTTACAAGAGGCTATATCTGGAATATAATGATATGTTGAGCTGATTCTCCAAATATTCCTTAATGATCAATATCTTCCATGCCATATGCATAAACAACACTGCTGATACTGTATCTCTTTCTGGAGGTGTTCTTCGATGACAGCGTTCGTAATATAAAGACCGGGAAGCTAATGGGCCTGCACACTGTGCTGGTAAATCAAATTTCTTGAGTGATTCTTGTCATGTTGTTTACCTTTTGCGATCTCAGAATTTTATGTTTTCATATATATATTCTGACGAATCAGAAATACTACGTGTATATATAGGTGGGCACAGCCAGCAGAATAAATGGAGCTGATTATGCGCTAGAGAGCATTCATAACATGAAGGAAGCATTGTCGGACCTGTGGGAAGCAGAAGATAAGACAGAAGCTAGAAGCTTTGCAGGAAAGGTTTCCATGGAGACAACTGTGACTGCCTAGTTAGCTGATGAATTTGTATCTCTACTTATATATGATCATGATCATGATCAATAAAGCTTTATCAATTTATTTTTCTTTTCTACTGAGCACCTACTCAACTGTGTGGTAAATATGAATTCCACCGGTTCGTCATCGATATTTCTCGTTATTATGCCAAACGAAAACTGAAAAGAAAAAAAAAAAAACCCTACTCATGTGAGCAGACTTGTAACAGATAAAATAAATCTAGTCCAAGAATTTATTGGAATTCTAGTATCTCTTGATTTTTGCCATGATAGTTATTTGATACTGCGTTTCAAAAATATTTTTGAAAAAAAAAAAATTTATTTTTTATTTTAAATTAATTTTTTTAGTGTTTTTAAATTATTTTGATATATTAATATCAAAAATAATTTTTAAAAAATAAAAAATATATTATTATGATATTTTTTTTAAATACAAAACATTTTTAAAAACAACACAATTAAACATTCGTCAAGATGAAAATTTAGGACAGGAGACAGATGGAGCAACATGAGTGCCAAAAAAACCACAATAAACATTCTATTTTTTTAATAATAACGATTCGACATAAAATATAAGAAAACAATGCTAATGTTGTTGGACCAAAACATACACATGAAATAACACAAACATACTTGTTCTCGTAACTTTGTGATAAAAACAAATTTGATAGCTCAAAAAATCTCTTGAAAATTTGTTTGGCCTCACCCAAGAAAAAAAGTTATTTTTTTAGGCAAAATTATATATTAAATTTTATTTTTTTTACACCTATTAGATGTATAAAAGTCTTTAAACAAGCCGTCATATTTTCATCTAAATATTTCTCATCAACATTAATATATATGTCAAGGAAATTTCTCATTAACATTAATACATATATCATGAATATTTTCTCTTTAATACTATTAGAGCAATATTACACTTTAGCCTCTTCTCTCCATGAAAAGACTTTTGAACCATAAATAAATGATGAATTCTTGGAACAAAGGATCCATAGTTATTATTTTTTATTATATATTTATTTATATAGTATCTCTTTGTAAAATGATTGTATTTTCTTTTAAAAATCACTGATTTAACCATTAAAGAGTCCCCAGATCCATTAAAAAATATTTTTTTATAAGTATCAAACACTAACCACCTTGGTCACAAAAAATCAAATAGATTTCTAGAATCGAGAGATTAACCAAATATTTAAGTCAAAATCCTAGCCCCCAATCTACTTGGATTTTTTAGGATATCATCAATTGGCATTGTCTATGGGAATAAAGTAAAGAGTCATTTTATTCTTATTTCTAAAAAGCTCTTTTAATAACTAATGAAACCCCAAAACAACAAATATGTTAGCAACTACATCTACGCCTACACCAATGACTAGTCAACAACTAAGCTAACAATTATGCCTAGGCTACGCCCCACGTGGCTACGCTAGCGGTTGGGCCCGTGGGGCTATGTAGTAGTTGCATATGACTACAACCACAACGACCTCTTATGACTACACTCATGACTATGCCTATGATTATGTGTTAAGGCTTTGGCCATAAACTAATATGGTTGCTTGTACATATAAAGGATATCATTGAGATTTGGGGGGTTCTAATGAAAAACAAAAACATCAAACACTTATAAATTAGGATGGTAGACAAACCTCTCTATTATAGTAGACATTTTTACCCATTTAAACTTTTATAACCATCAACTAAGAGCAATTTTTTAATCATGTCAAGTTGGCTACCCAAGGGTGGAATCAAACCTTGTTAACCATATAAGTCTTGGCACTCACTGCGTCCCTACCCTTGGAAGAGGTTTTTACTAGTGTGATTGCACAATCTTCTTGAAAGAGGTTATATCTAGTGTAATAACACAACTCTCAAGAGATGGATCATAGAGGATCTTTAGAAATAAATGAATCATCCCATGATACATTATTCTTGATAAGAAATAATTTATTTTCAAATTAAAATAGTCTTATCTCTGACATGCATTTTCTATTTGCAAATATTCAAAGAGGGTTTCTGGACTCTTATACAACCTCTTACTAAAGGTTTCTCTCTAAAGTGATTGCACCGCTTCTTTAGAAGAGTTTCTTCTTAATGACATTGCATAATGTTCTTGAAAGAGGTTCTTTCTAGTGCAACTACACAGTTTTTTTGGAAGAGGTTCTCTCTAGTATAATTGCAACTTTTTTTTTTTTGAAGAGGTTATCCATTATATAATTGTACAATGTCTTTGATAGGGGTACTTTTTAGTGCGTTAGCTCCACCCATCATGACAACTTGAGATATCCAACCTCAACAAAGCAACAATACCCCTATTCTATGACCATGTATATACCACAAAGGTTAATTGGAACCTAGATAACTAATTACACTCCTCGGATAGGCTCATAGACCTTATGTCATCTCCAAGGATGATATTAAATATCTTATTCTTAGGTTTGATCTCTCTTTGGTAGAGGGATTTTACACCCCATATCATCATTAGGGAGGCCATATACCCCCGACTCTTAAAAATACAACAACTCTTCAAAGAAAAATCTAACTTGATCTTTATTGTGCAATAACATTACCTTTTTTATATTATTGATGCATACAAAAACTAAAGATAACAATTCAACAATGAACATAAAATTATTTTATAGGTGAAAGGGGTTGCATATAACTACCCCAAATTAGCAAGTCTGTTTTATGAAAATAACATGAAACCTAAAAATAATAAGAAAAATCATAAAAATGCTAAAATCAGAGCTCTATTGCAAGATTTATAATATCTAAATATTTGACAGTTCACATAGCTATGTAGTGGTTATTATAAGGAAAATGGTCTCTAGAATCTCTTGTAAAGTCCACAATCGGATAAATAATTATAGCCTTTTGAGTTGTTTTTCTAGTTTAGCATACCATACCTCTTTTTGAATTTAGACTTATCATAAGGATTCATATATTCACTTAGATATTGTTTAAGTATAAGTTTCTTCTCTATGAGTTTCTTTATCTATTAGAAAACTTTTTCCGAGTATGGTTTTCCCCATGTTTTACCTCTACATACTTGGAGGTTCTTTTTTATATTTCACACCTTTGCATATAAGTTTTATAGTATATTACCGGGGGTCTCCACGAAGCTTTTCATGAAAAAAAATCAACAAAATCATCTTACCTCATATTATTATAAGTTTTTGCATATAAATATCATAAAGATTTGGGAGACTGCTAATGAACCTAAATTTAAAGGCTAAAAAACCTTTGTTTGGACAAAGCCAAGGAAAGGACCCGCCTCACTTTGGTCACAACTATATTTTGGATTCTATTATCTTTGATCTGTTAGGTGTATAAAATCTCTCTAAATAGCCATCATATTTTCATTCATATTAATACTATGGCATGAATATTTTTTATGAACATTAATACACATGTTAAAGATATTTTCCATCAACATTAATACATATTTCATTAATATTTTTCTTCTTTACTACTACAAGGGCAATGTTATATTATATTTTAGCCTCTTCTCTTCAAAAAAAGACTTATGATATACAAATGAAAGATGAATTATTGGAAGAAAGGATTTGGAATCTCTTTTCTCCATTGCATATTTATTTGTAGAGTATTTCACTATAAAATTATTGTATTTTTTCTCAAAAAATTATTGACTTAACCACTAGAAAGTCTTCAAATTCATACAAAAATACACATTTTTATAGGTATCAGACACCAATTATCAGACACCTTAGTTAAAGTGAATGAAATGTATTTTTAGAACCAAGAGATTAACTAATTATCAAAGACATAAGTATTGCCTACTTGGATGTTTTGGAACATTACCATTATGCATTCAATACTTTTTTTAATTGAAATAAAATTTGAATTTAAAAGACTTAAGTATCCTTGATTATAATATGATAGAATATAATAATCATGCACTATCTTCATGATTTAGATAATGACCTCAAGTTTTTTGGAACATTATCACTATTTACTCAAAAAAAAAAATTCCAAGTAAATTCAACAATCATGATTCTCTTTTCATTTATTATTTCTAACCTCGCGTCAAATTAAATGAAAAATCCTAGTTTTTTTTATTTTAAAATAGTAGATTTGAGAATTTATTTATTTATGCAATTAAAGCATTACAATTGAAACAATATCTTTTAATATCTTATAGCCCACTTTGCTCATGTGATCTTGCATGTCATAATTTTTCAATTAAAATGATTATAATATCTCTGAATCGATCGTTATGCCAAAATGGATATTGATATTTAGGGTTTCAATTATTTTAATTATGAAGGTTTTGAAAATCACAAATGATGATATCAATTTTAACGGAAACCATCGATGACTTCCTTTTATTATTGCAAATGTTTTTCTCATCCTTCTAGTTGTTGTTGGCAAAATTGAAAAATACGTACGCAAATTGCATGCACTTATGTCATTAAACTTGGATGTTAAAAATCAGGTCTCAAATAAAAATTAATTGGACGAAAATTAAGAGTTTAGTGAGAGTTTTGGATTGTTCGAGCATCTATATTTAAAAGGTATTCGAGAAAATAATAGTGGTTATTATTAAAGTGTTTTTTATTTAAAAATATATTAAAGTTTTTTTTTAAATTTTTTTTAATATTAATATATCAAAATATTTTAAAAATAAAACTTGTAAAAGAGGAGAGAGAAAATTAAGAAAGGAATGTAAGGAAAGATGTTGTAAAACGCGTGCAAATGTCATCGAAGCTGGCTAAAGACTAACGATAGCAGTAGTTGCTGGTGACAGTCATGAGACAAGTCTAATGTGACGTTCTTGATTCTTCTATAGTGACATGACTAGATCGTTCATCCTTAAATCATTTTTTTAACTTACATAATAAATATTCAATTATTTTTAATATTTTCTTAGTAAAAAATAAATTATTTAGAGATTCACATTATATAACTCGATAACTTTATAAATTTAAAAATAATTAGTAAAAATATGATTTAATTTGTAATAATTCAAAACAATATTTTTTAAAAAAATAATATTAAAATAACAATATATTAAATTGATCTAGGTTAATTTAGACTAACTTGTCAAATGTAATATTCGAATCACTTGGCAATGATAACTTTTTTTAAAACAAATTGTAAAGTCTAATTTTTTATCTATTCAACATTAAAACATAAAATAAATTAAAAAAAGATAAAAATAGCTTGAGTCAATAAAATTAACCCGCGAGGTGATATAATCTCATGAAAAACAAGTTAAAATAAATTATTAATCCTAATTTTCAATTAACGAAATTATAAAGATTATTAATTGTTTCAAAGATAGATCAAAAAACATTCTACCGAAGCTCATTCTCAGTGATTATATATAATTTTGATTAATTAAACCACAAGCTCGCCGCGCAGCAACAACAAAACACATGAAAAAAGGAGTCATTACCAGCAACATACCATGTCAACCGACCACAAACAATCTAAGCCCTCAAGATATTTTATAGAGAAATGTCAAAATTCAAACAAAAAAAATTAGTAGGGAAAAAAACAAAACCAAGTTCATATCATCATTCGAAACCAAAACAGCTCATTCTTGTCCAAAAATTTAAGACAGTCAGATTTACGTAGAAAAATTAGCAAATAAATGAAAGGGGGAATCTTGGATCAAAACATTTAATGCTGGGCAACGATGAAAATTGGGTGATCTGCGAAAGAGAGACCAGTCGGTGAAAGAAGAAGAAGAAGAAGAAGAAGAAGAAGAGACGATGCTTTGCTCTCTCTGGCATTTGTGAGTTTAGAGTTCTTTCGCACTCAAAAAATCCTAATAAAATCGGACATTCCTTTTGGGTTAGCCCATTTAAAATGACTGGGCTGGGCCAAACCAAGACCAGGACCAGAAGGGAAGAGCTTGATTTGATGCCCTAAAAATTATCGGATCGTTTTCTACGACTCGAGATTTTTTTTTGCTTTCTTTGCTTTCACACAGGTTCAGCGAGGGAGACGGAGAAGGAGAGGAAGCTTGTAAGCTTATTGTTTATGCTGTCTTGAAAGAGAACTCAACAGGGAAAATATGGCGAAGCGGGAGCTCTCCAGCACTTTGAAGAACTTGAAGGTAATAAAACCTTTCTGTTGTTTCTTCCATTAGTAATAAAAACTAATTCATATTTATTTTTTGTGATTTGAATTGGGTTTAGCTTAAACCAAGCTTTGCTTTGTTTTTATCAGAATCTGGTTTAACTGTTTTGTGAAATATGAATTAGTCAGTACTAAACTTGTTACATTTCGGGTTCTCTTTTGTTGGAATAATAGTTCATGCAAAGAGCTGTTCAGAGAGAGGAGAAAACTAAGAAACAAGAAGAAGAGGTCAAACCTGAAGGGAGTTTCTTTTCCCCTGGTATCATTAAGAAGTGGTAATTTTGAGCTGATGTACCTATATGTCATGTCTACATGTGCTATTTTTTGCCCTTGAATTCTAATTTGATGTTGATTTATAGGGTATTGAGTTCATTTTGGTTTGTGCTTTTACTGGATATTTGCAAGCTTAAGCATAAACATATGGTGTTCGACTTTGGTTCCTCTTGTTATTTAAAGCTTATTTTATCTGTGGAAACTTTTGGAATGAATATGTGAATGAACGCAGAGCCTTTTAACCAAAATTTCTTAAAAAAAAGATTTTCTGAGAAAAGTATCTGGTTTTTTGGTTCTGAATAGCGCTTGTCCATTGGTAATATAAAGCACTGGCGAAGAACCTTTGAGACTTGAGCACCTCTATTTGTTAAATATAATGCAACTGAGATCTTGAACAAGCATTTTGGATGTCCTTGTAATTTTAACCAGGGTTCCTTTATGTTATTGCTAGAAGTCCTCCATGATTTGGACTTTGTTTTCTACTTCTCTCTATCCTGCAGAGTAAATTAAACGTAAATTCTCTTGGTTTATAATTGTTTCACATTAGTCCCTGATCTTTGAATTGTGTGTTCTGGTCCTAATTGTTGTGATATAAGTTTTGGTTTGTTGCAATTGTGTCTTTCAATAGAAATTGATTATATAATTTATTTACATTTCAGTCCTTATTCTTTTAATTTCCAGATTAGTTTTAAAACTCTTAATATTTTCGATACACGAGTTTTAATTTGTCAATTTTGTCATTTGATTGAAATTGATTATATATTTTGTTTTCATTTCGCCCCTTATACATTGAATTTTTTTATTTCATTCCTTTATTGTTTTTTAAATTTCTGAAATAATCTCTATTTTTGTCCATGTTTATACATATATGCTCTTAGTTTTGGTTTTTAGTTTTCATTATTTTCTCTATTATTGAGGTAATATTTTTAAAAAAAATAGTTCTTAAATTTAGATTGTGTTTATGATCATTAGAAAATTAATATTTCTTATTTTTTCCCCTTTCTTCTTTCTATTAGTTTTTTATTTATTTTTATTTAATCTTCAAGTCAAATGAATTTTTTTAGCTAATAATATTTATTTATTTTTATCAATTATTTTATTTTTTGCTCTTTTGTTAAAGTTTGAGGTTTTTTTATTCTTTGATGTAATTTTGTTTTTTCCATTATTTATGCATTAATAATAATAATTTTAGATTTTTTTTTCTTGCTTCATCTTTTTTTAAGTTTTGGGTTTTTTTATTCATCAGGGTAATTTAATAATTTTTATTGTTCTAGCAGTAATAATAATGATAATTTTAGGTGTTATAACCATGATAATACTAGTGACATTACTAATCATAATGATAATAGTAAGTGTATTTTATTGTAATGGATATAGTGCTTATGCTGTTAATAATTATGGCTTTGATGGTAATTATATTATATATTGAAAGAGCTCATGGTTCAGTTATTGTAGCATGTGAGATAAATCACTATGGATTACAATAGTGTTGTTTAGTTTTTGGGTCGGTTTGGTTCGTTTGGTTTGTCGGTTTACTGATTTGTTTATTTTTGCACAGTAAATAACCATTATGTCCCTTGAAAAAGACAAAAAAATAGTCCTTGCCGTGAGGGGTGCCACGGTAATTGCACATTTTCATTCTGGTTTGGTCCAGTTTGGGTCACTGGTTTTTTATATTTCTTTGCACAGTAAAATGACAATTCTATCCCTCAAAAAAGACAAAAATCAGTTTTGGTTGGGAGGGTGCCACAGGAATTTCATATTTTTTGAAAATGAATAAATACGAATATACCCCCTAATAAGAAAAATTAAAGAATTTGTATAGGTGTTATGGTAATTGACCATTATTTTTTTATTTTTTTCTCTGAATACTGTGGGCGCGTGTGACACACGGAGGCGTCTGACGACCAAAAATGTCCATTTGACGTCTCCGTAGATGTGTCGTCATATCCTCTTCCTCATGGTGTGGTGCATGTCCTCATATGGTGGCCATGAACGATATGGTGGGTGGCTAAACGTTTCCCCCCCCTTTTCTCTATCCTTCACCCTCAACTACACATCAGCCCCCTTGTTTTATGGTTTTTTCATTTCAGTCCCTTCTCTTTTAATTGTGCTATGTGATCCTTATTTTTTTTATGTATGTTTTGATTTGTTTCAATTGTGTCTTTCGATTGAAATTGATTATATATTACATTTTCATTTCAGTCCTTATTCTTTTAATTTCCGGATTGCTTTGAAATCCCTTAATATTTTAGTATAGAAGATTTGATTTTTTCAATTTCGTTCTTTGATTAAAATTGATAATATATTTGGTTTTTATTTTGGCCCTTATACTTTTAATTTTTGATTTTCTTTCTTTTCTTTCTTTTTATTTTTTTATTTTTTAAATAGTCCATATTTTTGTTCATGTTTATATATATGAGCTCTTAATTTTTTTTTAATTTTTATTATTTTCTCTTTTATTGAGAAAGTAGTTTTTTTCAAAAAAATTGTTATTAAATTTTAGTTTGTGATTATGATCATTTGAAAATTGGTATTTCTTATTTATTTGTCTTTGTTCTTTCTTTTGATTTTTTTTATTAGTTTTTTTTTCACGTGCAATGATTTTTTTAGCTAATATTTTTTATCATTTTTTTATTTTTTGTTTGCTCTTTTGTTAAAGGTTTTAGGTTTTTTTTATTCTTTTATTGATTTTTTTCCATTATTCATGCAATAATAATAATAATAATTTTTTTTTTCGTGCTTCCTCTTTGGTTAATGTTTCTAGTTTTTTTTCCCTTGGGCTAATTCAATAATTTTTATTGTTTTAGGAATAATAGTAATAATAAAATTGATATTTCTTTTTTTCCCTTTGTTTTTTCTTTTGGTTTTTTATTATTATTTTCACGTGAAATGATTTTGCTTAGATAATATTTTTTTATCATTTTTTTATTTTTTATTTGCTCTTTTGTTAAAGTTTTTGGATTTTTTATTCTTTTTAGTAATAATATTTTTAGATGTTATGTCTTCGATGTTGCTATTGTTATAATAAGGTGTGTTGATGTGTTTTATTATATCAAACTTTGCATGTATAGATGTTATATTTTATTT
Organism: Salix arbutifolia; assembly: GCA_025169955.1. Lineage (NCBI taxonomy): Eukaryota > Viridiplantae > Streptophyta > Magnoliopsida > Malpighiales > Salicaceae > Salix > Salix arbutifolia. The sequence continues at coordinate 4,405,731 of CM045910.1, read as the reverse complement.
TTAAACTAACAAAATCTATTAATTGTTTTAATTCCAATAATTAAAAAAATTGTTTGCTCAGAACGCAACGTAGTGCGGGCAATTTAACTAGTTATAAAACTCACAAAATAATATAGAAAATATCAATAATGACAAAAAAAGATAATGATCATAACTAATTATAATTGCAATTATTTTAATAGAAATAACGATGCTAATTATCGTAATGCTTATTGTTATAATAATGACAATGATTATAACAATAATGATGGTGGAAGCGATAATACTATCAATAATTATTAGAATATTGATTATTTATAATAATTATAACTATAATAATTGTGACAATTTAATAATCATGGTAATAATAATAATGGGATAATAATCAATAATATTTCATTGATCAATGTTCTTTTCATTACAAATTGACTTTTGCAGGCTTTTTATATATCATATTTCATATTTAATATAACGTTAAAAAAAAAGTGAAGTCACACGTAGACAAACAGGTGGAAAAATTAGGTACAACTATCTATAATGAAAAAATAAACGAGTCACTTGCCTTTTGCAGCGATAATATTATCAGTAATAATTAGGCAAATTTAGCTTAGTGTTTTAAAATACTTCAAATATAATAGTATGAAAAATAAATCTTAAAAAAAATGATTTTTTTTATAATGATAATGATAGTGACAACGATAGTATTGTTAGTAATGATTAGAATATAATTATTTACAATGATGGTTATAATAGTAGCTATGACAATTGTAATAATAACAATGGGAATAAAAAATCAAGATAATTCATTAATCAATGTTGTTTTTGTGAAAAAATGACTTTTGTAGCTTTTTATGTATGATATTTCAGATCTAATATCAAATAAATAAAAATATATATAAAGCTAAACGTAGACAAAATAGGTGGAAAAATTGGGATAAATTATCTACAATTAAAAAATATACGAGTTACTTGTCATGCGTTTCGCCGCAGATAAAATCAAAGTTTTTGACATGTCAAAAAATGTTAATGGTTCTCTTATTTTAATGATGCTATACATCTTAGTGAAATAATCAGTCTACAAGACTTTCGATTATTTAGTTTATTAATATATTATTTTATAATAAATAATGTGTTTAAAATATTGAAAAAAGTTTATTTTAAAGGTTTTTTCTCTTAAAAATAATTATATGTTATGATATTTGTTTAATATTAATGCCTTAATATATATATATATATGAACTATCCTTTTTAAATCTCAAATTAATTTAATCTTTGTGCTCTAAAATATTTTAACTATAATAATATGAAGAATAAATCTAAAAAAAAATTTCATTTCTTTTTAAAGAACAATCATTTTAATCTAAAAATATAACAAGTCATACATAGACGAAACAAATACAAAGAAACACAAAGATAATAAATAACCAATAACAGAAGATTCACCATACATGCATAAGAGAGAATTTCACTTTCATTTCACACTATCAGAATTGAACTTGCTCTGTTTTTTAACACAAGTTGCATTTAATACAGCTTAAAAAAGAGGTAAAAGAAAATAATCATGACAATTTAATTATTTACAATAATGGTTATAATGGCAACTATAATAATTATGATAATTTAACAATCATGATACTAACAATGAGAATAATAATTGAAATAATTCATTAGTCGATATGATTTTTTGAAATAAAAATCACTTTAAACTAAAAATACATCAAGTTACACATAAACAAAATAGATGAAAAAACAAAACACAAAGATAACAAATTATTAACAACAGAAGATTCACTATTTATACAGAAAAGAGAGTTTCAATCTCATTTCATGCCACCAAAACTAAACCTACTCTGTTTTTTAACGCAAGTTGTATTTAATACAAAGATAAATAACAGTAAAAAATAAAAGTCAAAACTAACATTATAGATACATAAATACAAGAAAAAAATTAAAAATTATCCCGTAAGGACCGAAAAAATCAAGAAATCAAAATTAAACAAAAACAAAACAAAACAAAATACAAAACAAGAAATCATATATTTTTAAATGAGACAAAAAAAATTATCCCAACGACTTACAATCTTACTAATTTAATATTTTGGTAACCAATTACAACACGTATAAAATCAATCAGTTTGCTGCATAAAAAAAACCCATCTAAGTACGCGGGCAAGTAATCTCGTAATGGCTATAACTCATTCTCAAGTTCACATTGCTATTGCCCTGGTATCTTGACTATTGAATCCAAAGTTTTCAATTATTTACATGTTCAGCTTTTTTCTTAGAAACATTATACCTTCTAGCAACATACTTATCCTTCCTAACAACATAACTAACCTTAGCATTACGTTGAACACTATGTGTAATAGTAGTAACCTTTTTAAACTCTAAATCAACTAGAGATTCAACACTATCAGCAAAATATATAATGGTTTCTCTACTAAGAGAACTTTTAGATATCTACATAAACTATGACCCATCAAATCTATACTTCTTTTTAAGCCTTAATTAAAAATCACATTTGGAGCTACATCTAATTTGATTCCCTTATCATGGATGGTTTCACTATTAAGATTGAAGTTCATCTCAACTAACATAGCATGAACATCTTTTACATATTCAGAGCCATTAAAGGTTAAGATTTTTGTATTGAAATCTTCTCTTTTAGCTCTATTTTTCTCATTTTCATCAAATTTTGATGGTTGATTCTAATCCACCAAGGAACTAGAATCATCGAAAATCTCAACTTTAAAATCATTTTCATCCTAATAAATATATTATCTCCTTTGTTCGTGCTTTTTAAATAGACTTTTTAAAATAACCTTGACTTCACCATCACTCTTCTCTCGATTCTTTAGTTTTTTCTTCTTCAACTCCACTAATCTCGATTCTATGTTATATTCTATGACCACTTCTTAACATCATTGTTTTTGAACTACGCACAACAGCTAATCATCATGAATTATGAGGCTCTAATATCAACTAATACATATAGAAAGAGTACAAGAAAAACAATAAGTGTAAACAACACATAATCTTTATCGAATAAGGCTACAAACAAAAACTCTAATTTGAATTTTTATTACTCAATATTTTCTCTAAATCAAACTCAATATAACAACTCTTTTAGGTTGCTTATATATTACGAAAAATATTGTAAACAAAGCTGAAAAAATAATAAAATAGTTCAAACCAAATTATAAAAAAAATCTTAAATCAACTAAGAAAATATAATAAATCTCAAAAAGTAACTTCTAGATCTTATTTGAAGGTCTTCCAAATATAAAATGGCTATGCAATTTTAACATTACAATAATCAGTACCTGTAAAATCTTTACATGTTTAAAGAAGTAATGCTCATGATCTTTACATGTTTAACTACCTATTCTTTATTATAAGATCTTTTTTTTTTAATTTTCGTGAGACTTGTATGCTATAGTTAGGGAGACTTGCATGCACATTTAAAACCAATAGACCATTTACAAGGATTTGACTTTGCCTTTTCACGTTATAGTTCAGTATGGACAACTAAAAAACTACTTTTTCAAAGAAAACTCTATGACCACTACGTTACTAAAACTAAGTCGTGTCATCTATAAAGTCAAAATAAATACTTTAATTCCTCGTGCGTGACTATCTGATGACCATAAGTCTATTAGATGCATGCATGATCAAAAGAATCATAACCATTACAAATTATTTTCTTATGAATGTTTTAGGTGTTATAAGTCTTATGGTAGGCTTTTTGTTTAAAAAATAAATTTTGTAAAACTTGATCTCTTAAATGAATTAGCATGTCCTAAATAGATGAGAAATTGGAAGACACTAGCAAATTTTTTTTAGGAATTTCCATATAATTTTATATGTTACTAATTTATTATATATCAATTTCATAGAACTCAAAACTCATTTCTATATTTCCATATGTAGTAAGGTTGTAAGGTTTAGTGAAAGAAATGAATACTAAGAAGTAAAAATTATGTCCCTTTTTTTATTTATCACAAGACTAAAAATGACACTTAGTATAGACCAACTAAAACATCCTTGAAACAAAGAAACATAAGGATAAAAATACTTAGATTACAATACATAACTGGGATTGAAGTTTGTGAACTTTTAAGTAACATGTTCATAAATCATAGAAAAGCCATCCTAGCCAACCACCATTGTTGAAAAAATAACTTATTAGAATTATTCAAAAAATCTCTTGACATTATTCAAATAACTTCTATCCATTAAGTAAAAAGAACAACCTTTGAAAAAAGTAATTGAAACTAAGAAATTAGAATTATTATCTCATGTCTAACAACCTAATATACTCATAAAGGCAAGTATGAAATAAAATTAACTTTTTAAAGAGTGGGTCTACAACAGAATGGTTTCATTAAAGTAGCAGAATTAGTTGATTCTTGGAGAATAATTATGCAATAGCATTCTTAACAATGTCTTTTAATCTGGTATAATTAACACCAATATATAAATCTAATCTCTAACAATACTTTATAGAAATTACTCCAAGTAGACCTATCAATTTTTTAAATTTTGTTGGCTTGAATGTTTTGGTCATTATAACATTTCTTGAACCAACTCCCCTATTTTTTCAACGAGACTAATTAATTTTTCCCAAATTTTAAAATTAATCTCTGGTTATCCTAATAAATCCTTGAAACATTAAATTGGATTTCTCCAATAAAACTTGCAAATCTCGGGTCAGAATCATTCTCACGGCATGATTTTTTTTCTTTTATACTAAACATTCAAATGTAAATATCTTGAGATTCTGATGTCCAAATCAGACAATTCAAAACCCCAAATTCATATAAGCGTGCATGATTACAACTTTCATGAAGGAAGTGAGAAAAAGTCATTTTGATGAACAAAATCTACCCACAATCTACTTGGTCAAAACATTTTTGCAAAAAAGTATTTTCACGGCAGCAGCAAAATCAACAAAGAAAAATGACATTAGGTTTATGTTTGCCATGTTTGCTGCAATAGCTTTCATATTCCTTTGAAATGAATTCTCATATCCAATCACTGCAAAGAGTTTTGATCATAATGTTTTTTTTTTCAACCAAAGCTCTGGACTTACAAACTATATAACAAACTGATATATGCTCCTAAAGACAAGCATAACTTTCTAAAACTAGGTCTGCAACAGAATGGTTCCACTGAATTTGCTTCCTGGAAAATAGTTCTGCAGTAGCAGCAGTATTATTCTTAACATCCACGTCATACACTTAAAAAAAGAGATCAGAAGGCGATAAACACAAGTGAGGAAACCTGGACATCCCTGCACGGAAAGCTCGACAGGTATGATAATGGATAAACATCAAAGAAAGTGACCTAGATTGATTTCCATCAGAAGAAAACAACCTGCGTATCTTCAAGTGATAAATTTCTTGCTATATCTTGAATTTCTCAACTGCATGCTTACAATGTGGTGCAAAGACAGTATCATGTGCATGTGAGCTGGCTTCCACAACGCTCAGGTTTTCTTTTTCTGGGATTGAACTTAAAAGTGTAAATCTACATACCAATGGGGATGTTGGATCGGCTTCTCTGAGATGTAGGCTTGCAAAATAATGCAGTCCGTGTCACAATACTACAGCTTCAGCACGTGGCATAACAGTTCCAGCTCAATTGTAGATCATAAAAAAGATAGGGATCCACCTATACTGCATAAACTTTGCTTCATATAGTGTTGTAGACATCAAGATGTGTCTTACAACAAGTCTTCCCTGTTGGATTGAGATACATATATTTCTATCAAAAAGTCAATGAGGTGACCCCGAAGAATAGAAAGAAGAAAAGAAACCCTGCTGAATCCTATCCAAAAACAATGCTTCGTAGCTGACTGCATGGAAGAGGAAACCCCCAACCGGCCACCTATAATGCACTGTAATCAAGTGCACTTCAATTCAAGTCTTAAAGGGATGGGGTTAAAGTTCGTAATAGGATCAAATTTAAACTATCATACATCACAAATGGTTCATAGAATCTCTATCCTTTCAAAGTTCAATGGACAGTTGAAATAGAAGAGATGAAATGCATTTGTCCTAAAAAGGTTTCGTCAGATAATAGGAAATGAACTCCTAGCACAGAATGGAAGACAAACGATTAACCAAGACAAACGTCCTCTGGGTGGGTTTAAATCCCACTTGGCGTCATGCGGACGTGCATAATAATCTCCATACAAACGTTTCCTCACACTTACATTGAAGAAGAAATAATGATACACAAAAAAGAATATAAAAGGCCATCCTTGTAGATATCCACTGAAATTGCGCAGGAGGGACTAGAGTTAACCAAGTGAACACTGGTGTAACAATTGCAAGTTGCTAAAAAATGCTAGCTTCGCCGATTGAATGCTTATAAAAGGAATATAACCCATAAACAGCAAGTGATATAGCCACAAGCCATGGCCAAAACAACCATGTCCAGCTAAAATACATCCAGAAAAATGGGTGAATTATCTTATTCACAGACCATTTTATGTCAGCAATTGCAATCGATAAGATAGCAGACCACTTGAGATATCAACGGGGGTTCATTGCTAAAGGGTTGCTTTCAGTTTTTCAAGAGAGAGGTTTTTGAAGGGTTTTAAAAATTGGTGAGTCTAAGCTTGTTAAAATATAGCCGTTAATTACCAAATAAGGAAATTATGTAAAGTAGGGAGAAAATAGTCTTGCATTTTGCTATTTTAGTATTGTAACTTGTCTATAAAATCAATCTCAAATGTAAGAGAAAGATACTGAAATATACAAAGATTAATCGTATTTCAAATTCTAATATGGTATCAGAGCAATTCCGATTTTTTTTATGATTTTTTTTAATCGAAGTTTTTTTTGAAACCCAGAAATCCCAAAACCTAGAAATGCCAGAAACCAAAACACCTCCTGTTCAAATCAACCCTAACAGTTCAACCGAAACCCAGAAATTACAAACCTTAAACCACAAAAAACTCAGAAATTCACGAGTTTAAACCCATAATCCATAATCCAGAAATTCCACACACAACCCAGGAATTCATGATTTTTCAAACCCAGAACCTACAAACTCAGAAACACAGAACTCATACATTCAAACAAACCCCGAAACACAAACATTCAAACATTTAACCATTCTCCAAAAATTCACAGAAATGGAATTAACCCCACAAATCCACTGACCTCAAACCCGTCACCACAAATCGTTGTTCATCAAGACAACTCAGCATTCACAACGAACATCATCCTGAATGAAACCAATTTTGCATTATGGTCACAACTTATGGAAATGCGAATTGGAGCTCGAAATAAGATAGGATATCTTACCGGCGACACCACGAAGCCTGAACTAGGCGAACTGGAATCTTGGGTTACCGAGAATCATCGGGTCAAAAGTTGGCTCATTGACTCCATGACCCCATCCATGATGCAGTGGTTTATTCGCCTCCCGACGGCTAAGGATATCTAGGACGCTGTCGGCAGAACCTTCTACGACGGCGCCGATGTGACTTGCATATTTGAATTGAATCAAAGATCGTTTAACAGCCATCAAAATGGACGTCTACTGTCCATTTATTACACTTAACTGGTGGCTATCTTCCAAGAAATTGATGGTCAAAGTGCACCTCAAGCCAGGACCATTGACGGAGTCCTACACCACCACTCGGCCATGGCACAACTCAGGGTACATATCTTCCTCAGTGGGCTTGACCCTGGGTTTGAGCAAATCCATGGCAAGATCTTACGAAAGGACCCGCAACTTGACCTTGAGGGAACGTATATGTGTGTCTGGAGAGAGCACTCCCAGAAGCAAATCATGGACGATAATGGAGGAAATGGAGGTCCCCCAGGGTTCCCCAAGCACTCAATGATGGTGACAAGGCACCATCAACTAGCAGGGGAGCATGAGAGGGAGAGAAACTTGGGGGCAGCACGATTTGCCTTTGAGGGAAGAGAAAGAGGGGAAAAATTAGGGCGTGATTTTAAGGTTGACTGGGTTTGGGCTGACTGGGATGACCAAATTGATCAAAAATACAAAAATACTAGTGGACTGATGTGTTCTCATTGCGATGAAATGGGGCATTCGAAACAAAGGTGTTACGAAATTGTCGGCTACTCGGACTGGTGAGAATTTACGAAAAAACCTCAGAAAAGTATTTGAATACCTATGGTACATCTGACGGAAGCAGATCAAGTACAGCCTACAATGAATGTGGTCTATCCAAGTATCATTGAAAAAAAATTGCACACTTTGTTATTCCAAAAAAATAGTGCTTGGATTATTGATACAAGTGCATCTAATCACATGATTAACGATTCTGATAATTTAATCTGCCATAAACCCTCCTCACGGTCAACTATACGCATTGTTAATGGTAGTACCACCCTTGTTAAGGGGGAAGGATGTATTAGTTTAACTAACACTAGATATTATCCTTATTGTTCCATCTCTTTTCTATAATCTCATGTCGGTTAGTCAAATTACGACTACTCTTGAGTGCACGGTAACATTTTGGCTTCTGTTTTGTGTTTTTCAGGACATTCTAACCCGGAAGATTCTTGTATTATTTGGAATTAACGAAATAAGAGGGGTCAAAGTTGGGTCATGTGCATCAGACCAAAAGTACAGATCAAGCTCACGCTCTCATATGGTTATGGCATCGATGACTCATACATCTTTCATTTGTGTACCTTAAGAAGTTACAACCGTAATTATTTTTTAATATAAGTATTTTGGATTTTCAGTGTGAAATTTATGAACTGATGAAAAGCCATCGTATTTCCTATTTTCCAAGTTTGAATAAAAGTATAGAACCACTTGCAATCATTCATTCTGATATTTAGGGTCCTGCAAAGGTCTCATGTTTTTCTAATGCACGGTATTTTGTTACATTTATTGATGAATATACTTAGATGACCTGGATATCTCTTCTCTGATATACAAGTGAAGTAGGTATAGTTTTTCAGGAATTTCAAAAAATGGTGTTGATCCAATACCAACGAGACATTCGTACACTTTAATCAGATAATGGTATGGAATTCATGGATCAAGTGCTAAGTAATTTTTGTTAAGACATCATGGAATTCGACATTAGACATCCTACATGCATACTCCACAACAGAATGGATTAGCCAAAAGAAAGAACATACAGATTATAGAAATTATTCATGCTTCATTATTTGGCATGAATCTGCCAAAATTCTATTGGGGTGAGGTAGTCAAATCCGTTGTTTATTTAATGAATCGAACACCATCAAGTGTAATTAAATTTATTTGTTTGACCAATTTATAACCTTTTATCAAGGATAATTTATGTACCAAAATCTCTATATCAAAACCAGGCATGCTAGTATATGACCAGGAAAAAACTCATCATATATATTTTTATAAAAGCAACCAGATCATTTATTTTTTTATATAATCCCGTGAAAAATCTCAAAGAGAATGTAGAGATAAGTGCTCCCTAACACCCATCGCTGCTTTCCCCGGCCACCCAAGACCCATACCCTCCCTACACCAGTCACCAGCCCATTTTCTCTCCTCCCGCTCCTCCTCCCATCTTTTCCCATTTTATGTCATCTTTCTCAACCTGTCTACCCCACCTGTCAACCCCATCCAAAAAATGACAAACCACCACCATCTAAACTCCAACACCCATCTGAGCTCGCATGAGCATGGAGAGGGCTCGCATGAACAGGGCCATGCAGCGAAGGCGCCGCCTGGTGAAAGAACAGCCTCGCCTACCTCCTGGGTAGATAGAGTCAGGGTCACCGACTCCACCACAAGGCACACCTTAGAACCAATCCCTCAGAAACCAGCAGGATATCGCCTCAAGATCCCAACAGCAATGCCAATGCTTGACACGAACCAATGGTCTAGATGTATGATTGGTTTTTTCACGGGTTGCAGACTCCCATACCATGCAGTTAACATGATTGCGAGGAAAACATGGGGTTCTCATGGTCTAGAGCAGGTTCTCACCATTGGGGATGGCTTCCTGATTTTTCGTTTTAATAAGGAGGCTAGTGTCATCGAAGTGATAGAAAAAGGGCCCTGGATGTTTGGGGGCAAGAATATTATCTTGCAAAAATTGACTCCGAAGTTTCAGTTTGATCGTAGCAAAATATCCACTGTGTCTGTTTGGATAAGATTGAAGGGGCTTTCTCTTCCCCTGTGGACAAAGCAAGGGTTGAGCTTGGCAGCCAGTATGGTCGGCAAGCCCCAGTCCTATAATGATCAGACCATAAATTACAGGAGGTTGGATTATGCTCGACTATGTGTGGAGCTGGATGCCAACCTTCCCTTTATTCACCATTTTGAAGTAGAGAGTCCATTGACAGAAGAACCAGTGAAGGTCATGGTGGAGTATGAATGGAAACCTACCAGGTGTGAAACTTGCTGGAGTTTTAGGCATAACTATTGCCATCAAGGGCTGGAAACTGCCCGGGAGGGAAAGAGGGAAACAAGAGACAAACATCAAAGGGAGGGCAAACAAATTGCCCGTGATGTCAACCTTATGAAGAGTATCCCACCACTGGAGCCATGCCCCATCAAGCAACAGGACAGCACCATAAAGCAGCCTATCCCAAACAAGCAAATGTCATAGAGCAGTAGATAAAGTGGAGCGGGAAGAGAAGGCCTAAACTGAGATATAGAATTCAGCCATGATAACACGCTGGATAATACCACTCCTCCTCAACCACCTGATGGTGAAGAGGTCACCTCTACCGAGGGGGAAAGCACCTCTATTCCGAGGAAGGATGAAGATGACCGAACGCCTCCAATGGGCAAGAAAAAGAAAGGGGGGCAAAAGAGGAGGGAGGCCAGGGGCCTCGGATTTTGTCGGGTCCTTTTTCAGATCTTAATAAATTGTTATGACCATAGGAACTTGGAACATTAGGGGTCTAAATAGTCCCCATAAGAAAATTTTGATCCAACAATGGGTCACAAAAAACAGCCTTAACATCATTGAAATCTTGGAGCCCCGCATCTTGCCGTCAAATATGGAGGTAGTAGAGGCGGGCATGGGGATTTCAGACTGGCATTTCCTATCCAATATCCAGCACCACCACCTTTGTAGAATTTTGGTAGGATGGAACTCTAAGAGGGCCACCGTCACCGCAGTTCACAAAGCATCCCAGTGGATCACTTGTGACATCAAGGGTCTGGAAGATGACAGCGCTTTCAAGGCAACCTTTGTGTATGGGCTAAACACCCCAGCTGAGCGTGCTGTCATTTGGAGCTATTTGATCACCGAGAAGACCCATAACACCTCTGTCCCTTGGGGGATCATGGGTGATTTCAATGCAATTATGAGCTCTAGGGATCGCCAGGGAGGGGACTCCAACTGGTACAACCACATGGAGGATTACCTCAACTGCGTCAGTCAGGCGGAGCTCATCCATCTTCCAGCTACGGGCATGCACTACACATGACACAATGGCCGGAAGGGAGATGCCACCACCTTAAAGAAGCTTGATTGGGCGTGGGGGAATCAACAACTTCTAACCCAATGGCCGTTAGCAAAGGAGACTTTCCAGACTGGACTCTCCTCCGACCACAGCCCTATAGTTTTATACCTCTCTCCTTCCCCCCTCGTAGGAAGCCTAGGTTCAAATTTCTAAACCTATGGCGGAGAAGGAGAGGTATGAGAAAGCAGTGACAGCATCTTGAAATGGGGTGGCGTACGGAAACCCTATTAGCAAGTTTACCACAAAGCTTCGATCTTTAAAAGGGTTCCTGCACCAGCTTCATGGAAGCCACACCCACCACATCTCAGCTAGAGTAAGCAGAGCCAAAGACGATTAGGAAGAGGCCCAGCTTACTTTGGACAAGCACCCAGCTGACAGGGAGGCTAGCATAAGGGAAAGAGAGGCTTGATATCGTTACAACACCCTCAGTGCAGATGAGGAGGCCTTTTTTAGATAGAGGTCGAGAGTGCAGTGGCTGAGGCTAGGAGACAAAAATACTGTTTTTTTCCATCGTTCTCTTTTGCACCATCGGTCAAGAAATCAAATCCACAATTTGAGGAATGAGGCTGGAGAGGAGGTTAGGGACCCGACGGCTATGGGGGAATTAACAGTGGATTATTTTAAGGGCCTCCTGAATACCCTCAACACCACAGATAATGCTAGTGTAGGTATGTATTTCTCTAAAACTATCAGCAGGGAAGATGGGGCGGCGATGGCGGCTGCTATCACCAGGGAAGAGATCAAAGATGCTTTGTTTTCCATCCCTGATGACAAGGCGCCAGGCCCCGACGGTTACAACAGCTGCTTTTTTAAGAGGAGTTGGGCCATGGTGGGTGATGATTTTGCTACAGCAGTCGGCTATTTTTTCAGAACCAGCTACATGCCCAGGTGCATTAACACCACCAGAATTGCTTTGATCCCCAAGGTGGAAAACCCAGAACATCTTCATGATTACAGACCCATTTCTTGTTGCACTGTCATATACAAGTGCATCTCTAAAATCATTGCAAAGCATATCCAGAGTAGCCTAGCAAGTGTTATCAGCCGATCTCAATCAGCCTTTCTCCCGGGAAGGAACATATCAGAGGCCATCTTTCTTGTGCAAGAACTCATGCATAATTACCATAGGCCTCATGGCAGCCCCCGCTATGCAATCAAAGTCGATCTCAGGAAGGCTTTTGACACGATCCAGTGGAACTTTATCTTGCAAGCTCTAACCAGCATAGACATCCCACCTCCTGTGATCAATTGGATAGTGTTTGTATCACCTCTCCATACTTCACGATTAGCTTAAATGGAGTGGACCATGGTTTTTTCCCAGCCTCCAGGGGCCTTAGGCAAGGGGACCCTCTCTCCCCTTTTTTGTTTGTCCTGGCTATGGAAGGGCTCAATGGCATTGTTCAACAGGCCACCCTCTCCCCGGATTTTAGGTACCATTGATGGTGCAAAGACCCCATGATTACCCACCAAGGCTTTGCAGATGACCTAATTCTCTTCTGCTAGGTAGACCCAAATTCAGTTCAGATCCTAAAAGGGACTCTTGATAAGTTCATGCATCTATCAGGCTTAAGTATTAATCACACAAAAAGTTCAGTTTTTGTTGCAGGAGTCGACCATCAAATGAGGGACAAGATTGTGGCCATCTTAGGTATCCAGGAGAATACTTGTCCCCCCTCCTATCTAGGGGTCCCCCTCATCTCCATGAAGCTTTCCCAAGAGGACTGTCTTCCCTTGCTTGAGCGCATCAAGTCCAGGATCATGCTCTGGATGACAGCAACCCTTTCATATGCTGGGAGGCTTCAACTAATTACTTCGATCCTTTTTTCCATGCAGGTCTACTGGGCTAAGAAGTTTATCTTATTAGCCTCCACCACAATGAAAATGGAAAGTCTCCTATCTGCTTTTCTTTGGAAGGGCGTGTCCTTATCCACTAAAGGGGCTAAAGTAGTGTGGAAGCAACTTTGCTTTCCCAAATCTGAAGGCGGCCTGGGGATTACGAGGTTGAAGACTTGGAACCAGGCAGCAACAATGCATCATATCTGGACCCTTTTAATGGACAAGGACTCCTTATGGGTAGCTTGGGTTCACAAGCATCTTCTCAAGGGTCGTCCCTTTGGGCAGGTCTCGATCCCCTCTAACCCCTCGTGGATATGGTGGAAGATTCTTCAAGCTAGGGAACAGTGTAATGGTGGTTTCAGGGTTAAGATGGGAAATGGCCAGAACATGTTCCTTTGGTATGACTACTGGCTTCCTAATGGCATTCGCCCGATCGACCTTCTCCCTCAAAGGATTCTTTCCTCTTCATCCCTGCCATAGACAGCAAAGGTGGCAGATATTATTGACAACGATCGGTGGACATTCCCTCAGGAGGCTCGCCTATCTTAGTCCCTATGGTCAAGGGTTAACTTCCAGCCCCAGGCCTTAGTGCCTGATTCGGTTATTTGGCATGGTAGTAGCTATGGTCGGTTCACCATTGCCTCAGCTTGGAACTTCCTTCGATCTAGAAGGCCTGTTACTATTCTTCACAGGGTCTTATGGCACCCTCTTCACATCCCCAGGCATTCCTTTATGCTGTGGCTTGCGGCTCAGGGAAGGCTGAGAACCTCTAACAGATTGCCAAATGCTACCATAGATGATCAGATTTGCAAGTTGTACAACAACCTCCCGGAATCTCATGACCATCTTTTTTGAGGTGCAGCTTCTCCTCGCAGGTTTGACAGCTTATCCAAGATAGATCCCACAAGCAGTGGACCTCGCTCCCTTGGCATGGCCTCCTGGAATGGACTGCTCGCAGGTGCAAGGATGCTAGGACAGTTAACGACTTGATAGGTCCCCTTATTTTCACAGTCGCTGTCTACCATGTTTGGCAAAAGTGTAATAGGCGAATTTTCCAAAGCCAGGCAAAGCCAGTGTCTAATGTGGTGGAGGGCATTTTTCAGCAGATCAAGGACCTCTTAATGACCAACGGGGGGTCGACCATTTCAGAGTAGATCCAGACCATCTGGAATCTCAGCCAAGTTACAGGCACTTGACATAGCCTGCGGGCTAGGTGCTACTCTAGGGCTCTTGTTAGGGCCCAGCTCATCTATTTTTAATTTCCCCTCTCCCAGGTTGGCCCTCTGTTTGGGGCTAGCTATCTTCAGTTTTTTGGGCTATCTTGTTCTAAGTCTCTTGCCCTTTTCGTTTTAGGGTAGAAGTCCTTGGGATAACTTGTTTTCCCTTTCCTTTTCGGTTGTTCTCAGCCGCCTCTGTACTTTCCATCTTTTTTAATATATATACCATTTTGTTATAAAAAAAAACCAAATCATTTATTATACTAGTAGTGATTAACATCTTGATTTTTTATTTTCAATTCTCTAAGGTTAGGTTTAAAGAGTCGCCAATTAGTATTATAGTCACTGAGAATCTTAATTGGTCAATACAAATTCTAAGATATATGACTGATTGCGCAAAAGATAAGATATTATTACTATTTTAGTATTATACCTAAAATAGACTGCATTGTTGGTTTTATCTCAAATTGTTAAGGTTTTATTTATATTATCATTAATCTGACTATAATATTCTTAACTTTGTCGTTAATGAATATTCAACTAGAAACACTTTCAATTATGGCATTGACAAGTACTGCATAAAAAAAGATATGACATTTTATGACTTTGATGTTTGTGAATATGGAGGTGTTTCAAATTACATTTAATTCTAGTGTCATAACTTTAACTCTGAGTTTAATGGACTCTAAAAGTATTTCTAATTTTGAAAAATAAATCAAAATAAATTATGAAATTTAATGAATAAAAATAATTATAAATAGCTAGAAAAAACTAGAGTTATCTCGTTTTAACTCGCCAAACCTTTGACTCGAGTAATGAGACTATGAAAACTTCAAAGAAAACAAATCAAATAAATCATGAAGTTTCATTCATAATAAACATATATATTGAATGATGAAATTGAAAAAAAAATTCAATAACAAAAATTATAAAAAATCCTGAGCCAACCCAATTACCATGTAAAACTTGTAACAAGCGATATGAGATTGAGGCCCCGTTTGTTTGCTGGAAAGTGGTTTCCTTTTGGAAAGTGAATTCCAGGGAAAGTGAATTCCTGAAAAGTGAATTCCGATATTTGACAGTGTTATGGAAAATGAACTGGAAAACACTTTCCAGTGTTTGTTTGTGTTATGGAAAATGAACTGGAAAATAATTTATTAATAAATTAATTTTTTTTCAAGTTTATTAAAATAATGAGGAACAAATCTTACAAATTAAAAAGTTGAATGAGAATGAAATTGAAAAAAAATATAATTTCATAAATTATCTCAAATAAAATAAATAATAATCAAAATAATAGAGATCAAATCTAAATTTTTTTTAAAAAATGAAAGGTGAATAAATTAAAATAATAATAATTAACATTTCATAAATTATTTAAAATAAAATAAGTAACAATAAAAAAAATGAGGACCAAATTTGATAGATAAAAAATTTCAATAAAAAAATGATAAGAAAAAAGCAAATAGCAATTATAAAAATAAGGACCAAAATTAATATAAAAATTAAATTTTAAGAATGAAATTGAAAAATAAATATTCAAAAACAAATTATATATAGCAATCAAAAGTTTGAGGATCAAATTTGATATAATCAGCAAATAATGACATTTCTAAATTTTTCACAACTTCCGGAAAGTGTTTTCCGCCCAAATTTTCCGGAAAACACTTTCCTGAAAACCAAGCCAAATTTTTCTTTGACTGGAAAGTGTTTTCCGTTGACCAATTTTCCGAAAGGCTAACAAACACAGGAAAGTTTAGAAAATGATTTCCCGGAAAGTGAATTCCGGGAAACAAACACAGCATGAGATAAATATATAAAAAATAAACTAAACTAAATTATAAAACTCAGTTCTAAAGAAAAAGGTAATAAATAATAATATGTTCTCCCCAAATATTTCTTGTTATTAATTAATTAATTAATAATAACTACTATTTTTTTTCTAATTAGAAAAAAAAAAGTTATAGACTAGGCTGGTGCGAAAGGAATAAATCCATGGGCCTGTCTTGTTTAGCAAGTCGTGCAATTAAAAATCTTAACGCCTTGGCTGACCCCAACAATCCCTGCCTGCCCGTTGCCCGTTGCCCACTACCCGTATCTATATCCATTGCCCATATATCCCATACCCGTCCCGTCCATTTCCCCTACAGAACCAGGAACACACCATGCGAACCATTCCCCCAGCTCTCTCCTTGTTCTGACCCATCTACACGATAAAAAAAAAAAAAAAAACACTCCTATTATTTTCTTCAGCTTTTGCACGAATATTTTTTTCCTTTTTATATTCTATTTCTTCAGTTTTTTCATTTTACGTGATCCAGAAAAGAATGATATTTTCGAAGCTGGGCCGTCCTCTTTCTCGATCCTCCCGCTCTATTGTAAGTTTTTTTTGTTTGTTTGAATTGGATTGTACCGATATAATCGATTGATTTTGTTTTTCAATTAATAGAATGTACTGCGTGCTGGTAACGGCGGTGTTGTGAGATCATCGGCGGTTGTTAACAACATTGAAGGAGGGTTCATCGATGGAAGAGGAGGATTAGGGTTACTTAGAGGTTTTTTAACTTCAATTGGAAGTAGAGGAACTCATAAACCTTTTTTATCCGATTTAAATTCCATTCTTGCTAACCCTAGAATTCGACGCTTTCTCTCCACTGAAGCTCCCAAGAAGAAGAGTAAGCTTCCGCTTTCCTCTTAATAAGACATGTTTGGAAGTCAATGAGACACATTTATCATTTACTGGAGATTTTTTGATTGATTTGCAGATTATGAGAACTTCTATCCCAAGGGAAAGAAGGAAGTTCCGAAAGGGGAAAAGCAGAAATCTGAATCCAAAGGTAAATTTTTTGGATTGCTTATTTTGGAGGACAAGCCCCAAACCAATTTTGCTTTTTGTTGATTCTTGCTTTCTACAATTTCAGAGAATTCTTCGAACGCAGACCATGACGAGTCAGACTTTAATAAGAAAACATTCATGAAGGCATTCTATTTACTTGCACCTTTATTTGTGGCTCAACTGCTTTTTTATCCCTTCTCTTTTGGTGATGGTGACAAGCAACAGGTAACAGTTGTAATAATTCCCTTTACACCATTTTGTGCTGTTTCTGCTTCCACTCTTATTAAATTTTTTGGCTTGGCATGCTTATATAGCGTTTTCCTTTTCATGTTATTATAGCTTGTTAATTTTTCTGTGTACCAAACTATATTCGGGTCAGTTTCAACTGTCCTTCAAAAAAGTTTTCTAAATCAGTAGGATCATCAAACTAAGCAATGTATTGATGTGTTGCTGCCAAAGCTATGGGAATAACTGACAAAAATGACATATTAAAGGGAATGTAGTCCAAGTGAAGTTTTTGTTTTCTTTTGCTTGATATATTTTGGAAAGGATCAATTATTTGTGTCCTGATAACTCTGGGGAAGAATATAATATTCCTCTGCAGGGGAAACTGCGGATCTGACAGTAAAAATTTCATTGAAGTGGAGCCTTAAGCTACTAATATAACAACTATTGCTGAAGGGAACTCTAAACAGACTCCATGGATAATTGCCTAACAACTTCTTTTGCTATTTAATGTGCATGGTTCTATCTGCTAATGAACTTGGTGTCTTTTAACCAATGATTTTTGAGATAGAGTGGTTTATGCCTACAAACCTAGTTCCATCATCTTAACTTCACAGTACCAATTGGCAGTTAGTATCCAATTAATGTTGTTTCCTAAGGATCAGCTACTTGATTTAATTATACGTGTAACTACAATTTTTTCTCTATCATTATCATGTGGAGTCGAATAATAGGTGCTGAGTTCCTTATTTAACCTGCTTGCATGGCATTTCTTTGAGCAATTATTATGGAACCGTCAACTTGTGTTTTTGTTTGGCATAACATTATGCAATTCACAACTTTTTTTTCCCATGCTCATTTGGTTGTAATATGAATTCATCAAGTTCATTTGTTTCTGAAATTTTCTCCCCATTTACTTCTTTGTATTTTACTCTCGACAGATTAGTTTCCAAGAGTTCAAAAACAGACTTTTGGAGGCGGGGCTAGTGGATCACATAGTTGTTTCTAATAAATCAGTTGCAAAAGTATATGTGAAGAGCTCACCACTGAATCAAACGAGTGATGATATTGTTCAAGGTCCTGTTAATGGTGTCCCTGCTAGAGGTCATGGGGGCCAATATAAGTACTACTTCACTATAGGAAGTGTTGACACTTTCGAGGAAAAGTTGGAGGAAGCCCAAGAAGCAATGGGTATAGACCCTCATAACTATGTTCCAGTTACATATGCGTCTGAAATGGTTTGGTACCAAGAACTGATGAGGTTTGCACCTACACTATTGCTTTTGGGAACCCTCATGTACATGGGACGGAGAATGCAAGGTGGATTAGGTGTTGGCGGTGGTGGTGGTGGAAAGGGTGGTCGTGGAATATTCAACATAGGGAAGGCCCATGTAACCAAAGCAGATAAAAACTCTAAGAACAAGGTTAACTTTTTATTTGTTTTGTTAAATATAGCAATTTACCAATTGATTTCAGTACCCATGTTCTTAGCACGAAGCTTATTTTGAAAGATATTGATTATAATTGGTGGTTTTTCCCACCCTTTTGGGATTGCAGATCTATTTCAAAGATGTTGCTGGTTGTGATGAGGCAAAGCAAGAAATCATGGAATTTGTGCACTTCCTCAAGAGCCCTAAGAAGTATGAGGAGCTAGGAGCAAAGATTCCAAAAGGTGCTCTTTTGGTTGGTCCTCCAGGAACTGGAAAGACCCTTCTAGCAAAGGCAACTGCTGGGGAATCTGGTGTACCTTTTCTATCAATATCTGGTTCAGATTTCATGGAGATGTTTGTTGGTGTTGGACCATCCAGGGTGAGAAACTTGTTTCAAGAAGCAAGGCAGTGTGCTCCCAGTATCATTTTCATTGATGAGATTGACGCGATTGGGAGAGCCAGGGGGCGTGGTGGGTTCTCCGGCTCCAATGACGAACGGGAAAGTACCCTTAATCAGTTGCTTGTAGAAATGGATGGCTTTGGAACTACTGCTGGAGTTGTTGTACTTGCTGGTACAAATCGGCCTGATATTTTAGACAAAGCTCTGTTGAGGCCTGGCCGATTTGACCGCCAAATTTCCATTGACAAACCTGATATTAAAGGCCGAGACCAGATATTTCAAATATATTTGAAAAAGATTAAACTTGATCATGAGCCATCATATTACTCTCAAAGGCTTGCAGCTCTTACTCCTGGATTTGCTGGAGCAGACATTGCAAATGTTTGCAATGAAGCTGCTCTAATTGCTGCAAGGAGTGATGGATTACTGGTTACAATGGAACATTTTGAGGCAGCTGTAGATCGAGTCATTGGTGGTTTGGAGAAGAAGAACAAGGTAAATCTTCTTTATTTGCTGCGTTTGAGCTGTCTGAGGTAATTTAGCTAAGAGGATTCTCCCGCATCTAGAGTCCCAGTTGCGGGCGAGGATCCTTAATTGGCAGAATAATGGTGATTCTTTTTGTATTCCTCTTGTTTTGAGAGCTATAATGATCAATTTTGATGTTCCTGCTTTGTCAAATCAGGTAATAAGCAAACTTGAACGCAGAACGGTTGCTTATCATGAATCAGGTCATGCTGTTGCTGGCTGGTTTTTGGAACATGCAGAACCACTTTTGAAAGTGACAATTGTCCCACGAGGAACAGCTGCTCTGGGGTTTGCCCAGTATGTTCCAAATGAAAACCTGCTCTTCACCAAGGAGCAACTCTTTGATATGACCTGCATGACACTTGGTGGCCGAGCAGCAGAACAGGTATCTACAATGCTGTCTTTTCCACTACAGATAAGGTTGAATTGTGATATGCTCAAAATGAAATGAAATGCGGGTCCTTTCCGCATTGAACTGTTGCTTGCTAGTGCTTGTTTAAAACAACCCACATCCCTTCACATGCACCTTTTTTAAAGTTAAAACAGTTGGAATTGGATAAAAGGGAGAGGGAAACAAAAAAAAAATGGTAAATCGATGAACAACTCAGAATAATGCCCCCAGCTATGAAACTAATGCGTGGGAATTCTCATGGATGCAGGTTTTGTTGGGGAAAATCTCAACAGGAGCCCAAAATGACTTGGAAAAGGTGACAAAAATGACATACGCCCAAGTTGCAGTGTATGGCTTTAGTGACAAGGTTGGTCTCCTCTCTTTCCCACAAAAGGAGGACTCGTATGAGATGACCAAGCCCTACAGCAACGAGACAGGAGCTATTATTGACAGTGAAGTGCGTGAGTGGGTGGGCAAGGCATATGGCCATACATTACAACTTATAGAAAAACACAAGGAACAGGTGGCACAAATTGCAGAGTTGCTGCTCGAGAAGGAAGTTCTTCACCAGGAAGACTTGATTCGAGTTTTGGGCGAGCGGCCATTCAAATCAAGTGAGGTCTCAAATTATGACATATTTGTGCAAGGGTTTGAAGAGGAAGGGAAGAAAGTCGAAACCCCGGCAAGTAGTCCTACTGATGGGGATGAAGACCAATCATCACCCATAGGGGTTGTTCCGGCTTAACCGTGGGGACATTACTGCTTTTGTACAATGCAATTATTAATCCGTTTCCCTTTTTTATTAGGTAAATGAATTTTTTGTACACTGGCCATTTGTGATCCTTGTAATCTTTAATTAAAAAATTTCAGAAGAAAAACACCACCACCACCAAGCTACGTGCTGCTCCACCCCTGTTCATCACGGGAGAGGTAATAAATTGAAACGCTTGCCATTATGGAGGAGGACATCAAAGCTGGCGTCCTTGGATTGACATCTTGTACCTGTAGTTGAGAAATAAAAAGAAAATCTCATAAAATGGAGGGACCCTTGTCTTTCTAGAAGAGAGATCTTTTTTCTTTTTCATTGAGGTGTGTTCAAGGAATGCAGATGTTATTAAATGTCTAGATATTAACTATTGGAAAATGGTTGAGTTTACACAGAATCGAAGGCTTCTGAAGTTTTCCCTCTTGTAGTAGACAGCTGGCCAAGGCCTCCAGTACTGGTCAATTTGAGGCATGGAATAGTCTGAATTGTTGACCCTACTTCATCCGTCGTAATATTTTGTCAGTATCGTGCCTTTCTGAGCCAAAATCATGGTCTAGCTAGCAACAACCAGAAAAAAATAAAAAATTCCAGTACCGATTCTCTCTTTTTCGGGTCATGATTCTTGAATTGACAAACAGACGTTCGTTCAACCGTGTGTTTGAGTTGCTGTTGATCTTCACTGGTAATATACATTTCCTTGTTGAATCTTATACCGTTTACCACCCCGCGAGGTTCATATATTGATGAGAGACCTGTGAATTAGACATCGAATTAAGGCCCTTGACAACATTTCCTTGTAAACTCGAGGCTGTCTGGTGAGTTTTCAAATGGGATCTAGCTATACGATGCCCACCATGCTTATGTTTTCTATCATTTGCTAATTGAGAGGCCTCTTCTCCAAGATTATGATTTGATCCCCGCCTTTAAACACCCAGTATATAAAAAGGTATCGACGAGAGATGAGTAATGGGTTGCTCTTTTTTTTATAGCTACGCCATATCTACATAGCCAGGCTACGCATGGGCCACTCGATGAACATTTCATGCTCCATTGTTCTTCTTTCTCATGGCAACGTCATGTCCATATACCCCGAATGCAAGCTAGCCGAGCTACTACGCTAGCCAAGTCATGAGTTGTTGGCTGCGCTATGTCCACCTGGCTTATAAGTGTTTGTTGGTAACCTTGTGCCGGCTTGACTAGCATTTGCAGAGAGAGAAAACAGAGGAAACATAAACAAATCGTTAGAACTAGAAAGACTAAAATGGATCAAAGACGTGTGGGGTCTAAATTAACGAGACTTGAAAACGATACCTCACCCTATAATTATCAATACCTTTTTATATAAGAGAATTAATTAACTAATTCGGCTTATTAAGAAAATTGATAAAGAAAAAGGTAGTCTCTCTTCATGCATCATAGTAGTTTAATAAATTTATCAGGAAATTAAAGGGATTCGTTCCAAATAGTTATGCTAACGCGTATGAACACATTGAATTCCGCTTATATTTCCAATTTATCACCTCATAATCATATCACATATTTAATGTTTTTGATCATCAATACATACTCTTTTCTTATATAAGATATTAAAAAAAAAAAAAAAACTATCTTTTGAACTAGATTAACTCGTATCAAAGTCTTTCAAGCAGTTAAAAGATTTATTACTTCAGTTTTAGGATAAAAAATTTACAACTTCAATTTGAGCAGACGTCCGACTGATATAGGAGTGGTTAGAATCAGATACATAAATCGTTCACCTAATTAAAGTTTGGAAACTCATAGGCATCATCAAGATCAATAAAGGATTAGCATGCTTCATAATACCAAGTTCGATGATCACAATTGAATTTATTATATCATAGAGAAAGCATTTAAAGATGTTTTGTTTCGTGATCATATCGAATCATAACCTCTTCTATCGATCATCGCTGGAAATATTAATTATATCACCTCAATAGTCATCTTGAGATGTATTAATATAAACGACTAATATCCGAGAATCATGCACGAGATTTTGATGAGAAAGATCTTCCATATATAATGCGTATTGATTTGGAAGAAGGAATAATGATGTTTGAGACTTTTCTGTGAGTTTTCTTCGTTCGTAATGGAGTCAAAAAGAAGCTGCTGTGTTTTTTGAATTTACAAAAGCTGGTCGTGTTTTTGGTTTCTGGACGGTGGACCTGGTAAGAAAGACATGGAAGTCCCTGTTCTCTTCCCCGCACCATCATAAATATATGCCAAAGCCTTCGGCTTTCATCGCCATTGTCTCTGCTCTCTTTTCTGTCCCACCTCCTTCATTAATCTCACCATTCAAGCTCAACTCTCCTTTCAGGTATTTATTCCTAAATTTATCTTGCAACATTAATTGCATTTATATGCAAGGTTGATGTTTAGCATAAGGTGGAATGATGCATTGAATTCGTGCATGCCATGGACATTTTCAAAGCTACAAGGATACAATTTTCAAGTCTGATATATATATTTTTTGTATATATATTCGTCACCTGACAAGAGTTTTGAATGTGTCTCGTATGCTTGATGCATTAATGAAGTTAATTAGCTCTACAATTCTACGAAATCAATTCAAGATCGATGGCACGATATTTGTCAGATTAAGTAATTCTTTCCTGCCATTTTTTTTCCAGATTATCTTATCAAAATGGCATGCGAAGATCAGTGTCAGCAAGGTTTGAAACCAAAATATGACTGTCTTCTCTTTGGTAAGCAACCGGCCTCATTCAAGCCGACAATCTTTGACAGTTCATAATCCATAACCCATGTATTAACAAAATCCTCCCATGGAATTTGTCTTGTTTGTAGATGTTGATGATACGCTTTATCCTCGAAGTTCTGGTTTGTTGGAGGAAGTTACCGAGAATATTCAAGGTATATATAATGCCTACACCTTGACTCCTCGCCAAATATTTCTGCTTAATTAATTACAGCATATATTATAAATTACCTCTGCAAATCCATGTCCAGAATACATGGTTCAGAAGCTTGGTGTAGAAGAAACTGAAGCCTCTCAAATCAATGGTGTTCTGTACAAGAGTTATGGTACTTCCATGGCAGGCCTCAAGGTATGGCCTTGTTGTCCTTGAACAAGAACGAAACCATCTCGACAAACCTTTTACTAAATTCCAACCGATTTACTGATATTTTGCGGTTTCTTTCCTCTTTCCAGGCCATTGGTTATGATTTTGACAACGATGACTATCACAGGTACCGAATTAAATATCCCCATAGCTTGAGTTTTCTCTTACATAAAGTGGATTATTTCTATATAAATGATCTTACTTTCATTTTCATATTGTTTACAGATTTGTTCATGGGAGATTGCCATACGAGAGGCTAAAGCCTGACCATGTTCTAAGAAGTCTTCTGCTTAGCTTGCCAATTCGTAAAGTTGTAAGTTCTTCAGGCTACCTTCCAATCAAACACAAGGAGATAATCAACTACAAATTCAGCTTTCTTAGCTCTGATGATTTGTTTTTGGTTCTATGTAATAGATATTCTCAAATGCCGATAAAGCACATGTGGCTAAAGTTCTCAGCAGGCTCGGGCTGGATGATTGCTTTGATGGGGTTATATGCTTTGAGACT
Organism: Salix arbutifolia; assembly: GCA_025169955.1. Classification (NCBI taxonomy): domain Eukaryota; kingdom Viridiplantae; phylum Streptophyta; class Magnoliopsida; order Malpighiales; family Salicaceae; genus Salix; species Salix arbutifolia. The sequence continues at coordinate 4,381,059 of CM045910.1, read as the reverse complement.
CTTAATCCCTGTAATTATGAAGGCATCAATTCTTCTGATGAAAATGGAGTTCGGCGTCCCAGTTATACATCCAGAAGACAAATTCTTGACATAATTGAAAATCCTTGTCAGTCTGATTCTGTTTCTGTGCTTCAAGAAACTCCAGTTGTCTGCAAACCATTTGAAGATGCATTTGAGCAGGCCTTCAAGCTGGCCAACATCAATCCTCGAAAGACAGTAAGTACCATTTCAAAAGTACTCAGAATAAGTTCAGGTTATGTCTGATATGATTCTTGCAGATTGGTTTAAGTTGTTTTTCTTTTTTCTTTTTTGACTTGAAGGAAAGCTATAAACATGTTGTGCTAGAAATAATTTCTTTTATTTAAATCAAAAGGTTGTTACAAAATTGAGTCAAAATCTTTAATACTCAATCAAAATTTGAAATTTAACTTTCAACTTATGATCAGCTATCATTTATATTACTTTTTTATTTTTCAAAAAAGTTATTTTGAAGATTTTTTACCAGACATAATTTCTATTGGTATTGTAATGTAATTTCTATCGTTCGTCGTCTGTAACTCTATCAGCATTGTCCTTGCCGATAAAAACACCTATTGTAACTTATAGTCGTTTTAACTTTATTTTTCTCATGAGTTATTTATAAAAATAATTTTTAAACTATGATTTAAAGTCGGAATTCATGATTCAAAAATTATGCTGAACATGCTATTAATAATTCTCTCTTTAAACTAGATATCCAAAATATTTGGGGAATTACCTTAACATGTCATCGAGTTTCCATTCCATCTCCATATGTTTAATTACTTTCGATATATCTTAATATTTTAATTCATTCTTCAATCTATATTTTCAATAGATATTTTCATGCAAACCAATGAAAATATATCATGTGAGAGATTCGAATCTAACCTAATTTATTAAAAAAATGAATCCACTTTGCAATTTTTTTATAAGAATAAATCAAAACATAAGAATAGATTGGAAATAATTAAACTTACAAGAGGCTATATCTGGAATATAATGATATGTTGAGCTGATCATTCTCCAAATATTCCTTAATGATCAATATCTTTCATGCCATATGCATAAACAACACTACTGATACTGTATCTCTTTCTGGAGGTGTTCTTCGATGACAGCGTTCGTAATATAAAGACCGGGAAGCTAATGGGCCTGCACACTGTGCTGGTAAATCAAATTTCTTGAGTCATTCTTATCATGTTGTTTACCTTTTGCGATCTCAGAATTTTATGTTTTCATATATATATATATATATATATATATATATATATATATATATATATATTCTGACGAATCAGAAATACTACGTGTATATATAGGTGGGCACAGCCAGCAGAATAAATGGAGCTGATTATGCGCTAGAGAGCATTCATAACATGAAGGAAGCATTGTCGGACCTGTGGGAAGCAGAAGATAAGACAGAAGCTAGAAGCTTTGCAGGAAAGGTTTCCATGGAGACAACTGTGACTGCCTAGTTAGCTGATGAATTTGTATCTCTACTTATATATGATCATGATCATGATCATGATCATGATCATGATCAATAAAGCTTTATCAATTTATTTTTCTTTTCTACTGAGCACCTACTCAACTGTGTGGTCAATATGAATTCCACCGGTTCGTCATCGATATTTCTCGTTATTATGCCAAACGAAAACTGAAAAGAAAAGAAAAAAACCCTACTCATGTGAGCAGATTTGTAACAGATAAAATAAATCTATTCCAAGAATTTATTGGAATTCTAGTATCTCTTGATTTTCGCCATGGTAGTTATTTTATACTGTGTTTCAAAAACGTTTTTGAAAAAAAATATTTTTTTTATTTTTTATTTTAAATTAATTTTTTTGATGTTTTTAAATTATTTTGATATATTAATATTAAAAATAGTTTTTAAAAAATAAAAAATATATTATTATGATATTTTTTTTAAATACAAAATATTTTTAAAAACAACACAATTAAACATTTGTCAAGATGAAAATTTAGGACAGGACCGACAGATGGAGCAACATGAGTGCCAAAAAAACCACAATAAACATTCTATTTTTTTAATAATAACGATTTGACATAAAATATAAGAAAACAATGTTAATGTTGTTGGACCAAAACATACACATGAAATAACACAAATATACTTATTCTTGTAACTTTGTGATAAAAACAAATTTGATAGCTCAAAAAATCTCTTGAAAATTTGTTTGGCCTCACCCAAGAAAAAAAATTATTTTTTTAGGCAAAACTATATCTATATTTTTTTTTTTACACCTATTAGATGTATAAAAGTCTTTAAACAAGCCATCATATTTTCATCTAAATATTTCTCATCAACATTAATATATATGTCAAGGAAATTTCTCATTAACATTAATACATATATCATGAATATTTTCTCTTTAATACTATTAGAGCAATATTACACTTTAGCCTCTTCTCTCCATGAAAAGACTTTTGAACCATAAATAAACGATGAATTCTTGGAACAAAGGATCCATAGTTATTATTTTTCATTATATATTTATTTATGTAGTATCTCTTTGTAAAATGATTGTATTTTCTTTTAAAAATTACTGATTTAACCATTAAAGAGTCCCTAAATCCATTAAAAAATATCTTTTTGTAAGTATCAAACACCAACCACCTTGGTCACAAAAAATCAAATAGATTTCTAGAATCGAGAGATTAACCAAATATTTAAGTCAAAATCCTAGCCCCCAATCTACTTGGATTTTTTAGGATATTATCAATTGGCATTGTCTATGGGAATAAAGCAAAGAGTCATTTTATTCTTATTTCTCAAAAGCTCTTTTAATAACTAATGAAACCCCAACACAACAACAAATATGATAGCAAGTACATCTACGCCTACATCAATGATTAGTCAACAACTAAGCTAACAATTATGCCTAGGCTATGCCCCACGTGGCTATGCTAGCGGTTGGGCCCGTGGGGCTATGCTAGTAGTTGCATATGACTACAACCACAACGACCTCTTATGACTACACTCATGACTATGCCTATGGTTATGTGTTAAGGATTTGGCCATAAACTACTTATATGGTGGCTTGTACATATAAAAGGTGTCATTGAGATTTTGGGGGTTCTAATGAAAAACAAAAACTCATCAAACACTTATAAATTAGGATGGTAGACAAACCTCTTTGTTATAGTAGATATCTTTACCCATTTGAACTTTTATAGCCGTCAACTAAGAGCAATTTTTTAATCATGTCGAGTTGGCTACCTAAGGGTGGAGTCAAACCTTATTAACCATACAAGTCTTAGCACTCACTGCATCCCTACCCTTGGAAGAGGTTTTCACTAGTGCGATTGCACAATCTTCTTGAAAGAGGTTATATCTAGTGTAATAACACAACTCTCAAGAGATGGATTATAAAGGATCTTTAGAAATAAATGAATCATCTCATGATACATTATTCTTGATAAGAAATAATTTATTTTCAAATTAAAATAGTCTTATCTCTGACATGCATTTTCTATTTGCAAATATTCAAAGAGGGTTTCTAGACTCTTATACAACCCTCCTACTAAAGGTTTCTCTCTAACATGATTGCACTGCCTCTTTAGAAGAGTTTCTTCTTAATGGAATTGCATAATGTCCTTGAAAAAGGTTCTCTCTAGTGCAACTACACAGTTTTTTTGGAAGAGGTTCTCTCTAGTATAATTGCACTTTTTTTTTGGAAGAGGTTATCCATTATATGATTGTACAATGTCTTTGATAGGGGTAGTTTTTAGTGTGTTAGCTCCACCCATCATGACAACTTGAGATATCCAACCTCAACAAAGCAACAATGCCCCTATACTATGACCATGTATATACCACAAAGGTTAATTGGAACCTAGATAACTAATTACACTCTTCGGATAGGCTCATAAACCTTATGCCATCTCCAAGGATGATATTAAATCTCTTATTCTTAGGTTTGATCTCTCTTTAGTGGAGGGATTTTACACCCCATATCATCATTAGGGAGGCCACATACCCCCGACTCTTAAAAATACAATAACTCTTCAAAGAAAAATCTAACTTGATCTTTATTGTGCAATAACATCACCCTTTTTATATTATTGATGCATACAAAAGCTAAAGATAACAATTCAACAATGAACACAAAATTATTTTATAGGTGAAAGGGGTTGCATATAACTACCCCAAATTAGCAAGTCTGTTTTATGAAAATAACATGAAACCTAAAAATAATAAGAAAAATCATAAAAATGCTAAAATCAGAGCTCTATTGCAAGATTTATAATATCTAAATATTTGACAGTTCACATAGCTATGTAGTGGTTATTATAAGGAAAATGGTCTCTATAATCTCTTGTAAAGTCCCAATCGGATAAATAATTATAGCCTTTTGAGTTGTTTTTCTAGTTTAGCATACCATACCCCTTTTTGAATTTAGACTTATCATAATGATTCATATATTCACTTAGATATTGTTTAAGTATAAGTTTCTTCTCTATGAGTTTCTTTATCTATTAGAAAACTTTTTCTAAGTATGGTTTTTCCCATGTTTTACCTCTACATACTTGGAGGTTCTTTTTTATATTACACACCTTTGCATATAAGTTTTATAGTATATTACTCGGGGTCTTCACTAAGCTTCTCATGAAAAAAAATCAACAAAATCATCTTACCTGATATTTTTATAAGTTTTTGCATATAAATATCATAAAGATTTGGGAGACTCCTAATGACCATAAATTTAAAGGCTACAAAACCTTTGTTTGGACAAAGCCAAGGAAAGGACCCGCCTCACTTTGGTAACAACTATATTTTGGATTCTATTATCTTGATCTGTTCTAAATAGCCATCATATTTTCATTCATATTAATACTATGGCATGAATATTTTTTATGAACATTAATACACATGTTAAAGATATTTTCCATCAACATTAATACATATTTCATTAATATTTTTCTTCTTTACTACTACAAGGGCAATATTATATTATATTTTAGCCTCTTCTCTTAAAAAAAAGACTTATGATATACAAATGAAAGATGAATTATTGGAAGAAAGGATTTGGAATCTCTTTTCTCCATTGCATATTTATTTGTAGAGTATTTCACTATAAAATTATTGTATTTTTTCTCAAAAAATTATTGACTTAACCACTAGAAAGTCTTCAAATTCATACAAAAATACACATTTTTATAGGTATCAGACACCAATTATCAGACATCTTAGTTAAAGTGAATGAAATGTATTTTTAGAACCAAGAGATTAACTAATTATCAAAGATATAAGTATTGCCTACTTGGATGTTTTGGAACATTACCATTATGCATTCAATACTTTTTTTAATTGAAATAGAATTTGAATTTAAAAGACTCAAGTATCCTTGATTATAATATGATAGAATATAATAATCATGCATTATCTTCATGATTTAGATAATGACCTCAAGTTTTTTGGAACATTATCACTATTTACTCAAAAAAAATATTTCCAAGTAAATTCAACAATCATGATTCTCTTTTCATTTATTATTTCTGACCTCGCGTCAAATTAAATGAAAAATCCTAGTTTTTTTTTTTAAATAGTAGATTTGAGAATTTATTTATTTATGCAATTAAAGCATTACAATTGAAACAATATCTTTTAATATCTTATAGCCCACTTTGCTCATGTGATCTTGCACGTCATAATTTTTCAATTAAAATGATTATAATATCTCTGAATCGATCGTTATGCCAAAATGGATATTGATATTTAGGGTTTCAATTATTTAATTATGAAGGTTTTGAAAATCACAAATGATGATATCAATTTTAACGGAAACCATCGATGACTTCCTTTTATTATTGCACATGTTTTTCTCATCCTTCTAGTTGTTGTTGGCAAAATTGAAAAATACGTATGCAAATTGCATGCACTTATGTCATTAAACTTGGATGTTAAAAATCAGGTCTCAAATAAAAATTAATTGGACGAAAATTAAGAGTTTAGTGAGAGTTTTGGATTGTTCGAGCATCTATATTTAAAAGGTATTCGAGAAAATAATAGCAGTTATTATTAAAGTGTTTTTTTATTTAAAAATATATTTAATTTTTTTTTAATTTTTTAATATTATTATATTAAAATATTTTAAAAATAAAACTTGTAAAAGAAGAGAGAGAAAATTAAGACAGGAATGTAAGGAAAGATGTTGTAAAACGCGTGCAAATGTCATCGAAGAAAACAAAATCAAAACTGGCTAAAGACTAACGATAGCAGTAGTTGCTGGTGACAGTCATAAGACAAGTCTAATGTGACGTTCTTGATTCTTCTATAGTGACATGACTAGTAGCCTGTTTGGCGTAGCGGTTGCTGTTGTGGTTGAGGTTGAAAAAAAACAGTTTTATGAAAAGCGTTTTTAGTTGCGGTTCATAATTGAAATTTTAGTGTTTGGTTAAAACTGTGGTTGATATTGAGTTTAATGAAAAGCAGTTTCGTGTGTTTGGTTACCATGATTTTTATATTGCTGTCAACTGTTGAAATTACTTTAAAGAACACACACACACACACATATATATATATATAATGTTTTTTAAATATTGTAGATTAATAATCATAAAAATAAAATATAATTAATAATACAAATAAATTAGACACTTGGTTTTATTCTCTCTTCAAACTATTTGCAATTCCATCACGAACTAAATCCATACATGAATGCGCATACATTTCCTGACTATTTGATAGATGAACATATGGTAAAATATCTTCAGGAACAAAATTAGGATTGCGATCATATTCGGTAAAAATCATATCATCTTGTGATCTTCTTCGAATATAGTTATGTAGTGTCATTGATGCAATCACAATCTTCACTTGTGTTTTGTATGGATAAGCAGACATGTTTTGTAAAATTCATCACCTCAGTTTCCATACGTCAAATGAACGTCCTATCATGTTACGTAGTGATGAGTGTGCACGATTAAAAACTTTTCAACAATATAATTATTAATTTTATATATAATTTTTTACTCTCTTATTGAGGTATTTTTTAATAAAAACAAAAACAAATATGTTTAATATAGTTACATTATTTTCAATATATATATATATTCTACTATTTATAATTATATATATATATACACCCCAATTTCCCCCCCCCCCTCCGATATATATATATATAAACACACACACACACACCCCAATCTCTCCCCCTCCCACCGACAACATATATAACTAGATAATTGCCCGCGCGTTGCCGCGGGTAGTTTTTTTGTATATAATTTAACACAATTAAATCTACAATGATATATTTATATGATATAAGTAAATAAAAATTATAGATTAAAAGATAAAATATTTAAATTTTTGAGTTGAGCTTGTCACGTAAGCATAGATTACATCTTGTAGAATATAGGTATTGCGTCATAAACGATCATAAAAGAGCGCGCACTAACATTAGAAAAAAGAGCAAAATATTTGAATAAGAAAAAAAAATGACTGAAATCATTATTGTGCAGATAATAAAATTATTAAAATCAATTAATAGAAAGAGCAAAAAAACAAAAAAAAAGGAAAAGGAAGCATATTAATTTAAAATATTATAACAATAGCAATATCAGAGTCTTAACATCTCAAATTATTATTGCCGCTAGAATAAAAACAACAAAAATTATTAAATTATACCAAGGGTAAAAAATGAAAAGCATGAACAAAACAGGAAGCAAGAAAAACCAATTAAAAATTCTTATTCTTATTATGAAAGAATAAATCATCACTATTATTATAATAATAGAATACATAATCACTATTATTATAATATTAATAATAATCACTATTATTATAATATTATTATGTTAATAATGAAAGAAACAAAAATAAATGAAAGATTAAAAATATCCTAGCAACTTTAACAAAAGATAAAAATAAAAATAAAAATATTATAATGGCTATTACTGGCAAAAAAAAAATATCAAATTATCGGGAGAAAAAAAAAAGAGTAAGAATGTAAAATAATTAAATCATGATTATTATTATTATTATTATTATTGTGTTAAATACACTTATATGATTATTATTATTATTATTATTATTATTATTATTATTATTACTATCACTATTATTATTATTATTATTATTATTATTATTATTATTATTATTGTGTTAAATACACTTATATATATATGGACAAAAGTAGTGATTATTCTAGACATATTTAAAAAAAAAGCATAAGGACTTAAATGAAAATCAAATATCAAGGGCTTAAATTAAAAAATTAAAAGTCAAAGGGCTGAAATGCAAATTAAATTTATTCTCAATTGCAATCAGAGGACAAAATTGCAAAAATCGGAACTTGTGTACCGAATTCATTGAGTTATATACAGCCAATCCAAAAATTAAAAGTCGAAGGACCGAAGTGAAACTTTGACATTCAATTCATTGAAATCGGAGGACCCAATTGAACTAAATAAAAACTTATATAACAGAAATGAGGACCAAAAACCAAATTAAAAGTCGAGGGACTGAAGTGAAAAGTTAACAAATATGGGGGACTCTCCTGCACATTGATGTGCAGGAGAGAGAGAAACCTGGCCGGCGCCTTTAACCGGCCTCCGCCGCGCCCAAGGACATCTGGTGGCTACACGCACCACCGCGGGAGGAAGAACAGGAGGCGGCGCATCGTTCTGGCCGCCGGTAGACACTCTCCGGACACAGGAGGAGCACGCATGCGCCGCTTTAAGAGGGCGTGAGGCGCAAAACCGGATGGCGCGTGCGCCGCACGCCCTCCCAGACACGGAATAAAAAATTAAAAAAATAGGGTCAATTACCATTCTAACCCTGCACCCAATTAAGTGTTTTTGTCTTATTAGGGGCTAAAACCGTATTTAGCCATTTCAGAAAATGATAAAAAATTCCGAAGTTGCGGCGGACCGGACCGGACCAGTCCGGCCGCGCGCAATGACGCCGGTGCCCCTCAGCCGAAAGCCTGATTTTGTCTTATTATCGGGGACTAAATCGTCAATACACTGTTCACAAATGAATATTTTAAAAAAAATAGAAAATTAAAAGGAAAAACCGAATTTGCCCCCGCATGCCAGCCCCTTTTCCCCGCGCGCCCGAGGCCAATTTCGGGCGTGCAGTGTCACAATCCACAGTGTTTTGTGAGAGTGTGAACAGTGCACAACCCTACGCCGATTATATGTTTTGTAATTATAATTATAATTATAATTATAATTATATATATATATACACACCCACACACACGTAGTAGCTTTATTCTTTATTCCTTAATTTTGTTCAATTCTTTGAAATTCTGGACAAGAAAAGTAGTAGCTTTTTGTGGGTGTCGAAGCAGGCGTTCTTTGTTCTTCATTTCTGGGCTGGATTTGTTGTTCGAGAACATGGTGATTTTCTGCAGATCACGCAAATTTTACAATAAAAGTAGTTTGCAAAGCTTGAAATTCTTTGAAATCGTGGCTTTGTCTTGCTTCCTCTTCTTCTCTCTCACTTGCGCGTTTAATAATGATGGGTTTTTGGTGAACCATGGTGGTGGTGGCAAAGCTTGAAATTTGATATGGTTGTTGCGGCGGCCATGGCTGATGAGTTTTTTGGTGAACCATGGTGGTGGTAGCAAAGCTTGAAATTTGATATGGTTGTTGTGGTGGCCATGGCTGATGAGTTTTTTGATGAACGTGTGTGTGGGAGGTGAGGGAGAACAGAGGCATAGATGAGGGAGGAGATGCAGAGAGGCAGAGATGAGGGAGGAGTTGCAGAGAGATGAGGATAAGGGAGGAGATGCAGAGGGTCAAGGGACTCATCTGTGTTCTTGCAAAACCATGGGTGCTCTGCGTTTAACCGAGGGCCGCAGAAGCAAAAGCATCTCTCAGATGCTTTTGCGTCTACGGCAGATTTGATATAAAAATTGTGGGACCCACCATCAAAAAATGTTACATTGTTTGGTTATTATTGTGTTTGGCTCCGCGTTTTCCTTCAACCACAGGTACAAACGCGGAGCCAAACACCCACTAGATCGTTCATCCTTAAATCATTTTTTTTAACTTACATAATAAATATTCAATTATTTTTAATATTTTCTTAGTAAAAAATAAATTATTTAGAGATTCACATTATATAACTCGATAACTTAATAAATTTAAAAATAATTAGTAAAAATATGATTTAATTTGTAATAATTCAAAACAATATTCTTTTTTTTAAAATAATATTAAAATAACAATATATTAAATTGATCTAGGTTAATTCAGACTAACTTGTCAAATATAGTATTCGAATCACTTGACAATGATAACTTTTTTTAAAACAAATTGTAAAGTCTAATTTTTTATCTATTCAACATTAAAACATAAAATAAAATAAAAAAAGATAAAAATAGCTTGAGTCAATAAAATTAACCCGCGAGCTGATATAATCTCATGAAAAACAAGTTAAAATAAATTACTAATCCTAATTTTCAATTAACGAAATTATAAAGATTATTAATTGTTTCAAAGATAGATCAAAAAACATTCTACCGAAGCTCATTCTCAGTGATTATCTATAATTTTGATTAATTAAACCACAAGCTCGCCGCGCAGCAACAACAAAACACATGAAAAAAGGAGTCATTACCAGCAACATACCATGTCAACCGACCACAAACAATCTAAGCCCTCAAGATATTTTATAGAGAAATGTCAAAATTCAAACAAAAAAAATTAGTAGGGAAAAAAACAAAACCAAGTTCATATCATCATTCAAAACCAAAACAGCTCATTCTTGTCCAAAAATTTAAGACAGTCAGATTTACGTAGAAAAATTAGCAAATAAATGAAAGGGGGAATCTTGGATCAAAACATTTAATGCTGGGCAACGATGAAAATTGGGTGATCTGCGAAAGAGAGACCAGTCGGTGAAAGAAGAGGATGAAGAAGAAGAAGAAGAGACGATGCTTTGCTCTCTCTGGCATTTGTGAGTTTAGAGTTCTTTCGCACTCAAAAAATCCTAATAAAATCGGACATTCCTTTTGGGTTAGCCCATTTAAAATGATTGGGCTGGGCCAAACCAAGACCAGGACCAGAAGGGAAGAGCTTGATTTGATGCCCTAAAAATTATCGGATCGTTTTCTACGACTCGAGATTTTTTTTTGCTTTCTTTGCTCTCACACAGGTTCAGCGAGGGAGACGGAGAAGGAGAGGAAGCTTGTAAGCTTATTGTTTATGCTGTCTTGAAAGAGAACTCAACAGGGAAAATATGGCGAAGCGGGAGCTCTCCAGCACTTTGAAGAACTTGAAGGTAATAAAACCTTTCTGTTATAATAAAAACTAATTCATATTTATTTTTTGTGATTTGAATTGGGTTTAGCTTAAACCAAGCTTTGCTTTGTTTGTATCAGAATCTGGTTTAACTGTTTTGTGAAATATGAATTAGTCAGTACTAAACTTGTTACATTTCGGGTTCTCTTTTGTTGGAATAATAGTTCATGCAAAGAGCTGTTCAGAGAGAGGAGAAAACTAAGAAACAAGAAGAAGAGGTCAAACCTGAAGGGAGTTTCTTTTCCCCTGGTATCATTAAGAAGTGGTAATTTTGAGCTGATGTACCTATATGTCATGTCTACATGTGCTATTTTTTGCCCTTGAATTCTAATTTGATGTGATTTATAGGGTATTGAGTTCATTTTGGTTTGTGCTTTTACTGGATATTTGCAAGCTTAAGCATAAACATATGGTGTTCGACTTTGGTTCCTCTTGTTATTCAAAGCTTATTTTATCTGTGGAAACTCTTGGAATGAATATGTGAATGAACGCAGAGCCTTTTAACCAAAATTTCTTAAAAAAAAAGATTTTCTTAGAAAAGTTTCTGGTTTTTTGGTTTCTGAATAGCGCTTGTCATTGGTAATATAAAGCACTGGCGAAGAACTTGAGACTTGAGCACCTCTATTTGTTAAATATATGCAACTGAGTCTTGAACTAGCATTTTGGATGTCCTTGTAATTTAACCAGGGTCCTTTATGTTATTGCTGAATCTCCTATGAGTTGGTGAATACTTACTGTCCAAGTTTAAAGGCTGCTATGTTGCAAATTGAGATCCCTAGGCTCTTAGCTGAGTACTGCAGATGTTAGCGAGTGACTCTTGATAACACTGATTTATGCTTGGAGGACGTCACTTAGATTGATGTTTTAAACATTTGCAGTGTAGTAGTAATGGAAGGCGATCCTCACCCAGGAGCAGTTTTAGGCCGGATGTCATTTCAAAGTTTCAATCCCTCTGTTGATGTGAGTATGAAGGTCAAGTGACCTGACAATTTTTATTCCATGAATAGTCACTTCCCAAGCTTCTCTTCTGTCATGTGCTCACTGCTATCCTCATGTCAAAACCATTTTCTTGGTAGAAACTAAATGAAGCAGCATCAAATGAAGCATCTGACGCATGTGCCTCTACTTCCAGCCATCAGAGTGGAAAAACAATTTTTAGGTGGGTAATTTGATTTTTCAATTTTTTGTTTGTTCTATCCTGATCATTGTTCTTCAGTGACTGTAAATTCTACAAAGTAGAGAAAAATAGTTGCTTTTGTGAATCTTATACCTGGATGGAAAAGAAAAGAAAATGTTTTGTTCCCAGGATGAGCAACTATCAGTTGATACAGGCTGTGCACGTGATGCCACTGGAGTGGTCAATTCATAACTTGGAATATCAATTCTAAAGTTTTATTTGTGATGCTGTAATGCAATAGATTAAAAATGTAGTGTCATAGCAAGATGGCACCACAAGACTTCTCTTAGTTATTTCAGATGGTAGATGTGATACGATCTGAATCGGGATTGTTTAGTTTGTTCTTCGCATTCACTTGCTAGTTTCCTTTGACTCTCTGATTGAAGGGGAGCTACAACAGTAAATAGCTGTAGTTTAAGGAGTGAGTAAACAGAGTGGTCAGACAATTAAATAAACAAATGGAAACAGATCATTGGCGATTTAATTATTTACAAAATAACTTGACTCTCAAACGTTGTAGATATTTCCCCCCCTCTAATTTGCATTTCATTCTCTCTTTATTTTCAGAGAAAATGAATCATCACCAGACAGAGTAGAGTGCTCAAACACTGCCAAAACAAGTTCTGAGGCAAATGGAGATCATAAAAGAAAACAATCCGAAGTAGCATCTGAAATACACCATCAAAACAAATCACCAAAAATGGTTCAAGATGGTCACCAATCATCATTGAATAGCAGTAAAGGTTCCTTCAAGCAGCCAAAGCGTGGTAAGCTGGACTGGAATGTTCTCAGACCAAAAAGTCAACACAATCAAAACAAAAGAGGGTGAGCATTTAGCTGGTCATTCCCTTGCTAAAAAATGAAATTTCTTGTCTCATTAATGTCTGGTTGAGCGTTTGTTTTTGTAACTGGGTGGATTCTTATTTAGTAAGTGTTGACTTATACAAAATGAATTAAGAGTTAGTGTAAACTTGTCATATCATTAATGGCCAGATTTTCATTTTGAGCCTTCTGATTTGTTGGTTTAAGGAGTTGCCTCCTCGCTCTCTAAATTAGTAAACATGAAGGCATGGATTATTTGTCGTTGTGCAGCCTTCTTTATTGTCATGTACATTCAATAAGTCACTGGTTGATTGGTGGTCTTTTCTTGCAAATGAAGTTGCATGTACCTCGTATACTTACAAATTGTTTGAAAATCACAAAGCTTTAGTATGCCAATGTCCTCCATTGTGATTCTGCCAAGCAAAATCTTTAATAATGAATGTCACTTGGGAGGAAACTAGGCAAAGCCATTTCGTTCTGGAAGGAGACCAAATAGGCATGTTCAAATTTCCCAGATAGACCGAAAGTGTTCATTCCAAAGATCACCAATAGCTATGCAATTGTCTCTCTTGGATACACCTTTATGAGCTACCTAGTTTTTGCCCCTTGGAAATTCTTTTGCTTTGGTATTTGTTGGGAATCAATCCGGGTGCCTATTTGGTACAGGAATAATTTTGGGGCTTACATGCTACAAGGTTTTCCCTGCTGCAGTATTACGGATCATTTTGATATAGAACGATGTAGAGGGAGCTTCCTTGGAACATTTGCATGTGTAATGATATGGAATTTCAGATGCGACTGGATCTCAAGAACCGTGATTCATGTACCGTTTGCTGCACAGCATGAACAAATACTGCGGAACAACTAGAGGAAAATATTGCAGAAAGCCAAAAAGTGAAGGGTCAAATCTTTTTTCTGCATTAATTTCCATGTATCCAACTCCAAAGTAAAGTTGTCGCCTCCCTCCAAGCTCTAGCTTGTGTCTTCTCGGCGAATGCCCAGTCTCTCGATGAACAGTCAGCTCTCCCTTCTATTTAGGTTCTTCTAGAAACCCGGTAAGAAGCAGTTTTCCTTTGATTTGCTCTTAAGCGGTGTTAGTAGCTAATGAAGACCAAGGAAACTATCCCCTCTTTGGTCGGTTCTATGCTTCCCGAGTCCACATTCCCTTCTTTAGGATTGAATAGAGTAAGGGTTGCCTTTCAAAAGGGCTCAAACAGCGACCTCCCCCTCATGGCAGGAAAGGCTATTAGACAAGGTTTTCACACTTCTCTATGATACATGTCTAGCGTCGCCTCTGTTCTGCTCTGCTTGCCTTCTCTTTTTATGATTGTGGTAGTCCTTCCACTTTTCCTAGATTGACAAGTCAAAATAGGAAGTCTCTCCGGTTGTATCGGAATTCGGGTCATCACCGGGTTCCACTAATGGTGTCTCTGGATTTGGATCCGTATGCAAATCATTACGTGACCGGCTCATATGATGAAAGAAATGGGACATTTCCCTGGACTTGGCTTGTGAAGGGTGTATTGTTGGTAATTACCACAGGAGGGTGCCCTTATCCTTAACATACTTTCCTTTCAAAATCTGCACCCAGAGTTTATCCGGTTGTGTTAATAAACCCCATCCTAGCTTCATGATAAGAGCCTCTTTCCTTAGCTTTCCTAATACCTAGACCGCCGTTTTTTTTAGGCCCTGTCCCAACGCACCAAATGAGGCTTTTTTACACCTGATCCGAAAAGAAAAGCTCTGGTTTGCTTTTCAATCTCTTCACAAACCGTATAAGGACCTCCCTCCCCCCTGCCTGTTGATCGATCAAAGAAATATCCTTGCGCAGTCCCTTGTTGATCGAATGGCAATCCTTTGGACGACGCCGTTCTTGATCCTAATAAATAGAATAAGTACTACGCCGGGGCATACGCGCGCGGAAGGACCAACTTATATCCCTAGCAATACGTTACTTATTCTTCACGTTACACCTTATGCTACACCTTTATTTAGTTTCCAACCCTTTGTAAAGGCTCCAATCCCTGTTGACGTCTGTCATTCTCTTGAATGGGCATTGTAAGCTTTCAGGAAATTAGCAGCTAATGTATCTCTCATCTGCAATGGTTGTTTTTCTAACTGTTATCTCTCTCTCCCTCGCCGAGGTCCACACCAATTACTATGTTTCGGGCATGGCAATTTGGTGTTTGATTGACAAGGTTGCGCAGTAGAGTGATTAATTGAAAGAATTCTATTTCCAGTGCCACCCACCGTATGATTGAATGAGTTAACATAAGCGGCACAGACTTTTTTCAAGTATGAGAGCTGAAGTTTTTGACATATAGTTTCTGACAGGACACAAATGGTGTCAACTGAGAATTGGTAGTAAAGTTCAACGAAACAGTATCATTCTTTACTGTTTTTCTTTTTTCCAGTGTTCCCTGATCATTAACCACGGTTCTGTGCAAAAGAGTGCCAGATTAGAAAGCTAAACACAAGAAATAAAATGGAATTTTACAGAGGACTCCAAGGATTTTGAATGTATTTTGGCTAGAACAGGTACGTTACATTACATGAGACCAGTGTGAGGGTAAACCTATTAACAAAATCACTGCTAGGAATCATGGTATAAATCACATCAATACTAAAAATATCTGACGTTAAATTTAACATATATGATAATGGAGAACAACTTCTAGTAGGATAAAAAAAACCAGTAATTCTTAATAATTTTAAGCATTACTCCTGGACTGGTTTCCAGATTGACAGAGCATAGATTATTCTCCCCTTCCATCCCTGCAGCACCCACTGGCCATCGGCATCAACAACAAAATCTTTATCGTACTCTGATTTCACCACAGATCTAACATCCTTGAAAAGCTCTTTGTCCAATGGAAGTTGACTGAACCCGGCTCTTAGATTCCTAGACTGCCACTGCTTGTATGTCTCTGGCCTTTCGACTCTTGCTTTACCCTCACATGCTATCACATTGGTAATATCTCGTCCGTACTGCTCTTTTTCAAACAGCAGTCTGTGTTCATCTTTGCGAGACACAGTGGCCTCGAACATATCAAACAATGATGAAAAGTGGTAGAGTGCCTCTCGAAACCGAGTGACAAAGAACGGCGCATTGAAATTGCCATTTACAACCCCGTGGATAAACATGTCCGGTTTGATGTTGTTGATCAATTTCAGAACAGCATCCCTTGCACTGTTCTCCACAATTGTGTCGTCCGGGAGGTTCCTTAGACGATATAGACAGTTGACAACAACCTTCTCGTCTTTGTCAATTTTGAGATCCTCGTATCTGATGGTTTCCCATTTCTGTGCTATGGCAATATACTCAAAAGGGACTTTAAACCTCTCACAGTACCTTTCTAAGCGACGGCCTGTCTCCTCGACCCTTTCTGCAGGCCGGAAACCAGGTTGAGGAAGCTCAATTCCTGTGATACGTAGCTTGGGAGGTCCGCCAGGCCTCTCCGAGAGACGCTGGATCAGGCAAGGCCATTGAAAACCATAGAGAATACCAAAATCAATGATGTGTAGTCTTGTTGCTTTCTTTTCTAGTTTCAGAATTGTCCTGTTGGCAAAGAAATTAGACATCCTTTTGAACGGGCATGCTCTGACAAATACCTGGTAAGCTTTCAAGATGTCAGCTGCTGATGTTCTGGGGCTTACAAATAGTTCAAAAGGTGTCGCGGTGCCTGCTAATCGTGTATCGAGGGCATTAGCGAAGTAATGCGCCAATCTTTGGTTTGCATCGCCATGTGGAGAAGAGTGTTGCCTAATCTGCTGAAGTAGCTCACTTGCAGTCCTTTGATCACCAATTGCTACGGCTTGTGCGCATTGGATGAGGAGAGAGCTCGAATCCACAACTTCTCCTTTCTTTCCTCTCTTCTTTCCTCGTGCTGTTCTGCCATTAGACCCTTTTCTCTGATCATTCCCAGCTGCTCCATTTTGTGAATTTCCCAGAAGAGAACATGAAGTAGACTCATTTTGTCCAGCTGAACAAAGCAATACCTCATCGAGTAACTCCGACAGCTCAGAATCTGCAGGAGAAAGTGCATACTGCTTCTTGCTCCTCTCTTCTTCTAAACCATCACTGTCTTCGCGCTGATGATTTTTTCTTCCCCGTGAACTATTTGGTGAGTGGTCTCCCTCGTCCTTGTCCGGAGGGTTGGAGGAGTTGCTCTCTGAAGATACCATGAAATAATCATTACCTGAACGAAAACTGTCCGCATCTCCTCCCCCTTTGCTGAGCACCTCAAAAGGGTGCACCGGACTGTGGAGATCTGGTCCTAGAAGGGTTCTTTCGAGGGGGGGAACTGGAGAGGCTTGCGTTTGATATAACTCTAAATCAGATTGATCAAAAACCCAATCGGATTTTTCAACCAAGTTATTACCAGGTGGATAGCTGTTGCTGCTATCAATACCGCTCCTCCAAGTGAAACCATTACCCGGGCTTTCAAAATTTTGATCGAAACAAGAACGAATCTGATTCGACGAGTGGGGGTATTCCTGACCAAGGACATCATAGAAGGATTTCTCAGCAGCCTGGAGGGCTAAACAGTCCTGCAACATACAGGTCTTACCCTCCAAATCCTCCTCCAAAAGCACATCACTTATGAACTTGAGAGTAACATTATTGCTAGGACCATAACTTTCAGAGCTTGAATTTGAAGATGAAGATGACGATGCTGAGTCATTAGGAGGTTCAGGATTGGAAGAATTAAAAGAGGGATTTGGATCACTCATGGTATCGTTGAGTTTAAACCCATCAAAAATATTCCTATTTGAAGAGAAAGAAACCGAGGCATGGTCAAACATGAATCTGTTCAAGGAATTTGGGCATTCTTGTAAAAGGGTATCCATGAACAATATGAGGAAATTAATAGAAGACAAGACAAGAAACTTAACGGCTCAGGATCTAATCAAAAGCCAACAGTCCTGCAGAGGAATCAATAAAAAATCAACAGTCCTGCAGAAAAAAATCAAAAGATCGATATGCAGGCAAAGGATAGGCGTGGAAAACTGGAGTGTACCTGAGTGAAACCAAAGTATCTTTCTTCCTTAGCAGGAGTTCACACGCGTTTATTTAAAGGAAAATGGTGAGACTGAGTCATTTTTTTAATCTTAGAATACTGATTATTGAAGTTTCCAGGAAGGTGAGGTAAGAACGAAGAAGGGTCGACGCCGCCGCCACGTCAACACTAGATTTGTGTGTCAGAGATTAGTGTTAGACTGTTCCGAAAAGATAAGGGTTCTGCGCTTCATGGTAGAATCTGTTAAAACATATGATTTGGGGACCAGGTTATCAAGTGGTCCAAAGTTGGTTCTTGGTTTACAAGTGGGGTTCCTTTTATAATTACTAATGTTTGTCCAACAAGGCTTTGACTAGATCTATGAATGTGAAAGCGCTCTCTCTATTTTGTTCGAAAAATATTTTTGAAAAACTTTAAAAATATATATATTTTTATTTTTACTTGAAAATTAAAAAAAATAGTGTTTTTAGATCATTTTGATGTGCTGAAGTCAAAAATAATTTTAAATAAATAAACAAACATTTTTTTGATATATTTTTAAACAAAAAATATTTTTAAAAACAATCTTAATTATACTCTCAAATACCTAATTAGTATTAGGTTTCTGAATTTTATTCAGACTCGAAAGCCAACGCTGTAGACACCGATGTTTTATGATGGACACCTTCTCTGCAATTTGTTATTTTCTACATGCAAATTGCTTATATGATACATGGAAGTATAGAGTAAAATATTTTCATGGTTTTATGAGATGGTATGTCCACTAATCATTAAAAAAGAAGAAGAAAACTACCATGTTGACGTTAGACAGAGGGGGGGGGGGGGGGACGACCATGTCCAACCGTGAGGGGTCCAGGCATTCCCGATGTTTGGATAATTTTACATTCTAGTCTAGAAATTTAAATGTTTTTAATTGCATCAATTTTATATGTTGACTTTCAAAAACCAAATTATTTTCTCAATTTCCTAAGTTTTTGGTCCTGCCCCGTAAAAATAAATATTGAATTTAAAGATTACAAGCACTGAAGCTTTAAGATTTTTAAATATATAAAGCGCAGAGGGTATAATGCTTGATGAACAAACAAGCAAGTATTGGTGTTCAAATCACTTTCCTCGGTGAGATTCCGAGTAAATGGTCATTTTGAATATTTTTCTATCGATGAGTGGATTGAATATTCCTCCTCCGTCCACACCACTCTACTTTCTGACTTGTCACCCACGAGCACACCTCACGCCACCATCAAACTCACACGTGCGTGAGGGGAGTTGAGCACACGAGTCCACCCACAAACACACCGTTATCTTTTCTTTTCTTTTCTTTTTTGTTAATCCTGGAACTCCTCCATTTATTTTGTCATTGTGAGCATTGTACTTCATGATTGTTTTTCAATCCACATCCAGGTTGGTACTGGAGTCTGTATGTGAATTATTTTGGTTTTACGAGATAGATCGATGCTAATTTTATGATTATATATATATGTAGAGAGAGAGAGAGAGAATATAGATGTAAAAAAATTTATAAATTGGATATCTGGTTTGGGCTAGGTCGAAACAACAAGTTGTATTACCATCGATGATCAGACTCGAATAACAAGTGTCATATGTTTGCATGAGGTGTTAGGATTAAGAATTCACCATTTAGTTATTTTATTAAGGGTTGGTAGAAAACTCACATATATTGGTCTTATCAAAGGTTCAAAAAGAGTAAATGATTGGTTGTGGTTAGGGAAAGTGTTAGCACCTCCAATACTGTAGGTGAGGTCTCAGTATATGATTTATATTATTCTCTAACACCCCCCCTCAAGTGAAAGTTATTTGGGCTTGAAACTTGCACACAGGCCCACACTGCCTTGTGTTTGATTTTTATCAAATAGAATGGGGATAGTGAGATTCGAACTCATGACCGCTGAGTCAATAAGGCTCTGATACCATGTTAAGGAACCATCTCACCTAAAAGCTCAAGTTTGTAGGTGAGGTCTCAGTATATGATTTATATTATTCTCTAACAAATACACTCTACATGAAGTTGTTTTGCATGATTTTAATGTGGTCAAGAATGTGGTAGTTTTCTATTTAGTAATTAGTTTGTGGCTTAAATTTATTTGTTGAATAAATGACTTTTTTTAATTTGTTATGGGCTTATATACCCAAACAAATTTTCATTTGAAAAACATGTCCTTGTAGGTGCCATGATAGGATTCGCCTATGATTGATGAGTTTCTTTTATCTATAGTGATTAAATATATATCCAAGTAAAATTGATGAATATTTAGGATAATTCTAAAAATTTTAGAGTCACTTACTAATATTTTAAATACTAATCTATTTGTAGGTTCAATATTTATATCATAGTATTTACCTATAATTCTCATGATTTAAGAGAGAGTTATTGTTTTTTAAAATATTAGCTAAATTCTCATGGATTTAATAAATTAGTTACTAACACCTTGAAACATATGCAAAACTGATGTTAAAAAACATTTATTTTTGGTAAAATATGAATTATTTTTTGAGATATTTGGTCGTAAGCAACATGCAAAAAAAGTTATTTTAAAAAAAAATATATGTTTTAATATTTTCTATCATTTTAATATTTTTGCAAGGTCATGTTTGACAAAACTACTTTTAACTAAAAAGTAAAACTACTCAAACAGGTTTAAAGGAAGCTAAAAAAAAAAGCTTAACACATAAAAAGAGGGAAATCCAAACAAGTCTTTAAGGATAGGTCAAGTTGACCGTGTTGACTCGACTAGGTCAACAAGGTTGACTCAACAAGGTTGACTCAACAAGGTTGACTCAACAAAGTTGACCTGGTCGAGTTAACTCGAAAACAAACCAAAAACCAAAATGAATTAACTTTAACAAAAAAAACATAAAACTTTACAAAGAATTCTACCAAAACGGATCAAACTCCTAAAAATGAAGAACACAAATAACATTTAATGTAAAACTTAACAGTGGGGATGCCAATCTAGATTAGTTTTTGAGAAAAGAAAACATAGTTATGTTCACAATCAAGCACCAATAAAAAAAGCAAAGTTTTATAAGCATCAACTTTTACTCAAGAACACAATTTGACAAAAATGAGTTTCGATTCTAAACCAAAATCTACGATTAAAATCCTAAAATAGATTTTATTTATGCCAAACAACATATATTATCTAATGATAAGGGTCTATGAGCATGCATAAATCATAATTTAAACATAAAAGGCCTTAAATTAACACCTAAAGCAATGTTAAACGAATAAACAATAAAAAAACACCTTGAATTTACCCATAAATATAATAGTTGGACTAAAACTTAGAACAAGCTTCTTGGACCTGTAACCCAACCTTTTTAAGTTTCATTAAACACATCATCACTTTTTAGCATAATTAAAACAACATGGACTGAATAGAACAGAAAAAATAATCAAAATCATGCTTCAAAACCATATTATTAACTCAAAATTTATGGCATGCTAAGACAAATTAAGTTCTAAAATATACATTATACCACCTGCTAAGGCTAAACATAACTTAACGACCTAACAATATGTATAAATTAAACATCAAAACATTAACAACTACCAACCATAGTGGATAAATTCTAATCTAATTAATTATAGTATGTTAAAACCAAAATTCAAAAATATTAACACTTTACATTCAAACAAAGAAAATAATCAATTTAGCATGCCACAAGGACTTCACCGTTAAGGTCTCCAAGGATATACCTTCTCAACTTTGTAATTTTCAAGCAATGACTAGATTCCAACATTTTTTTCCTCCAAAATCAACACTAACCAAAATTCCTTTTTGTTTCATCTCTTTTCCTTAATAATTACCTTTGTCTTTTATAGGCTAAACTTATATCTCTAACAAATCAAAACCCTGCTGATTTTTTTTTATTTCAGACTTACATAGTTTTGTGACAAACTTGGAGGTCAATAAAAGGGTTTTTTAACCTTTTGATCTTGAGGAAATGATTTTCAATTATTGATAAAGGCCTTCAAGAGGGTTTTTAAGTATGAACACGAGAGGAGTTTAAGTGGTTTTATACAAGTCAATGTCTTAGTCAAGGCTGACTGATTTAGTTACTCTCATGGCTTTGTTTAAGCAACTTTAATATCATTGTTGTCTGAGACCATTTGAGCTTGATAAAGGAGGTTCATATCTTCCTATTGGATCTAATCTTGCTTAACTTGAAGTTTTGTAGCTCGTTATTTATTTTCTTAAAGGTGTCAACCTAATCAACATTTCACTTAAGCAAGTAATGAAAACTAATCACGGATAAAATGCTAAGATTATTAATAGAGAATATAGGACATGAATGTTTGATTTCAAAATAATAAGGCTGAATAAGGAATGATTCTACGTTGAGTGGTGGTTGTTAGAGACGTCACATTTGATGACTTGAAAATGTTTTCCTGATCAACCAAAATTCGAAGAAAAATGTTATTAAATTAACTTAGCTTATCAAATTCATCCAAGTTAATAAGTTGATTATCATAATTGTTTTGCTTTTTCAAAAATACTAGTATTGTCAGTATACTTTTTTACTATATTAGAAAAAATATTATATTGACTTATAGTTACCTATATAGTAAAACTCAAAAACTCATATCACCTCTCTCTTTTAAAAATTAAAAATTAGTAATAAGACTCAAACTTAATATATTAGGCCAAGGAATCTTACTCTTTATCACTTAAATGCATGCCCCTTTCAAGACCATGTTGAAGTCAACTCTTAGGATAGGAGGAACAAAAAAAAACAGAAAAACAAATCAAGTGAAAATTCATGACATATTTATCCACTAAGTATCACCAACTTATCAATTAAATTGGTAAAAAAAACCTTTTCTCAATTAATTTCTCTTCACTAAGGGTGTGTTTGGTATTGCTTTTGCTTTTGTGGTTGAGGTTTAAAAAAAACAGTTTCATGAAAAGCACTTTAGCTACGATTCAAAATAATTTTTAAAGTGTTTAGTTAAAACTGTGATTGAGTTTGAGGTTAATGAAAAGCAATTTTAAGTGTTTGGTTATCAAGCATTTCATGTTGCTTTCAACTTATGAAATTACTTTAAAATGTGTGTATGTGTGTGTATTGTTTTTTAAATATTTAATAATTATAATAATAAAATATAATTAATAATTCAAGTAAATTAGACACTTGTTTTTATTCTCCCATCAAAATAAAATATAATTTCATCACGAACTATAAATCCATACGTGAAGGCATCTGCGAACCCAGAACAACATATAGTAAAATATCATTTGAAACAAAATTAAAATTGCGAGGCAAAAATTATATTATGATCTCCTTCTAATATATTTATTTATATTTTAATTAATTTTTAGATTATTTTAATATTAAAAATATATTTTATATATGAAAATATAATAAATAATAAACTAAAAAATACCCCCCTCCCTGCAGCCCTCTCACACATAATAAATAATAAAAATACTCTTAGCCCCCCCCCCCCCCCCTCTCCTCACGAAACGCACGGAATGCAGTAATTTACAGCTTTCCGTGAAATGCAGGTTTTATTATTTTTGAGATGAGACCTACATGATTTTTTAACTTCTCTATATTAACTAAACACCCAAAACAACAATTTTTTCTACACCACCAATCTCACCTCACTCCCAAACACCCTCTAAGTCTGCTATCAACCCATAACAAAAAACATAAATATAATAAAATGATATTCATTTTTTTCTTCATAAGTTTTAGTTAAGAAATATAAAATATTCATTCTTAACTTAATTACTATATATGAAAGTACAATCGATCATTATTAAGAAGATGAATCAAACAAAAATAAGTTTCAACAGGTTCAAAATATTTTTAAACTAACAACTATATATTTTTAAATTCAATCTTATTTTTCTTGGAAAAATAGTTATTTTTCTTGGAAAAATAGTTATTTTTCTTCTTCTTTTTTTGATGCGAGGAAACCCTAGAAATCGCACTTTGTGAACCTAGTTGAACGAGTAAAACTTCAGTTGTCCCAAACTTTTAGAAGAGATGCATGTACTGACTTGAACTCGAAACTTACCGTACATATCACAAGCCTTCTATCATTACAACACGTTTTTTCGGGACGTTATTTCTCATACAGCACATAGTATTTATTGGTTTCAATAATTTGTTGCATATTTACTCAGGAATTCATTTGTTCATGGTTCATAATTCAGATTCCACAATCAAAACAACGAAATTATTCACTAATAGAAGACAATGAGGCATATTCAACGGGCTGGCCAATGACTTAGTATTGATGATATCAGATGCACAGAAAACCATTGAAAGAGAGGACTGTTATAGCTGCTCAACATAAAAGTATAAGCAATAAAGCATAGTTTTACTTGTGAAGAAGAAGAAAACATCATAGTTTTTATGGGGTTACTCCTGGACAGGTTTCCAGGCTGAAATAGCATGGAATATTTTCCCCTTCCATCCAAGAAGTAGCCATTGTCCATCCTCATCAACGATAAAATCTTTATGGTAATCGGGTTTAATGCTTTTCACTTTTTTTATGACGCTTTGATGTAATGGGATCTGCCTAAATCCAATCCTCAAACTCCTCATCTGCCATTGCTTGTATGTCTCTGGCCTTTCAATCCTTTCTGTACCCTCACATGCTACCACATTCATAGCATCCCTTCCAATCATTTCTCTCTCGAACACCAATCTTTCTTGATCTTCTCGAGGTGCATTAGCTTCGAGCATATCAAAATATGCAGAGTAATGGAACAATGCTTCGCGGAATCTTGTGACAAAGAAAGGCGCATTGAAAGAGCCATTACGCACTCCATGGAGGAATACATCTGGATTGATTCTCTTGATCAGTTTAAGAACAGCATCCCTAGGGCTGTTGTGTACCACAGTGTCGTCAGGCAAATTCTTCAATCTGTACATACAGTTGACAACAATCACCTCATCTCGATCTCTGTCAATCTTGAGATCCTCATATTGAATAGTTTCCCATTTCTGGGCTATGGCATTGTACTCGAACGGAACATTCATTCTGTCAGCCAATCTTTTTAAACGACGGCCAGTCTCTTCAATCCTTTCTGCAGGCCGAAAACCTGGCTGGGGAAGCTCGATTCCCGTAATTCGAATCCTGGGAGGTCCACCAGGCCTTAATGACTGACGATAGATAAAACAAGGCCATTGAAATCCATAGCTGATGCCAAAATCAATGATGTGCAAGCTTGTTGCCTTATCGGCTACTCTCGCAATTGTTCTGCTTCCACACAAGTTTGTCATCTTCCTGAAAGGACATATTGTAACATAAAGCTCATAAGCTTTCAGGATCTCAGCAGCTGTTGACGAATTCTGTGTAACATGTCCAGAAAGTAACATTCCAGTGCCGGCAAGGCGTGCCTCGAGGCCATTAGCGAAATAATGTGCCAATCTTTGATTTGCATCCCCAAAAGGAGAAGAATGTTGCCTAATCTGTTTCAATTTCGCACTTGCTGTCTTTCGATCACCGCTTCCAGCAGCTTCTGCACAAAGAATTAGCTGAGTCCACAGGTCTGCCTCTCTTTTATTAGCCAGTGAACTCATGCGCACACGAGATGCTGTTAGCTGCTCATCATGCAGAAACTTATTGTACGCTGCAATTCGTGAAATATCATGCAGAGGACATGGTATGGGCACTCCATTCTCAATACTGTGCAGAAAGGCATCATCGAGAAGCTCCAGGTGTGTGGAGTCTGAGATCGAATGTTGCTTCTTGCTCCTCCCTTCTTCTAAGTAGCCATTACTGTCATATTGATAATTTGATGAGTAGTTCTTTCCATTGTTCTGGATTCTGTCTGCTACCACCTCGTCCTCTGGCTCTGGAGGATCCGTTGCCTTCCTCATTGAAGAAAATTTCTCAGAGTGACTATATGGTAGGAGCTTGTCAGAATTTCCCGTTACACCATTGAACTGCCTAAAAGATTGCATTTCTGTATGAACATCCGGAATCACAAAGACGTTTTCAGGAGAGTAAAACGACTGTAAAACAGATGATTGACCGCTTCTAGCTGGAGAGAAATTTTCATCTGGGCTCTCAATGATTTGAGCCAAACAAGGAGGAAAGTGGTCCGAAGGTGGAGACTCTTCTCCGAGGACATCATAAAGAGACTTTTCAGCAGCTTGGAGAGCGAGACAGTCCTGTAGCATACAGGTTTTATCTCCCAGATCGTCTTCCATTAATATGTCATGTATGTACTTCAAAACAGCATGAGAGAAGTCATTCGTCTCACTGTTATATGCAGTGTCTTCATCTGAGCTAGACCCTAAAGAAGGATTCTCGGTAGGAGATTGTAAAATGATTGGAGAAGATGGTGGTTCCATGGAATCAATCACCATTAGAATGGAAATCAGATGTGCTCAAACCCTTATCCGATTATCGAACAAGAAAGAGGGAAAGGTGGAATGAATACAACTTATCTGGGATGACCTGATGAAATATGATTCTGAGAACACAAATTTTAGAACTGATGGGTAAGAAGCTAGATCAAGTAGATTGCAAGCTAGGAAATATTATGGGGAAATAATGATTGGGAATATTAGAAGTAATAGGGGAAAAAGAGGTGTTTTAGCACATATCAAATGGCATTTTACACGTTGCCTTCTCTAAAATGGGAAAAGGTTGTTTATTGAAAGCTAAATTGGAGGGCTTGGAGCCTAGTAATCTTTGTGGAAGAGACGAATAGGTACAGTAAAAACTAAATTTTAAAAACTAGCATATTCATGGAGATATTTTACAAATTTATTTTTTAAAACATAATCATCAATGCAACTATATAAAACTTTGAGGATTGCTTTAACTTACACAAGGCTTTGTTCAATTTTAAAACCATATCTTTAATCCCCGCACTTCATATCCCATAAGTTGCTTAATATAAATCTTCTCCTCAAGAAGGTCACTTAGAAACTTTAATTCGACATTTATTTGATGGATTTTTCATCATAATCAATCCCTTGCTTTTAACTATAGTCATTTGTCACTAATCTTGTCTTATATCTCTTACTTCTCATTTGACTTTTTTTTTAGATCCACTTGACATCTATTGGTTTTTTCTCTTAGTCTAAAAACCAATTTTCATATGTCATTTTTCTTAATTGATACAATATTCTCATTCATAACAAACTAGTTTCTTCAAACACAAGAGAATCACATATAGCAAGGTAATAATACAGTGTTACATCATTATCAATATGATTAGTTATCTTATATATATCATCAAGGCTCATCAACTCTTTTGGTAGACTTGGCGGGCTATCACTACTTGAACTCCCACTAGAAAAAGAAGATGACGTTAAGTTCATTGGTATTTATAAAGGTGTAACTAGTTTTTGATGATCTTCATATCCCTCATCCTCTTCAACAAGAACTTGTAAAAAAATCATTTTTCTCATTATGATCTACCTTCCACTCTCATACTTCTTTTTTATTGAACTCAACATCTCTAGTAATGACTATATTTTCTTCATTAGGGTAGTAAAGTTTGTATCCCTTGGACTTTTGATCATAGCCTATAAAAATCATCATTTTGCTAATATCATCTAGTTTGGTCCTTACTTTGTCATCTACATGTACATAGCCAATGCCCCTAAAAAACTTTCAAATAAGTAACATTTGACTTTTCTTCACTCCATGCCTTTTTTGTAGTCATGTTATTCAAGCCTTTAGTAGAATATTTATTTGACAAGTAGACAACATAATTTATAGTTTCAACCTAAAACTTTTTAGAAATCTCCTTAGTTTTAAGCATGTTTTTTACCATGTTACCGATTTTTATATTTTTTCTCTCCATCACTCATTTTATTGTGGTGATCTAGACATTGTTAGGAGTTTTTTTATGTCATGATTTTCACTAAACTCCTTAAATTCATTACAACAAAATTCACCCCGTATCCATCCTAAGTGATTTATAGTACAACCATTTTGTTTTCAGTATACTTTAAACTTGTTAAAATAATTAAATATATTATATATTTTTTAAAAGATATACACATGTTTTTATACTATAATCATAAATAAAAGTAGAAAGTACAAGTTTCTACCTAATGAGCATGGATAGATGGAACCACAAACACATGTATGTATCTTTTAAAGAGGTTGACTTGCTTTTGATGTAGATTTTTTAGAAAGATCTTGTGGAATTGTTTGCTCACTAACATCTTTCATATAGTTAATTTAGATTTTCAATAGATGATAAACCTCTCAACATCTCCTTTTATGTCATCATCTTCAAGCTATCAAAGTTTACACGTCAAAACCAAGTCTCATCCTTCACATATACTTTTGGGAATTTAGGCACATGTGTCTATATGTTTAGCAAGAACATTCAATTATTTGTCACGGTTACCTTTGTAATCATAGCTTCATGATTATCCAATTATTGAACTAGAAAGAGGAAAATGTGGAATGAATCAACCTTATCTGTGATGACCTAATGAAATATGATTATGAGAACATAAATTTTAGAACTGATGGGTAAGAAGCTAGATCAAGTAGATTGCAAGTGCTAGGAAATATTATGGGGATATAAAGATTGGGAGGATTAGAAGTAATAGGGAAAAAGAGGTGTTTTAGCACATATCAAAGAAAAATGGCATTTTACACTATACCTTCTCTAAAATGGGAAAAAAAATGTTTGTTGAAAGCAAAACTAGAGGGCTTAGAGCCTATTTCCTAAGCAGTAACCTTAGTGGAAGAGAAGGATAGGTACAATAAAAACTAACTTTTAAAAAATAGCATATTTATGGAGATATTTAACAAATTTATTTAAAAAAAAATAGTCATCAATGTGATTGTATAAAACCCTTGAGGGTTGCTTTAACTCGCACAGAGCTTTGTTCAATTTTAAAACCATATCTTCAGTCCCTTCACTTCATATCACATAAGTTGTTTAATATAAATCTTCTCCTCAATAAGGTCATTTAGAAACTTTAATTCGACATTTATTTCATAGATTTTTCATCTATGTTGAGTAGTTGTAGCAAAGTCTGAAACATAAAATGCAAAAACGTTTTAACAATTAATTCATAAAGTCTCTTAGATATGTCAAACTCATAAAAAATAACTTTTATTAAACTCAAATAAACTCCAAACACATTAAAAGGTATAGTGTAAAAATAAAAACATGTGTATATTTTGTACTTATTATTAATCGATTTATTTATTCAGTCAACTGATTAACCTATTGAGGCTACTTTAATATCCTCTTTGAAATCTTCCTCCTCTTCATTTGCCTTTGTCATGTTCTTTACCTCATTGAGTATATATCCATAACCATCTTTTGTATATAATTTTAATAATAATACTTGTGCATCTATGTCTCGTCAACTATTTCTTCATGGGCTTGTAGTTTTTCCATGAAATTTTGAATTGTATGAAAGTCTATATTTTGTGACTTGTTTATTACAACCACAACATAATGGAACTTCTTTTGTAGTAAGTGTATTATCTTTTTTACCACATATGTCTCTTTCATCTTCTCCTCATATCTCTTTATTTGATTGTATATCGACAATACTCTAGCAAAGTAATCTAAAAATATTCTCTGATTCAAGCATGTATAACTTTTTATAGTCATATTATAGCTTTTATTTACTTCCCTTTCTTATATTTTCAGCTTTTTGGTTTAATTGTTGTAAAACTTTCCATTGTTACTTGGCAATGGTGGTGTTGGACACTATCTCAAAACTATCAATATCTAGATAATGATGGATGATTGTGAGTGTTTGTTGAGCTTTCATTTAGGCCTTTTACATGATCTCCTTTTAGGCTAAAATCAATGTTACTCCTCTCATAATCTCTTCAAAATCTTTTTTAACTGTTTCTCAAACATCTTAAGAACCTAATCAAACTTTTACTCTAATACACTGAGTCTTATAACTATCTTTTGTTAAAAAGGATATTGAAATGGAAAGTTTGAATTGATCATCTCAAATAATCAAGCACAAACTCTAATACCACTTGTTAAAAGAGAATAATATGTGCGGTAGAAACTAAATTTAAAAAATAAAGTTAAGGAACAAAGAAAATTCAAGAAGAATCATATTTTTTTAAAAATACACATTATGAACTCTTATTTATATATTTCCATGTTTATGAATTATGTACATTAATACAAGTCTATTTATAGACATTAAATCTTAGACAATTAAAGAATTAAACTAGTAGGAAAAAAAAATCAAAGTTTGATAAGAACAAGCATTCAGCCGATTGAATTAATCAATTATCTTTTAACTAGAAAATCAATTCACTTAAATCAACCGGTCAATGTATCCTCATCCCAAAAAAAAAAAGTTCCTAGAAAGTCAAATATCAAATTTAATTTTCAGCAAGCCTGAATTGTCCACCGCGCTTTAGTTTTGATCGAGTGGCATGTATGACTCCACAAGACTTGAATTATGATGCACGAGAGATTTGGACTGTCTTGTCCACCGCCAAATTCGGGTGGCATATATATATATATATATATATATATATATATATATATTTGTCGTATTACTGGTCCCATAATTCTGACCAATCATGTAAGCATTCAATTCAACAAAATCGACAGAATCTTTGTTTGATTAATGGCAGGATTCCGCCATGTTCTATGTTTTAATTATTAAATCATTAGAAAAAGGGAAATTGTTTGATCATGACAAGCACATTTAAGACAAAAACAAAGTTTGAATCGCATCCTGTGTCTCTTGGACAAATGAATGGGCAGCCCTGTTCATTCTTTCTTAAAATTTATATGCTGGAGTTTCTTGTAAAACAAATAACAATAACACTTTTTTTCGAGAATATTTCAAACGGAATTTGAGTAACATCACTTCTTTTTTCTGAAACTACCGATGATATTATTCAGGGCTGTCGGCTTTCGATAATCATGGTGATTTCGAAGAAAGTTTGATTGAGATTGTTTTTTAATGTATTTTTTATTTAGAAAAGTTTTAAAATGATATATTTTTTATTTTAAAAAAAATTATTTTTAACATTAACAAATCAAAATGATCTAAAAATATTAAAAAAAACTTAATTTAAAAAAAATATTTATTTTCAAAAATATTTTTAAAATACATAGTCAAATAAACACTTCAACTTCACGACTTTTCAAAGGAAAAAAAAAGACTCTCTGGACTAGTCAATGGGAATCAACTACCTTCTACACGAGTTTTTTTCAAAAAAATAAAAATAGCCTAATTAATAATATTATTATAATGTATTTTTAAACAAAAAAAAAATTAAAAAAATAATAACTATTACAATAGTAAACCCTATTTAAATCATTAAAGGGAGTAACACTCCCGCTTATGTTGTAGAAGCAAAGTTGTTAATTCCGTTTTGGTTGGTGCTTCATTTTTTCAATTGAAATGAAATATTTCAGTTTCAAAGTGTTTCGCCGTTTCTTTTCAGGGTTATACTATTTATGAATGTGTGTGTGTGTGTGTATAATTAAATATATTAATTCAAAATAAAACTAGTTCAAATTCAAAAATAAAATTATTTAAAATTGTGCAATTTAATCTAAAAAACACAATAAAATAATTTTTCCGAATAAAATTATGAACATGTATAATATTATAAAAATGTCATCACCTATCTGACAAGGTCATTACACTCTCTGATTGCTCAGAAATTTTAATATGATATATATAAATATATCAAAAGACTCCCTGTAAAATTTTATCTCAATCTAACGGTCGGATTAAGAGATATGATTGATATTTTAAAATTATTTATTATTTAAAAAAATATTATTTAACAGAAACGGAACACGCAGAATAAAACCAAAACATTTTAATTAAAATTTGGATGAAATTTCTGGAACACCAAAATTTTAAACAAAACAAAATTAACAACAACGGGTAGAAGCACCCAAGAGAAGAAATGGGAAAATGAGGCTGTACCGCTGTAGGAGGTTGATTTGCTCGCAATAATGTAACCCTTTGTATTTTTTTAGGGATGGCGCTCGCAACCATTTAAATATAATATATTGTTAAAATAAATTATTTTTTAAAGCGTGTTAATTTGTTTATATATATACATATATAATTATATTATTTTATTATAAAAAAGAACCTCCTAGTACAATCTCGAAATGACCCGGCCGCCAGTCTCCAAGTCCCGCGTAGAACAATCTCAAAATGACTGGAGCCGCCAGTCTCCTTCTGTCCTCGTCATTTTCTGTGCTATCTGGAGAATGGCCCGTGGTATCAGTTTGACTTTTCATTACTTTTTCATCCCTTCCAGCCCTAGCCACAGTAGGATGTTAGTATGAAAATATAATTTTAGTATGAATTTTATATTAAAAATATTCTAATAAAAATTTGTGAGGCTAATTAGTCGGGGCAAACGATAGATAGGTTAAATATAAATGAAACATGTTACAAATGAATATTAAAAAGATTTATTGTTTCATCTAATTTCAGATTATAATATATTTTAAATTAACTTAAGATATAAGAGTCTATAATTTCTAAAACAAATTGAGACCAAATAGTACCATTTCTTTACTTTATTAAACTATGGTTTGCTTGACATTGCATTTTAAAAATATTTAAAATAAATTTATTTTAAATTAAAAAAATTAATATTTTTAGATTATTTTATGTGCTGATATCAAAAATAATTTTAATGTATTTTGAACAAAAACACTTTAAAAAACAACATCAATCACATTCTCATACACAAATGCAAATATTTTCAAATTTCAATTAACCAACCCACGATTACAAGTTTAATGAGCAGGCATCCCTTTACTAAACCATGGAAATTTTTCTACTATTATTACTTGGATTCCCATACAAATGCAAAAAAATTCAAAATTCAATGAACCAACTTTCGGAAGAAATGACTGGCTTTTGACATGACCTCACTATCTAACCTAACTAGAGGTAAACATTTTTTTAAAGCCTCCAAATTAGAAAAATAGGCTCAATGATTGTGTTTGTGAAATAAGGGTTTGGCTGGGTGAGATAGGGACCCTGGATTCCAGATTAATACTCGCATGATCAGCAAGAACGGAGCACCATTTTCCTTGACTGGATAGAATATGTGAAGCCCTAATGTCAGGTGCTTTGTCTTCATAGCCAGATTCACCTCACCTTCCATGGAGCTTTCACCATGGCGTAAGAGATTTCACGTCCATGGTTATGACAAGGGAAATAGGTTCAAAGGTTTAACCAATTGCTGACTAGCTATTTTCAAGTGATAATGACATGCAGCCTATTCAAAGATAGCACCAATATTGCGAAGAATAAAATTCAATTTGATTGAATCGTTTCGTAGCTACCTAGGTTATTCAATTTCAGAAGATATATGAAAACTGAATCAATTATTGTACGGGCTAATCTTTGTTTTGAGGTAAATAATACTACCTTTATTTTTTCAACTAATGCAAAATGCCAATAAAAATGTTCATATTAGGTCTGATAGCTCTTCAAACTCATGTCCATTTCAAGTTTAGCATGTAGCTAAACTTAAAGATATTAGGTCTGATAACTTGTCATACCTATATATGCTTAGGCCTAGCACGTAACTGAACTCAAAAATTTTAACTAAGAAAACTCATCAAACTCATGTTCATCTAGGCTCAACACGTAGTTCAATTCAAGAATATTGAGTCTGACAATTTATCAGACCATGTCCATTTAGATTCAGCATATAGTTGAACCTGAGAACATTGGATCTAATAACTTATCAGACCTATGTCCAAATAGGTTCTACTCTTAACTACATCAAATGGTGTTAGGCTTGGAAACGAGCTAGACCCAATTTATTCAGGCCTAATATTCTACCAAGCCTAGGGATATCGGGTATGAACATAGATCTCATGCGCCTTTCATTGGGCTATCACCTTATATTTGGACCTTCCAAATAAAAATTTAGACTCAACTTTTAAAATATGTTGATCATCAATAATGAATATTCAAAAGTTAGAAGACATTCAGAATCCTTTGTTAGAACTCAAAATGCTCTTAATGTTTTAAAAAAATACTCTAAGTAAATATAAAAAGAACTTATGTTAAATGCTTAAACTTTAAGATAGTTAATTTAATTTTACAACATCAGTATTTGTGTTAATTCTTAAAAATATTTTAAATAAATAACCACATCATTTGTATAAGAACAAGTGACAAGTTTCTCATTACCTAACACTACCAGAAAATGAAAGCGTCAACATATATTATTTTGTTGGCGATGGAGAATTTTCATCATGAAAATAACAACGAATAATGTTATGTTATTAATTTTTTATAGAATTTTGAATGAAATAAAAAAAATCAATTAAGAAAATTGTCATGTCATGACTTGCCAACCTAATATTTCTATCGACAAAGATAAATAAGCTATAACCTATAACTTTGTCACAAATAAGTTATAACCTTTGTTTTGACAATTAAAAAATCATGACTTGGCAACATTATATTTCTATTGACAAATGTAAATAAGTTATAACCTATAACTCCCTCTCCTATTATTTTTTCTTCTTCTCCTTCTTCTGCTTTCTTCATCCAAAAACAAACAAACTAGTAGCCCTTCATTTTCCCACAAATCTAGTCAGCCCAATCCATCGGATTATGTTAGTGTTTGTTTGAGATTTTAGGGACATTGAATTTTGTTGTCATTTGATAAAATTAAATTTGATTTTAAACTTTGGTTTTTTATAATTGAAGGGGTTATGAGTTATTTTAATGGGTATCAATCATATTTAAATAATTTTATTTCTATTTAAGATACTTGCAAATAGAGTATTTTGTGGATATTTCTCAATTTTTCTAATGGTGTAATTACAGCTATCATGCAAACTAAGAAGAAAAAGAAGAGAGCTACAACTTTTGAGCTGAGGAACAGAAGCTTTCCAATCCACCATGTACAATTTCAAACTTCTGTACCTCACACAGTCTTTCCCACAGCTTTATTCAGATTTCTAAATATTTATTCTTCTCTTTTTTTCAAAACTTGATGGGTTTTTTGTTTTCTTTCGCTTGTTGTTTCTGTGTATCTCGTCTTGAGAAGGTGGGGTTGAATCTTATGAGATAACTTTGCGAGGAAAAATTATCTTCAAAAACAGTGTCCGTACACAAGATAATTCCAACAGGAAGTCGACAATCGGAACTAGTTCATTGTATCTTCGGGACCCTGAACAAGTCCATGCTTATTTGTCCTCAACCATAATGCAAGGCAATGTGGGATGAACTCAAAAATATTGCTCCGATTCGGCGTCTCGGCAGCAAAGATGAATTTATTTCTTGTTAGCCAAATTCCCCAGGATACTTTGTAACCTAACATAAATGTTGCATGGAGTTGAAACTCCACTGAATCAGCACCTGATCTGCAGTTTTCGGAATGGATCATAGTAGGCCAAGCCAATCGACGATCCGAGTTCCCTCTAAAGTATTATTGTTAATTCTAATGGAGAATTGGAAACGGAACTCCATTTGACTGGTTTTTTTATTGGAAAATCATAAAATTATTTTTTTAAATTGAGTGAAAATTGAGTGATCGGTACTAAAATATAAATGGGCCTAAATTTCAAAATTGAGTGAAAATTATCTCAAATTAAGAAAAGAAATCTCTTCCGTCTGCTAATTTTTTTAGATTTCTCATAGAGCTTCCCTAATGGAGAGTGGTCGGTAGAAATATGCCGTAAGAGTTCTCTTTGGCGATTATATTATAGGCCCAGAAAATCTGATGCTGCGTTTCTCATCTCCTGATCTGTGATACAAGATGCTTGTTGTTTAGCGATAAGGCTTTTCACTTCTTCTTTTTTTCAACTTAAAATTTAGATGATTTTACAATATTAATGTGTGATGACAAATTAAAGAGAACAAAAAAAGACAATCTCGAAGCTTGA
Organism: Salix arbutifolia; assembly: GCA_025169955.1. NCBI lineage: Eukaryota > Viridiplantae > Streptophyta > Magnoliopsida > Malpighiales > Salicaceae > Salix > Salix arbutifolia. The sequence continues at coordinate 4,344,889 of CM045910.1, read as the reverse complement.
GAAAACCAAGTTTTATTCTCTTATGTAATAGAAGGCCAATCATGAGCACATGTCTGAAATATATAGCTTAGCAATAGCGAATTAGAACTCGAAATACTAAAAAATCCTCACTAAGAGAAGAAAATCCATAGCTAGTCAGGCATGGATTAATTGGCTTTGGAAGTCCTGGCTACGCAGATTTCCAGCAGGAAATGGCAAACAGGATTCTACCTCTCCATCCCTGAAGCATCCACTGGCCATCCTGGTCCATCAGAAAATCCTTGTGATAACTTGACTTCACTTGTTCTCTCACTTTTTCCATGATCCCTTCTTTCAGCGGGAGCTGCCTGAGCCCAGCCCTTACATTCCTAGCCTGCCACTGCTTATATTTCTCTGGCCTTTCGATTCTGTCGCATCCTTCACATGCTATGACATTCAGGATTTCCTTTCCAAACACCTCTTGTTCAAACACCAATCTCTCTGGATCTTCACGGGCTGTGTTGGCTTCGAGCATATCAAACATTGATGAGAAGTAGAAGAGGGCTTCCCGGAAACGCGAAACGAAGAAAGGAGAATCGTAAGCCCCGTTCACGATCCCATGAATGAAGACGGCTGGATTAATCCTCTTGATTAAGCTAATAACAGCATCCCTGTGACCGTTCATGACTACTGTTTCATCAAGGAGGCGCCGGAACCTGTATAAACTGCTAACAACAGTTACTTCATCTCGGTCGATCTTGAGGTCCTCGAGTTGGACATTTTCCCATTTCTGTGATATCGCATTGTACTCGAAAGGGACATTAAATTTCTCACAATAACTTGCCAAGTAAGGTCCTATTTCTTCAATTGTTTCTGCTGACCTGTAACCAGTCTGGGGAAACTCTATTCCGGTGACGCGAAGCACCGGAGGACCACCAGGCCTCACTGAGAGATGCTGAATTAAGGAAGGCCATGGGAAACCATAGAGAATACCGAAATGTATGATGTGCAACCTTGCTGCATTTTCAGAAAAGTCCATGATAGTTTGCGCTGAGAAGAAATTCGACATGACCATGAAAGGGCTAGCTGAAATGAATCGCCTGCAAGCTTTTAATAAGCATTCGGCTGTCACCCTGTTAGCAGCAAGATTTGCATATACCTCACTTCCGGTGCCTGCCATGCGAGCCTCTAGGGCGTTAGAAAAGCAATGGGCCAGCCTCTGGGATCCATCACCGAAAGGAGTGGAATGCTGCCTAATCTGAGCTAACAGTTCAACCGCACTCCCGTGATCGTTTCCCGCTACAGCTTCTGCACAGTGTATCAGAAGAGTCCTCGTATCGACCATCTCCCTGCATCTAACTTGGTTCTTCATGGATATCATTCCATAATTAGATCCTCTTGATTGTTCTCTTAGATAAGGTATCATACCTGGACCATTTTGAAATGTTTCATTAAGGTTAAACCAAACTGGCTCGTCATCTCCACCAGTAGACGGAAATACCTCAGCAAACATTCCTTGTTGATCAGCTGCTTCAGCATGAACTGAAGAGTGCTTATTTCTCCTCGTTCTTGAATCCTCCACTCTGTAATGATTCTTCCTTTCCTTCATCTCAAATGCCAAGTGATCCCAATAACTTTTATCTTTAGTCGCCATGACTGGAGTCACTTTGTTGTTTTCAAAATCAAGAATCATTTCATTTTCCTGTTGATGAAATTCCCAAGTCTCTTCCGTCTCTCCCGTAAAAAACAAATCCAATTGGCTCTCACCAAGGGCTACATTTACAGAAGAATCCACCTGCTCGGGGAAAGTTTGAAAAACGCTTTCAGGAACAAAAGATGATGGTATTGAATCGACCTGCAAACTCAACGGGACAGTGTAGTTAACAGACGGAGCTTCTCTATTGCGTATGAAGCTGGACACAGCCATGTTGTCAGCTGTCACGCAGCTGTTACAACCATAAATATTGCAGCAGTGAGTACTAACAGTCTTTATAATTTGATCTGGATCGGATACTTCACCGTCTGACGAGGAACTTTTCGGGTCAAGGATATCAGAAAAGGGTTTTTCAGCAGCCCGAATAGAAAAGTCCCGTGCAATAAAGGTTTGTTCATCGGACTCTTCTTCCATAAGAATCTGGCGGATGCACTTCAAAACAGCATCAGCTGTAGGATCTTTAAAAACTGGGTTCATGTTTAGAGATTGATTCAATTTATTGGGAGTTGAGAAGACGATGTCTTTAGGCAGTATTTAGATTCATGTAGCATACAAAGAGATCCATTATACACTTCAATAATGTATTCTTTTATACTGAAATGTACAAAACGAAGCAGGCAAGAAAATCCAATAAGGAAAAAGTACTCTTATCACAGCTTCATTTCTCATGCACTAGCTAGGTCTGTTTTTGCTTCTTCACGTGATGCTCCTTTGTATGCTAGCTGCTGAAGCTGTTGGGAGAAATGGCCTCCCTCCATCTCGTTAACTGAGATGGATAAATTCATTTCTATGATTGAAATTATAAACTTATACAGGCAACGGAGATGGAAGATCGCTAAATAAGTATCATATTTCCTGTCTTTACCTGAATTTATGAGCAGCAGCTGATCAGTATCCGTGAAATGTTCCTTGCAGCAACACGCTCTGCATGAACATGGAAAAAGAAAGAGATCGGGATAGCTTAAACTTGATATTTGGACATGATATTTGGTTTGTGGGTGGTCACAAAATAAAGCCAAAAGTAATTGCTTAACAGGAAGAAACCTCAGAAGATATCACCATTAATTGATGCATTTAGACGACGAGGAACATGACCTCTTTTTATAATGCTGAAATGGTACACACACAGCTTTTTGTTTTTCTCTGCAATATGATGTCATTTCAGTGTACAGAACAGTGGAGACAGCTTTTAGCTAACTTGTTCCAACCTGAACTTGGTATTGTGAAAAAGTATGAACATCAATATCAGGATTTTCATAAATTTAGAAATAAACGTAAATTATTAGACCAAAATCATGATTTTATGACTGAAAACAGTACGTCGTTGAGCTTCACGCTACACGAGGGGAGGTGAGCAGATTTCTTTGACCCACAAATCCGAAACCCCTAGATGCTATGGTCCTGTGGAAGCTAAAGAAAATAATTAAACAAAAAAAACTTATAATATTTTAAATGGGCGAAATGGGCTGCATGTGTAATCCCAAATTCCCAAATTTATTCTTTCTAAAAATAATAATTATGGAATTTGCTTTTTTTTTTTTAAGGTTTACATAACCTTAAATAGATTAGAAACTTTATCTTAACTAAAAAAAAATGAGCAAGAAATCAAAAAAAAAATGGAAAAACACAAAAAAACAGCTACGATCTAGGGCTCGATGAGATTTTTGATACGTAAAGATTTGAAAGCCCACACGACGTAATAGATACTATAAAAAAAAATAGACTCGAGAAACTTCGGTGAAAAATTAAGCTCAATCCAAAAATTGTTTCAAAAGTTATGATATTTTTGAGTTTTTATTATTATTTGGTGAGATCAAAACTTTTTTGGGGGGCATTGACTTGATTTAGGTCAACATAAAAATAAAAATAATAATTATTATAGTTTTAAAACTTGATTCAGGGCAAGAATGAGATAAAAATTGAATTGACTATTGACCTAGATCAATGTAAAGATAAAAATGATTATTATCATAGTTTTGAAACCTAGTTTTATCAACTCGGGGTAAGAAATGAGTCACATGTCATAATGGTCAATCTGGATTAACCCGGTTAACATAAAATAAAAATAATTATTATTATAATTTTAAAAAAAAATTAAGGGCCGACTCGAGGAAAAGTTACAGTCAAATATCTAGAAGGTCAACTTAGGTTGACACAAATCAATTTAAGAATAAAAAATTGTTATTATCATAATTTTAGAACCTAACTTGAGGGTCAATCAAGGCAAGGATCGGGTCACAAGTCATGAGGGTCAAGATGAGTTAATGCTAGTCGATATATAAATAAAAATAGTTATTGCTATAATTTTAAAACTTGACCTAGAAGTCGACCCGAGACAAAATTCAGGTCATGGGTTATGAGGGTCAACCCAATTAACCCAGGTTTTTTTAAAAAAATAATCACATCACCCTTGTTTTGACCAAAATGAATTCAACAATGTCAGCATGTTTTTGACTCGTGTTTTATTCTGGGTTGACATGGGTTTTAAACCGGATCAAGTCGAACCATTGCTTCCTTTATTTTCTTTTAAACTCCGACCAGTCCAAATCTCGGGTCAACCCACTAGGTCAGACATGATTTTATAACTAGGATTATTATAATATTTTTATTTTCAACACTCAATATAATATAAACTAAAGTAAAAAAAAAAAGTCTAATTATCTTTTATATATAAAAATTTAACAGCCATTTATATTAAGAGTACAGTAAATTTGATATATTTTTTATGATGTCTTGTCTGCCAGATCTATTTCTTTTTTTACTACTATTATTATTTCTCCTGTCCAGAACAATAACCAGCCAACACCTTAAACAACACAGCAACTTGAATTTGTTACTTATTCCAGATTCGTCTTATGAAATATAAACAGCCTGTTTTTGATGGGATCATAAAGGTGTAGGTATGCTCTAGCCTTCCATAAATTGCATTATATGGGCCTAAACCGGAAGAGAACCGGTCAGGAATGTGGAAAAGTGCACTAATTATATATATATGCCTTTTTTACTTCAATGGCAAGTAATATATATATATATATACTTGCCATTGCTTGCCAATGAAGTAAAAAGCATATTGCATTTGTTCTTCACAGCGGCTCACAAGTCAAAATTCACGGTACGCCGTCGTAGAGAGCCCTAGACAGCAAGGGTTATGAAAATTTCTTATGCTAAATTATAGTGTAACAATTAGTCGTGAAATGCCATTGATAAACCGCAGCGGATTGTGCTGCTGAAGAATAATTAAATCATTGTGGGTGACGAAATCGTGCCTCAACTTCTCCTTGGGGTAATTGATTTTGTGGAGGTTTATGGTAATTCAGACGCGTAAACCCATTCACATATACTTGAAAAGTCTTGAATTAGGAGCTGTAAATTATTTTATAATTATGCCCCAGCTTCACAGACAAGCAATTCGAAGGAACAAGTCATCTGAGGTTAATTTTACAGCAAGAAACCCTGGTGGTGAAATTGTCAAATAGCCTGCTGCATTTGGCTGCTTCTGCGTCTCTATAATAATTGAGACGCTGCCTTTTTTTCACTTGTAGTCGTTAATAATGTCTGCGTCTCTATAATAATGTCTGCGCGGCCGAACCTTATTTATTTTTATTTAGAAAAACAATTATTAAAAACGCGGATATTTTACTATAAAACCAGGTATGACGATCAGCTTTTATATATTTTATTCACTTGAGCTTTTTGTTTTTATATAGAAAATGTTTATTAAGAACATGGAGGGCTTTTTTGGCAATACGTTAAGACCGGGTAAGACAATACAAAAGAGTCAAGGACAAAAATAAAAAATTAAAAGAAAACATACCAATTCAAAAAACACCATGTGCACAAATTAGAGTTGGAGGGCTAAATTTAAAACAAATAAAACTCAAGCAAAAGAGAAGGAAGACCAAAATAAAAAATAAGAGGATACATTAAGAAACACCAACAAAAATCAGGGTGACTTTAGAAGGATAAAACTTTAAAAGGAATAAAAATCAATTAGAAATTAAAAGAATTAAGAATGAAATGAAAAACAAAACATATAAGAAATTGCAATTACAAGACAAAATTGAAAAACATATTATTTGCTGCCAAAGTACACATATAAGATTTGGTGGTTTTGTTATATATATTACAGTAAAAAACATTATATGTATATAAAAAATATTTATTTAGTTAGTCTTGAGAAAAATATTAAATCAGTTGCACGAAACCATGAAATCTGCATTTGCTTATATCCAAATGATTTTTTAATTTTTTGACGAGAAAAAATCAAAACGACTCCAACAATATCCATGGACTATAGCCATTCGCCACTCCACATCGCGAAGTCTCAAAAACTTCAGATCAGTGAACCACAGCTCATGGCCTTGAGGTTTCTGTGTCTTTTGGTTTCAGTTTCCAATCAGTCGCAACAATTTATCAGCACAGGGATTATTTTATTGGAGGAAAAAAAAGCATTCATCAAAAGAGAAGATAAGCACAAAGTAACCATTTAGATATGTTTAAAGGGATAAATTATTGAAGATTTGCGGGAATTGATTTGTTAGATATGGAGATGAAGATGAATTTGTGTGTGAAATACTCCGTCTCAGAATTCCTTTGATCTCACCACTCCAAATGGGAAATCTTCTAGATACAAACTACATGTCTTGATTACAAAATTTCCCGACAGAAACTAGTTGCAAGTAATGTATTTACATCCTTCAAACCATAAGAGGGTTTCAAGCTTGATCCCACAGCTCCCTGTAAGAAGCACATCCTCCCCAATGGCTTTCGGAAAGTGAAGCTTTGGACAGACGAACAGGCCATCAGCCGTCGAGTTTTTTTATTTCAAAAGAGCAAGGTAGCACCTTAGTCTGAATTTGAAACTATTCGTTCCTGTCCAGCTAATGATGAAATTTGTAGCTCTCTCTCCATTCCAAGTTCGGATTTCTGTCCAATGCTCCTATGCAGGCACCCAGCAAGAGGAAGCAAAGATTATTCGACCCTTCCATCCCTGCAGCATCCAGTTGTTGTCTTCATCAATTACAAAATCCTTGTGGTAACAGCTCTTCAACGTACCCCTAAACTTTGTCATGAGCTCCTGGTCAAATGGGAGAGGCTTGAACCCGGCCCTCAGAGTCCGGACCTGCCACTGCTTGTATGTCTCAGGCCTCTCAACCCTTCCCTGACCCTCACAAGCTATAACATTCATTGCATCCTGTCCAAAGAATTCTCTCTCAAACATCATCCTCTCTTGATCTTCTCGAGGTAAAGTAGAATCAAGTATGTCAAATAATGAGGAGAAGTGGAATAGTGCCTCCCGGAACCGTGTGAGGAAGAAGGGAGCGTTGTATGATCCACTTACAATAGTATGAACAAAAATATCAGGATTCATCTTCCGGATTAATTTAAGAACAGCATCTTTTGGGCAGTCCACTTCTACTGTCTCATCGAGTAGATTCTTAAACCGAAATAGACAATTCACAGCAAGCACCTCGTTTCTATTAATCTTGAGGTCCTCAATTGGGATTTTTTCCCAGTTTTGTGCAGTAATAGGATTGTACTCGAATGGAACCTTAAAGCGCTCACAATAATTGGCCAGGCGACGTCCTGTCTCCTCAATTCTTTCTGATGGCCGGAAACCATGTTGGGGAAGCTCTATTCCAGTAAGGCGTAGCTTTGGGGGGCCATTAGGTAGCAGAGAGAGTTGCTGGATAAGAATTGGCCACTGAAAACCATAGAGGACACCAAAATCTACAATATGGAGAGTAGTTGATTTCTCAGCAGCGTGCAAAATCATTTTGATTGCGAAGGCAATTGAAAGTTTCTTAAAGGGGCAGGCCTGAAGCTGGGTTTTGTAAGCTTCCAGCATATCAGCAGCTGTTGTCCTCTTTGAAGTAAGGGAAGAGAAATAATTTGGGGCTCCATTGCCACTACCAACCAAGCGTGCCTCGAGACCATTGGCAAAGAAATGAGCCAATCTCTGAGTCCCATCACCTAATGGAGAGGAGTGCTGCCTGATCTGTTTCAGTAGTTCATTAGCAGTCCTGGAGTCATCGGTGGAGATAGCTTGTGCACAGAGGATCAGGAGAGTTCTCAGGTCCACTGTTTCCATCCTCTTGTTCTGTCTTTTAGATCGGTTTTTCCCACCACTGGATCCATTTGATTGTTCATCTGGCTGCAAGCTCTTGCATCCTACTTCCTGGTCAGCGTCATTGCCACAGCATTGTCCCCCAGTCCAAAGCAATACCTTATCAAACATCTCCGATAATTCACCCTCTTCCACATGCACCGCGGACTGCTTGATAGACCTTCCTTCTTCTAAATCCCAATCCTCTCGCTCATGATTTTTTCTTCCCCTCGAACCATTAGGCGAGCTGTCCCTCTCAGATTTCTCCTCCTTCACCACCACTCTAGGAGTCTCTTCCTTTTTCCATGTGGAAAATGTATTTGTCTCCAAATCAATTACCAGTTGACTGGCACTGGGAAGGAACTTACTAGCTTCCTCTAACCCTCTCTTGAACTGCAACACAGATTCCATATCACTAAACATATTCTGCGCCATCTCACCCGCAGATGGACCCATAAGGCTGTCACGCGTATTGGTGATACCATTCGATGGATTCGCTGAAAACTGCATATTGGGCCTCAAATTGGACTGGAAATGGTTATCACCAAGAGGAGAGGTTCTCAGGAAAGATGGATTCGAACCTCCAACATCGGCGTCACCACTAACCCGCTGAGAATCTTTAGAAAAATCAGTGGTGGCACTGCAATTGCATGTGCTAGTGCTATTACTGGTATTATCACCACAATAACTGCCAGTTGCCGAAATATTACTGTTGGGGCTGTCATGGTGGGGACAGGACTGGGACGAATTGGGTGAAGGAGGATACTGCTCACCGAGTGCATCATACAATGTCTTCTCGGTGGCGCTTAGAGCAAAGTGATCATGAAACATGTGTGGCTGATCCTTCATGTTCTCTTCCATAAGCATCTGGCTTATGTACTTGAGAAGCGGATCAGTGAAATCACTATCCTCGGAAGACGAGGAGGCTTCCCCCTCGGGATTCAAGCCCGTTAAGGGATCAAGTGACCCTGATCCATCCAGGCTCAAGCTCATTGAAGGAACAGATGACACCCCCGCTGGATACAAATTAAAGGATAGTCCAAAGCTATCAGGATCACTATCAGGGGGGTCAAAAGGAAGATTGATAAAGCTGAGATCAGGAGAAGGGGTATTGAATTCAAGTCCGAGCTCAGTTTCTGGGTATTGATCTGAAATTGGGAACACGATCGTTTCATCAAATTTGGAATCATTTTGGTAATCAAAGAGTCCTGTGTAATTACGATCCATGACCATCGATCTTATCTATCTATCCCTCAAAACTCTACGAAAAAGACGAAACCTACAAAGCTATGCTCTAAACTTAATACTTAAAAAAATATCTAAAACATCATTAGCCTACACAAACATCATTAGAAACAAAGGAAATAAAGAAGCTACGCAGAGCCAAATTTCCTAAATTTCGACTCAAAGGAATTAGTGAATGGAAACAGACTAAGTAAACACAGGAAAATAAAACATATAGATATAGCTAATGGAGTAATTAAAGAAGCTAAAGCCACAAGAAAGATGATTTCACCTTAGATATTTGTAAGGGGGCAAACTGATAGAAGGAAAGGTGCGAGTAGCAAAGAATAGAATCCGAGGAACTAACTAATAAACGATTCAAGAAAGGAAAAGACTTCAATTATAGTGGAGCCTCTTCATTTCAACTAGCTTCTTGGAACGAAGAGAAGGATGGAAGGAAGGAGAAGGAGAGTAGGGTTCTTGAAATTCAAGTGACCAGGTGGAGGGGGCTGCGTTTATACAAGCAGTGAAGCAGAGAAGATAAGGGAAGGGAGAGTGAAATCGCGTTGCTGTACTGTCAATGAAGGAGCCTTCTTGGAAGTTGGAAATGTTATAAGAGGGAGATTGAGGACTGCCACCTTTGAACGGCAGAAGAGGTTGATGTTTTACCGGTTCGATCGGTCTTCTCCAAATTTACGTTGTCTTTTGTTTTGTCTTTTCTTTCATTTAAGAAATATGTTCTTCAACTTTTGTTAGAGATATTATTAAATATATTAAAAATCATATCTCATCTGTTTCATAAGATTATGATATTTACAAAATTATGATACACGTGCATGTATCCGAGTCTTGCTGTGCCATTGACCATGGACAAGTCAAAATATAGGGTCCAATATACAGGTGCCAGGTGACCATTGTTGTCTTCAAAAAGTGTAAGATGGTAGGTACTACGAGATTACTGTGTACTCGCCCATAGATCAGCTACATTATCTTCATTTATAGTATTCAATGAGATAGCATGAGCCATAATATTTCATTTTCCCGTCTGTTTACACCCGATTTCTCAATGCCATAAAATTGAAAACAAATTATTTTTATTCTTATTTAATATTGAAAAAAATATGTTATTATTAGATTATTTTTATGTGTTGATAACAAAAATAATTTTTAAAAAATAAAAATATATTATTTTAATATATTTCTAAACGAAAAACGTTTTAAAAAACAATTGCAATAACACACTTCAACAGTCACTTATTATTCCAATAAAAATGTTTTTAATTAAAAATATATTTAAAAAAAAGTTTTTTTCCTTCTAATTTCTAACTGTAACACATTAAAATATTTAAAAATACAGTTTTAAATCTACACAAACTCTATTTTAAAAATGTAGAAACAAAATCATTATATAATTATTTCCTTTGGTGCCTAACAGTTAGATTTTTTCTTTTCTTTTCGTAATTATTCATGAAAAAAGACATCTTTGGACTATTTTACATGAAGTAAGTCTTTTTTCAAGTAATTTTAAATTTGCAACATATTTAATATTAATCTAAAATGTCCAACTTTTTAAGGTATTGTTTTCAATATTTTAATTCCAGTAGTTAAAAAAATCTTCTAGGTAAAATCAATATCTTGAAGTTTAACCCTAACACGTTAAATCTTCCTCACTTTGACAAGAAATATGTGAGGGGCAATTCATCCCATCACGTTTAGAAGCTTTAGTTGAATAATCTCCGATTATTATCAAATAAAAGAGTTACAAGAAACCTCTCTTTCATGGTATGTATACTCATACTTCACTATGATTTTTTGCATAATAAAATAATCATTTTACTCTTAACAATTTAAGACTTATTGTATACTTTCAAGAGTTACATTATTTTTCAATTCCTAGGTAGAGAGAGGAGAGAGGAGAGAGATAGAGAGATCACCATATTACACTGATGAGAGAAAAGATCGTTGTTAAGGCCATATTCGACCACCAAAATAGATGTTTTTGGTATCTAAGGGTTACATGAGATGAGAGATGCTTGATGGTGGTTCTTTATAATCTTAATGTTGCCTAAAAAAACAAAGCTAGGCTTATGGGTAATCCAAGGGTGTTGGTTAGGTGTTTTTAAGTTGAAATAGCTTAAAATTTGTTTTTATAGATGAAGAAGTTGATACCCTGATTTTCTATTGGGTGTTTGCAATTTGGTCACACATACAACATGTTGTTTATCTTTGCAAGTGTTGATACCCTGATTTTCTATTGGGTGTCTGGAATTTGGTTACACATACAACATGTTTGTCTTTGCAAGCGTCGTATCGCCTGCACATTTGTCTTTTTTCTAAAATGATTTTTAAATTTGTATTTCAATTAATATGGCCTCTCTATGAGTTCTTTTCTTAATTAACCTTTTGGATGGATTTTTTCTTAAAATGATGTTGTGAGTATTTAGTTTTTGAAAAGATCATTCTAATTCATCTAGAAATCTTGTTTATCTTTTATATATATTAACTTTATTTTTTAAAATAAAAAGAATTCAGGTAATGTGTCCAATATCTGTAGACTTTCATAATACCTTTTCTCTTTGATGTTATTAAGTCAATTTAATGTTCATGTTAATTTTTATTATCGTTGATATAATAAAAAATAATTTTAATTAAAAAATTTAGCAAGCACAACCGAGTAAATATTTTGTCTTGAGAGATTAAATATTTTGATCTTGATTTTTTCCAAAAGAAAGATTGATTATTGTTAAAGATTGTTTTTCATGATTATTAGCAAATATAACTCTCGAGTTATTTAATTACATGTATTTATATAGTTTTTAATTTATATTATTTTATATGTATAAAAACATGCTGAAAAACTCGGTATATACAATTATTTTTCTTGGAAAATAAAAGTCAAATGGGAAGTATATGCTAAAATTGAAGGAGGCCTTCACTAAACAAGAAAAGGGATTTTATGGTCAAACCCGTTAATTGTAAGAAAATCTGACGAGTCTCCTGGCACAGAAGAATATATATAAATATATTATTTTAATATATATTTAAATAAAATATATTTTAGAAAACAAGATGTTAAATACAGTAATTTAATGCATGCACATTGATTCAAAATAGCATCTACAATCAGCAAGTAGCTTGCGGCCCAAGAGTCAAAAGAGCAGTTCATGATCCCTTCAATGGCAATCAAAGACCAGGAAAAACAAATTGATGTGAAATATTTTCAAAGTTGACCAAGTACATATAATAATTAACCTGAAGGCACATGCAATAAATAAATAAATAAATAAATAAATAAATAAATAAATAAAATAATTGTTCATAGGTTATCTAGATAAATTAATGTTATCACGAAACGACATTTGACGAGAGGCTGGCCACTTTATTTTGATATTTCGAAAGATGTCGTCCGCATTGAAGAATAGATCATTTTATGTTTTATAATGCTTTTTAAATGTTGATTTTAATATATTTATATATTAACATATTAAAAATATATATTAATTTAATATTTTTTAAAAATAACAGCATTGAATACTCTCGAATATAATAAAGTCAAACTAGCCAAAACCACCGGTTACCTGAAACCACCGGTCTTTCATGTTGCCAAGGTGACAAAGTCCTACCATCTTCTTCTTCCAATGTTTTAATTTGGAGGACAAAACCTCTTTTTTTTCTTTCCAAAACTTGAGAGGCAAGTCTTTCCAACCCTCACTGCCAAATTAAATAAACTGCATTTATACGTTTTCCATCTTGATCAGCTATTAGGGTTTCTCAGTGACAGTAAACGCAGTCCAAGAATTTATTTTTTATGTTTTATATTTCTTCTCTTTATACATAGTTATATATATATATATTGAACAAGAAAATCAATCTACATATCTGCATGACTTCTAGAACCACACATACAGTCAAGATTAGTTAAAGAAAGTATAAATTGTTTGACAATTCCGTAATTTTAACTGTTTATATTTCTTAGGCTGAATAGCAAGCAAATTAATTCCAAGGGATTTTTTTTATTAATTAAATAGAATGATGAAAGTACGTGGTGAATCAAAGTACAGTGCTCGTATATGCATCGGTAGATGTATGATTTCATTGTATGCTTAAAATCGGTAGATACGATGCAAAATAAAGTATATTCGTACCCTTTTATTAATCATTAGATCATCAGCACCACTTAGTGGGCACATACAGGATTTTGATTATGTAAGAGATTCGTCTGTCATAGGAGAGTTCACTGGCCCAATTTTATTATTTGTATACTAGTTTTAATTGTTTTTGAAAGTATTTTTGTTTAAAAATATATTAAAATTATATTTTTTTTATTTTTTAAATTTATTTTTGAAATCAACACATAAAAATAAAAATAAAAATAATTTAAAAATACTAAAAAATTTAATTTGAAATAAATAATAAATAATTTTTTTCGAAAACTTTTTTAAAATATAGACACCCTTTTGAATGCCATTGCTCGTGAGACATGATTATTATCTGTCCAGTAATGCTTTTTAGTTGACTGAGAGATCCATTCATTTTAATTCCCAATCAATACCAAGCATCCACGTTAATCGATCGGTAGTTTATTGCATGCAGCATGTTAGTGAAAAGTGAGCAAACGTGGTTAGTAATCTTTCTGTCATGGAGTGAATGGAAGGAGAGAGTGAGTGGAAAGTAGGCTCGAGTTACCAGGATGTTCCAGGTGGTGGAGAGGGAGAGGACTGAAGAGATCTGCATAATCATTGCAGCCACTCGCGCCTCGAAGGAGCATCGATTGACCTAGTTCGTTTTTTAGCAATTCTGCTGTGAACAGATCAGTAGACCTCGCCGGAGTAAGAGAGAGGATTGATCTGAAAACACCAAAGAGACCTCACCGGGATTAATTCATTTAGTCCACAAGGGTCCAGAGATCCAAATTTGAAATGGGATTTGCCTCGACCCAACATTTTTGCCTTCGAATTGTATTTGTCGACGGCGACCTTCTCCATGTGAAACCGGATTCATTAGATGGGAACAAAAAATAATAATTAAACAGATTGTCATCTTTCAAGCATTGTTATTATTATTATTAACCCTGGAATGTTCAAAGAAGAAGGCAGCAATTAGTTGATTAAAGTAGTGCAAAGATACACGTCAATGCTCCCCACTATCGGTGATACATTGAATGTAATCCATATCTTAGGTTACGGCTTCCTGTCGGTCATTACTATTAATTCTGGATTTTTATGTTTCGACTTAAATAACGATCGTGAGTTCTAACTTTAGCAACGTGATGAATTAATGTACTAAACGGTCGTATAGCATTTACGAGTAATTAATTAGCTCCTACGACTGAACATACATTGACCAGAAGTAATTAAATTAGCAGAATCTTTTTTCTGCAAAATCCTTTTTTCACAGAGAAAAGAAGACACTAATATCAGTTGAGTTATAGCTCATATTGTATGAGTTTGCAGTAATTACTCTTTCTTAACTGCAGGCAAAATAGAATGCTTACAAGTCCAGAGTGATTCGTGTCAATATACGGTGTTTTAGCCACAAGTTTTAGAATTTTGTTAATGGGTATATAGTTTGTCAAGTAGCCCAGATGATTAATATAAAAGGGGTCTTATGACCCACCATTCCCTGAGTTTTGTGGGCAGCAAGCCACTTTGTATCGGTTTTAGAGAGTGGTTAAAATTGTTTTTGTAATTGTTTTTTGTTTAAAAATACATCAAAATAATATTTTTTTATTTTTTATAAATTATTTTTGACATAAATACATCAAAATGATCTAAAAACTTAAAAAATACCATGGAACAATCAGATACAGCTACCAGTTGCTATCAAACTCGCATACTGGCGACAGTTTAGGTTTGAGTGAGGATAACTATACACAAGAAAATCATGTGTCACAATATGAAATCACTACGTAATCAGTACAGAAGCTTCACAGACAATACGGTGTTCTGCGCTGCAAAAACCTAAATGGCAACTAGAATCTGTCAACATAGACTAAGAAAAACCCTTGTCTGCCAGCTTTGCAAGCTCTCAGAAACATTCTTATGCAGGAATCCAGGCAGAGGATGCATTGACAATCCGTCCCTTCCATCCTTGCAGCATCCAGTTGTCATCTTCGTCGACCACAAAATCTTCATGGTACCCAACCTTCACCTTACACTTCAATTTCTTAATGACAAGAGGGTCCAAGGGAAGCTGCTTCATCCCAGCTCTCATGTTCCGAACCTGCCATTGCTTGTATGTCTCGGGTCTCTCAACCCTCTCTGAGCCCTCACATGCTATGACATTCATAGCCTCCCGGCCATAGAACTCCTTTTCAAACTTCAACCTCATCTTATCTTCACGGGGCATATTAGTATCTAACATATCAAACAAAGCAGAGAAGTGGAACAGAGCCTCCCTGAACCTTGTGACAAAAAATGGAGCATTGTATGATCCATTGACAATAGAATGGACAAATATATCTGGTTTTGTCTTGCTGATTAAGTTTAGAACAGCATTCCGGGGACTGTTAACTACAACTGTCTCATCAAGCAGATTTTTAAATCTAAAGAGACAGTTTACAGCTAGAACTTCATTGTGATTGATCTTCAGGTCATCAATTTGGATGGTATCCCATTTCTGAGCTATGGCATTGTACTCGAATGGAACATTATAGCGCTCGCAATACTTTGCCAAGCGGCAACCTGTCTCTTGAACTCTCTCTGCTGGGCGGAAACCACTTTGGGGAAGCTCTATTCCTGTAATGCGCAGTTTGGGAGGCCCGCCAGGTCTACTTGAGAGGCGGTAGATGAAGGAAGGCCACTGGAAACCGTACAATATACCAAAATCTATTATATGAAGTGTCGATGCCTTCTCAGCCACATTCAGAATACTGTGGTTTGCAAAGATAATAGCCATCTTTTTAAACGGGCAAGCTGAAATGTAAGCTTGATAAGCTTTCAACATATCCACAGCTGATGTTTTATCAACAGACAAAGCCGTGTATAGGTGGGTACCAGTTCCATCCAAACGTGCTTCAAGGCCATTAGCAAAACAATGAGCCAACCTCTGAGATCCATCACCGAGAGGTGAAGAGTGCTGCCTGATCTGCTTCAGCAGTTCATTAGCAGTTCTGCGATCATTCACAGAGACTGCTTGCGCACAGAGGATTAGAAGAGTCCTCAAATCAACAACTTCCTTGTTATCTCCTCGTCTCTTAGCCCTAGTCTTGCTATCATTAGTTCCCTTTGTTTGCCCATTCTGCCGCAAAGCCTTGCCTGACTCAAATTGTTCAACCTGATTAAGTATACACTGAGGCTGGCATCCATCCCCAACTCCTAATACCATATCAAACATCTCTGACAGTTCACTCTCATCTATGTAAACTGCACACTGCTTGTTACTTCTTTCTTCCTCAGAACCTCCATCCTCCCGCTCATGATTCTTCTTTCCTGCCAACCATTCAGGCAAATACTCCCTGTCTTCCTTCTCAGCCTTCACTACCACGTTTGCGGCATTTCTGTTCATCTCTGGTGTCAATGAACTGTTCTCTAAATCAATAACCAGTGGATTACCCTTAGGAAGGAACTTACTAGCTTCCTCTACACCTCTCTTGAACTGTAATGCAAAATCACTGTCACTGAAAATATTTGGTACCACAATGTTACCCACAGAGGGCTTTATGGCACTATCACTTGCTAACCCATTGTGGAATTTGAATGATGATTGTGAACTGGGATTTGCAGCAGACTGGAAAACAAAATCAGTAGAAAGAGGCATTTGCATAAACGATGGTTTGGATTCCCCAGACTCGCCATTCCATTGAGGATCAACCAAGCTGGCAGTATTAGAAATAAAACTGCTATTGCTACTATAATCACGGCTACTCCAAAAACTATTGTCTGGGCTATCAACCAAAAATTGATCACCATAGGAAGGAGATTCATGGGGTGAGTAGGGCAGGTTCTTCTCACCAAGAACATCATAAAGTGATCTCTCAGCAGCTTGAAGAGCCAACGGATCATGAAACATACAGGGCTTCTCTTCCATGTTCTCTTCCATGAGCACCTGGCTTATGTATTTGAGAAGATTATCAGAATCATTATCGTCAGAAGGAGAATCTCCATCGATGCTCGTGATCGATGACAAAGCAGAGTTACCCGGATCCGGATCAGCCAAAACAAGTGGATTTTCTACGAAGTCGAATTCTAAATCTTCAAACTTGAATCCATTAGTAACATTTTGATACTGATCCGAAACCGGAAACACGATCTCATCCTCAAATTTGTTAGGACCAGAGAATTCAGTGAAACGAGAATCCGAACCCATCTGTTATCAAACACCAAAATCAACTCAATCAATTTCCAAACTTTAACTGACAAAAGCTAAGCTTTTGAGCTCTTTAAACATACCAAGTGACAGATTTTTTCATTACTGGAAACTAAAACTCAGAAAAATATTAAAACTCGATTAAAAAAAACTAATTAATTACAAACAGGATCCAAACTTTCAGCTAAAACGATTAAATAAGCAAGACAAATTGAACTCTGGGACAGGAAATGAAAGAGTAAAAGTGAGAGATCGACATACCTGAGAAACAGAGTAAACCCTATTAAAGAAGGATAAGGTTAAGCAAGGCGCTGACTGACTATGAGTGACGCGTTTTCCTTCGTAAGAGGAGGGGGGATAAACCCAATTTACGTTTATATATCTTCTTATACCTATTTAGGTCCTCAAAATATCGGTACCATAAGCAAATATCACGGCCACTACCGTAAGACTTCGGAGCCCTTAACATCTCCGATGTTGTAGTTAATTATTTTATTCAGTATTTGAAAAGGTGATAGAAACTATTTTAAAAAAAATATATGAGAATAATATTTTTTTATTTTTTAAATTTATTTTTATATTAATATATTAAAATAAATAAAAGTAAAGAAAATAAAATTTCAAGAAACACATCATGGCTTAAATCATAGTTTAACTTGGACGGGTTTGAATTATTTTTTTTTTACATATAGATTCTGAGTTGTTATAGATTAATTTATTTTTATATTTTATAAAAATAATTTTAAAAAATAATATTATTTTAAAAAATAAATTATATCAAATTTTTAATTATATTTTTTTTTATTTAAGTGTCAGGTTACATGAGCTATAGTGTTTGTTTAGTATTATATTTTAAATGTATTTTTGAAAAAATGTTATTTTTATTGTTTATTTTAAATTATATTTTTTATTTTCAATATCAAAAATACTTTAAAAAAATATTATTTTAACATATTTAAAAACAAAAAAAATAAAAAAATAATTTTAATCATAATGTCAAATAGTTATGCATTTGTTTGGAAGTGTGATTGAATTTACTTTTAAAATAATTTTTATTTAAAAATAAATTAAAATAATATTTTTTATTTTTTAAAATTTATTTTTAATATAACTTTGATAAAAATATTTAAAATTAATTTTTTTCAACAACTAGAAACTCGGACAAACAACCCTGTATATGAATCAACATGTGCGAGGTCGCATCGGGTTTATAAACGGTGGTTCCCGGGTGACAGAACAGCAGTTATATCTCATACACGTGGCGTGAGAGATATGACTGTCGGATGAGATTTCTTGCTGCGTAGATAAAGCGACAAGGCAGTAATGGAGTGATGTGTCGTTACAGTAATGGTCGTGTTGACTTCGGCAATGGAAAGACACGTGAGAAGGTTGTCTTTTCTTTAGTCCCGTGGGTCCCCTGCATCATCATCAAATGTTGTCGTATTTTTCTATTTAATTTAATATAATTTGTCCTCGAGCTTGAGGTTTTATATATACGCTTTCGTTGACTTTAGCTGTGGTAATTACTAGATTAGCTTCGATCAAACCCATATCATGACTAGATTTTTTGTTTCTACAAAATAAACCACTTTAAAAAAGGGATAGCATGCTCAATGAAGCAGGTTCTGTATTAGATTATCTCCAATGGTAAATGCTAAATGAAAAGGCTAAATAATTTATATAGCATTGTGTTGAGGTGTGAACTCCAACGACAAATGCTATTTTAGCTGCTGCATGTAATATAATATTTGAATTTTTATTTTCATGCAGGAAAGCCATTAATTTGTCTTGTGTTCTTGAATTCATTTATATCTATTCAATAAATTAATAAAGAGCATCAAGAATTCATCCTTCACTTTAATTTCCCACAAAAAAAAAAAACATTTTTCTCGATGGGATACTTTTCTTGCAAGGCAGACTCAGCCATTACCATAATCTTTACTACGCCAGCATCACCAGCATCTTCTTCTACTTCTAGAACCAAACAAGAAAAAACCATCAAGATCCAACAGTTTAACTACAGTGATATTGAATTTGCCACCGATAGTTTCTCTGACCAGAAACTCCTAGGCAAAGGTAGCCATGGCTGTTTTACGTGGCTGTCAAGAAACCCTCGAAGGGTTTTTAAGCAGTGCTATAAACAAGGGAAAAATCAGAGCATGAGTTTTTAGAGTTGAGGAAACGAGTGTATACAGTGGGTGTTTGGCGCCGCGATTTAACCTGTGTTTATGTTAAACCACGGCTCCAACCACTTGTAATCAAACAAGATCACAACGTTTAGCTATAGATTCCACTAAAAAAATTAAAATCACGCCGTGATTACAAAAGTATCTGAGAGCTGCTTTTGTGTGGCGGCGTACATTGAACCCACACTGGCCCCACCACGTGATTTCACAATCCACACGCAAACACCCACACAATCATCCTCTGCATCATCCTCTTCTTCCTCATCTCTGCTTCTCTTCTCCTTCACAGTCTCCACTCATCCCTGCATCATCCTCTTCTCCCTCATCTCTGCATCTCTTCTCCTTCACGGTCTCCACACGCAAACACCCACACGAAAACTTGAAGCAAGGGAGGAAAGGCCATATCTTGATAACAATACTACCATTGGAGCAAATTGAGTCGCATACAGTATGCGCGGTCGAGCCATTTTTTGTCCACAAACTGGCACGAGTATTGCAGCCCACTGTAATGAAATAATTGTAAAATAGGAAGAAAGGAGTTCCTGTCAAAAGGGATATATATAAGGGTGTGTGTGTGTGTTTACACATACAACCCACCGACAGTGTGGTGTATATATATATATATATATATATATATATATTTTCTACTATATCAAAAATATTTGTTTTTGTTTTTATTAAAAAAAACCTTAACAAAAAGTAAAAAAATTTATATACAAAATTAATAATCATATTGTTAAAGGATATTTTAAAAGTATTTATTTAATTATATAACAAGAGAGTAAACAATATATATATATATATATATATATGTGTGTGTGTGTCTTTAAAGTAATTTCAAAAGTTGAAGCCATATGAAAAACATGGTAACCAAACATACAAAACTATTTTTCATTAAACTCAATTCTGACCTCAGTTTTAACCAAACACTTAAATTTCAGTTACGAACCGCAGCTAAAAGCGCTTTTCATAAAACTATTTTTTTTCAACCTCAACCACAACAGCAACAGCTGTGCCAAACAGACCCATAAATATAGCAACTGTCATTTGTACTTGCAACAGTGCTTTGGCTTTTTTTTTTATAGAAAGTATAGATATAGCATTTCTTTTAGGGTGTGTTTGGTATTGTGGTTGAGGTTTAAAAAAGACAGTTTCATGAAAAGCACTTTTAATTGCGGTTCATAACTGAAATTAAAGTGTTTGGTTAAAATTGTGGTTGAATTTTCGGTTTAATGAAAAATAATTTTGTATGTGTTGGTTACCATGTTTTTCATATTACTGTCAATTTATGAAATTAATTTAAAGGACATATACATACACTTTTTTTATCAATTTTTATATTTTGATTTTATCGGTTACTCTTGATCCCACATTTTTTTGTTTTTCTAATCAATTAATTAAGAACAATTTTTCTAGTTTAAAGTGATTTTTATTTCAAAAAAAATCAATTATTTTTATATTTATAAACATTTATTTTTAATATTTTATATTTAAAGTATTTCAGAACACTGAGATTAAATTAATTTGATATTTCTAAAAATATTAGTTCATTTATATATATATATATATATATATATAGAGAGAGAGAGAGAGAGAGAGAGAGAGAGGTGTAAATATCAAAATATATAATTAGCTTCACATATTTGTAAGGAAAAATATCTTAAAAATAATCGTTATCATTCTTTTAAATGTCTTATCCAAAATAAAATCAATATATATAAAAACTAAATAATTGAAAGTTTTGTAGGTTTATTATTTTGCTCAGATGTACAACATTATAAAAAAGTCTAGGACCATTAATATTTTTTTTTTACATGTTAAAAAATATGGTTGTGTCTAAGACGAAGCACAGGGCAAGTGGCTCATTTATTTTTTCATTATTGATAATTTTGCCCAATTTTTCCACTTGTTTTATCTAGGTTTGACTTAATATATTTTATAAAAAAATATTAAATTACTCCTAGGAATAAAAAAAAAACTCAAAAACTTTAACAAAAAAGGATGCAAGAAAAAAAACTAGAACTATTATCATTATTGTGTAAATAATGGGAAAAGGCCAAAATTACATCAAAGAAAAAAAACTTAACAACTTTAACAAAAGAGAAAACAAAAAAAGTAAAATAAATTATAAAATAAAAATTATTATCTGAAAAAAAATATTTTACTTGAAGATAAAAAAATAATTAAAAAACTAACAAAAAGAAAAAAGGAAAAAAATATCAAATTTCAAATGATAACAAACACAAACTAAAATTTAAAAATTATTTTTTTCTAAAAAATACCACCTAAACAAAAGAGGAAATAATAAAAATTAAAAACCAAAAATAAAAGCATATATATATATAAACATGAATAAAAATATGGATTATTTAGAAATATATAAAAAAATAAAGGAGTTAAAATAAAAAATTAAAAGTATAAGGAATGGAATAAAAATAAAATATATAATCAATTTTAATCGAAAAACAAAATTGAAAAAATAAAAATTATTGTACAAAAAAAGTAATTAAAACCAAAAATTAAAAGTATAAGAGCTGAAATGAAAACAAAATATGTAATCAATTTCAATCGAAGAACAGGATTGAAAAATTCAAACTATTGTACGAAAAATATTAAGAGATTTAAAACATTACCAAAAATTAAAAGAATAAAGATCAAATTCAAAACTCCATATAAAATCAATTTTCATCTAGGGACACAATTAAAACAAATCAAAATTTTTATAATAGAAATCAGGACCGTACCGAAAAATCAAAAGATCAGGAACGAAATGAAAACACCATAAATAGCGGGGACTATCATGCACTTTGGTTTGCAAGAGAGAGAAAAGGAAGAAAAAAAATTCAACCGACCACTATTACGTATCAAACCACCTTTACCTGCCACACACACAATTGTGAGGTGGAGGACATCCATGGAGATGTTGGATGGATATTTTTTACCGTTGAAAGACACTGCACGCGCCACCCGAAGGGGACGTGAGGCTGAAAACCATCGGCGCGTCTGTCGAACGTGCCAATAGTAATCAGCAGAAAATAAAAATAAAAATAGTAAATTACCTCAACACCACTGCAGACAACACTTGAATTTTGTCTTATATAAGGGTATGTACTTATTTACATATTTTCAAAAAACATTCAATGTCTGATACACTCCTGCAGACAACTCTCGTGTTTTGTCTTATTTGAGGGTAAAAAAATTATTTTATTGTGCACTGAAATTGTGCAATTACCATGATATCGCCGCAGGCAACTCTTGATTTTTGTTTTATTATGGGGTATTATGGTTATTTTATTGTTCACAGAAATATAAAAAATCAAAAATACCCTGAATCCAACGCTAAAATCACAGTGCATGGAGGGGTAAAATAGTAATTTAACTATTAAAATACACAGTAATCTGTGTCTAGAGCTACAATGAATTTTATTGTGCAAAATCCCGATCTCTTTTAGGTTATAGTTAAAGTGTTTTCTCATATATTTGTTTTGGTAATTGAAATTTTAGTTTTTGTGATTTAATCTTAATTGAAAATCATTTGCATTTGAATTCTTTCTTGATTGTAAAATTAAAAGAAAGCCTCTTCAATTTGAAAAAAAAAAATAACTTTCATATACAAATTTATTTGCGTTATAATATGGTTGAATTCTAGTGATAAGAGATGAAGTCACCATTCACTCAATTTTCAACCACCAAAATGAGTTTTTTTTTTGTGTTCATAGGTTGCATGAGATGAGATCGATTTTATGGTGGTTATTTAGAGTTTTAATATTGCATGAAAAAAACAAATTTGATCTGAGAAATCCAAAAACTAATTGGTTTGATTTCAGGTTTTTAGATAAAAATTTTGGTATTTAGAGTTTGTGAAATAATTTGTGAGTGTTATAAGGGTGTTTTATGTTGAAATAACTTGGAAATTGAGTTTTTTTTGCTAAAATCTAGCTATTTCTAACAATCATAATCTAAGGTTGTAGATAACACGTTGTTTGCCTTTATGGGCAACATGTCGCCCATAATTTTTTTTTTTTAAATGTTATTTGCCCTTTTAAAAAATTTTTAAATAATAAAAATAAGTCTATGCATGCAAGTCTAAGCTTGAAAGCTTGTCAATTCTCTCAGAAGGTGTATGACACTGCGTTTTAAGAGTTTTTTTGAAAAAAAAATGATTTTATTTTTTTATTTATTACTTTTTTGGTGGTTTTAAATTATTTTCATATTGCTAATATCAAAAATAATTTTAAAAAATATCATTTAAATATATTTCTAGATAAAAAACATTTTAAAAAATAACCACAATCACACTCTTAAATAGTCATTTAGATTTTTTATTTTAGTGGCCAGGCACAAATGGCCATAAACCAAGGAATTTTGGTTTGCTTTTTGCTTTTTGCTTTTTTTATAAGAATTTAAATTTAAAAAAAAAATATTAAATTCAGTTGAGTTTTTGGTTATAACTTGTTAGAGGATAATATAAATCATATTCTGGGGCCTCACCTACAAGCTTAATCTTTTAGGTGAGATGATTCCTTAACATGGTATCTGAGCCTTGTTGACCCAGCGGTCACGAATTCAAATCTCACCACCACCATTCTATTTGATAAAAATTAGCACAAGGTAGTTTGGGTCTGTGCAATTTTCAAGCCCAAAAGGCTTTCACTTGAGGGGATGTGTTAGAGGATAATATAAATCATATTTTGGGACCTCACCTACAAGCTTAAGTTTTTAGGTGAGATGGTTCCTTAACATAACTGTGTTTGACGAATTAAGTCACAACAAATTTTCTCATATGGTTTTTTTTACCAATATCTTTATTTAATATATATTTTTTAATTTATTTTTCAATTAATATCTCTCATTTGTAATTAGACACGATAATGATTCAGCGAAGTCAATTATTAAGAGCTACGAAAAAATTATTAAGAGCTACGAAGCATGAAAATTGGTCATGAATAGGAGAGAGACGATTAAAATCCTAAAAGTTATCTTTTTTATTTATTTTTTAGCGTGAAAGAAAAACCCAAAACAGCTGAGCTGAGCTGAGCTTGCATCCCTGCCAGTTTAGCTAGGGAGAGAGAGATAAGCAGGTCATGGTTGGACAAACAATCTTTGTTGATATCCAAATCTAAACCCCCGACCAGGAGCACACAATATCGACTTGCCCGTTGGAAGTATTATATATATATATATATATATATATATATATATATAGATAGATAGATAGATAGATAGATATGGAGTCATTTGTGTTTCGCCGTAACTAAAATTAATTTTCTTTAAATATAAAAAAATATCAAGAATGTAAATTTTTTTATATAATGTTATATATTTAGGTAAAATAATCAATCTTGATAGACTTTTTTATTAAGTAATGTTTTAAAAAACTAATTATAAGATAATTTTGTGTTGAATAATAATGTTAAGTAATAAAATTTAAAGAAATAAGATAAAAAAATAAAAATAACATTGAGTTACAGAATGTTTTTCAAACCATTAATCCTTGATATTAGATTTGAAATATTATATATAGAGAAGCTTTAAAACTTAATTCTTAATAAATATAATATCGAATAATAAATTAGTTGAATTATTATTCTCATTGTTATTATTATAATTGAAGTCAAAACCTAAAAAATTACTATCAGCACAAAAATATATATTATTTGAGATGAAAAACAAAGGAAAATAATTAAAGGAAAAAAGCAAAATTAATATTATTATCATTATGATTATAATTATTATAATTGTTTGGACGATAATAAAATTTGTTATTATGGATATTATTAATATTATTTTATGAGTTATTGTTACTATTAGTACCATAGTCATAATTATTAATACCATAAGCACCATAATAATTACAATAAATTATTGTTGGATTTAAAAAATCAAAGGAATTAAAACCAAATTAAAAATTAAAAGAATAAGAATCGAAATAAAAAATAAAATATATAATCAATTTTAATTAGAGAAAACTATAACAAATAAAAACTATGACCGAAAAAACTAAATGCATTTAAAACAAAAAAAAATCAAAAGAATAAAGGCCAAAAAGAAAAATAACATATATGATTAATTTCATTTGAAGGACAAAATTGAAAGAAATCAAAACTTGCATTCCAAAAAATTCAAAAAAAACCAAAAAATCAAAAGAATAGGGGCTGAAAAGAAAAACAACATATATAATTAATTGCAATTAAAGGGTACAATTGAAAAAAAACTAAAACTTCAATAGAAAAAATCAAGAAAAAAACGAAATAAAAAGATTAGGGACTGAAATCAACAACCTGTCAACAAAGAGGACTAATATGTATCTTGTCGTTACAGGAGAGAGAAAAGGGGTGAAAAAAGGAAAACCAACCATCGGCCACCGTACAACCTCCATACGTTGACACATGCAACACTATGTGGAAGAGAACATGGCGGTGCATCAGGAGACACGACGGGCAAGAATTTTCACCAGCTGACGGACAATGAATGTGCCTCCTGAGAGGGGCGTAAAGCTAATAGCAATCGGCGCATCAAGAAGACGCTCCTGCAGTTAAACCTAAAAAAAAAAATACAGAATTACCTCAATACCCCGGCACTAGTGATAATAACTAAAAAACTTTGCATCAAAATATCATCATGCCCCAGCATCAACATTGTTTTAGTTGTTTTGAAGGGCAGCTCAGTAGTTTTACAGTTCACCGAACCATGACACACCAAAAATATCCTTTCCAACAGTTAACCGTTTTTGTCCTTATGAGGCTAAAGAAGATAATTTATTGTTCACAATCAATTTGAAAAACAAAAACATCCTTGACCTTTCTCTGTTTTTTAGTTTGCTTCCAGAGATAAATGTGTAGTTTAACTGCGCAAAAAAATATTGAAAAGATACAAACACCCTCATTCAAGTAATGCCAACCGGTTCAATGAAAAAATAAAAAATACCCTTGATATCAAGACTTAAATTTTAACACACTGAAACTCAAAATGATAATTATACTATTACAATCCACAATAATTTATCTATTGCTATAATATTTATCTCACACAGAATAACTATTTCTTTAATAATTTGATTTTTATTTCAGGCTGAACGGTCTGAGAGCTACCTTTTTTGCAAAATAGTTCTCACGAAGTAAAATCCCTTCTCGCCAAACATGTTTGAAGCGCCAAAGAGACAAGGAGCAAAAGTGAAACCTCTGATCAGAAAGAAGCGAGGTTCAAGACTTCAGAATCTGATCACAGCCGCGGTGAAGGAGTTGGCAACATCCATTTGCCTTTATGGTCTCAAATGACGATCCTTCCTACTAAATTACGGCCTAAGCACTTTTGTTGCTCCGGTGCTTGCTTTTAACATCTACTTCTGTTACCATAGAGTGTTTGTAGTTGAACCAGGAAAATAAAAAAACGAGATGGAGCATATTTCGTTCAGCATATTAGAACCTTTCAAAATACAAATTTAAGGAGCAAGGATATATCCCAAATTAATAAAATCTGAGGTCGCAGCCAAGTAGAATCTCACAATTTCCATGAACAATTGCGAAATCGAAGCCATGCTAAACCCAAAACTTTACTAGTTAAATCAACTATCAAACCAGAGGCAGAAACCGATTCGCATGCATCACAAGAGCCAGCCAGGGGACATAACAGCCGACACTCAAATCACCAATGAGAAGCTTAAAACATAATAAAATGCTAAATATGAACTCGTTCAATATATCCATCTCTGATCCAAACACTTAATCTGGTCTAAATCCAATTCATCAGGGCTAGTAGTAAAATTTTGCAACGTGGGTCAAAACCATACAGAAAGGAAGAAACAAGACAGATCAACAACGACACAGTAACTAAGCAATTGCCTTAATCAAAAAGAGAGAATCCCATATCATCATCACTCTCTGGCTCCTCTTCCTTCTTCTTCTCCTCAGCAGCAGGCTCAGCTGCAGCTGCTGCGCCTCCTGCTGGAGCTGCTGCTGCGCCTCCACCACCACCGCCAAAGAAGGCTCCACCGCCGCCGCCACCAATGACCACCTGCACCAAACAAAATTTAATCACCTCATCAGACAACTAAAAGTGACATCGAATGCCACGTCCACAGATAGATTGCACTCTTATATGACAGCAGTTCTTGTCTATAAATTCTAATTTAGATAACTAAATTATATTCCCAATTAGAAACAGTTGTTTAAGTAGATAAAAATGACTTGAAAAGGATCACATGAATAAGTTTCTCAAGCCAGAACACATTTATGATTATGAGATGATGGTTCAAAACCCTATACTATTTGAACAAATACCAAAGGATTTATTAACAAATCGTCCAAAAGATAAACCTCATGATGAGATACAAAATCAAATAACTGTAGTTTAAAGCAAGAAAATAAACAAAAAGATAAAGAGAGATAATGTGAGGACCTGGAAAACGGCGGATGAAGGAGTGACGTAAGAGAAAGAGGACTGGACGCCACCGGAGGAATCAGCGCAGAGAGCAGATTGGACAAGTTTCCTTTGCAATTCGAAGGTGGAGGAAGCGGAAGCCTCTATGTCGCCTTCGGCGATCTGCTTGGCACTCCACTCGTTACCGGAGCACCTGCAAACGAATGTGAAAACTCCCATTTTGATTTCGAATTGATTCACCTTAAACCCTAAATCTGCTTTGAAACAAACAGAGTGAAAGAGAGACGGCTCGCCATTGCTTGAGTATGGTGTTTATATTATGGAAACCTAGGGTTTGTTGTTTTTTTCTAAAAGGCCGGTCCTGTCCTTAAACATCTTTTTTAATTTCTATTCTGCCCTCCTCATTATTTCTCATTTTTAAACGTTAATGTTGTTGTTGTTGTTGTTATTATTTTTAAACCTTGTTATCTCTTGCATTAATCATGTATTAATTGTTAGCTAAATGCATGATTAAATAAATTATGCTGAATTTAATCTCTGCTAAGATGGCATTGGAGGTTTTTCTTTCTCCTCTTTTTTTTTTGTCTCTCCTAATAATGTTTTCTGTCCAAATTCTCTAAAAATATATTATTGTATCCTTCCATTTCATTGTTATTTGGTCTTTATTCTTTTTATTACAATTCGTTTTGTTTTAGATATTTTCTTAATTTATTTATTTATTCAATTTCATCTTTCAGTATTAAGTTGATTATTAATTGGGGTTCATGATTTTTTTTTATTTGCCTTAGATGAGGTAATCTCAAACTCCTAACACGAGTTACAAGTTTGGAAAATTAGCCCGAGTTTTCTTATAACTTTTTAAAATTGATTTTTTAAAAATTATATCATTTAACATTGGTTTTGTTGGGGACTAAGTTTTGTAACTTTTTTATTTTTTTCTATGGGGTTATCTTGGTCTCATGTTTGACAAGTTATCTTATCTATCCCAATTTCTATTTGTCATTTTAAAAAAAATGTTTTT
Organism: Salix arbutifolia; assembly: GCA_025169955.1. Taxonomy (NCBI): domain Eukaryota; kingdom Viridiplantae; phylum Streptophyta; class Magnoliopsida; order Malpighiales; family Salicaceae; genus Salix; species Salix arbutifolia. Next base: position 4,315,994 of record CM045910.1, on the reverse strand, counting down.
TTTTTAATTTCACATATTATGTTAGTTTGGGGATTGAATTTTGTAATTTTTTTAGATTATTTTTTATAAAGTTATTATAATCTCATAAGTCGGGTCATAAGTTTAGCAAGCTAACTTTAATTTTGGTAGACATTTTCCTCAATGTTCATGTGACACTATTAGGAAAACATACTTTAGCATTTAATAATTATGCAGTTATATGTTGATTTAATACAATTTTAAAAATATATTATCGTAACTACTTGTCTGTTATTGGATTAACTAGTCTTTAATGGTAATGATGAGTTTTATGATTATGATATTTTTAAATTACTATCATAGTTTATCCATTTTGTTCTTTGAACTAATTGATTAACATTCATTTAAGCTTTGTTAGGACTTTAAATGGTCATTTCCATAACTCAAGGATAGAATGCATTAAGTTGTAATTCACAGAGCTATTCATTTGCCTTCAAAGTATATTTTAGAGTGTTTTTTAATGTAAGGATACAAAAAAAACTAATGATTTGAACATATTTCTTCTGTTAAATATTATATATGGTTGGTTTTAATGATATATAAGGGTTTGATATACAAAAATGGAAGGAGATGAAGCACAAAAAAAGATGAAAACATGGTTTTATTTGATCAAGGTAAAAACAATACAAATAATAAAGCTTTTTGTTGAAGTTCTCTAAAATATTGGTATGAGGATATATTTTTGACTCTCTGTGTTAAATTTGTGTGTGTGTATGTGTGGATAGATGGATGGATGGATGGATGGATTAACTAGGTTATAGAGTTTGTTTGAAATGCATTAAGGGTAATAATAAGAACAAAACAATGCCAAGATATGTGTTATTGACTTTGAGGAATGATTAATAACTTGAAAAGTTGTTTGGTAGTATGACCATAATATATGGTGGATTATTGCCTAAACCAATCTTATTTTTTACTTAAGAAAACTGAAAAGATGATGAAATAGCCTAAGTCACCTTTCAAGGACACCATGTTCCTTAAGAAGATTTGGCACTACTACTAATGAAGGGTTAATGTTTAGTTTAGTTATTTTTTATAAATATTTATTTTTGTCTTATCCTTTATATTTGTAATTTGCTTTTTACAGGCTTAAAGGTGATTTTTAGGATTTATTTAGCCTATATATAATTCTCTCTTTACATTTACTCCACCATATACAACATCCTGTACATTTTAAATCAATGAATGAAATCAACTGTGTTCTGAATATTTAAAATTTGCTTCATAATCATGTTCAAATCAATTGTTATTTACACAATATCTTTGTAGATTGCTCTATAGCATATTTGGTGGCTTGAGTTGTTGAGTAATAAATAATGTTAAAAATTAGTTCTAATTATAGATGTTATAGAAAGGAATGCGTAAAATCTATAATCGAAAGAATTTTCTCATTTTTAAAGTATTTTTTTGTTGTTTAAATCTATATTTAATTAGATCAAAACCCACAAACCATGAACAATGATTAACAAATAAAAAATATATATATGTAGGATGGGAAAAAATTATGTGTCAAAATACAAAGAATATTATGGAAAACAAGTTAATTTGAATACATTTGTATTTTTCTATTTTCTTCTCTAAACAAAAAAAAAATGTGATCATATTTTATAGTTTTATAAGGTGAGAGAAATATTTAAAACATAAAAAAAAAATATTTTTTTATTTTCATTGAAAATAAAAGAAAATTGAAAAGTATAAAGGGAAATAGTTAGAATAACTCCTAAGCTTCTCATCCTTTAACTCTCTTTTTTTTGTGTGAAGTCAACATGAACCCTAAAAAAAAATCAAAGTAACCATGTTGGCGTTGTTCTAGTCAAAGGTCCAAAAGTCATAATGAACTATTCTTTAAACAAATTTTTAATATGTTCGATTAGTAGATGTTACAATGATTTATATTTGATAAATCAATATTTTTGTTTTTTTCTTGGAGTCTTTTTCTCTCTAAAAGAGTAATTAAGAATAAGGTAATAATCCATCATATTTAGGCTTCAATAAACATTAATCGAACATGTATAGACATATATAGACTCAACCAAATGCTAGACTTATATATATATATATGGTTCACTCCCTTGACTAAGCTCGTAGATGGTGGATTTGGCTGCTTGCTAGTATCATATATTTATGAGCCCAACATTTAGGTAAACATGAAGATGACAAGTCTAGCAACTTGTAAGATCCTGACTAAGTCTAGAGATAATAGGCCTCACAACTCGACATATATATACTCTTAGAATTTGTTTTTAAAAAAGGATTACTTTTTCTCTTAAATGGTATCCATCTAAATATTAAAGAATTTTTAAATTTATAAGTGAAGATATTTTACAGTATCAACTATTATCCATCAATCATTTTGGTTGGGGAGAAGGTTTAAATGATCAAAATCAGAAGATTAACTCATTATTCAATATATCATTTTGGCTTTCAAGCCTACCAGGGAAGTTCAAGCAACATCATCATCTCTTTCTCTCAAAATTAAGAGATTAACCTATTATCTATCAATTTTAGATCTCAATAAGGAGGGATTTAAATCCCAATATCATGGTTCATAGCCATAAAATTTTATACTAAAGTACACGTTCTAGATTTATTTCCAAAGATACCCTAGAAAAAAAACCCTTTTCTCTTGGCTATTTCATCTCGGGGTAGCAAGATGTGAAACGTCTCCTTCTCATTAAAATCTATGCATTTGGAGACATGAAGAAGGACAAAGGAGATTTCATAATTGGAGTTCTAAATAAAAGAACCTTTTAATTTTTATTTTTTTTATATTGAAATGAATAAAATTTAGCTTACATGTCTCCACACTTCCAAGTGAAAAAAATATAAGCAGAACCTTTATATATATATATATATATAGCCGCTTAATTAAAAATCCGCTCGCTTGCTCTGAACTGTTGGATTGTAAATATCAGCATGAATTTTATGATCTTTGTTTATTAATTAATTATTATCGATGGTATATTTTTATTGATCAGGTAATCTGCAATTAACGACAGACTGGACACTTAAAACTGATTAATTATTTTCTGAACATTCGATGGATCAAAATCCTTGAATGCTTCAACGCCACCACAATTATAGAGATTCTCTCTTGTTCCCTTATCATTAGTTCTCTCTATAATATTTTCTTTCTGAAGGCAAATCCCTTCCCTGCAAATTAATCAATTCCTACGTGCATTTTTTCTTCTTCCATGTTGAACACCAAATCCTAGCTGATTCTCTCTGTGATCCCATTTCTTACAGCAAGGGCTTGCCGAGAAGAAGAGACACATGCATGATCAAGAGGGATTGATGAAGAAGGTGCCGATACTTAAGAGGGGCTGCAACAAATTCTGGTATTTTACGGTCGTGTTTCTCTTATGGTTCTTATTGCTCTACTTCTTCTTTAATTCGGGTTCAAAACTTGACAAGAAGGATGATTTCTTGTTGAAACACCATTATGATGATTTCGTTGATGCCGATGAATCGAGTTTTGGTGGTGTGAATCGGAATTCCAATGAAGAAACAGGGCATGTTGCAGCAGACTCTGCTATGGATATGGATACGAAAGCAACAGGTAATCCTGTCGACAATTTCTTTACCGGCGGTGATTGGGATAAGTATCTTCGTGAAGTATCGAATGCTGAGAAAGAATCAAAACCTGAAAATCAAATACATCTCACGGAAAATGAAGCTAGATCCATCAACAAAGTGTTTGGCGAAGGAAACAAAGAAGAATCTGGTAGAGCAAGGAGTGCAGCTAGGGAGAACCAGGTCAAAAAACCGTTTGAACTTCCCAGAGAGGGTAGGAGGAGACGGGTCAAGAAACCGGGCGGGGAGAAACGGGTCAAGAAACCGGTTGATCATTCACTTCGTAGAGAAGAGAAGGTTATCGAGGAGGTCATCGAGCAGCCTAACAAGGAAGATCAAATAAGGAGTCAAACGAATTCGGATTCACATCCTGAATCATGCGCAGGCCGATACATTTATATTCATAACCTTCCAAGCCGATTCAATGGTGATTTGTTCAGGCATTGTCAATCACTCAACGAATGGTCCAATATGTGCCCCTACCTGTCGAACTTTGGCTTTGGTCCCCGGCTAAAGAATTCGGAGAGGACGCTCTCAAACACTGGCTGGTACGATACAAACCAGTTCATGCTAGAAATCATTTTCCACCATAAAATGAAGCGATACAGGTGCCTAACCAATGACTCTTCATTGGCTTCAGCAATCTTTGTCCCTTACTATTCTGGGCTCGACGTTGCTCGTTATCTGTGGAATGCTGAGAAGAAGATGAAAGATTATTATTCTCGGCATCTTGTCAAGTGGCTGAGAGAAAGCCCCGAGTGGAAGAGATTGTGGGGCAGAGACCACTTCATGGTTGCTGGAAGGATCACCTGGGATTTCAGGCGATTAACAAACAACAACAATGACTGGGGCAACCAGCTTATGATTTTGCCTGAATCTAGAAACATGACAGTGTTAACTATCGAATCAAGTCCGTGGAACAATAATGACTTTGCAGTACCCTATCCAACATACTTTCATCCTTCAGGTGACAACGAGGTATTTCAATGGCAAAACAGGATGAGAAGACTGAGAAGGCAGTTCTTGTTTTCTTTCGCAGGTGGGCCGAGACCCGACCTCCCAGATTCTATCCGTAGTGACATTATTGAACAGTGCCAGGCTGCGAGGGAAAGATGCCTGTTGCTAGAATGTATTACCGGTTCAAGCAATTGCTATGAACCGGTTAATTTGATGAAGATGTTTCAGAGCTCTACATTCTGCCTGCAGCCTCCAGGGGATTCCTATACCAGGCGATCAACTTTTGATTCAATCTTGGCTGGGTGCATTCCAGTTTTCTTCCATCCAGGTTCATCCTACGCCCAATATTTATGGCATTTTCCGAGGGATTACACTAAATACTCCGTTTTCATACCGGCAAACAAGATCAAAGACGAGAAAGTCAGCATCGAGAGGACGTTATCTCGGATTCCTATACAGAAAGTATGGGCGATGAGGGAAGAGGTTATAAAGCTGATTCCAGGTATGGTGTATGCTGATCCAAGTTATGGGCTGGAGACCCTTAAAGATGCATTTGATCTCACAATTGATGGGGTTCTTGAAAGAGTTGAGAAGATTAAGATGGACATTAAAGCTGGAAAGAATTTTTCTGAAGATATCGAAGAGTATACTTGGAAGAAAAATTTATTTGGGACAGAAGGGAAACATGAATGGGATCATTTCTTTGATAGGTCAAAGATGATAATGTATTAGGATCTTAAAAGTTTAGAGAAAAGATAGAATGTACAATCTTTTTTTTTATAAATAAGTTTTGAATTTTTATATTTTTATTCCTATATTGCAAGAACAAAAGAAAGAAAAGAAGACATGGCAGATGAGTTCTATATATTATGGTGCTGTGTCCATGCTTCTGATATGAGTTCAGTTTGATTGAGGTGAGTAGTTAGGGTTGTGAAGCTTATCTGGCCAGTAAGGGCTTTGCAGAAGCTTTGCAATAGGAGGCCGCCATTGAAGACAGTAACTTTGCTCTCTGCAGAGATGGGAAATCTAATAGGAGGAGGCCATTGAAGCACTGCTCTCTGCAATTAAATAATTTTTTTTTTTTTGCTATACAATCTTATTCTTGCGTATGATTATGAAAAACGCAGTGGAATTCAAACAATAAATAAATAAATAAATAAAAGTTCACCGCTGAGTTTGAAGGTACTCATATCAGTGCCTGTCAAAATTTAATCTTTTTGGTATTTTCATTGTGGTTTTTTTTGTTATTATAAAGTTGATTATGAACAATTTAATCTTTTAATAAATATAAATAATATTTTAATGGAAAGGTTACGAAGTAGTGTGGGAGGTGACACGATTTATTCTTGGTTGTGCTCTCTCTCTCTCTCTCTTTTAATTGAAAAATATATTAGCAATTCAAATTACAAAGCTGTCCTCTTAACTATTAATATTATTAATATTTCAACTTTGATCTCATTCTTTTGATTTTTAATTTTTTTTCTTGGTCTTTTTATGCAATTTTTATTTGAGTTTAATTTAATCCTTTGATCCAAACTTATGATGTATTATTTTTTAGCAATTTGATCCTTTTCTTTTTATTTTTATTTATTTTTCTTTCCTCTGTAAAGTTTTTATTTATTTTCAATTTCATCATTCAATTACAAATTATGATTTAATTTTTTATATATAATTTGGTCCCACTTTTTTTTTTTGTTAAATTGATATTTCTTTTCAATAAAAAAAATATAGTTTATCTTTGTTTTTTATTTCAGTTTTGACCTTTATTTTTTTAATTGTTATTTTTTGTTCTCGATTCTTTTATATAATTAAAAAAAAATCACTCAATATAATAACAGTATTTGATAATAAGAGTCTGAGCAAAGAGACTTGTTGTGCAAAGAAAAGACACATAACACCTAGTACATTCTATCTAAAATAAACTGCATTGTTGTTTAATTGGTTTTCTATGTCAGGTGATTAGTTTGTTCTAAAGTTCAAAGCATATCTCTTTTTATTATAAAATCTTTATCTTATTAGCTCAAAAAACGAATCGTTCCAAAGTTCTATTTAGCACCCTATTTGTTGCACTTTTAATATTTAATGGTATATTTTACAATATAGTCTTACATCCTAAATATTAAAATCTGTACTAAATTCTAATAAATAACCTAAAACAAGCTTTCATCTTTCTCTTTGATTTTTGTCTAAAAAAAACAGCAACAACATGGAATCATACAACCTTAAACATTAACCTTAATCCATTTACATTTTATATTACAACTCACGCAACCTTTCATTAACAAAAATCATTTACTCCATCTTAGATTCAATCTTCATCGCATCCTATTTCATCCAATATTTTATATTCACTCCAACACCCTAATAACCTTACAATCCAACAATTATAAAAATATAAATACTTAATTAAATTCAATATTTTTAAGAATCTAGCTAGAATTAAAATTATATTCTACACTTCTTTTTTATATGCAGCACGCTCAAAACACACTCTAATTACCACCTTTATATATATCATTTCAACATTTCTCACTATTTTACAATATGTAAATCATTTCCTTAGCATACCTATAATGTAATTTATATAATGAATACTAAAACTTATTCAAAATACATTTTTTCACATATTTATTTCAACCCAACATATAATTTCACTAATTTTTCATTAAATTATCATCCCCCTACATATACCTTATTTTCTTATCCAATTCCCTTTTATGGCACTTAATTTCCTCTTGATTTCTTGTGTTTATGTGTTTAAACACTCATTCTCTCATCAAACATTACGTAACAATCAAGAAAAGATAAGGAACTCTTCAGCCTTATTTTTTGTAGCAAAATTGTTTGTTATAAAAAAATAATGAAGCTAAAATTTCCATATTTTTCAATTTATTTATGAAAATATCCTTAATAATTATACATGTTATTTTATGTTTGATTGTTGACATTCTAGTATGGTATTTTCAAACTTCAATTGTCCTAAAATTTTAATATAAGATAGGAAAATATATAATGAGACTCATCGTAAAATTCCAATATGATCTTGTTGTTTAAGTAAAAAATATGCTTGATAACATAAAACTAGTCGACAAGTGATTTTACACTAAAAAATTGAATTTATAGTGTTTTATTTACTTAAATCATTAAGATTTTTAAGTAATTCATTGAGATTTTTCATCTTATTCGAGTATAAAAATCCACCATTAATTTTTCTTCTTTCCTAGTTATAAATAACATGAGTATACAAGGAGCTTATATTGATATCAGGTGCTATTTGTGTGTAAAATCATATATTAAATAAAGTTTTTGTGATTTATCACTCGTTAACATTTCGTGTACCAATTTTATTACTTTATTTCACCCAGATTTTAATTAATTCATTAATGATGTCTATCCTAAATCAAAACAATTTTTTTCTTGAAATTGTTTTTTAGTCTTTTAATTTGATAATATTAAAAAAAATAAAAAAAAATAGATTATTTTTACATATTTCAATACAGAAAATACTTCGATACGTCAAAACAATAATTTCCAACATTATGTTTCAAACACAGACGCCACCTAAATATTCTGAATAATTTATTCAACCAAAACCCGGCAAGAGATAATCTAGAAGGCCAACAGATAAGAGCCGCAGAAGGGGGTATTCCCGTCATAAAAAAATCCCAGCCATTTAAAACCCAGCTCCTTCCTTTCCGTGGCCACAAACCATTTCAGCGGAGCAACAGCAATCAGAGAATAGCATGGCAGGCACGTGCACATACATCTCTCGTCACGTGACCGGACTGTCATCCTACAGCAGAGCCAGCAAGTCCCGGAGAGAGGGGGCTTCATTTTGCTGGGCTCGCATCTCTGCGATGAGCAGCAACGGAGCGTCAAGTGCGCGTAAGGTTGCACTTGCACTGGAAGGACCGTCTTGCATATGCGTTGGCCCAATAGAGACGGCAAGCCAAGAAACTCTCGAGGCTCTATATAGTCAAGTGCGTAAGATTGCTTCGTTATTTTAATTTTGGGCCTAATTAGATCGTTTTCTCGTTACTTTGGTTTCATGCTTTTTATCCTATTGAAGCTTTTTGTGGAGAAGATGAGAAGAAGTGAGCTGATTGCGTGGTGTTGAATTGATGTTTGTTTTAGGCACGGGATGCATATTACAGTGGTGAACCTTTGATAATAGATGACATGTTTGATAGAGTTGAGGTAATAGAATTTGATTCTGTACATTTGTGGATCAAGCTTTTAGTTTCGACAACTCTCGAATTCCTTACCCCAGCAATTATTTGAAGCAGTTAAGATTGCGGTGGTATGGTTCCAAATGTGTTGTCAAGTACCCTCGCTGCAGTATTAGACGACAGTCAACATACTCTGATGCTGAGGTAATGAGCTATCGAATCGTTTCTTTATATGCGTAAAATTATCCCATTTGTGTAACGTTGACTAAAAGCAGGGATGCACTCTGCTGTTTTGCATGATGCCTACCATAAAGGGGGGCGATCATGGATAATTATGAATTTTTTTTCTCGACTTGAAGATTGATTGGCATGGCTGTAGGGCAGGCAGATATATCACAGGCGTCTGCTCTAGCAAGTATTTGGACCCTGTTTCTTACACTTGGCTGTTCAGCGTGTGCTCTGCCTATAATCTACACAATTGTCCTGGCTTACCAAGATGCATTTGGCACGGTAATATCCCATGGCAGCCAGACGCCTATTATTGGGTTTCTTGCTACAGTTAATGGTATTCTCTTTATGGCAGTGAGTGCTTTGATTGGCTATCCAATTGCATCAGCTTCAGGTAACTGCTTTTAACTTACCTTATCTTCTGTAATTCAGTAATCAAGAAATTTTGTGAAATAATGAATTTTAAGTTACTTTTTACATAGGACTCTTCACCTCTCTAGTTAAGGCATTTTCAATTTGTCAACTTCCATTCAAGACCCCCAGTTTATGGGATCCTTAAAAACAGCAGAATGATGTCAGATGAATCTTCAAAAAGATACTCAAATCTTAAAACTTCAACTATCATGGATAAATCTTGGAAGTTCAAATGTTTGAGTGGCCTATCTGAGCTGCGTGTACAATTATTTACTGTTTCATATCCATTCTATATGTTCATGGAACAAATTGTCAACTATATATAGCGCTAGGGTTTCTCAAGCTCTAAAATTTACAGCCAAAAACAGTAGGGAAAGAAACTAAAGTTCTAAAGTCTAAGGTTACAACCCTTAACTATTGAGAAAATTGTAAAGAAAACTCTTGTATATTTTGAAAGGTCTTTACATCATAAATTCTCATTATTCTTCAATTCATGCCAAATCTAAATGAGAAAAAAAAAATCAAATAAAGCTGACTCCTAACTAGAAGAATCAAATTAAAACTCTATAACTTAACAAGAAAAAAGAAACAAAATTCAAACTTCTACTATACGATCATAGTCAATCCATCACTGTCTATTGATCATGGTTGATCATTGTCTAATATTGTCGAATCTGTTAGAAAACCTTGTCGGCATGCTTAGACTTCTTCTAGAGCTATGTTTTGTCCACCTGGCCCATAATTAAAAAAATATCACCGTGTGCCAGGCTTCTCCATTTGAGGAGAACTCATCCTCGAGATCATGGTTAGAAACTGAACTCTCCCAAGCCATTTGGATAAATATTTGGAATAAATTAGCTACTCCAATCTCTTTCCAAACCTGCTTGTAACTTGTACAAACTGATTGCTCCTGAAATCAACCCTTAATATTTTTACTTGAGTTGATACCATGTCAAGGAATCATCTCACCTAAAAGCTTAAGCTGTTAGGTGAGACCCTATGATTTATATTATTCACTAACATTGTCAAAATCTAAATAGCAGAAGATAGATCTTTATTGGAAAAAATATGTCAATTCTTTTACTTCATTCAAAATATGGATTTTTACTTGAGAACCAATTTTCACAGTGAAGGTGCTGCAAGGTCTATGGAGGAATGACTTGGTGGCACTCAAGGGAGCATGCCCAAATTGTGGTGAGGAGGTTCGTGTTAAGTTTCCACTTCATTTTTCTTCCACAATTCGATAGAAATGTATTCAGCTGTTTCCAACTAAGAAAATCAGGATCAACTTCTTAAGCTCCTTCTCTCACTGATTTTAGTGTCTCTGTGCAGGTATTTGCCTTTGTGAAATCAGATCAATCTAACAACTCCCCTCATAGAGCAGATTGTCATGTATGTGAAAGTTTACTAGAATTCCGCACCAAGGTTGAGGTAATTAATCTTCTGATGCCAAAATTATCACTCTGTCCCTGTTTAAGGAGCTAAATATGTAAACATCGATTGCAAGACTACTTTATGATATCTCATTTATAGAGTTTCTTGTAATAAGGAAGTACGTACAAATCATGGTACTGCGTTTTGCATTCTCCCGAAGGTTTAATTACCCAATTATGGTCCCATTCATAGTGGGGCTCTAGGATAGAGGATTCGAAATATACACTTTCATTACGAATTTTTGCATCAGATTCTGAGCCTCCAACTATTGCATTTCCAAGACTTTTAGTTTTACATCAAACAACTACCTTCATTCCGAAACTAGGCATACCATACCCTGGCCATTTATTTCTAAAAAATCTATATTCTTGTTTAATGCCCACAAGGTTTTGCATACTGAAACTGTACTAGCCACTGTTGTGCACCTACTAAGATGTACTTGTTATCGTAATCTGTTTTGATCAACTTGTAAAAAACAAATTCAAGAAACAAAAGAAGACTATAGAAAACAATTATCCGACTCACGTGATTGGTATTGTTTTGCAGCAAACCATTTCAAGAGTAGGTAGACAGTGGGTGTATGGGCGCATATACCTTGTATCTCGAAGACGTCAGAAATGGAAGTAAGATCTCATCCTGATACATGCCTTCAGGAGTGGTTTGTGTACAAAATAACGATTCTTTCCTCTGTTTTATACATACATTTTCTTGTTTTAGTGGCCAAATTGAAACAACTCTGAAATAATATGTTACAAGCCAATGAACTACTTCCCATTTGCTATTGTAGAAATGTCTGAAGGGTCTGAAAACCTAATGAACAAAAGTTTAAAGGAAAAGTAGAGCCTTGATTAACCAACCCCCCACGGATGTTTATGTTTTGCGACTGCTTTTCAATGATTGGAGAATTTTTCCATCTAGATGGCTGCATGTCAAAATCATAATAAAAATCCATTCTCTCTATTGGTTTCTGGGTAGCTTTAAAACTTCCATAGCCATCAAATGTGCACACAATATACATGAAAGAACCACGCACGAAAGTAACTGGAGATGAGCCTGCAATTTTTGAGCTAGTTGGAATCGGTTCTTCATTATCTGGGTTTTTTTAGGCCACACATGTTATATTGTTCTGTTTTTGCGGCGAGGCCGGAATGGTGTTTGAAACGGAATGGATTCGCAATAATGAACGACCACTTGTTTATAGCAGAACTTCAAAAGCGAATTATCCACTTGCACAATTCACCTACAAGGGGAAAGAACAATTTAAAAAAAAAAAGAGAAGCAAAATGCCAGACATTGTTTGCCTTCCAGAACTGCTCCAGGGTGATGTGACTCTTTTTTTAGCAAGCACAAGAAAAGTGGTAATCGACTGTGATCTGTCAAAACTGAAATAATTGTTAAAACCTCGACTGATTAAAACCTCATCGAGTCAGTATTGTGCCAGAAAAATGAAAATAATAACAAGGATAGAACATAGCAAGTGGAAAGGGGAGGGTAATCCACAGACTCACATATACAATAAGCATGGCACAGCAAACATTTCATTGACTGAAATGCAGTCAGGTTCAAAAAACCACTTACTACATGTATCTGAAAGTAATTTTCCTAGAGAATAACTAATATTTGGTCTCTTGAAACTGCATTCATTCATCATTCTCCAGTCTACCAGAATTTTGCTATCAAATTATTGTCTTTGCCACACCACAGTTTTGATTGTCCGGTGCCCAAATCATCAATCGCTACATTTTCGAGGAAATAATATGAAGAAACTTTAAAATAAATACCATGAATCAAAAGTTAGCATGTTCATGCTACGTGAAATGACGGTGCACAATCAAAAAGAAGATAACAGGCAATAATTGCAAGAAACTCTCTCATCGTTTGTTCTCGTGGCATAAGCAATGGTGTCTTTTAGACGTGATCAACAGAGTAAGAACATTGCTTAAAGATAGAGACGCAGAAGCAGCCAGATTGGTGTACCAGTCCAGTCAAAAGTGGGCCAAGCTGTACACTAGAATCCACGATAGCTGTAAAAAAGGAAGAGAGAAAAAAAGATGACGCTGGGTGTGTTAGTATGGAAACCAACCAAGGTTTCCTTTTGTTAACTTTTTGTGCTTGAAGGCAGCCCTACTTTTGAGAAAGAAAAAAAAATGAGAAAAAAAGAAGCCAAGCTACCAGAAATAGGGTGATAGAAGCAAAGAGCCCTTCTTGGAGGAGTGTTGAATGACCACCAAAATCTTCTTCGTCGATCTTTAATATCAATGCATAATAACCATATATAATCCCAGAGGAAATCAACAGAAAACTGTCAACCAAAATCAAGAAAAAATTTAGCCAGAGAAAAATATAAGATTGCAAAAATTAGAAACTCGGCACAAGAAATCTCTGCATGTTGAATGTTAGCTTAGCTTAGCTTAGTGTGTGTGGATACAGCAGCACGATATCAGCTCCCACCGTCAATACTCAGAAATAATAACAGGAGGCGTGTGCATTTTAATTCCAAAGGAAGTTCCTAATATGAATCGCACCGGTATGGATTTTGGAGAAACTAACATAAAGTTAACAGCGCTGTGCATTACACTTTATAAACATTTTTCCTCTTCAAGGAGATATAATCTTGTGAACAGCAAGAATTCTCATCACACTGGCTGATTATAGTCCCAGTCTCTTGCTATGCTGTCCGCCCTATAGTCAATTTCAATAGATAAAAAGACAAGCAGAGAAAGCACCTTTAACCTTCCTTTCTAATGAAAAAAAATATAGTAATTAGAAGGGATTGATTGTTTGGAGAGAGGAGACGGCGAAAGGAACCAAATCATTTGCCTCTGACTGCCAAATAATATCTACCTCAATATGGTCCTAGTATATCTCAAAGATATTAAATTGTAAGCATCACAGGGCCCACCTCTTAGACGTGATGAGAAGGTTTTGTTTATCAAAAGAATGGAATTGATAATTCCTTGAGATTTGATTCAGCTAATACTGGCACTTAAGAGAAATCACACACGTCATATCAAGGTGCCTTTTTAATAGTTCAGCAAAGTCCCTTCGCTTTCGAACTACTAATGTCTCTACACCAATGACCAGTCTCATTTCAAGGACCGTCCATAAAAAAGCCCATGCAGCTAGGGTCTTAAAACACTGTTGGTCACTCCATTATTCTCTGCATCTTTGATTAGTCACACCAGTAGTGTAAAAGCTACTAAGTGAAACTCCAATCACACAATTAATATTAAAACACAACTCTAACTTCTGCAAAGATTCATGCCCTAGCACAAACTGCACTTTTCTATAGATTAATTCACAAAAAGTAACAAATTGTTTCAACAAAAATACCGAAGAATTAAACATAACAAGCTAAGATTTAAGCAGCCTAGATGTAACTTCAGAGCATAAAAGGAAAGTGAAATCATGCAACATGGGTTTCAATGTCCTGCTATTCATGATTCTTAATTACAATGAAATTCCGATACAGGTGTTCTTTCAGAGGAAAAGGGTCCTGCACATGCAATATTTTTGCTTATTGCAGTAAATTTTGCATGTAGAGCTTCAAAGATGTTCAAACAAAGCCAGAGAACTCATCCAAATCCCCCAGATTAATCTGAAGCTAGAAAAGCTAGTCTCACCTAAAGCACGGCTAAACGATATTCAAAATAATATTGGTGACAATCATATTAGTACTTTGCCTTGAAGCATTCACATGGAACTTTTAGGGAAGGATAAGGAAAAGGACACCCACGTCCATTAAGCTAGAAGGAAGTGGTGTAGTCGATATAAAAACACAGTAATTATCAGCAAAAAGAATCTACACTAAACTGCTGGTTTTTCTAGCTTTGATACCAATAATACAAAAAGAAACAAATTTGAGTCTGGCACATATATATATGCTTGAATCAGCCACTTCTATTTCCGGGAAATAAGACATGAAAAACACCAACAACAACAGCAACATATTCACTTAAGCTTGGTAATGAAATATTTATTATAAGAGCAAGAATTCACAAACTGAAAGATCAGAGGGAGGCAACTCACAGGCCGATCCAAATACCGCCGACCAAAGGGATAGTACCCCATAGCAATCCGCAAACGAGGGCAACAACTTGCCTAATCCAATGTAACGCATCTCCCAATTGATCCTGTAGTGAGCAGCGTATCACTACTACTCCTCTTAAGTAATAACCCAATTTTTATTTCTACTCAAGAATCAAATGAATTATTATTAACTACAATTGACAATACAAATTTTAAGCAACATTAAAATAAATTGTATGCAAGCTTGCATTCATTCAAAGCTAGAAATTCTACAAACACAATACAAATAGAAAGAGTACCTTATCCCAAGAGGCCTCAGGATCCAGCAATTTGGCGAACTTGAAAGGTGAAAAGTGCCCATTTTGATGCTGGTGTTGCTGTTGATTATTACTGTTGTTCAATTTACCAGCAGATTTCCCTTCTTTCATGGTTTTTTTGAGATCTACGAAGAAAAGATTGGTTGGGTTGTGGGTGGAGAGGTCAGACTCAACGAGAGAGCATATGCCTTCCTAACTCACTGCACATGCTCTTTCAGTTTAATTATAATTTATTTTATATTTTAGTTTTCTTTTGGAGTTTTTTTCAACTTCGAAATCATCGTATAATAGCAGATTTATTTGTACGGTTCAAATATTTTTAATTTTTTTTAGAATTAATATTCTTTTGTATGTTTTAGATGGTTTCACGTGCGGATATCAAAATTAAATTTTAAAAATAAAAATACATATATTATTTTTATTTATTTTCCTTAACATTAAAAGTTTTAGTTTTTGTTTGAGAGTATGGTTGATGTTATTTTTTATATTATTTTTATTAAGAGTGTGAGATTTTTTTATAATGTTATAAATTTGAACAAAATAATAAATTTAGTCAGATGTGAAGCGCGAGTTTTCAATAAAATATATAATTTTTAAATTGATATGAATTCATTTATTTAACAGGTTTCAATGAAATTATAAGTATAAAATTATCATTACCATTAAAAAAACAAGAAGATTCAGATACTTGAATCATTGAATTCACTAAATCAATTCATTTAATAATTTAATTTAAATTAAACATAATAGTAAAAAAATTTGATTGTCACATAACTTCGTACACGCCACTTGCATGGCACAGATGAAAAAAAATTGTCGTTGTGTCAAGAAACACGCCAACATTAAAAGAAAATGAATAAAAATATGCAATTATTTAAACACTGTTCGGAGCCTGCGATAATAACCAAAGTTGTAAAATCCGTTCCGGTTTTTTGATTGGAACAGAACGTTCCGGTTTCGGTGCATTCCGGCGTTCCGGTTTTGTACTGTTCATATTTAATTAATTATATATATATATATGAAAAAAATAAAATATTAATTTAACAAGTATAATTAAAATTCAAGATAAATTAACTTTAAATTATACAATACAAACACAAAGTCAAAAAAACATAATCTTAAAATTAGAAACATCTCTAAAATTCCAAAATATTATGAAAGTAAAATGTTCTAAAATAAAAGAAATATAAATCAAACATCTTCTACATTATTAATATAAAAATAAGGATCTTGATCTTGCGGTGGAATATAAGGAAAGTCATCAACTAGACATTCCAATAGTTGGTCATTTCCACCAAGCTCATTCTCCTCATTAAAACATGTCTCTTCATCATCTAAATTTAAAGTAGACAAAGGTGCTTCGATACTCTCACTTGTATGGAGCCGGTCATTTGGGGAGCACTTTCACTCCTTTGGGGCCCACCCGGTGCGAACGTGGATTAGTCTGGGCCAGCGCTTAGGACACCGCGTGGTTTATACCAAAAAAAAAAAACAAATGAAATGGTGATTATTATTGATTAGGCACGGATAGAGAGAGAAAGCAGAGAGAGACACTTTCCCTCCCAATGGATTTCTCCTCCTGCAACCGGCTAGAAATGGTTTTCTTCAACCTGTGTTTGATTGTTGCTCAGCCACTCATCCCTTTCGTGCCTTAAGTCTTTTTCTCGTGCTTGCCCCTGCCCCATTCTGTTCCTTCTTTTTCCCCCTCATCGTGCCCTAATTTCAGATCCTGTTTTCCAGTCTTTGTTCCTGTCACCCAACCATAAATTTCTCCCTCTACTCCTCCCTTCGTATCCTTAACTCTTGTGTTCATGGCCAAAAGAAAAACAAAACAAAAACCTCATTCCCCTTCTTCTCAGCCCACCCGCCAGCCTCCACCAATTGTCTTACAACCTATCCCTGTTACTATCAAACCTAACCCTTCTAAAATCAGTATTTTGGGCAATATTCTCGTGGCCCCCGTTGGTGTTGGTCCTTCCAATCAGCATCTTAAGGGTGCCCCTGCAACCATGGTTGTTGAAGATGCCCCTCTAGATTGTTGCTCCAGTGAAGATGATCTTGACGATGAGGGTGAAGATGATAGTGAGGGTCGACAACAACTCTCCACTGTCTGGTGAGGACGAAAAATTGAACTCGAAACGGAACGCCCGGAACGGAACCGAGGCGTTCCGGCCGGAATTTCCGGAATGGACCGGAATTAAAACCGAGACAAAAACGACGTTGTTTTGTCCCGATTTTATGAACGGAACGGAATGTTCCGGCAGGAACGGAACGGATTTTACATCCTTGATAATAACAACAAACCTGCATATGAAAATACCATTATATCCTTAGCGCCAACCCTTTGGTTCTATCTTTCCTGGTGGCATTTAAGTGTTTTATTGTTCACCAAATGTGAAAAAACAACAATACCCTCACCGCCAACTCTTTTTTTTTTGTCTCGTCCAAGGATAAAGTAGTTATTTCATTGTTCATGATCAGATGAAAATATTTAAAATACCTTCTCCCAACCTTTGTTTTTTTTGTCTGATGTCGGGGTAAAATCATAGTTTTAGTGTTCAAATAAAACCAGAAAGACACAAACAATTAGTTAATGACAACAAGTGCATTGGAAAAGTCATAAAATACTCCCGATATCAAGAGTTAATTTTTATGGACTTGAGGACACAATAGTAATTACACTATTAAAATCCACAGCAATCTGTGTCTGGGATTATAGTGAAACACCCACGTGTTTTATGTTTTGTTATAATATGATTTATTTATTTGACATAAATATTTTATCATTTTATGATATTTATTTTATAGAATATGATTTATTTATTTTGTTTTTTTATTTTATAGAATATGTTAAAAGTCTTTCTTTCTTTATAAGGCTAATAACTGTGGTTTTTATGTAGTTTTTTCAAATAACTGTCATAACTTATGCCGCCCAAAAAAAAGAGCACATGGTGATATTGGGACCATTCGGAGTGTTTCGGACCCCTCCAAAAGTGTTTGTTTTTTTTAAAAAATTGAATTGTATGTTTTGTTTTAAACAAAAATATTTTTATTATT
Organism: Salix arbutifolia; assembly: GCA_025169955.1. Lineage (NCBI taxonomy): Eukaryota > Viridiplantae > Streptophyta > Magnoliopsida > Malpighiales > Salicaceae > Salix > Salix arbutifolia. Next base: position 4,297,798 of record CM045910.1, on the reverse strand, counting down.
TTTAGATTATTTTAATACATTAAAATAAAAAATAATTTTTAAAAAATAAAAAATATTATTTTAATATACTAAAATCAAAAATAATTTTTTTAAATAAAAATATTATTTTAATATATTTATAAATAAAAATTAATTTTAAAAAATAACCACTATCATATTAATAAACACAAGTAGTGTTAGTTGTTTGTGGTCCTGCGTGAAATCCTCACGTCAGTTTGTTAATTTTAGACAACAGCCAAGCCCATGTGAATAAAACGTAAGCGTCTGGCAACATTTATTTATGCGTGCAAGTGCGATGGTCCTAACTCCTCACTCCTCAATGTGTATGCGTGTGTGACCACATACATACACACACACATACATACATACATACATAGTTAGTTAGGAAAATAATAATTGTTTCTCTTAATTCAATTTGATTAAGAGCTAAAACAAGACAATAAAGCAAAGAAGTCGAAGATACTGAGGATGGGAGTTATAGGTAGCACAGTACTCTGCTTAAATGTTTTAAGAAAAACTGTCCCCGGCCCCTATTACCATATATATAAACGGCGTGGTGATATTACTGTGCACCAGTGCACTGTGCACACAGACACAGTGCACTGTAGATTACAACAATTTTTTTTTTGCTTTTGCTTTTGCTTTTTTTTTCCTGTTTACTTTTTTTTTTCTCTTTTTTTCTGCTTTGTTTTTTTCGGTTTTTATTTTATGATTAACTCTTTTTTTTTCGTTTGTTTTTTTTTTCTTTTATTTTCCTAATTATTCTTTTTCTTTTTTTTTCCTCAGTTTTTTCCTTCTTCTTTTTTTTGCCTTTTTTTTGTATTTTTTCCTTATTATATTTTTTTCATTTTTTTCTTATTATATATATATTTTTTTCTTTTTCTACTTATATATTTTTTTGGTTTTTTGTTTTTTAATAATCGGGGTGTCCGAGCTCGCTTAAATGCACCACGATTAATCTCCATATCCAAATTTTTTTGATAACCAGGGTGTCCAGGGCAATTTATGCATACCACGACAATCCCCGGACCCACATTTTTTTTTCTAAAATGCTTTCCTGCTGGTATATTTTTTTTCTTTTTTTTATACTTTTTTTATTCACTTATACATTTTTTTTATAACCGGGATCTCTGACTAGCTTAAGCACACCACGACTAATTCTTGGGCCGAATTTTTTTTAAAACAATATGGATTGCTACAGTGCTTTCACGCTTATACTTTTTTTTGTTTTTTTCGCTTATACATTTTTTGGTAACCATGGTCTCTCAGCCAGCTTAAGCTCTTTTTTTCACTTATATATTTTTTTCACTTATATATTTTTTTTATAACCACGATCTCCGGGCCAGCTCAAGTGCACCACCACTACTCCTCGGACCAAATCTGTTTTTTGATAATCGGGGTGTCCAGGCTAGCGTGGACACACCATGACTAATCTCTGAACCAATTTATTATTATTTTTTATTTTTTTTCCTTATACGTTTTTTTGTTCACTTTTATTTTTATTTGTTCTTTGGATTAGATGATTTTTATAATTTTATTATTTGCGCAATAATAATGATAATTTTAGTGATTATTTTTTTATAAAAATCTTTTGATTTTTTTAAAGATTTTCCTAAAATTTTAATTTATATCGGTGATCATTTTAAAAGTAATATTACTCTATTTTTCCCTTTATTCATTTTTTTTTCTGTTTCTTTATTTGTTCTTTAGATTATATGATTTTTATGATTTTATTATTTATGCAATAATAATGATAATTTTAGTTATTTTTTTATTATTTTTTTATAAAAATCTTTTGCTTTTTTTTATTTTTCATGGTCATTTAATTATTTTAATTGTTTTGGCAGTAATGTTAGTAATAATTTTAGCTTTAATAACAATGATAATGGCAATAACGTCAGGATGAATTTTCAATCTATGTTTTTGTCTTTTTTTTGATAGAAAATTAACAACTTATTTTTTTATTTGATTATTGTAGGTATTTTCACAATTTATATTTTATTTTTGTTTGATTTAAATTGAATTATAAAATGAACTAATCTTAATACAGTGAACTTAATAATTCAGATATCCGAGTTTTCTTGCTTTTTTAATGATGATGATAAATTTATGCTGGTTATTTCGTTTGAAACTACTAAACAGACAAATTTATATCGATTTTAAATTCATATATTTTATAGAAAGCTTGCACTTGACATGAATTCTGCACAGATTTATTATTTTAGCTAAATTTATATTATAATAAAAAAATACACACAATTAATATTTTTTACATTAAAAAAAATATTGTGCCGCCCGCGGCGAAGCGCGGGGGCATTGTCTAGTTTAATTATAAATCTAGAGCTGGTCTAACTGTTGACTGTCTGATTATAAATATTTGACTTCAATTCATTGCAGTTGTTTAAAAATATGGTTGAGTTTGTTTTTTAAAGTATTTTTTGTTTATTAATATATTAAAATATTTTTTTATTTTTTAAAAAATATTTTTGACATTAACACATGAAAATGATCTAAAAACATTAATTTTTTTTAATTTAAAATAAAAATAAAAATTATTTTTTTGAAAAAATATTTTTAAAATACAGTGATAAACAGACCTATAATATAAAAGTTATTTTTCATAGATAACTTAAAACAACAAAATGAGTTAAAATGATTTTTAAGTTGAAAGTATATTTCAGGTAAAAATGACTAAGAATTACCTAATAACTAAAACAGGTCGTCCTTTTTCCTACTGTTCACTGTGACTCATTGCCACTGTGGACTGATAATTTGTCACGGTGAATCGCGGGTGTATGTGCGCTTTTTTTTTTTACGTCGGGACTCTTTTTGTATTTTTTATGGTGGAAATGGACAAATGAGAAGGTTTGGCCGAGCGGTTGTCGCGCGCGCTGCCAACACAGGCGCGCGCGAGTTCGAGACGCTCGGGCACCAATTGTGATTTCATTTCGGTTTTTTTTTAAATAACTGTTTTTTTTAAAAAAAAGTTTTTTTGAAAATTAATTTTTTTTTAAATAACTTTTTTTTTAAAAAAAAAAGTTTTTTTGAAAATGATTTTTTTTTAATCTTTTAAAAAAAATGGTTTCTTTTTTTTTAAAAAAAAAATGTTTTTTCTTAATAACTGGTTGTTGTTTTTTATTACAAATCTGATTTGCTTTTAAAAAAAAAAACTGTTTTTTTTAAATGTTTTTTTCTGGTTGTTGTTTTTATTTTTTTACAAAATTTTTGTTTTTAATAACTAAAGTGTCCAGGGCAACTTACGTGCACCACGACTAATCTCCGGATCCACTTTTTTTTTATAATTTTTTTTTACACAAAGACTCTTTTATGGTGGAAATGACAGATCAGAAGCTTTGGCCGAGCGGTTGTCCGCGCGCTGCCAACACAGGCGCGCGCGAGTTCAAACCGCTCAGACACCAAAATGTGATTTTTTTTAAGAACCGAGAAAGAAAAAAATTTGTAAGAAAAATTGTTTATTTTTTAATTTTTTTTTAATAACTGGTTTTTGTTGTGTTTTTTTACAAATCTCATTTGTTTTTTTTTTAAGAACTATTTTTTAAAATGTTTTTTTGTTAAAAACTGATTTTTTTTAATAACTGGTTATTGTTTTTATTTTTTTGCAAAAAAAAAATTTGGTTAAAAAAATGAATTTTTTAATAACTGGTTGTTGTTTTTATTTTTTTCCAAAAAACAAGATTTTTTTTTAAATAACTAAAGTGTCCAAACCAACTTACGTGCACCGCGACTAATCTCTTAATCAACTCTTTTTTTATATTTTTTTCCCTATTTTGTTTTGCTACTTATACATTTTTTTTCTTAACCGAGGTGTCCGGGTCAGCTTACGCGCACCACGGTTCTTTTTTCCAAGTATATTTTTTTTCCTAGCCAACTAAGCGCGCCGCGTATAATCCCTGGGCTCATTATTATTTTCTTTTATTACCTAACGAGCTAAAACAACTCGGTTTTCTACTGTAGCCCGTGACTCATAGTCACTATTCATTGACAATTTGCTCTGATGCATCGCAGCGCACGTCTACCTTTTTTTTTTCAACAGTGTAATACATTTCATATAATAATACAAAAAATAAATCTTTTAAAAAAAAAGTCTTCGAATTTTAATTTTGTGCTCTGTTTTTTAAAGTTTATTTCTTAAAAAATATTTATAATATTTTGGTTTTTAATATTTCATATCTAGTATTACTGGACAAAAAATACAACTAAAAAAATGATAAATTTACCTACATTATCTACAATTAAAAAATATTCGAGTCACTTCCCGTTTTGATTATACTGTTTTTTTAGACGACAGATAAGTAATTATAGCATGCAAAAAACTTGAGGTTTATTTCTAAAAACAAATTATAATATTTTTATTTATAATATATCAGATCTAATATTACAAGAGGAAAAAGGCAACTCATAATTTTTTTTTGACAAATTTACCTTAATTATCTACAATTAAAAAATCTACGACCCACTTCCCATTTCGATTACACTATAAAGTATGTAAGACTGAGTATATGTTTTAATATTTATTGAATATTATCGCCTAAAAATATATATAGAGAGAGAAAAATGACCTACAATTTCTTGCAAAAAAATAATTAATATCGGTATTCTTGAATACATTTAATATAATAATATGATTAATAAATCTTATAAATATAACTTTGGCTTTAGCTTTTAATTTAAATTTCTATTTTATACTCTTTTTTTTGTTCTTTTAATAAATGATAACCTTTTTTTCATATTTTTTTTTATTTTTTAATAACCGTCGTGTTCAAGTCTTTTTTTTTAAACCGATTTCTTTTTTTGTGTTTTTTTTAACCAGAGTTTCCATGACAATAAGTTTCTAACAAATCATTTCACCTTCTTAGTAAATTTTCTAACAAATTTTATCAAAATTTTTTTAGCAATAGCAATATTCAATCATTTTTTAGTTGAAAAAAAAACCATTTTAACAGATTTTATCAATTATAATTTTACCAATTAAATATTAAAATAACAAAATACAACATTTATAAAATCAATTAATTTTCTACATATATAAAAAAGCCCAGCGGAGCGGGCAAATTCGCTCGTAATTTCTTAAAGCAAGAATATAGTGTAAATTATAATTTAAAATTTTCAGCTTTTGATTAAATTAAAATTCCTGACTCGACTCCGTGACAATTTTTTATTTATTTAATTTAACAATCATTTCTAATTGAATATAATTATAACTTTTCTTTGAACTAAAAATCATAAAAATAAAAAACAATTAATTTATAAAAAATCATATCAAACTAATATTTTTCTTTTCTCGAACAAGAGAAGAAAACCTTGTTGTTTAATTTCCCCCCCCGAACATTCTTACATCTAGAGTTCCATGTTGTGTAATAGTTAATTATTTAAAATCTTGAGAAAAGTGAAGAGATAGGACTGCTATCCGCAGAGCCCTTTGGGGGTAACATCCACATTTCCCAACAAGTACTTTATAGAGGTGAGCGATAATTTAAAAATAAAGCTGAAAGATCTTTGCCACCCACTTTCTAGGTTCCACAATCCAGTTAAAATTTTCTTTTTCATAATAAAATAAATTAAAATAGATGTATTTATTGAAATTGTGAAAACAATCAGTAATATAACATGTAGAATTAATTATAACATAATATCATATACATTATAAAAGATTTTGTTTTTTTTTTCTATCATAAAAAAGGAGGAAAAAAAACTTTTCTAGATAGTTAATGTTGAATGATTCAAACAAGAGGGAAATTCCCAAAGAGTTTCTCACATCCAACACAATTTTCTTTGGCCAAAACCTAGACTCTACGAATCAACGTGCACTGGCTGTCGCTTTTACTTCAAGAACTATCAAGAGATACTTTTCTGAGTTTGATTTAAGATATTTTTAAAATGATTTTTGTTTAAAAATATATTAAAATGATATATTTTTATTTTTATTTTTGATACCATCCCATAAAAATGATAAAAAAAACACCAAAAAATATTTTAAAATAAACAAATATTTTTTTTTCAAAAATATTTTTGAAATATAGTGTGGTCTCTTGTCATTGAATTTTAAAAATGTAATTTAAAAAATGGAAAATTTTAATTTTTAATTTATTGTTTTTATATCATTTTAATATGATAATGTCAAAAATAATTTTTTAAAAATAAAAAATAATATTTTAACGCATTTCTGAATAAAAAACACTTTAAAAAATAACTTCAACCACAAAACAATTCCTAAACTTCAAACTCATCCAGCCATTTTATATCTGTGCCTGTTTGAGTTACATTTGAGTCTATTTGAAAGTGTGGTTGAGAGTATTTTTCAAAATGTTTTATGTTTAAAAAAATATCAGAATAATATTTTTTGTTCTTAAAAATTATTTTTGATATTGATATTTTAAAATGATTTAAAACACTTAATTTTTTTAATTTAAAATAAAAAAATCAATTTTTTTAAAATATTTTTAAAATACATTGAAAAACAGGGGGAAGCGGGACATGTTCATGTTCCTGCCTTGAATAAGGTTTCTGGTCAAATAGATGCATTGGAAATTGACGTACGGTACATCAAAAAATGGAGGTAAGAAATCAAATCCGTCTTCTTCTTTGACTAAAATCACCGAACCTATGTATATTAAAATAGTATATATATATTTTTTATTTTTAAAAAATGAGTTCTTCTAAATAAAAATTAATCACACGGTGAAACGATAAAAATATTGCTGTAAGAAAACTTGATTTCAAGAGGCATTCTTGTCTTTTCATAATGTTTTTTTTTTATTATTGTAATATAAGATGAGGAGCAATTTATTTTTAAAAAAAATATAAAAGATTAACAAACAATTAAAATCCAGGGTTAAAACATAGATTCAATACACTTCTTTATTTTTAAACAATGTTTTTTTTAATTATATAATTGGTCTAAGGACACTTTATTATTTAGCTAAATAAAAAAAACAAATAAGAGAATATGAACGTGTGGCACACTCAGAAACATGTAGGAGATGTGTGAGCCAATTAAGTGAAACATGCATCGACTCTCGACATTCAAAAATACATTTTCACGAATGTCATTGAAAGTACCGCTATGTTTTTTTGTTGTTAATGAGACACTTGTCTTTGGTAATATGAATCTTAATCTATCAAATATTATATTCTCCAATTTAATCATCATTCCTTAGATTTTTAGTTGTTATCTTAATCTTTTTGTATAAGTTTTATTGGTTTTCAATTTCATCTTTTAATTCAAATGAAATAATTTATGTTTTTCAATTTGATCTTCATTGTTTTGATTTTGATTTTCTTAGTTATTTTTGTAAAAGTTACTATTGTTTTTCAATTTTCTTTTTGATCAAAACATTGTTTTGATATTTTATGTCAAGATTTTCATTACTTTAATTGCTATTTTTAAAATTTTTTGTATATATTTTTTTTAATTTTACCCTTTTAATACCTGATTGATTAAGAGATGAACTTCATGGTTAATCTAAATTGGATGCTTTAAGTCTAATAACTAAGATCACAGGTTTAAAAGGTTAAAAAACTAAAAAAAAAGTTGTATAGTTCACTTTAATTTTATAAGATTATTTCAATATCATAATTTAAACTGTAAGTCTGACAGAATATCTCGAGTTAACTTGATAATTATTATCTTAAATAAAAATCTATTATAAATATTTTTTTATTATTTAATTTCAACATCTTAGTATTATTTTCTTAAAAACAATTAATCCTCCCCCGACAAAACACGGGCCCTGTACAGTTCATCCTATATTGGCTATCATAAAACTAGATTATCCAAAATTCCACGGTTTGGCATGTAAGATGAAGGTACATGTCTGTAATTATCCTCTCACAACTCACCAACCCTCTCCACCAAATGTACTTAACTACCCCTTTAAACTACATAATCGGCATGAGAATAGAAATTTACTAGCGCGTAGCCATTCCTGCTCTTCCACGTGTCATGATTATCCTCCCGTCTCTTGTCGTAAACCAACATTAAACACCTTCAGCTGCGAATTAAACCCGGCCAAAGGCAAATCATCTCTCTTGGCAACCCGCCCTTCTCTCATGCACGTGTCGGTTTCCCATCAAAGAATTGCCACCTTTTTTCCCCCGATAAAAAGCTAATGTCTTTTGGGACCAAAATATGGACAGAAACACTTTTTTAAATCTTTCGTTTCTCGGGGCCTACCACCCCTCTCGGTCCCACCGCAAACCTCACACCCCTCATCCCCGAACACAACGCCGTTACTTATCGTGGATCTCAACCTTCCACGCGACCCCTCCGTCAACGTTATCTCCCACGGATATTCCCTCTCTCGCCGTCACATGTTGATAGTGCTCAGCCCACCACAGCAGTACATTTCAAAATACTTTTATTAATTTAACTTAAATCCGTCTCAGATAATACTGACCAAAAAGCGACCAATAGGGACCTCCTCTTTTGCCACGCGGGAAAATAAGGCTTTTCTTTTAGATTCTTATTATTATCTACGTGGCAAGGAGTTAAAGAAATAGACCACAGGTTTTTGTTTCTTCCGAAGAAAAAGAGCGTCATGCTTATCGGGATAACTGCTTGAATACCCACAACAACTTACGAAACGTCTACGTTTTCAGAAAATGACCCATGTGCCCTTGTCGATCCTTTTTAAATTTAGATCCGTGATGGAGGTTCCCTGCCATCTGCTGGATAATGAAGTAAAAAAAAGAGAGGTGTACGGATATGAAGACACGTGTGGGAAATAACGGAGCAAGTTATTCAGAGACTGACTGTAACATACGTGTTATCTCTCTATTATGTCTGCAAACCAAAACGTGCGGCGGTAATAAAACTTGTTTGAACAGAACGGAAGAGTTCTCTTGCGTACGTAGGAATTTGTTTGGTGAGATAGTTTAATTTGTTTTTTTTTTTTTAAAAAAACTTTAATTTAACTTTTTATTATATGGTTTTAACATGTTTATATTATTTTTTAAAATATTATATTAATATATGCTCGACTAAAAACACATTTTTCAAAAAACACATTTTAAATTATAATTTAAACTTTCTATATGAAAAAAACAAAAATAACTTATCCTTGCTATGTGATCGTATAGTAGTCACACCTATGTATAAATTAATTGAGAATGAAATGAGTTTTCAGGTAATTAAGTTAATCCGTAAGTTAATAAAGGTATAATTTTGTTGTTATTTTTTTTGTAAAAAAACCTTTTTAATTTGCATAAAGTTTGAGTAAATTATTTATTTAAATTATATTGATTTACTTTTCTACTTATTTAAAAAACAATTTATATCAACTCTCTCACGAGCAAAACTGAAATTAGGAAGTGGAGTTTTTTTAATTTGTACACCGAGGGAAAGAGAATATGAATGCGGGAGTTTCCACATTTTGCATGGCTATAATGTAGTTTAATCTACTTAAATATTTTTTCATTGTTGTTAATGATGGATTAAGAGGCTGTTTCACACCGCGTTTCAAAAATACTTTTGAAAATAAATATTTTTTTAAAGTAAATCAATATTTTTGATATTTTTAGATAATTTTCATGTGTTGATATTAAAAATAAAAAAAATATTATTTATATATATATATTTTTAAAAATACTTCAAAAATAGCTTTGACCGCACTCCTAAACAAGCACTAATAAACACAAGATTCTAATGTAAAACCCGTGTAAATTTATTTTATTAATTTTTCAACTAAACCGGCAAAAGATTTGATAAGCTCACAAAATTCCTAATTAACTCGAATAACAAGATTGTTATTATTCAACTTGACATGGTTACATCTATGATGGGTGGGTTAAAATTTCATAGATGAAAGGAAGATATTTTTAAAGCTAATGAGTTTGCTTTCATTTATATTATCATATAAGATAGAAGAATAACAATAAAGAAAATCCTATTGCTTATTATGAATTTTCTTTCATGATGCACGATAACAAACGAAAATCCATAATTGAAGAGCTCATCAACCAGGATTTTTTTCTATAAATTTGAGCAGAGCAGGCGTATTGGATTTCATTTGCTTTTATGTTATATTTAGGGTAGATTCATCTGAAAATAAATTGTTTGGGTTTAGATATACTTGCCATATTTAGAGGTTAATTTTTTGGTCAGTTTCCCTTAATAAACAATTATTTGAATGATACAAATAATAAAAATGGGGTTTTTACGTGGAGACAACTTCAGCATTTACTATATATGGAAACAAAATACAAATGGACGAGTCAATTCGTGGCACCACAAAAAAAAACCGAAAAAAAAAACAAAAAAAAAAAGATAGAGAAGCAAGCCAATGTTTTTCTACATCCCGTGGATGATAGGATGCCAAAGAAGGGTAAACCAATCACGAAGAACCGGTCTTGAGGTGAGTTGCCGTTACTGGGTATAGGAAGCCACTTGGAAGCACTAACCGATAGGCCCGGTGGCCAAGAGTCAATGCTATAAGAACTGGGGTTTAAGCAAAAAGCTGGGTGGTTTTAGAGGGTTTTGCCATCACACGCAGAGAGAAAGAGAGAGAGAGATAAAATAGAATTCGGTAGCGTTCAAAAGAACAATGTTTTCTTGGTGAAAGGAAAATATGGGATAGAAAATTAGAGAAACAGAGAGAAAGAAAGTGCCGTGTAACGGACAAGACATTTGTGTTTTCTTCTATGATCTTTGCATCTTCTTCTAAATTCTCTCTCAGAATTTCCTTCTTTGCGTAAAGGAAAATAATATTAAAGGGGTGAGCTTTGAACCAGAAAAAGAAGAGAATTTTGGCTTTTTAATAAAAGGTGAGTGACAATTAGATTTCTCCTGTGGGTTTTGTTTCTCCAATTGAGTAAAAGTTGGTGTTTTTAATGTGGATTTTGATGATTTGAAGAGAGTTTTTTATGACACTGATTTGTTTGGTTTGATTGATGCGAAATGGGATTTTAAAGGCAAAATCGATGCCTGAATTATTCATACATGAATCGAAGTTTTTAACTTTTTTATCTCATTTTCCTTTTAATCTGAAACTTCAAGTGGGTTTCTTTTCTTGTCTCTAATTCGTGTCGCTCTCTCACCTTTTGTTCTTTCATAGATATTCTTTAAGGATTTGCGTTACAATCCACAATTCTGTTTTCAAAGGATTCGATCTGAGATTTCTTGAGTGATTTACTGTTAAAAAGTTACTTTTTTGTTTCAAAAATACAAAACTTCTCCTTTAAACTTAAGAGGTGATGATAAAATTTAATTTTAACTAGTATTTTGGTTTCTTAGAAGGTTGATCCCTGTTGAGGGTTTTAGATCCTCTGAATTCATTTGGTCTGAATTTCCTTCTTAAGTTAAGTGTCTGAATTTCAGTTTTCGGGATTTTGTTACTTGGATCCTTTATATCAGGGTTTTGATGTGGTTTTAGTTTTTTCTATGGTGGTTTAATTATACATTTTAAAGTAAAACTGAAAATTTTGATTTCCCAAATATGACATCAAGTCTCGATTTTTTTTGCCGTTTACATGAATAAATTCGGTTTTATTTTATCGATCCCGAGAATTTCTCGTGCCTTTCCTTGTAACAATCTTCATCAAATATGTTTTTTTCCCTGGTTTATCTGTATATTTCTGTGGTTCATTTGCTGTTTTTTGTTAGATCATGAGGAAATGATTAGGTAATTTTTCCAAGTTCTGTGCTTGCGAGTGGCGGATTCTGTATGGGTTCAGATGGGTTGCGAGGGATATGGTCTACTGGCCTCAAAATCATGATCAGATGCTAAAATTCTGGTGCAAGCTTGCAATTCACAAATTCGTTGTGTTTATTCGTACCAGCAGAAACAATTCTGATTATTGAAACCAAGCAACTGAATTCAGCTGGTTTTTTTTTTTTTTTTTTTTTTTAATATCTTGCATGTGGGATTTTAAGGATTGATCTTTGTTTGATGATAGCATATGGGTTTCCTTTTACCTTTCTAAATTTTCTGCCAGAGAGAACTCTTTTTATCCTGGTCTTTTTCTCTCCTCTACTTTTTAAGTTTATGTTCTTGTGTTGAGCTTTGCGTCCATGAATTTTGGCTTTGTACCTAATTATAAGTTTTACATTCTATTCATTGAATTAGTCACCCTTTGATGGTTACGTTCATTTGTTGCCAGGGTTTTATTGTTGGGATTTGAAAGCTCGAGTAACTGAGAAAATTGGGACCACAAAGGCTGCTACCTTGCACGTGATGTATCCATCTTGGCATGATCTCTGAGTATGGTGTTGCAGAAGAGATTAGATTACGGATTCAATGGCTATCAGGTTCCTCCCATTCCCCGAGCTACAAGATCAGCTAGGGTAATGTATTCTACTTTCTTGTGATGCCAGAAGTTCTGATTATATTTTCTCTTTCCTTTTATTCTTCCTCAGTTGTCAATACTCACAGTCTTTGTTTGTCTTGTTTTTTAGAGGAGGGGTTCCTTTAAGAAGAAACATGAAGAGAATCAGATTTGCGCATTTGACTTATTAGCCATTGTAGCTGGAAATTTATTGCTTGATAAAAAAAGTGCTCCCAGTTCTAGTAATACATCAGCGGACAAAGATCAATGTGCAGTTATTAATAGTGCTGTAAAAAATAAATGGCAGGATGTAGAAAAATCTCTGAAAGTAGAGGCTTGCGATCAAGGAAGTTCTGACAAGAACATCTATGTTTCTGATCTATCTTATGTTCATCGACAAGGTTGCAGCTCCAAAGAATCTCTGGTCACCCAGAATGACCTCAATTCAGGATTAGCTTCTGCACTAACAAAGCCTGATAGTGCAGAGAGGTCCAATGCTGAGAAGTTGGTGAGTGGCCAAAGCAAGAATGAAATAGGAACTTTTGCCAGCAAAGCAGAGGGAGATTGCTCCGAGTACAGAGAATTTGGTGACTGTAAATTAGAGGCTGCAACTAAAAGAGCAGTGAAAGATGAGCCTCATAAGTCTGGGATGGTGCAAAGTAGCACTGTGGTCAATATGTGCAATTTAGAGGACCCTGTAGTCCTGGATGCAAAACCTCCTGCACTAGTCAGCTCAGATAGTAGAGCCAAGGTGCCTGCGTGTGGGAACCATATTTCCAATAGTTCATATCCCACAAATCAGGATGATTTACATGTAGTTAGTAGAGATGATGATGAAAACTCCTCTGGGTGTACTCACCCTATCACCACAAAAAAATTCTTTAGGCCAGCACCACGGATTGGAGATAGAAGAATAAGGAAATTTTTGGCTTCTAAATGTTGGAAAGTAGCTCCAAGGTTGAAGGATGCTACAGTTTCTAACTCTGGTAATTGGTTTTACATACCTGCTTATTTATGTTACTTGTTTGCATTATGATCCCAGATAAATTGTTGGTTATTTTTAAATGGAAATTTATGATTCATGTAGATGGGAATTTGAAGCCTGTTCTCCGCAAGAGGCAGAACTGTTATCGACATCAAAGGTCTGAAAGGATATATCCTTTCAAAAAGAGGAAACACTTTGGCTATAGTTCACCATCAAATTCTGATGGAGGAATGAGTTGTGAGTTTGTTTCTGATTTATCTCTAAAAGGCAGCAATGGAGATGCTTCTGTCTCCCGTTCAAGAATGCATGGAGGTCTCTTTACTTGATGTTTTGTTTTAATAGTTATATTAGATTCTGGGATTTATTGCCCTCTGTAAGCATTTGCTAAATAATCCTAATTCTAAAGCAGCCACTGGGGCATCTTCATTTGCAGGTCAACGCACTTCATTCCTTCGTAGGGATTCTCATGGTACGAGAACCATTAATGGAGTGATTGATTTATTTTTTTTAAACAATGGAGTGATTGATATGTACTCTTTTGACTTAATTGGTTTTATCCAAAGAGGTTTTTACAATAATGTGTCTTTTCTTTTCTTCAGTGAAGCTCAGGATCAAGTCTTTCAGTGTGCCAGAGTTTCTTATCGAGATTCCAGAAAGTTCAACTGTTGGTTCATTGAAGGTATCAATAATTGGTTATGATAATTTTGACATATGCATTTTCCTTATTCTTCCAGGTTGAATATAGAGGCATATGTTAATAAGAAATTGCATATGCGTGCTGAAGTTTCATTGTTTGTACAACCCAGGTGTGTTGTCAAAATTTGCAACACTATTGACATGTATCTATTTCTATGTTCATGAATGCGTTCATCCATGCTCTATACTACCCAATCCTTTGATAGGTTATGCGATAGCAATTTGCCATGTGAATGGTAGATCTCTTTCATCAATACTTGGTCTCTAGTGTGTATTCTAATGATATGAGCTCTGTAGAGGACTGTCATGGAGGCTGTGACTGCTATACTTGGTAGTGGATTGCGTGTTGGTGTACTTCTTCAAGGAAAAAAGGTTAGGGAGGACAATAAAACTTTACGGCAGACTGGGATTTCTCACAATAACCAGCTGGATGCTTTGGGTTTTTGCTTGGAGCCTAATCCTTCACAAACTCCCCCATCTCTGTCCCCTGGAGATTCTCCCTTTCTTCTTCAATGTGACACCCCACAGCCTATACGCAGGTAACTGGAAGTGCTCTGCCTATTTAGAAATCAGCCTTTCAGGTTTTAAGAAGTAGCATTTCTTTCCTTTGGTAGACAAACAAAAAGAATGGAGACCAAGAAACCTTGGTCAATAAGCACCCATTTGTTCTTAGAATCTAGAATGCGAAGGGGACTTGCTGTCAGTGATGCCCTTCAGACCTAGGGAGTGGACTTGTTTAGTGCTCGCAAATGCTTCAATTGATGCTTATGACTTTTGGCAGATTTGACATGAAGTGAGTTGAATTGTAAAAAAAGTCTGATGGAGTTAAAGGCATCATTTTTATTTATCTTACATGGTAATTATGAGCATAATTTATGTTTCTATTAGTTCTGAAAACATTTTAGAAGATTCTGATGTGGTTGAATATGGATTCTTTAGCTTCACCCAAATCCAAAGGATCAAATCAGTTGCTAATCAACTGATGTTTTAATGCTCTTTACCAGGTATCCTCCGACCACTGGTGAGGTACATCAGGACATTTGTGCTGATCCTGAGCCTCATGTGAACAATTTAGGGAATTATATTGAAAGTGACCATGATTCAGCACCCTCTCCTACTGACACTTCAATGGACAAAAGCACTAATTCGAAAGCACTGGTTGCAGTACCAGCAATGAATGTAGAGGCTCTAGCTGTGGTTCCGGCCCATCAGAAATCCAAACGATCTGAGATTGCACAGCGCCGAATTCGTCGACCTTTCTCTGTTACTGAAGTTGAAGCATTGGTTCATGCAGTTGAGAAACTTGGAACGGGAAGGTATGTTTATTCTTTGATGTACACAGCTAAGGAACATGAATCTTTTTGAGATAGAGCGTTGTCTGAATATTGCTTTAATGATGTTTCCATTGGCCAGGTGCAGTGCTTGATCAAAATGCTATTTCCAGTCTTAGCAACTTTACATGCTTGCAGTTAGAAGATGGTTTTTCGCTCATGCATTTCGATTCTGTATAAATGAGATTTTTAAAGCTCTTGTTTACCTGCAGATGGCGTGATGTTAAACTGCAAGCCTTCGATAATGCAAAGCATCGGACATACGTTGATTTGAAGGTGGGTTTTTCTAATTTGCCGCCTTTGATACGAATTGACTACTGTACAGTTGCCTTGGGCAAGTATTTACTCCTGCGTATTTGGATGTTCTATTTCCTTATTCAGTTGTACTTCCTATCAAATATTTGGTTTCTACTTTGTGATGGTTTCTTATTATTCCCAGAGTGCAATGTTTTAAGTATTTTTCAAAGATCAAGGCTTTACGGCACGTAGTTAGTTTAATCTGTTCAACAAATAGTTGCTTGTATAACAGGTGAGTGATTCGTTAGGCTTTTAACCTTTTTCAGGGTTGTGTCTCACAAGGAATCTTTTCAATTCCAATCTTACACGATGTCGCTTTGTACTCTTTTCTTGTTTGCAAATACAGAAACACCAAGTTTCCCTTTTGTGTTTCACAAGCTTTCACATTCTAGATGGCACAACTGGATCTTCCTGGAAATGAGAAGGGCAATTTCAGAAGCTCCTTGTGATGTTTTGCTAGATTGCTTAAAAAGTGCCAGCTTCCATGTGCCTGAGGTTTTGACGAGTGTTTTTTCCATCACGCAGGATAAGTGGAAAACTCTGGTGCACACGGCAAGAATATCTCCTCAGCAGAGGAGGGGAGAGCCTGTCCCCCAGGAGCTCCTGGACAGGGTCCTAACTGCACACGCTTACTGGTCCCACCAGCAGGCGAAGCAACAGTTCAAACACCAGCAGGCAGAGACTTGCCTTCTCCTCTGAGATCTGGCAGGGCATGTTTGAGCAAAACCTAGACTAGTGGATTCAGGGACGGACGGGTTTCTATTTATTTTTTCGTTGCATGTATTCTGTGGCCAGTCTGTAAAAAGTTGATAACAAGGGAGAAGTAGAAGCGTCGAAGAAATGTATGTAATATTGCTGCGCTCGCCGCCATTCTTTTCCTGGGTGGTGAGGTCTGGCACTTGTAAATGATCGATTGAATAAGAGCTTCCTAACAGAAATCATTTGGTTACAGAAATGTCCTCCTCTTCCTCTTGATCCTTCTGGGTTGAAGAATGGAATGGCGCTGCCTCTCGTGATCTTCAGAAATGTCCTCTATAGTGTTGTGGTGTGAATTTACATGCAATATTCGACGACTATTATTTGCTCAAAAAAATCTTATTATATTTAGTTAGTGTATTTTTATTATAAATGTAATATAAAGGTTTTTTGAGTTAAATTTATATAAAAAAAATTCATGATATTTTTTAATTCGAATGTGAATGTGTTTTAGATTTTTTTAAAATGATCATCGAGCTGTGAAATACAACATCCTGATATTAAATTGAAACTTGATTATGGGAGAAAAGATTTGATTTTTTTACAAAAATAAATGGACCAAAATCGAAAGTGGGAGAAAATTGAAACCCCTTTCAACATGGCATCTTCATTCAACTCCTTTTAATTAATAGCCATTTTCATACAAAGACCCCTTTGAGTAAAGCCATTTTTATTAATACCCCTGAAATTATTATTGTTTTACGATTTCAACACTTGGACCAAATTGAAAAAGATGAAACAGAGAGAGAGTAATTTACACACCCTCCTGCTCTCTCTCTCTCTCTCCTCTTTTTTGTTTTTGTTTTTAAAAGAGTTAGTATCACTAATATTATTAAAATTTATCATGTGTCGTGTTCTTACAGCATAAAAGCTTTTTTGGTGTGTATTTAATTTCTAATTTTGTTATTAAAAAATTTACTTCCAACCTTGTATTGGATTTTATATAAATAAAATCCTTAATTGTTTTTTTGTCATTGTATTTACAATAAAAAAATACCTTATTTTTACATATATTTACAATAAAATCAAAATAATATCTACCACAATAGAGAGAGACTTGATGTAAATCTATAAGATATTTTGGTGTGCAACATATACATAATCAATGACCATGCATACCATATCTCTGACACTTATCTTCAGGTCTATGTAAATTCTTATCTTTTTTTGCTTGGGCTCATTGTGTCTCCACTTCTAGTGGCATGAATTGATGGATTGTCTTTTGAAGGATTATCTCTTGTTTTTTCCATTTATTTTATTCATACCTATATCCTTGACTCTTTCTTGTCTTTTGGACAAGGGTTTCATTGATTTCAAATAATGGTTCAAAACTTGTGAGATGAGATTAATGATTATTATTATTATTATTATTTTTATCAAAAAAACTATTTTATTTAGTCACAAGAAGCTATGAAATTAATCTCGGGTATCTTTTGAAATTACACTTTCTATATTGTTGCTGCAAGACAAGATAATGTTTGAGACATGAAAAGTGAAGAATGATTTTTCTAATATTTGATCCCCTGTGATATTTTTGCCACACAATTTCATCTATGAAGTATTTTTAAAAAGAAAATTATTATATTCACTAACCAATTTAAAATCTTGCAACCTCAAATGCAACCAATCATAACAAGCCTAAGGAACAATGATAAACTGTTGGTGGTCATAATTTTTTTTTAGATTTCATCACAGAGCAAGATGATATTTTATTATGAGATATTCATTTTCAATCCTTCATGGAGATGGCGGCGGGTGAAAATCATTGTTTTTGCGTGATCCTGCAAGGATGCGTTATTTTTTTTTATGGTCACACCAAGATTCATAGCAACCACATGAATTAAATTAATTAAATTAAAAATTTTGGTTTAGTTTAGTTTTTATTTATAAAAATAATTAAATTAAAATTTTGATTAGAAAAAAAATAAAAATGAACTGAAACCAATTTAAATCGACTGGTTTGGATTAGTACATTGTTTTTTTTAGTTTTTTTTTTACTTTAACTTATTCTTTCCCTTCTTCCATTTCACCAAAATATAATCAAACTAAAAAAATTGAACCGAACTGAAAGAATATGAAGTTTTTTTATAGTTTATTTTTTTAATTTGAAGCGGTTCAATTTTAGTTTACCACTTTTAGCTTTAAAAAAACAAAACCGAATCCAACCAGAAATTTTAAAAATATTCTTATTGTTTTTTTAATGGTAGTTTTTCTCAATTAGTTTTTTTATATTTACTTGATTTAATCACTTTTTTGAATTTTTTGCCCATCCCTGTTAGTAGTTGCTCCCAAGACCCAACTAGTCAACTACCATACCCACCACCTACCGGTATACTTGTACTGCTCTATCAAATAATCTTATTTAATTATTTTTATTAGAATTTTTTTTTATTCGCTTTAAAAAATTAATTAATATTGACTTAAATGAGTTTAATAATTTAATATTTTCTTTCTAATTTACATGAAATCTGACCCAATTCCTATATCAATCTATCATCCGGGTCAAGTTTAACTGAGTTATTAGCTCAAATTAAGCTGGGAAAAAAATCAAAATGAGAGGAAGAGAAACGAGGAGAGCTCCACCAGCAGATTTGTTAGTATGTCTTCCTTCTAGAACCCATCTAAAATGAATGCCCAAACCCATTAGCAATCTTGCAAGGCCGTCAAAACCCAGCATGTTGAAAAGATCATCTGCTGCTGAAGAAGAAGAACCAGTCACGCCTGCTGCAGAAGAAGAAGAAGAGGTCATAAACTCTTCACTGTACAGATTAGGAAATATAAAGAGTCCACTTCTAAATAGGACTCTGTTTTCTTTTAAATTGCCGTAAAACAGAATGTATATATAGCTTTGTAATTCTCTCATAATTAAATACAATTGAACAACTTTCTTCTGTCAAAACTCTTCTACACTGTCAATACAATTTCTCACAGCAAACCCCACCAGAACCGCCACCACCACTGACAGCAACGACCCCACCACTTGAAGAAATTCAGCTCTGGGGGTGGTCGGAGCCGAGCTCGTCCTCTCTTATGGACCAAAATCAAGCAAATAGGCTTATTAGAGCTATCAGAACCAAAAGAAACATGTGCTAGGCATATCAAAGTTATGCACAGGGCAAGTTACTGCAAGAACTGGCAATCACTCATTGAAGAGATTCACAGTAGCAACAAATGCGCCAAAAAAAGCAATCTGGCTTGACTCATTAAATTTGGGGGTGTTTGTTTTTGAAAATATATATTTTTTTAAATTAATTATTTTTGATATTTTTGAACAAAAAAAATATTTTTAAAAACAAACTCAACTACACTACCAATTAGACATTTATACTTAGATTTTTGATGTTTTGGACAGACATTTATACTTAGATTTTTGATGTTTGGGTTCCTTTCCAGCTCAATCAAATATCACTAGCAATGATGAAGAAGAACATGAAAAGCAGAGGGAATATCAAGAAAACCATGTTGGTGGTGAGAGAGAATTCAAGAGCCATATTTTCTAAATGGCTCATGATGCTGCCATTGAAAGCACTGCTGGATTCTTCAAAGAAGACGCTAGACAGCAAGAGAAGTCTTTCAATAAAGAGCAACTAGAATAAAGTGTTTGAAGTTAGGTCTGAAATTTGCCAACAAACAATTCTTATCGTGCGAGGATTTCTTATTTTTCTAATAAATATTTTATTTTAATGAATACGATTATTAAATTAAATTGAAATTTTCCTAGAATGTTTCATAGAGATTATATTTCAGGATGACATAAGCTACCATGCAATATATATTTGAGTTTCCTAGTAATTTAATTAAAATGTAAGTGCATGATTGCTTTCTTGACCATATATTAATTCCCCCCAAAAAAAAAACATGCAGCCGGCCTTGCCTTACCTTAGCTTAGAATCAAACATTAAACATCACTACAGGCTTTCCTAAATAAATCGAAATCGAAATGTGATTTTGTGCTTCACACGTCTTTTATTTTCTACTAGTTATATGCCCGCGCGTTGCCGCGGGCATTGCTGCGTATATAATATAATATAATTACATTAAAAACGATAAACTTATAATATAAAAGTTTAGAACTACAATATAAAAGAGTTTGTTTTGTAAATATAGGTTACATCTTTTGGTATATACATGGTGTCATAAAAGATGACAAAAGAGTGTTAATTATACAATTTATACATCAGCGCAAAATAGAGGGATGTTGAGGTGCAGAACTGAGTGAAATCCCTCCTTCGAAATGAGACATCATTTTGTTGCTAATCTTCCTAAAAAAAATAAAATTCACAAAGTAATAAATGAAATGATGAAGAAATTAAGTCACGCATTCAAAAATTTCAGGAAATATTATGAAAGAATAAATGCAGTAAATCAGTAAAGAAACAATTAAAAACTAATATCATATGCTGTAAAAATCATTGTAGACATTAGAAAAAAGGAAGAGAAGACTTGGATGTATAGATAAAACATATATACATATATGTACCTGGAGAAAGTGAATGGGACAAATGATAAAACAATTCAAGTAGATCTAACATAAACATTTAGATGAAAACAATGAATAACAGAAAATGAATCATTATCAGTAACAACCCTAAATTTTTTTCTTCTATTTGTTTAATTTGTTTAATGTTTCCACTTACAAAAAGAGTAGATGAAGTATGGGAATTTTTTTTTCCTATTGGCGAAATTTCTAACGAAATTTTGGCAGAGTTTCCCCTATATCGGGAGATCCCAAGTTATTCATAACACAACCTGCACAGAATCTGAGTAATATTTCATCCATAATCACATCGATTTTCAATACAATCAATTGCATAATTCAATTTAAAATATGTTCAGGACCATATTCATTCTTAAAGTCCATTATAAGATCTAGTAAAACAATTAATACACAATTTGAACAATAATAAAAACAATTTAGGCAACAATGTCAATAGTAGAAGAGAAAAAATCATTAGTGTGCAACTATAAGAAAAAGAAACATCAATTTTAAAAGAAGCACCAGCATTACTCAAAATTAATAAAAGGCTTAATCCAGTTATACGACTAATTATATAGCATATACATTGGTTGTATTATGCCTTTTTAAGTAAGTTTAATAATAATCATGCATTCTCAGTTGTATTGTTCAAAAATCAGCAGCTTTGTGCATAAGTAATCAAAGCTATATCAAGTTAAGTGTACTAATTGCATTATATATCTAAAGCGATCTAAAAGAAAGGATTAAGGATGTTGAGATAACTCACGTTTTCTCTTTTTTAGATAAAAAGATTGACCAATGATATTATATTGGTCAGGAATGATTGAGGGCACATTAATTGGTTGATCTTCAGTTTGATAGTTTGATACCAGAGAAGACAAATTGTTTGAAGACGAAGGAGTAGTAATATCTGCACGCTCAATTTCATAACTTTTTGATATTAAACTTGGTGCAGAAGATGAAGAGGCAATCGCGAAGGGATCTTCGTAATGAAAGCCAAGATGTGCATCACAATCAAAAACAGTTTGGTGGGTACTTTCAGTATCGAAAGAGGTAGCAACGTCAACAAAACTTTCATCCGCAACAGGATCGATATCATCCGTAATAGGGTAGAATTCATAATTAAAAACAGTTGAAGGATAAGGATAATATTCTATATGATGGTCGGGTTGTTCACGTTGGCGGCGACTTGTCATGATAAAGCCTATTTGTGAGAAGATTTATTAACATCTATGGAAAAAATTCCGATGAAAATAAAGCAGCCAATTTGAGCAAAAAGCATAATCTGAGCTACAATTGTTACAGATTTAAAGAAACATGGATTAACAAAGAATGATGCAATAAAGAATTTAAGCCTAAAGGAAAATTGAAAGAATAATCAAATGGGAAAAGTAGATGGAAGAAAAAAACCTGAGTAAAAGTGTAGCAGAGCTTGAAGAGAAAAGGATGAGTGAGTGAAAAGAAACTATCGCAGCCAATAAATGAACCTTTAAAGCAGCGTTGTAACAACAATTCCTGCTGAAACATATGTTAACAGTGTAAGAAATAATAAATTAAAAGACTGAAAAGAAAAGCAAACCTAGATAAATCAATGAATGAAAAATAGATGAAGTGCTAATAAAATATGAATCAAGTTTTGCAAAATATTTAATTTAATTCTGAAAACAATAATACCTCTTCAATGATGATTTTAATGTAATCTCATCTTAATCTAACCCTTTTATTTTTGTTTGCAAGTTATTAAATTTTTTCATTTCATATTGATTGGCACCCATGCCTTAATTAAATGTCTCCTAAACAGAAAGAATAACTAATAAAATCCAAAGCTAGTTATTTGCTTGATTGAAGTTATTTCCATTGACAATGGTGCAAAGTATTGATACTATTTTCAAACATGCATTACATGAATGCCTTGCATGGCATGCTATTTTTTAAGCAGGTTAATTGTTTTACCTATTTATCATGCTAAGCCCAAACCCAATCAATTTCTGCTTCTAGCTTTTTGCTACCGATCTCACAAACCAACTTTGCGTTGGAATTAATAGGTTAAGTACCTAAAGCATGTTTGGAGATTCTATGTTGATTCTTGATGATAAGAGAAATTTTCACATGCAATCAATTCAATTATGGAATGAAATCAGAAAATGCTCAAAATGAAGTGATAGAATCAGTTGTTTAATAATGTTGACCTTTTTTGGATATGATGTTGACAAAGATAAGAACAAAGACTTGAAGCTAATTTGTTAGACAACCCATTAATGAAGTCTAATCTTGAAAGGATTAAAGGTATTCAAAACTTGAACATATTTTTTAAAAAAGGGGAAAAAACAGAGTAGATTGTTTGCAAAGTTGAATGAGTGTAGTATTATTCATTGTTGATGGATTATAGCAATTGAATCAATTTTATTTTGTACTATGACAATATAGAACCTGTGTTGCCATTAGAATACAAATATGTTAAATTTAAAAGTGCTAATCAGTGTTTGTTGCTGCCAAGGTAAAAAAAAGAAGAAAAAACAGCCCCTAATTTTTCCAAAAATCCACCCTACCCATACAAATTTTCCTGCCACTGGAGTTCCCATGTGGGTCATCAATGGCAGCCTCTCCTCTAATATATTAGCATCACTTGAAAACAGAAATGTTGCCAATTTTGCATCTACTCTTCGTTA
Source organism: Salix arbutifolia (assembly GCA_025169955.1). Classification (NCBI taxonomy): domain Eukaryota; kingdom Viridiplantae; phylum Streptophyta; class Magnoliopsida; order Malpighiales; family Salicaceae; genus Salix; species Salix arbutifolia. The sequence continues at coordinate 4,274,305 of CM045910.1, read as the reverse complement.
TAATTGATCTTTAACTTATTCATTACTTGAAGCCCAAATTGCATCATTCATGTGAAATGTAAAAGTGCTAATGAGTGTGCATTGCTGTTAAGAAAAAAAAACTAAAGCAAAGACAGCTTGTCATCAATGGCAGTTGGAAAGATTGAAAGTTTTCATTGAATTGGACCTAATATGGTAATTGGGTCTCTTGGAAGGATTTTTTGACGCTCTCATCAATCAAATGTTGGAAACACAAATTCAGTTTAGAATATTATTGATTTTAAGCTGTTTAAAAATGGGTTAGATTGATTTTGTTAGGATATTGGGTTTATGTTCACACCTAAGAATAAATGAACATGATAGGTAATTTGTAAATAACATCAATCATTAAAATAAAGCATCCATAACACATTTTCATTCTGTCTGTAGTTCTCTTTCTCCACCTCTCCATCTCTCTTTCTCAACACATAAATATCTTAACTTATGGGAAACAAAAGACCAGAAATTTCCATGCATATTCATTTATTCTTTAAATGTCTTGGGATTTTGTTGTCTTAAGAGAAACCAGAGCCAAATAAGTTTGATTTCATTATAATATTTCAATTTTGACATAGAATTTCTTATGTTTTTTGTTGCAAGTGAAAGTTAATTTCAACGTTTATTACTGTGACATGTTATTTAGTTTGTAATATCATGTTTTCTAAACTGGATCTTGTTTTCCAATTTAAATTATGTTAATTTTGTTCTAGAATTGCTAAATTAGGCACTTTTTTATGTAACATTATGACAGAATTTTCATATTTTCAGTTGTTATTATGTTTGTTTTCCTGGAAAAAGAAATATCTTAGTGACACGTGAATCTAAAAGACTAAAACCTTGTGCTAAGTTTGACTCTTGGGTTTATTTCACTCTATGCTATGTTTGTAGTTGGAAAGTGAGGAATTTCTTGTGTGAAAATCCTAGAAAAGAAAATCAGTATCTTAAGCTATGCTTATAATTGCTAGAAAGTGCAAGAATATCTACTATAGTTAGTCCTTAAGAACTAAAAGCTCATGTTTCATCATTAGACATTGCCCGATATGGTCAATTGGTTATGTTCATTTTGATAGTTATTTGTATGCAAGTACTCTTAAATCAAAGGATTATCTTATTGAAATTAAACTAACCCATGCACATCACAGCCCACCAAGATTTTTAGTTATGTTTGCACTACAAAGGGACAACAGAATTTTAAGATAATTTCCACATACTAAAAAACAGAGTGCATACATAATTTTCACATACGTTGGCCAGCACCACATAAGAAATTATAATTGATAATAAATTATCATCTTCTTTCGTATCCTTGTTTCTAGAGATACAGAATTGTAATTTCATTTTCATTTTTTCTGGTTTATCTGCATCAGTTTTCGAGTTGATAGATGTGATGAGTTGGTTTTTCTGTTGTATTTTCTCTCTTATAGTTTTCTTTTAATGCACCATGACAGTGGTAAAGAGGGAGAATTGAGCCTAGAAGAAGAAAATATCTTATCTGATCCATATGATCTAGTAACAGTAAGATGAAAAACCTCAATCCTATATTCAAAACCAGCAAATGAACCAAAGTGTTTATTCATAAGATATTGGTAATAAATACTCCCACAACCATAATAAAAATCAGTAAACTAACAGTTAAAAATGTCCATTATGAGCACAACAAATTCCAAGCTTTTCAAAGATTTTCGTCGAAAGTTTACTAACCTTGAAAGTAGGGTGACAAATGGTGAAAGGAAGTCTTTGCAACAGCAACTTGTGAGTGAGAATCAGTAGACCACAATCAATAATTGAAGTAACTAAACCAAATAGCAACAGTAACGAACAATGCTCCGAGATAACTAAATACAGAAATGAAGTGATGAACTGATTTTTCTTATTTGAACCGAGAAAACTCCCACAACAATAATAAAAATCAACAAATGAAACAAACAAACAGAAATGAAACGAGGAACCGAGAGCAAAGACAAACCAAATCAATGCTTAATTCGTTTAATTCGGCTGCATGCATGCAGAAAATTTGAACCACTGTCAAACCATCGATCAACCCAACCCAAACCCAATTAAACCAAAAACCCACCCCCCAATACACACAAACGACCGAACCCATGCAGCCCGACCTCAAGAAAATCGAATTCCGAGCATAAACAATGACAAACCCAAAGAACCGAACATGAATCAAAGGGGAAAAACACACACAATCAGTTACAAACACAATCGATTACCAACACCCAAACCACAAAGAACATGAATCGAAGGAGAAGATGGAAAAAAAAGAAAAAAAAAAACCACGACCCGAAGAACCCAATGAAACGAAACCGAGCAAAACCAAAAATTAACACAAATAAGGGGTGAAAACCATACCTCGCCGAACAGCCACAACGACCCGAAACCAACCCGCGAACCGCCATCCCCGATCGCCTGACCAGCCCTCACGAACCAAGGCCCCGCTCGCTCTCTGCCCAGACGAATAAGAGGCAAAAAACCCAGCTGCGTTTTTTGGGTGTTTTGCAAGAGAGGGAAGAGACGAAAATGGCCCCCAATGCCCCCACACCATGCGCTGCTCATTAAGGGTAAAACAGCCCTTACACTGCTCCAGTCCACAGTACACTGTGAGGGGAGCTACAGTGTTTCGGCCACAACGTTTATTTGTTGTGTAATATATAAAGCCACGTTTTCAAAAGAGAAATATTCTCTATTTTCTCTTAATTTGGACGGATCTCTTTCTTGTAAAACAAAAACATTGGAATAACAAGAGGATACGTGTGAAATGAGCAACACACATGTACTTGTGAAGTCCCAAGAGATTTGTTGTGCGTAGTAAATTTTGAATTAAAATTTTATTTATTTATTTTAATTCATAAAATATGCTTTTTAAAGTGTAATTTAATTGTATAAAAAAAGTATTCGTGAAAAGATTATTTTAGTGTTTTTTTTTTATAAATATATAAAATTATTTATAAAAAAAAACATAAGCACGCCGCAATAACATACACGTCAGCTGAAGCCAGACAAATATTACTACACAACCAATAAGTTAACCAAAGTAATTGGTTTTCTCCTCTCACTGCCAAAAAGAAAAAGCCAAATCCAAACCAAAAAAATCGAACCCCCTCAGCCACTCTCTACCCCTCTGCATCTGCACCAACAATGTCAATTTTCTGCTGAAGAAAAACTCCAAATTCAACAAAATTAAAAAAAAAAAAAACAATGATGAGGAGAGGGGAAGCAGGGGACGACACTGTGGAGATAAAGGAACATCCAAGGCAGGCGAACACCCCGGTAGGCTCACCACCGCACCGGAGCCAGTTCCAGAACCAATCTGTTTTCAAGAATTGGAAGCCATGGATTGTCCCTTTATTTGTAGTGGTCAACATTGCTGTCTTTATTTCCGTCATGTATGTCAATGATTGCCACTCCAATTCTGGCTCCTGTGTTGTTCCTTCTTTGGGCAGATTCTCCTTTCAGCCTCTCAAAGAAAATCCCCTTCTTGGCCCCTCCTCTTCCACGTGAGTACCCTCTAAATATTAATCAGGATGTTTTCTTTTTTTTAAAAAAAAAAAAAACCTTGAAAGGATTTGTTTATTTCTTTCTTTTTTGTGCAGTTTGGAGAAAATGGGAGCTTTAGATGTGAACAGAGTGGTGCATAAACACCAGAGCTGGCGCCTTATTTCTTGCATATGGTTACATGCTGGAGTCTTCCATCTGCTTGCCAACATGTTGAGTCTTCTCTTCATTGGAATTCGTCTTGAGCAAGAATTTGGGTTCTGTATGTATTTTACCTCTGTTGTTAATTTTGTTCGAATCACATGTCTGTTTAAGTCTACAGGTTTCACGAAGATCACAACTTTCACCACAGGACATGTGTTTGTAAATGTGCTCAAGACAGCATTGAATTGTGTTCCTTTTTGCATTTCGATGTGGAAAGAAATGAAATCGGATTCAAATACTTATAAAAACATCTTAATTTGATGATGTTGCCTGGTTTGAGCAGAAAGCTTTTGAAAGGGATTATGGTATAAAACCTGGAGTTGTATCCTTGGAATGTCACTGATAATTCTATGCATTTACAGTGCGAAAACTTCAAAATAAATTCTTTCAATATTTAATTGCCCGATGACTGCAATCACATGCTAGGAATATTCTGTAGCGGTTGAATGGGTTCTAATTGAAGATGTTCAATAAATGTGCGGAATGAATTTTATGGAGGATGATGATGTAAAAAGAAAAAATAAGCAGTGGGAAAGAATCTCCGAGCTCATAAATGGAATTGCTTCATTTTGTTATTTAGTTATACTTTCATGATTCAAAATTATAATTTACCTTTTCGATTGGCATTATTACAGTGCGAATTGGGTTGGTCTATCTCATATCTGGCTTTGGCGGGAGTTTGTTGTCAGCTTTGTTTATTCAGACTGGTATCTCTGTTGGTGCCTCTGGTGCACTTTTTGGTTTGCTAGGAGGCATGCTTTCAGAGCTGATTACCAATTGGACCATATATGCAAATAAGGTAAAGCTGACTGCCTTGAATAAAAAAGGGTTTCCTTGTAACATTCAAGTTTCGAGCTCGCTATATATGTAGTGTAGTTGTCTTATGCTTGCAGATTTTTTGTGCAGTTCGCAGCGCTGTTGACTCTCCTTTGCATCATTGTAGTAAACCTAGCAGTTGGAATCCTCCCACATGTGGACAACTTTGCTCATATCGGAGGATTCCTTTCCGGCTTTTTTCTGGGTTTTGTATTGTTAATTCGCCCCCAGTTTAAGTGGATTAACCAAAAAAGTTGTCCTCCAGGATACATTGCACCCCAAGCTCAATCTAAACACAAGACATATCAGTATGCACTGTGGGTTATATCTCTGATAGTACTCATCACTGGGTAAGTTACTTTTCATTGTTTGGATTTTGAAATGTGCATGTGAACTGTTGGTGTTTGCATCTCTATGATTAAAAGAGGTATTGTATTTTGGTGTACGCGGTCTATTTAGCTGAGTGAGACGGATTTAGTTGACCGGGAAGTTATTTGTTGCCTTTAATCTCCTCAATTATTACCATGCTTGGTCCCCAATTAAGTTACCAAAAAAATGTGGAGAGAATGCATCACTAGCTGTGTTGTTCACCATATGTAATGGGTTCATTTGAGTTTTCTTTCAGATGTAAAGCATTGTTGTATTTAGAAGTTTAGAAGTTTTCTCATCGAGCATATTACAATTATTTCAGATTTACTCTTGGGCTGGTAGCACTGTTTCGAGGAGTTAATGTGAATAATAAGTGTTCATGGTGTCATTATTTGAGCTGCGTCCCTACTTCATTATGGAGCTGCAAATCACAGCAAGTTTATTGTCAGGTAACTATACCCCTTCCCACTACACTTCTTCCTTTTCTTATATTCTCTTCATCAGTTTAGTCTTGTATATGGATATGTTTCCTGATGGTGATAAGTGACAGATTAAGCTCGTTGGATAAAACTGTAGCTAAAAAAGTTCAAAAAACTAGTTTAAAATCCTCCTACTGCTTGTGGCCATTTATAATATTGGAAACCAAACAGATATTGGTTTGAGAATTTGGGTATGGGCACATGGCCTTTCAACAGAATAGCATGTAAGGCTCCTGCTTTGTGTTTTCATTAACGAGATTAAAATTTTTCAAATTGACAAAAATCATTTCTAAAGTGGATATATATATATGTATATAACTGTGTATTTGTGTTTGAGTATCTATGTGGTGCATTGTGCTAAGATTACTATTGTACTGTGCCTTTCAATTCCTGTGTTCTATTCATGTTTGTGTTGTTTTTCCAGTCGACGGAACTTGGAGGACAATTGGAGTTGACGTGCTTGAGCAACGGGAAAAGCAAGATGTATGATCTGTCTAATAACGACTCTTCCAAAGTTCAGCTGCTGTGCGCTCAACTTTGCAGTTGATCTGCTCATATACACGAGATGAACAGGTTGCTCGAACCATGTAGTTTAACAAATTTGTTAATATGCATATGATTCGTTTATGCAAATCTGAAAATAAATCCATCTACCGTCGCCACCACAAACGGTACCAGTTTCATGGATTTTCTTTCTATACTTTGAGTAGCTCAAAAATTCTCTTTTTGATTCCTTGGATGACAAGAGTAGGCCATGAAATCAGGACCTCATTTCCTCCTCTTCTTTAGAGAGCATCACCAAGTTAAACATCATCGGTGAGGACCTGAATCCTGAAATTCTGAGTTAGCATTCTCGCAGTTGATAAAATGATATCAACCGCAACCAAAAATATCCTCTCCTTGTTTGATTTGAATGTCGTACAGTTAGTGGATTGTATGTAGTATGCCCTCCACCAGTTACTACTGGTGGCGTGGTCGGTGCAGTGTCATGGGATGTGGTTCAGGTTGAGGTTGATTCATAGGTGAATTGAAAGAATTATCCTGTGCAAGTCCCCAACTCTATATCATCATCAGTACATGTCCTCAAACAAAACAAAAAACATAGAAAAAAATCTAGTCTTGAACAAAATATTTGGCCCACAATCCCATCCCACCCGAAGAATCACCGATCACATTATATATGCACACACATGATTGATTTTTTCATGTAATTTTAAAGAACAACGCAAGAAATAGACAGTAGTAATTGAACCGCAATTCATGACTATTTATTAGTTTATTATTACATAAGATTTGTTGTTTATAAATATGGCAATGGAAGAAAGTAATTAATAAAAGCAATATCCATTAACCCCATATTTGAAAAGGTTAGTAAAAATAGGAGTGTTTTTAACGTTATTTCACTTTAAATAGCACAACCCTAACACATGCTTGTAGCTCAAGGTCAGCTACGTTTCAAGCTAAAAAAACATCATTGTTTTTAGCTTGAATCATAATTTTCACCACGTAAAACAGACGGGATTTGGAATTGCCTATACTACTAGGGCTAGCTCTGCCAAAAACGATGAAGAATAGCTAGAATGAATCCGATCCCGATGCGGTAAAAGGGCTAATGCAAATCCCATGAACCCACAATCCAGCTCAACTAAAAGATCTGCAGCTGCAAACAATCTCCTCTTCAAAGCATCGAGCGAATTGGGAAATGATGCCTGTAAAACATTTTCATCAGACACTAAAATTGTTTCGATTTGGTCCCGAATTCATGATCCAGGATGTTACTGATTAAAACTGGCTGTCTGGCACCTTGTGCATCATTCCAAGGACTCCTTGCTTTCTCTTCACTCTTCCTTTAACAGCATCACGTCCTACGTTTCTTTTCATTATTCTTTTGTTTTTAGGCGCCAGCATCTCCGTGAATGGAAACCGAGTTTGAAATACTCGATGGCCACGGGAGCTCTTTTATTTTTCAACGCACCATATGATGAGATTCCACAACTGGTGCAGTGGGTTTTGGAGGATTTCTTTTTTTAAAAAAAAAATAAATAAAAAGTCGGGTTGGGTCTATGGCTTATGAATTCCTGCTAAACAAGTTTATTTTTTCTATCAGGATAAGGAACATAACGATATGTTCTAAGTTATTAAACCATTGAAGAAAAAAATGTGTCGCAAAGAGAACAAGAACTTGAGAGAGCATATGTCGTGTCTATGGTTTTGTATTGTGATATGTTTGTTATTACCATACGGAGTAATCATGAAGAATAATCTTTTTTACTGCATAGACAGTTTATAAACTTGTAAATCGAGTTGTTCATGTACATGTAGTAGTATCAACTGTGAGATGAGATAGGCTAATTTGGAGATTATATTGAAGAGTGGATGAAAGATAAAGGACTAAATTGAAAAATATAAAGAAATTGAGTTTGGTATGTCGGAAAAGCCCACAATATATTAGTGGTGCTTGTAGCTTCTAATTCCCTCCTCCAAAAATGATTTTTTTTTTATATTGTTTGTGTTATAAAAAGAATAAATAATTCACATAGAAGAGCATAGACATCAAAACATAATCAAAAGAGACAAGAGAGAAATACCTTACTTAATATGAATTCTTCTATTATTCCAAAGTGTGTCGAATACAAGATACAAGTGGTCTATTTATAGGAGAAGGAAATGAACTCAAGGGTTATGGAAATCCAAGAGACTAAACTTAAGAGTAATTGGACATTCAATACATATAAATATAATTTAATATGTATTTATAACACTTCCCCTTGAATGACCATGTACTTTAAAATTTAACGGAGAATTTTATATAGATACTTCAAGATCTATATATGAATACTTCAGGATTCATTAAAACAATATCAAATTGCCTCATTAAAACCTTGCAAAGGAAAACCCAGTGGGAAAAAACCTAAGCGAAGAAAAAAGAGTACAATTTGCATTGACTTTCCCTCAAAAGTACATGTCTTATGACAAATCTTTAAGATGTCGCATTCCAATATTATGGACAAGTTTCTTGAAAATTGAGGCCGGTAAAGACTTTGTAAATAAGTCTGCTAAATTATCACTTGATCTGATTTGTTTGATATCAACTTCTCCCTTTTGTTGGAGCTTGTGAGTATAAATTTTTTTTTGGTGAGATATGCTTTGTTTTGTCTCCTTTAATATAGTCTCCTTTGAGTTGAGTGATGCACACAGTATTATCTTCAAACAATATCATGGGACTATTTCAATGGCTGACAATTCATATTTTCTCTTAATGTGCTGGATAATTGATCTTAGCCAAATACATTCTCGACTTGCTTCATGTATCGTGATAATCTCTGAATGATTTGATGAAGTAGCCACTAATGATTGTTTGACAGATCTCCAAGAAATTGCAGTACCGCTATAGGTAAATAGATAACCTGTTTGTGATCTTCCTTTGTGGGGATCAGAGAGATAACCTGCATCTGCATATCCAATCAATTGTGAATTTGATTCACAATAAAATAACCCCATTTTGTTTGTTCCGCGGAGATAGCGAAATATATGTTTGACTCAATTCCAATGTCTTTTTGTGGGAGTGCAATTATATCTTGCCAATAAATTTACTGCAAAAGATATATCTAGTCTTGTACAATTTGCAAGATACATAAGTGCTCCAATAGCACCAAGATATGGCACTTCAGTACCAAGAATTTCTTCATCCTCTTCTGGAGGTCGAAAAGGGTCATTTTTCGCATCAAGTGATCGAACAACCATAGGTGTACTCAAAGGATGAGCATTGTCCATATAAAAAACACTTTAGGACTTTTTCTGTATACATCGATTGATGTACAAATATTCCATTTGAAAAATGTTCAATCTGTATACCAAGACAAAATTTTGTCTTTCCGAGATCTTTCATCTCAAATTCATTTTTCAAATAGGTTGCAGTTTTTGTGAGCTCTTCAGGAGTACCAATAATATTTAAATCATCAACATATACTGCAATAATAGCAAATCCGGATATTGTTTTCTTAAAAAAATGCATGGACAAATCTCGTCATTCTCAAACCCTCCTTTTAAGAGGTATTCATTAAGAAGATTATACGACATTCGACCAGATTGCTTTAACCCATATAAATATTTTTGTAATTTAATAGAATAAAAACTTTTGGGTTCATCATAAAAAAACTTCAGGCATTGTAAATCCTTCAGGGATTTTCATATGGATGTCTTTATCTAATGATCCATATAGATATGATGCAACTACATCCATTAAACGCATATCTAACGTTTATGAGACCACTAAATCAATTAAGAATCTAAAAGTGATTGCATCCATCACAGGAGAATAAGTTTTCTCATAATCAATGTCAGGTCTCTGTGAGAAACCTTGGGCAACAAGTCATTTCTTATATCACACAATTTCATTGTTCTTATTGTGTTTTCTAACAAAAACCCACTTATATCCAACAGGTATAACACCTTTACGTGTATGGACTACAGGTCCAAATACTTCACGTTTTGCAAGTGAGTTCAACTCTGTTTGGATTGCTTCTTTCCACATTGGCCAATCATTTCTATGTCGACATTCTTCAACAGTTTGTGGTTCAAATTTATCATCACTTCTGGTGATGCCAAAAGCAACCTTAAATGCAAATACATCATCTATGATAATTTTATCTCGTTCCAAAATCTCTCCTGTATGAACATAGTTTATGGAGATCTCATTATTTCCAGGTACCTGGTTCTCTTCAAGAGGTCCCTCTCCAGGAGGATCATTATTAGGAGATGATTTGGACACAAGATTTGATGTTTGTTTTATGGATGAGGACTCTCCAAGAGTACCATCATCTATTTGTTGGAGTTTTTGTTTTCTAGGATTTTTGTCTTTGGCTCCAATAGGTCTTTCGCGCTTCAGGCGTGGTATAGATTCATTTGCTGCTATGTTGACCTTTTTCTCTTCAGGAATTTCAATTCTAATGGAGCATTTGCAGCAGGAATATGAGATTTAACTACCTTTTCACTACTGGTAAAAACATCCGGTAATTGATTTGCAATATTTTATAAATGAATTATCCTTTGAACTTCAAGTTCACATTGATTTGTCCTTGGATCAAAATGAGATAACTTCGGGTTATTCCAAGTAATTTCTTCTCGTGCTTTAGGCACTGAATTTGCTTTTCCTAATGATCGGTGAGGACCTGAATCCTGAAATTCTGAGTTGGCGTTCTCGCAGTTGATAAAATGATATCAACCGCAACCAAAAATATCCTCTCCTTGTTTGATTTGAATGTTGTACAGTTAGTGGATTGTATGTAGTATGCCCTGCCCTCCACCAGTTACTACTGGTGGCGTGGTCGGTGCATTGTCATGGGATGTGGTTCAGGTTGAGGTTGATTCATAGGTGAATTGAAAGAATTATCCTGTGCAAGTCCCCAACTCTATATCATCATCAGTACATGTCCTCAAACAACATAAAAAGGATCGAAAAAAATCTAGTCTTGAACAAAATATTTGGCCCACAATCCCATCCCACCCGAAGAATCACTGATCACATTATATATGCATGCATATGATTGATTTGTCATGTAATTTTAAAGAACAACGCTAGAAATAGACAGTAGTAATTGAACCACAATTCATGACTAACTATTAGTTAATTATTACATAAGATTTGTTGTTTATAAATATGGCAATGGAAGAAAGTAATTAATAAAAGCAATATCCATTAACCCCATATTTGAAAAAGTTAGTAAAAATAGGAGTGTTTTTAACGTTATTTCACTTTAAATAGCATAACCCTAACACATGCTTGTAGCTCAAGGTCAGCTACGTTTCAACCTAAAAAAACATCATTGTTTTTAGCTTCAATCATATTTTTCACCACGTAAAACAGACGGGATTTGGAATTGCCTATACTACTAGGGCTAGCTCTGCCAAAAACGATGAAGAATATATTAGAAAATCATCTCATCTAAAAGCTCAAGTTGATATGTGAGGTATCAGAATATGATTTATATTATTCTCTAACACACACTCTTAAGTGAAAACTCTTTGGGCTTGAAACTTGTATAGACCCACATTATATTGTGCTTGATTTTTATCAAATAGAATGGGGTGGTGAGATTCGAACTCGTGACTGCTGGATCAACAAGATTCTGATACCATGTTAAAGAATCATCTCACCTATAAACTTGAGTTTCTAGATAAGATGGTTACAGAATAGCTATAATGAATCTGATCCCGATGCGGTAAAAGGGCTAATGCAAATCCCATGAACCCACAATCCAGCTCAACTAAAAGATCTGCAGCTGCAAACAATCTCCTCTTCAAAGCATCGAACGAATTGGGAAATGATGCCTGTAAGGCATTTTCATCGGACACTAAAATTGTTTCGATTTGGTCCCGAATTCATGATCCAGGATGTTACTGATTAAAACTGGCTGTCTGGCACCTTGTGCATCATTCCAAGGACTCCTTGCTTTCTCTTCACTCTTCCTTTAACAGCATCACGTCCTACGTTTCTTTTCATTATTCTTTTGTTTTTAGGCGCCAGCATCTCCATGAATGGAAACCGAGTTTGAAATACTCGATGGCCATGGGAGCTCTTTTATTTTTCAACACACCATGTGATGAGATTCCACAACTGGTGCAGTGGGTTTTGGAGGATTTCTTTTTTTTAAAAAAAATTAAATAAAAAGTCAGGTCGGGTCTGTTAGAGAATAATATAAATTATATTATGGGGCCTCACCTAAAAGCTTGAGCTTTTAGGTGAGATGATTCCTTAACATGGTATCAGAGCGTTATTGACCCAGCGGTCATGAGTTCGAATCTCACCACTCTCATTCTATTTTGATAAAAATCAAATACAAGGTAGTATGGGCCTGTGTGCAAGTTTCAAGCCCAAAGGGCTTTCACTTGAGGGAATGTGTTAGAAAATAACATAAATCATATTCTGGGACCTCACCTAAAAGCTTGAGCTTAGATGGTTCCTTAACAGGATCTATGGCTTATGAATTCCTGCTAAACAAGTTTATTTTTTCTATCAGGATAAGGAACATAACGATATGTTCTAAGTTATTAAACCATTGAAGAAAACAATGTGTCGCAAAGAGAACAAGAACTTGAGAGAGCATATGTCGTGTCTATGGTTTTGTATTGTGATATGTTTGTTATTACCATACGGAGTAATCATGAAGATAATCTTTTTTACTGCATAGACAGTTTATAAACTTGTAAATCGAGTTGTTCATGTACATGTAGTAATATCAACTGTGAGATGAGATATATTGAAGAGTGGATGAAAGATAAAGGACTAAATTGAAAAATATAAAGAAATTGAGTTTGGCACGTCAGAAAAGCCCACCATATTTTAGTGGTGCTTGTAGCTTCTAATTCCCTCCTCCAAAAATGAATTTTTTTTTTTTTTATATTGTTCGATTTGTTTTACCATGCACGAGCTGTAGGCCCTGTGCTCCGCATGAAGAATTTTTTTTTTGTCTTGTTTCAATACATATATATATATATATATAATTTTTTGTTTTATATCTTGGCTCTTATTTTTTAATTTTTAATTTGTATTTATATATTTATATTTTTAGTTTTGACTTTTAATTTTTATTACTATTTATTTTTGTATTAAATACAGTCTGCGTCATAAATAGAGTAAGTTTAGTTTTGATTGTGTAAAATGAGAGTGAATCTCTCTCTTATGTATGTATAGTGAATCCCATGTTGTTAGTGATTTGTTATTATTATTATTTTTTATCTTTTTTTGTCTACTTGAGTGATTTTTAGTTTAAAGTGAATTTTATTAAAAAAGAATTTTTTTTTTAAGATTTATTCCTGATATTATTATATTAAAATTATTTCAGAACACTGAGATTAAATTAATTTGAGATTTAAAACCATCTTAGTTTATTTTTTGATATATGTATATTTCATTGCGTTGATATTAAACAAATATCAAAATATATAATCAGCCTCACATATTCTTAAGAAAACAAATCTTCAAAATAATCATTATCATTATTTTAAACGTATTATCCATAATAAAATAAATACATAAAAAACTAATTAATTGACAGTTTTGTAGGTTGATTATTTCACTTAAATGTATAGCATCATCAAAACTATATATCACTATTAATATTTTTTACATGTTAAAAAATTTACTTATAGCTGCGGTGAAGCACAAGGCAAGTGACTCATATATTTTTTCATTGTAGATCATTTGGCTTAATTCTTCCACCCGTTTTATCTACTTGTGACTTCATATATTTTTAATTTACATGATATTAGATCTGAAATATCATACAAAAAAATCACAAAAAGCAATTTTTAACAAAAACATTATAAAAACATCGACTAATGAATTATTTCAATTATTATTATCATGGTTGTAAAATTGTCACAATTATTCTAGTTGTTATTATTGTAAATAATTAATATTCTAATTATCATTAGCAATACTATTGCTGTCACCGTCATTATTGTTATAATTGTTGTTATTATTATGACAATAATCATCACAATAATCAACACCATTATTTTTATTTATAGTATTTAAATTATAAGTAGTAGTAGTATTATTATTATAATGTTTTTGTCATTATTGATATTCTTCATATTATTTTATGAGTTATTGTTACTATTATCATCAAAGTCATAATTATTAACACCAAATTACTATAACCATTACAATAAAGTACAATTATTATTATCATTATGATTAATAATGTCACTATTATTACCATGATTATGACACCTAAATTATTATCACTATTACTCCTGAAAAAATAAAAATTATTATATTACCTTGAAGAATAAAAAAGTCAAAAACTTTAACAAAAAAGCAAGCAAAACAAAAACAGACTAAAATTATTATTTTTATTATTATTGTGTAAATAATGGAAAAACTGGAATTACCTCAAAGAATAAAAAAAAAACCTAAAAACTTTAACAACATATCAAACAAAATAAATAAATAAAAATTAGATTAAAAAAATCATTTGCCTTAAAGAATAAATCAAAAAGAAAACAAAAAAAACAAAGGAAAAAAATAAGAAATTAATTTTTAAATGATCACCAACACAAATTAAAATTGAAGGACTAATTAAAAAAAAAATACAACCTCAACAAAAGAGAAAATAATATAAATTTAAAAAAAAGAGCATATACATATAAACATGGATAAAAAAAAGGATGATTTCAGAAATATAAAAAATAAAAGAATTAAAATCAAATAAAAAATTAAAAAATATATGGGCCAAAATGAAAACAAAATATATTATCAATTTCAATACAAGGACAAATTTGAAAAAAAAATCCAATCTTCTATACCGAAAATATTTAAGGATTTAAAACCAAACCCAAAATTAAAAGAATAAGGACCAAAATAAAAAACAAAATATATAATCAATTTCAATTGAAGGACAAAATTGAAACAAAACAAAACTTATATCATAGAATCAGGACCATACAAAAATAATCAAAAGATAAAGAACTGAAATTAAAAAATACCATAAACAAATGGGACTTCCGTGTAATTTAGCCCGCAGAAGAGAGAAAAATGGGGAAAAGATCAAGTAACCACTGTCACATTTCTGACCACCATTGGAGGCCACAAGCACCACCATGAGAAAGAGAACATGACAACGCATCAAGTGAGATTCCAGAAGGACATTTTTAACCACCAGAAGACGTCACATTCGTCACCTAAAGGGAGCGTGAGGCAGAAAACTGTCAGACGCGTTCGTCTGACGCACCAACAATATTCTGTAGAAGAATATTTAAAAAATATACACTTACCTAAACACTCATACAACCAACACTTGCTTTTTATCTTATTTGAGAGTAATATGATTATTTTATTGTGCACATAAGTGAAAAAAATTAAAAATACCCCAGATAAGAAACTGTTTATTGTCTGTAGTGAGGTATAAAATGATAATTTTACTATTCCAATTTACAATAATATGTGTCTATAGCTATAGCGAAACAAACTGAGCTGATATAGCTATTTTATTTAGCTACAAAGGCACTCCAGTAGCGTATTCTTTCTTCTAAAAACTTTTATTGACACGACACGACAAATATAATGCAATCTCGAATCGTAAAAATCATAAATAAAATTTTCTAACTAACTAACTAACTACATATTGATAATTTCACACAAGAAATTGAATTACATTAAAATCTTGTAATGGAACTTAAAATACTATAATTAATAAGTGATCTAAATAAAATAAGAGAGACAATATGAAAAAAATTAATAATATAAAAAAATAAAATATCTTAAAATAAAACTTTTTAACATAGGTAGGAAATCAATTAATGGTTGGATATACAAGAACTTGGTGACAACTTAGTTACTCTCATCTCATCAATTTCCTAATCAATAAAGCCCTAGATTAAATGAAATTTAAATTCTAGAAGAAAACACACAATGTAACCTTTAAGACTCAAGATTTTCTCCACCTCTTTAAGAAATTTATATATCTAGTTTGATGCATATCTAGGTGATGTAAATTATAACATATTCATATCTTTTTAATAAATATGCAACAAATATTAGAGAGTTTGCTTTAAATAAATGTGAGAAAAATATATACACAAAAAAATTCATGTTAAAGTTGGACATAGATCTTCTTCAATAAAAAGAGTTTCTTGAACAAAATAAATAATCTAATCTAATGATGTCAAATATAAGATATATGTCCCTTTAAAAAAAAACTAAGTTTCAATTTAATAATATTTTAAGTTTTAATGTAATTTATTATTTTAGAATTATAATTATATATTGAATGATAAAAAAATAAAAATATAGATAAGAATAGAATTTTTTTTTTAATATTTGTAACTACTGTAAGAAGAAATAATATAATATAATTTCTATAACTATTGAATCAAAACTAATTTCATAAGTCAAATTAATAAACTTGCATTAATTAGATATAATTTTACTGATTTTTAAGTTTTTAATCTAATTTTTATATTAAACACATATAAATTTATAAAATTTTATAATTTTATAAGTAAACTCCTGATTTTATAAGTCAACTTTCAATCTTCTTTCTCTCTTTTCGACTTGGTTTCTGAGCAGATCTTTTTTCCTTTCCTTTTCTCTCTCTCTCTCTCGAACAACTCTCCATCCTTCTCTAATTTGTTTTTCTATGGTCTGTTGAGCCTCTGGCACAAAAGCTTGACCAGACAGCAAGTGTCTGATTCGGGCCAGGCCCAAACTAGCCTTTTTGTCCGGGCCCACTCTTTTGGTTCCTGTCATCATGCCAGATGTTTCTTTGGTTAAAAAAGCAAAAATAGTACGATGATGAGGAGGCAAATAATAGTTCTTTTTTGGATTTCAAATTTGCTATAGAGAATTGCTTGTAAGTATGTCTTTGACTAGCACAACAGTTTTTTTTTTCTCTCTCATTTTATTTTAAAAAATTATTTTTATTTTTTATTTTAAATTATTGTTTTTGATTTTTTAAATATTTTTATATATTGATGTCAAAAATAATTTGAAAAAAAACTCGACTAAACTTTCAAATATACATTTTGTTTTACGTTTTGTGATGGGGAATCCATGAAATAGCAGAGTTCTCTTTAGGCGATCGAGCAATCATGAACGAGGCCTCTAAATTGTTAAAAATAGTCTCTGTATTGGCTGAAAAGAACAAAAACTTTCGTAGTTTGTCTCAAACAACTCCTCATTCCCTTTGGAAAATAAGATTTCTACCCCAGAACTTGTAGAAAAAACACACAGAGAGAGAGAGAGAGAGAGACTGCGATGCACCTTGAAGAGTGAAGAAAAGGGGTGGTGCTATAGTTCTGAATGTCCCACGACGATGGGTGGTGGAGCCACGGAGGAATAAATTCTTATTCAAAACTCAAGTTTTCCCAAATGATGGCGGGTTGGACATATTGTCTCCTGCATGCATGTGGCTGGTGACTCCTCATTATTGCAACCAATTATTCTCTTTATGCCTTAATCCTTTCCTGTTCCTCCCCATTTTTTATTTTCCTTGTGGAGCTCGGAAGATCTTGCTCTTTTAAACATCATGATGGGTAGTTAAGTCGGTTGTTGTGAGCTTGTGGTCGTCTTTCCTCTTCTTTTTTTGAATTTAAGTGGCTGCTAAAGTGGACTCGAAGTGAAAACTTGCCTTCTGGCTTTGCGAAAGTTCTAGAAGCCCGTTAATGGAGGTGACTACTACAGTTACTTTTCCCTTTGTTTTTTCAACTAAAATGTTTATCTTCGCTATTGACAAATTAATTGTTTATTTGAGAGTGTGATTGAGATTGATTTTAAAAATGTTTTTTCATTTAGAATTGTATCAAAATGATGTTTTTTATTTTTAAAAAAATTTATTTTTAACATCAGCATATGAAAATAATTTAAAAACACCAATTTTTTTTAATTTAAAATAAAAAAAATCAAACTTTTTCAAAAATATTTGTAAAATACAATGTCAAACACCATGATGCCATTTTCTGCCTGCTTCAGAAACATAAAAGCTCGACATAGAGATGGAGTAAAGCTGAAACTAGTTTCTGCAAGCATGCAGGGTTTCATCAAACTAAAATGCATGATTTGTTTGGTCCCTGCAATTCAACTAACAGTATGATGAAGACTTGAGCAAATTAGGTTTGGACAAGGGTTCTTCATCATAAAATGCATGCTAACGTTAGTACACTGATCATTATTGATTCAATTTGTAATTATTGTTTTGGATTCTAATTTTAGGAGGAAAAAGCTTCACATATACGTTGGAAAAATTGTTGAAATATGATTAATGAGCCAATTTAGAAGGAAAAACTAGAACCAAAGTGCTTCATATATATAAAAATATTGGAAGATTTATTAAAAATTAATTAATAAGCACAAACACATTTGAGGTCGAATTAAAAGTGAAGTTTATTTTTTTAGGTTAAAACTTTGTTGAAATTTAATATCTAATATAAGTTCTTTAAAATGGAACACGAATATTTTTAAATAAATTATGAGTGAATGAGAAATTGATCTAAAAAACTCTTGTTTGACATGTTTTGGTAAAACTCAAAACCTTTTAAAAAAAACTCTATCGATATGCGTGCACAAATACACAAAAAAAATTTCTTGGTATTTATAAAATGCATAATTAAAAAGGTTAAAATTAAACAAAAAAAACACTCAAATTTTTAGAGAGAAGAGGCTCTAGAAAAAGAAAAAAAAAGGTTTTTGAGCTTGAACTCATACCTATGTCTGCTTGGCCTCGGATGAGTTTGACTATATAGTAAAATAATATTGTGGGTCATAATTGGCAATTGAAATTTAAACTTAGGTCTCATTTTGCAAAGAATTATTTCTTTCAACTCATTGTTTATTGCAAATTTGAATACTTTCTGAGCTTAAAACAATAAAATTTATATACATTATGTTCATATTTGATTTTCTATATATTTTAGTTAGTCAAAGGTTGATTATAATAAAAATTATTTCTTCAACTTTTTAACTTTCAAAATCCATTGTAAAAAAAGCGTGGAGTAAGAGTTCAACATCATTTTTTTAGATTCTTACACATTTTCCTCATCATTTTTTAGTGTTTTCCTTATTTTTTATATTTTAGTGTTTATCTTATTGAGATATATTTAAGTTAAATAATTTTTGTCCAAAAACCTTATTTATAAGTGCATATAAACCTAGGTGTTGTTGAAATCTTATAAGGCATATTACAAACATCATAATTGCACAAATTATTAACAATAAAGCTTTAAGAACAAACAATTCATAATTGACAACAACAAAAACTTCATTACTTTAAAATGCTTCAACAAGTAGAAACTTATCTTGATTAAAATTTAAAACATAGATCTTGATTTTTTTATTATCAATATGCATGCTAGATTACAAGTTTAAATATACACTTAATATGAATATATGTTATCACATGTATGATTTTGTTATGATATATTAAACAATATAATCTATGCTAATTTTTAGTTTACAATCTTACATTGATTTTTTTTCTTTTTTTACTTTGATTGTGTTCTATTTTACTATATTATTTCTCTATTGTATCGGTTAGGTATTCTTTAAAAAAATCTATATTTTTTTCTATTTTTTGACGACTTTCAACAAATTTTAAATTTGGGTTTTTTTAATAAAAGATATTTAAAATAAATCATTTCATTTGGTTAAAGAGATTATATAAATTAAGATATAGGAGTGATGTAGGGGAAAAGGGTAAAAGATTGCGAATACATTCAAAAGTTGTTTAATTGGGTTAAAAAGTCATACAACGAGAATAACTTTTTATAAATTATCAAAGTTATTTTTTAAAGTAGTAAAAATCCTTTAAATACTAGCAAAAGAAAATTAAAAATAAATCATTGTCCTTAAAAATAACTAAAACTTATTCATCCAAACTATTACCATTAATATTACATAAAAAAAACTACCAAAAATACTCTAATTATATAAAAGCTACTATAATCCTAGCTTTTGCATCATTCTTTCATGGTTGGAAAAAAAAATATTTTGCCTTGATTGTTAGGATGGCCAATTAAAAATTGCCAACCTTTTTTCCGCTTCAAATATATATTAATAATGAATAATAGTTTTTTAAAAACTTGCACTTGCAATTCATTTCCTCCTAATTTTTGTCTTAAATAATAAGTTGTATAATGCATCTTTGTGTTGTTCAACATGTTTAACGAACATATAATTCATTTTTAAATTTGCATTATTCACGCGATTAAAATAATCATCATAATTTAAGTTAATGAATTCCTTATAGCTTACGTAGATTGGTGTTAATTTTCCTTTTAAGATTATTTTTTTGATAATCAGGTCTTTAGGTCAGCTTATACGCACCACAATTAATCTTCAGACCTACTGAACATCCTGCAAGCCTAATGAGCAGAATAACAAGTCTACATGGTGGGACTTGAACCCTGGTGCAGAGGAAGGGAACAAGTTTCATTCAAGATTTATACGGGTTTGTGGTCACCTTTGAAAGTTTCATTTAGGGTTTCGAGCCTCATTTCAAATATGGTTGATGTCATTTGCTTGAGTTGAGGGGTGTTTCATATGTATTTTAAAATTGATTATGTAAAAAATTGAAATTTTTTTATTTTTTATTTTAATTTAAAAAATTTAAGTATTTTTATATTATTTTCATGTGTTGATGTCAAAAATAATTTATTTTTTTTAAAAAAATTATTTTAATATATTTTTAAACATAAAATATTTTCAAAAACAATCTTAACCACACTCTAAATAGTCACTTGACTTGGGTTGAACCTATGAATACTCACTTGTTTGGCTACCATCACTAAAATCGAGATGAGTCTAAGCTTCGATATCGACTGAAGAAGAAGAAAGATAGCTAATTTAGCCAGAGGTTGTTTTTTTTGGGATGACCGGTAAAAGAGAGGGAGAGCAAACTCTTTATACAAATGGTGTCCTTTACTTGAAGGGGAGGGAAAATCTTGAAAAAAGTTCATTTTTCATACCAAGATCAATCATGGAGAGCCTCCTGGCTCTTGGTTGCGAGTGGCTTGTGTGAAAAAGCTCACAAGTCTGAAAAGAAATTTGACCAACATTGTTTTCCCTCGTCTCGAACTGTCTAAGGGCCTGTTTGGTATTGCGGTTGCTGTTGCGGTTGAGGTTGAAAAAAAGCAGTTTAAAAAAAAGCGCTTTTTACTGTGGTTCAAAATAAGCAGTTAAGTGTTTGGTTAAAACTGTGGTTGAGTTGGAGGTTGAAAAAAAAGCAGTTTTGGGTGTTTGGTTTCCAAACTTTACAAACTGCTTTTAACTTGTAAAATTACTTAAAAGGGCATGGATTTACACACACATTTATACATACATACATACATTCATACATACATATATATATATGTAACTTCTACAAATAAATTTAAAAATAAATAACAATTTCTATTAATGTGAATACTTCAAATAAAATGGAAACATCATTTCATTCTCCCATCAAACTATTTCCATGCTCTTCATGTGTTTGGTTACCAAACATTTTTTAACTTGTAAAATTACTTTAAAAAACATAGACATGTACACACATATATAATAATAATAATAATTTTAATTAAGTGCACAAGAGCAGAACAACACCAATGAGAGCACATTCATTTATAATAAGAAAAGAAAAAGACCCCACGTGGACGCATTCCTTTGTCTATTTATTTTTCAAAGTCAAAGAGTCATATTGAGAAGACCAGCCAACCATCAAATATCAGAGTCCTCTATTACACATTTCTTGCTATTTTCTATATATTTATCTGCCTCTTTGATATTTCCCTTCTCTCCAAACAAAAATGGCCAATCAGCTCACCGACGACCAGATCTTCGAGTTCAAGGAAGCTTTCAGCCTATTCGATAAGGACGACGATGGTCTCTTCTCTTAGATCTCTCTTTATTTCCTCACCTTAAATCTGGTTCCTCTATTATTTTCTCGTTTAATTGAATTTCTTCTTTTTTTTTAGCATGATCTGTCTCTATTCTGCGTTTTTTGGAGGCAGTGAAGGACGTGAAGATGAAAGATAAGGGGGGGAGTGAGGGACAGGAGGTAAATGGCGAGGGTTTGGGAAGGATTAAATTTCTAACAAATACCAACGGTAAAATCTCAAGAAAAGCAGATGATAAACCACAGGTTGAAACGCATGAAAAGCAGCGAAGAGCTGCTTTTCATGAACCGGAGGTTTACTGATTTTATTAGGTGGGACCCATTAAAATTTTCTTCCGCTTATTTCATTACCAAACACCAATTACCTGCTTATTGATTGAACCTCCGTTTTGACCGCAATAGAACGCAATACCAAACGGGTGCTAAATAAGCAAGCCACATTAATAATTTGAGAAGTAAAAAAGATGTACTAATCTTGATTCCACCAAAACTTTGGACTCCAGCGCAGGCTGCAGACTATTTGGATTTTTATTGTAGTTGTTTTTAAAAATATTTTTTATTTAAAAATATATTAAAATAATATTTTTTTATTTTTTTAAAATATTTTTAATAACGTCAGGTAAAAATAATTTGAAATTTTGAAAAAACTTAATTTAAAATAAAAATAGAATTTTATTAAAAATATTTTTAAAAATGCATCGTAAAATACCCGCGACCCCATGGGCCATGGCTTCTTGTTCGAGGAATCAGTACCTATGGGCATTGCTGACACTCTTGTCTACCTCCGTAGTCAAACTGGCTCTGTGAAGGAAGGAACCATGTCCCTATCCATTTATTCTAAAGGGCAAGACTTCGCTCCAGAAAATCAGCTAGCCAGGTTCGCTTTTGTAGCCCACCAGCTCAACAACTGCGTGATCTGCTAGGCAAGATCTTCATCGTCCGATATGATCCAAATATTTATATTAGTTTCTTTCTTTCTTTATTTTTCTTGATAAAAAAACAGAGAGGTCACTCACAGCCCTCCACGTTTCAGGCTATGTATGTATTCAAGTATTTATATTAGTAGCACAATATTTTCGAAGATCACATGGGAGTGGGGGCACGTCTATTTGTCATCCTTGCCAAGTTTTCTACGCCCAAATGCTTCCGGTGATGTTATCTTTCTTCTCACACAAATGCAATTAATCTTGCTGAGCCCGGGGATCCTAATCCTTACCCACATTTGTGCTCTCACTCTCTATGCGACACAGCATTTCATATCAACATTTCAAACAACTTGAAGTTAGGGTTAGTAAAAACACTAAAAATACAATTAAATCAAAAAAAATTAACCGAAAAAAATCAAACCATTAAAAAATTCAATTAAATAGATTAGAGTATTTTTTAAAATATTAATATATAAATGGACAACGAAACACGGAGCAAACACAAAACTATTCAGATATAACTAATACAACTTACAGGAGTGGAGGTCGGGGTTGACAGAGACCAGTTTTTAAAAAAACTAATAATATCATGTGTCTATAGAAAGGAAAAAAATTAAATTTTAGAGCTAAAAGTAGTAAAATTTAGTTTTGGCCCCTCCTAGGGAAAAAATATAATCTTGACCCCTTTAAAAATTTTCTTTCTATGTATGTACTTATGTTGATGGAGAGAGGACACGTAATCATAAAGCAACTTGAGAAGCCACATTTGCAAGACAGTTCAAGGCAAAAGTAATCGTGCTCAACAATCACGCCTAAACTGGTGGCTTCGTTTATGACCACACTCCCGATTCTCTACTTGGCAAATGGCAAAAGACCCTGTCTCACATTTTGTTTTAAAAATTATTTTAAAAAACATATTTTTATTATTTATTTTAAATTAATTTAGGTTTTTTTGATAATTTAAAAAAAAATAAAAAATATTATTTTAAAATATTTATAAACAAAAAATATTTTCAAAAACTGGATGATACTATAAAACAGTCACGCATACTAGGATATCATGCGGACAATATGATGGCTTATGCGTGGAAGTACTTTAAGAGTTCTTTTCAACCAAATTTAAAAAATATATTTTTTTTATATGATTTTTTATATTTTTTAAATTATTTTAATATAATTATATTACAAATAATTCTAAAAAATATTTTTTTAATATATTTTTAATAAAAAAAATATTCTAAAAAATAGCCGCAACTACGTAAAAAAAATCAAGCACGTTCGAAGCCTCGTTAAGAAACTGCGGGTGCCGATACCAATGGCACCACTCAATTAATGATCCCTGGCTGCCTGGAAAATACACAACCCTTGAAATGGCATTCCGTCGTATGTTTGTGACTTGTTATTATTATTGAATTTGTTTTTAAAAATATTTTTATATTGTAAAAATTATATTTAATATTATCATCACATAAAATCTAAAATAGCAAAAAAATGAATTTAAAATAAAAAATAAAAAAATATTTTTTAATTTTTTCTAAAATATTTTTAGAACACGATGAGAAACACGTCCGAAATCACGCCTATGGACGACAGGTGACTCGGTAGAACACAAATGTTTGAATGAGACAAGGTTTGTACCTACTGACCCATCTGATATCAATATTCTTCGACAACATTAATTTATAAACTGAAATTCAAACATTTAGGTACAAATTAACTTTGCATGGTTAATCACGTATAGGAGAAGTCGACATCATATTCAACGGACGTAATCAAATATATATTAGAGAATTTATGAGAAGATTTTCACCCCTAAGGAAGGAATTTATTTTAACTCCGTCAGGATTGTACCAGCAAGTTTTAAGTCATTGCATGGTCAAACACATATTTATTTAATTAAATAATATAATATTCAAATTAAACTAATTTTGTAGGGTTTGACGATATCATGTGCGGTTGAAGTTACATATATAGATTAGACTTTCGGTTTCACTTGTTATTCTCTTTTATTTTTCTAATCGCAATTTCTTTATAGAGATTAAAGAATAGCAATTTCTTTATAGAGATTAAAGAGGTGTTCATTTCAAAAATATTTTTAAAAAAAAATTAATTTTTTTTTATTTTTAATTAAAAAAAAATTGATGTTTTTAGATCATTTTGTTATGTTGATATCAAAAATAATTTAAAAAATAAAAAATATTATTTTAATGCATTTCTAATTAAAAAATATTTTCAAAAACAGGAACAACCACGCTCCCAAACAATCACAAGTAACTACTTAATATTTGTTTTTAAAAAAAATTAAAATTTAATTTTTTGATTTAAATTCATTTTATATATATATATATATATATTTTAGATCATATGCTGATTTTAACAATATTATTTTAATATATTTCTAAATAAAAAATATTTAAAAAAACAACATCGAAAAAAAATTAAATCACTAGTGAAAATGGGGGCAAAACCCTTTTGGTTAGCTTAGGTTTTGACTAAGGGTTAGGGGAGATTATGAATCAAGTAAAAATGATTGGAATCACATGGCTCATGGTTGCGAAACAAGCACGCTTTGATCACAGGCAATCATGAACCCAGTGTCAGGCTGGTCCGTCTAGATCAAACCGTACGTGCCTCTCTTACGTGGAACAACGCAATTGGTCCATGTCCAAAACTTTTTTTTTCTTAAAAAAAATGGCACATGGGGGTGGTGGACTTATGGATCCGAAAACCTTCATTAGCAAATGGGAGGCTCGATTACAACAATGGTCCCTGTACTCGGTTACTTTAATTTATTGAATCCTCCAACTTTCTTTTTTTCTCCGACTGAACTTGAAGATATTCTAAGTAAATTACTGTTGATATTTAATTAATAGATAATAAATAATTTAATCATTCTTGGCCTGTAAAGTGATATATATTACCGTGGGGTTTTTCATGTAGCTTCAGCACTGTAGACTGTGAGTGTAGGCAATGTGGATTGTAATAGTATATTTTTGGGTCGGCTCCGTTCTCGGTTCGCTCGGTTCGGTTGGTTTGCCGATTTTCCTTTTTTTTTTTCATTTTTTGCACAGTGGAATAGCGCTTTTAGTCCTCGAAAAAGACAAAAAACCGTTTATGGGTGGAGGGACTCCGCGGTAATTGCACATTTTCGGACCGGACCAGTCCGGTCCACCTACCTTTTGATTATTTTATATTTTTTCCAAAATGGCTAATTACGGATATGGTCCCTAATAAGACAAAATTGCTGACTTAGGCACAGGGGTACACCGGTAATTGACCATACTTTTTTATTTTTTTCTTTATACTGTCGGCGCGTGTGTCACACGCGACAGACAGTATTCCGCCTCACGCCCTCTTTAAGTGGCGCGTGCGTGGTGATGGAGTCGCCGGAGATGGTCTACCGGCGTCTCAGTCGATGCACCTCCGCTTGGTCTTTCTCCCGGTACGGCGTGTTTTGTCCTCCGACGTTCGTGGACGTAGCGGTGGCCGGTTAAAGCCGCTGCAGCCGTTTCTCTCTCTCCTGCACGTCAAAGTGCAGGAGAGTCCCCCGGTTTTAATGCTTTTTCATTTTGGTCCCTAAACTTTTAATTTTTTTTCTGGTCCTGATTTTTGTTATGTAAGTTTTGATTTAGTTCGATTGGGTCCTTTGATTGAAATTAATTGAATGTGCAATTTTCACTTCAATCCTCCTTCTTTTAATTTCTGGGTTGAGTTTAAATAACTCAATAAATTCGGTACAGCAGTTTCAATTTTTCCAATTTTGTCATTTGATTGAAATTGATAATAAATTTGATTTTCATTTCGGCCCTTATACTTTTAATTTTGGATTTTAATCCCTTTATATTTGATTTTCCTTTCGAACCTTATACTTTTAATGTTTTTTTTAATCCCTTGATTTCTTTTTATGATTTTAATTTTCTTAAAGTTTTTATGGTTTTTTTAGTCTTTCATTTATTTTATTTTTTTCATTATTAACACAATATTAATAATAATAATAATAATAATAATTTAATTGTTTTTCTTACTTACTCTTTTGTTAATGTTTTTTAGTTTTTTCTTCCTTGGGATAATTTGATAATTTTTATTGTTTTAGCAGTGATAGCAACGATAATTTTTATTTTTGTTTTATTCTTTGTTTGATCTTTTGTTGAAGTTTTTAGGATTTTTTTTTCTTCCATTTTTTCCCTTTCATTATTAACACAAAAATAAAATAAATAAATGAAAATAATAATAATAATAATAATAATAATAATAATAATAATTTAATGGTTTTTCTTGCTTACTCTTTTGTTAATGTTTTTGAGGGTTTTTTTTCTCTCAGAAGAATTTGATAATTTTTATTGTGTTGACAGTGATAACAATGATAATTTTTACTTTTTATTGTATTTTTTTGTTTGATCTTTTTTTGTAGTTTTTACAAATTTTTTAATCTTTCATTCATTTATTTATTCTTTCATGATAATAATATTAATAATAATAATAATAATATTTTAATTGTTTTTCTTGCTTGTTATTTTGTTCATGCTTTTTATTTTTTTCCCCTCGGTATAATTTGATAATTTTTATTGTTTTGATAGTAACAACAACAATAATTTTAGATGTTAAGACTCCGATGTTGCTATTGTTATAATATTTTAAATTAATATTGCTTTCTTTTCCCCTTTATTTTTTTATTATTTTTATTTGCTCTTTGTATTAAATGATTTTTATAATTTTACTATCTGCACAATAATAACGATGATTTTAGTGATTAATTTTTTATTTTTTTCTTATAAAAATATTTTGTTCTTTTTTTTAATGTTAGTTCGCGCTCTTTTGTGATCTTTTATGACGCAATACCTACATTCTAAAAGATGTAATCTATGCTTGAGCAACAAACTCTACTTAAAAATTTATACATTTTATCTTCTAATCTATCACTTTTATTTAGTTATATCATATAAATTTATCGTTGTGGATTTAATTATATTAAATTATATACACAAGAATACCTGCGGCAACACTTCCCAAACCTAGGCTAGGCTAGCCCCCCCCCCCGACCTAGGCTGCACACTCTCTTCTCACAAGCAAGCAAGAATACTTTAATATATAATGATAATAATAATAATAATAATAATAATAATAATAAATAGGTTTAAGATTTAAGTATTAGTGATTCCAATTTACTTTAATATATTTTAGTTAATTGGGAAGGGTTATCTCTAAAATGGTTTGAACATAAACTATTTTTTAGACAATAAAAATTTCTTGATTCTCATGTGTTGATTTAAATATTAAATTTAAAATTCATATTTAGAATTTTTGAAAAAAATATTTTTTTGTTTTTACTTTAAATTAATTATTTTTGGTGTTTTTAAATTATTTTCATGTGTGGATACCGAAATAATTTGTTGGAGTTGGAGCTAATATTAGCAATATCGGTATTGGTACCAGTGGTAGTACTAATAATCATTTCGATAGTGATGCTATTGATGCAAGTCTTAGAAATAACGAGGGATATGAAAATGAGATTGATTTTATTTTACATTGTACGCCAGCTGAATATTTATTTTAAATTTATTAGTTTTTACCTAATAAAATTCTATGGACATAATTGTTTTGTAATGTATTTTTAAGTTATTTTAAATCATGTATGAACCTTAACTAATGAAGTTTTATGGCCAATTGACTATGATTGTGGTGTATTGTATTCAAAAATATTTTACTTATGATTTTTTCTACCCACACAATTTTAGTTGTGATTTTACAATTTTTGTACGGAAAATTTCAGGTACGATTTTACGATCCGAGTTTTAAAAGTCGCTTCCGTGTCGTGTCAAAATCGCGATTTTGACAACCATGACTATATGTCTAACTAAGTTCTTGCTAAATCCAGAGTTGAAGGACTAAAGTAACTCAAATCAAAATTGAAGAACCAAATCATAATTATAAATGACATGCTACATGGTAGACTTGGGCTCCCTCTCATTTTTTTTTAATAAAAAGACAAACTCGGTCAGCTAACACCCGACACAAGAAAATAAAAATAAAAATAAACTGCATACTCATTCCTGACTTGTTTTATCTTAAAAGTCAACTTCAAGTCCACCTGATTTCCTCTTTCTTTCCGCCAAATTTCAAATTATCGGAGATAATCTCCGCAACCAATCATAATTAAAGGTAGTTCACCGGGCACGTAAAATTGGTAAAGTTAGTGAAATGACACCACTCAAGACAAGAGCATTCATCTAATTAATTGCATGATTAGTACTGCCGTAAAAAATATTTATAAAAGTGTTTTCTATTTAAAAATATATTAAATACTTTTTATTTTTATTTTTAATATTAATATAATATAATTATCATGAAATATCATGAACATTATAATGCTAATTGCTAGCAGCAGTATTAATCCTTAAAAGTTTGTTTGACATTCGGATCATTATTCCTTAAATTTGGATTAAATTATACTTCACGCTTGCCTTTCCTCACTATACTAGCTGAGCTTTTCTTAGGGTCTCGTTAGGAGGTCCTATTTTGAGGTAAATGTTTTCTTAAAATACTATATATATATTTCAAAAGTGTTTTAGCCTAGATACATATCAGACCCCATAAAATCTCTTACAGGCCTACAATGGAAATCACAACCGCTGATCACGCCTCAACTTTACATTACTTTTTATATCATTCACAAAAATTATCTTATTTAAAAATTTAAATTCATAAGTGAATCTCCTAAAAATGATTTATATTATTCTCTGACACTCCTGTGAGTGAAAGTGTTTTGGGTTTACAACTTGCAAGTAAGTCTATATTACCTTGTGTTTAATTTTTATCAAATAGAATAAGAGTAGTGAGATTCGAACTCGTGATCGTTGAATCAACAAAACTATGATATCATGTCAAAAAATCATTTCACCTAAAAATTTAAGCTTATAAATAAGGTTTCTATATATGATTTATATTATTTTATGATATTGAATTTGTACCTCTTTATTGTATTTGATGGATAATAGAGTAAATATAAATATTACTAAACATGGTTTAATTATAATTTGATACACACACACACAATTAACTAGAATATAAATGGCATTGCTATTTTACCGTGCGTTTTTCCACTGTTCACCTAGACACAGTTCATTGGATTGCTATGGTGAAATAATTATTTTGCCCCCATGACTGAATTTTTTTGACCCCCAGGATCGAGAGTATTTTTAAATTTTCTAGAGGAAATGGATGATTTTTCTATATTTGTTGCACAGTAAAATTATGAAAATAGCCCCTGAAAACAACAAAAGAAGGTACCCCGCACCGAGGGTATTTTTGCAATTTCCATGGGATATGAATGGTATTTCCAATTTTTTTGCATAGTAAAACTACGAAATTAGCCCCTGAAAATGACAAAAAATAGGTCCCGGATCCAAGGGTATTGGTGTATTTTCCACGATGATTTTTTCATAGTTATCGATGGTTCTAGGGGTATATATGTAACTGTTCATTTTTTTATTATTTCTTTTCGGAAACACTGTAGACGCGTTGTACGGACATGTCTGTAGTGTTTCACGCGCTTGTGCCATTCGGGCGGTGCATTCGACTCACTCTAGTGGTCAAAAACAAACATTCGTCGTGTCACATGGTGCGTTGACATGTCCTCTTCCTCCCGGTATGGCACGTGTCTGGTTAAAGTGTCCGGTGAAGTTCTAGTGGAAGGGTTTAAGTGTTTTCTCTCTTTTCTCTCTCCTACCACCCAAAAATACGCTTCGGTCCTTACTGTTTGTGAAAGTTTTATTTTGGTCCCTGATCTTTTGATTTCACTTTTATTATTGTTTGTTTCAATATAGTTTTTGATTTGTTGTAATTGTGTCCTTCAATTGAAACCAATTATATATGTTGGGTTTCAATGTAGTCTTTATTCTTTTGATTTTTTTGTTTGCTTTTGGTTATTTTAATTATTTTGGTATGTAAGTTTTAATTGCTACTAATTGGGTACTCCAATTGAAATTTATCATATATTCTATATTTTATTTTGGTTCCTATTCTTTTAATTTATTAAAAACATTACACAATAATTTTTTTAAATATCTTTATTTATTTCGGTCCCAAGGTTTTATTTATTTCAATTTTTTCCTTTAATTGCAATTAATTATATAGTTTATTTTGATTATGTCCTCCAATTGAAATTAGTCATGTATGTTACTTTTCATTTCAATCCTTATTCTTTTAATTTTTTTAACAAAATTACATTACAATTTTTTTTAAATATTTTTATTTGTTTCGGGCCCAATGTTTTTATTTGTTTCAATTTTGTACTTCGATGGAATTAATTATAAATTTTATTTTTTATTCCAGTCTTTATTTTTTGAATTTTTTATTTTCTATTAATTTCTTTGGTGACAACGTTTATTTTTTATCCGTATTTATGCATCCATGTTTTTAGTTTTTGTTTTTAATTTTTGCCATTTTATTTTTTATTAGGGATTTATTTTTATTTGGTTTTTTCCTGAAATTTTAATTTATGTTGGTGATAATTTTAAAATTAATATTGCTTCCTTTTTCTCTTTGTTCTTTTTTTTGTGTTTTTTGTTATTTTTATTTGTTCTTTGGATCAAATGATTTTATAATTTTATTGTTTGCACCATAATAATGATAATTTTAGTGATTGTTTTTTATTTTATTTTTTTGTAAAAATGTTTTGCTTTTTTATTTTATTTTTCAGGGCAATTTAATGATTTTAATTATTTGGGCAGTAATGTTGATAATAATTTTAACTGTTATAGTAATGATAATGATGGTAACGTAAGGATGAATTTTTAATATATGTTTTTTCTTTTTGTAGATAGAAAATTAACTACTTATTTTTGTTATTTGATTATTACAAGTGTTTTCACAATTTATATTTTATTTATAAGTTGAATTTAAATTTAATTATAAAATGAACTAATCTTAATACAATGAATTCAATTCAGATATCTTGATCTTATTGTTTTTTAATGATGATGATAATTTTATGCTGGTTATTTCGTTGAAATCTATTAAATAGATAAATTTATATCGATTTAAAATTTATATATTTTATATAAAACTTGCACTTAACATGAATTCTACAAAGATTTATTATTTTATCAAAATTTATATTATAATAAAAAAAATCTCATATAATTATTTTTTTACGTTGAAAAAAATATGATACTGCTTGCAACGGGACACGCTGGCATTGACTAGTATAATATATATCACCTCAGCATATTATACAGTATCCATAAAAGACATTCATGTCTCATCGCGCACAAATAGTAGGACTGAAATATGTATTGTCATCAAATTTAAATAAATTAGGAAAAATATCCATTGAATACGATGCTAGCTAGCAACCCCTTTTTATTTTGCTATTTTTTCCCCTAAATTTAATATTTTATACCGGTAAATAAAAAGAAATCACTTGTACTAGTTTGCTTCTTTTTTTTTAAAAAAAGTTTATTATTAAGAGCTTGTAAAATATAATCTTCAATCAATTTGGAGATGCTTCTAAATTTAAGGAAAACCCTACTCTCATGCGTACAATGTTTAGCATAAGTGGTTAGTATTAGATACGTGCCATAACGACAGGGATAGGAGGAGTTTTTCTTTCTTTTTTTATTTTTGCACACATGGTTGTATATGTTTTTGAAATAATTTTTTATTTAAAAATTTATTAATAGATTTTTTTTGAAAAAAAAAAGAGTATAAAACACCCAAATAAGTAGAATAATGATGGGTTTGTTGGAAAATTCCAAGTGGTGCCCTTCTAGCCTACCTTGCATCCTCTTTAAGTAGTCAGGCTCCCATGCCCTGAGCCCTTCACATCTCCATTATCTCTCTCCCTCTCTCTCCTCTTTTTCTCTCTCCTTCTATCTAAAGTAGGAGGGTGTTTTTGTAGTGGTGAAGAGGGAACATGGCAATGATGAGTAGTTTGCTTTGCATTGCAACTAGTCTATTGATAATGATGCCATTGATGTGGAAGGGTGAAGCTAGAATTCCCGGTGTTTACAGTGGTGGTGCTTGGCAGACTGCTCATGCTACCTTCTATGGTGGTGCTGACGCCTCTGGCACCATGGGTATGTATCTGTATCTGTCTCACTACCCACATTAACTAAACCTGATCGATTGAGCTAGCTCTTAATCTCGATTTATTAGCTTTTAACAGTTTGTTTTGGACTTAAGAATATCATAACGCACGATTTTAGCTACCAATAGATGTTAATAGGAGTAATTAATCTGTATCTGTGTGCAGGAGGAGCTTGTGGATATGGAAATCTATACAGCCAAGGGTACGGAGTGAGCACGGCAGCTCTAAGCACTGCACTGTTCAACAACGGCTTAAGTTGCGGTGCTTGCTTTGAAATGAAGTGTGCAGATGACCCAAAATGGTGCCACTCAGGCAGCCCATCTATTTTCATCACCGCAACCAACTTCTGCCCACCTAATTATGCACTTCCCAATGACAATGGAGGCTGGTGCAACCCTCCTCGCCCCCACTTCGACCTCGCCATGCCCATGTTCCTTAAGATGGCAGAGTACCACGCCGGTATCGTCCCTGTTGCCTACCGCCGGTCAGTGCCTTCTTAAACTCTCTGTTAGCAATAAAAAATATATCCAAGATGTTGTTTAAAGGAGATCCGTAATATGGCGCAACAAAGTTGCCATCTTTGAAGTCTTAGTGTGATCCAAAACGGGTAGGGTTTTAAATGAACTTACCAAACAGAATAGGCTCAGGGTGGTGTTATTAAACAAATCCTGGTGGGTTCCTCAGCAACTCGTGTTGTGTCTTTTTCATAAGTTTGGCCATGGGACAGTTTATGGTCACTTTCGGCCGGATTGTTTTCACTCTCGTTGCCCATCTTTAATGCTGAAAGTACCGTTCCACCCCTTGCCCATCACAATTTGTGTTTCCATGCTAAAATCACGCCCCGGGATACATGCTTCGGCTTGACGTTTTCTTTCCCTCACTTTTTCATGATTTATACATTTTTATTTTGGCAATTACCGAAATGTCCTGACGGTGCTGATACTGTGCCATACAGAGTGCCATGCCGGAAGAGAGGAGGCATAAGGTTCACGATAAACGGATTCCGTTACTTTAACCTGGTACTGATCAGCAACGTGGCGGGTGCGGGGGATATCGTGCAGGTGAGCGTGAAAGGATCAAGGACTGGCTGGATGAGCATGAGCCGAAACTGGGGTCAAAACTGGCAGTCAAACGCTGTTCTGGTTGGCCAGTCACTCTCTTTCAGGGTCCGGGCCAGTGACCGGCGTTCTTCCACTTCATGGAACATTGTCCCTGCCCACTGGCAGTTTGGTCAGACTTTTTCCGGCAAGAACTTCAGGGTCTAATTCTTTTTTACCTCTTGTTTAACCACCAACCATGTCCACTGTCAAAAACCGAAGCATCCAAGTTTCCCGCCATAATTTCTTTTACCCTTCTCGGCTTTTTTTTTTTTTTGGGGTGGGGGTGGGGGTGGGGGTGTTCTTCTTTTTGACATGGGGTTGTTGACTTGTTGGGGATGTGAAAGTGAAAGGCGGGGTTATAATTTGTAGGGACTTCCAAGAAATGGAAAGTGAAAATTGGGGACTGTTTTTTTTTCTTACTTTCTGAATGGCGTGTTTCTCGACTTTCAAGCTGTGCAAGAGGGAAAGGAGACGAGGCTGAGGCGGCTGCGCAAACGATGGTTAGCCCGCTGGCACTAATACTATAATATATACACATCTAGTAAGTGATGTATGATGGACTGTATACGTTTTGAGAAGTGTTTTGTAGTAATTTATAGTCGTTGATCATTTCCAAGGATATTTTTGGTTTGTTTTTCCATGTTAACCGTTGTTGTGATCCTGTTTTTTTTTTTGGCCCAAGTAAAAATTAAACGAATTTCATTTCAAATACAGGGAGGAATCCAATTTTATTGGGACTTAGCGACGAGGCAATTTACAAAAGAAATAAAGGATCTATACGAAGCAAGCATCAACAAAATGTTTGTTTTATATGTACATTTATTAGGACACAATGATATCCTTGAACACAGGTCGGACAAATTAATGCCTCCCAAATTTAAGAGAAAGTTCTCATAAATGTCTCTTAATCTTAACCCTTTGCTCCATCCAAGAATCAGCTGTGGGGTTATGTTCTGTCGAGGAAATTGGGTGTAAACCCGGGCACAAGGCTTGCAGATTCCATTCGAAGGACCTCGGGGAACAAGACAAGGAACGAAAGGGAGAATCTAAGAAAGCACTGCTTAACTTAACCAATCTAGGTCTGATCGTGGAAGGGACGAACTCATATCCAATCCAGGTCTGATCTTCACCTTCATCAGGATCGAGTAACTTCTCTGCAGGAACATGATCAACTAGCCCTTTAGAGATACCAGCAGCTAGAAACTTGAAAATGACGTCTTGTACCTATTGAGCAGTAGAAAGTTTGCGTTCCATTTGTTTCGAGCAACAAGTTCTTGACCAGAAAGGGCAGCAAATGCATGAAAAGTCACATCACAGGAAGGCTGAATACGCGTTTGAATCAAGCAAACCAAGCTTGCACATGGAGTGGGGCTGGGTTTGTGATGCCTCTGTGCTACATGTGAGTAGAATGTTGTTTGCTCGCCTGAATCTTTTGTCCATTTTACGACACAAAAGATATATATCTTCGGGTTCCGACAACCTGAAACAGGTAAAACACACACCACATTGGATCCCTTGCACAGATTTCCTTCCTTCTCTTTTCGCACAGTTCGGTTGTGGGGCTCGAATGATTCTCGGTTGTGGCCCACCCTGGCCTTACTCCAAGAATGATATCTTGTCTTTGATTCCCCATCAGCGACGCTGTCAACCTATGTATAATTTGAAATCTGACATAATAGATTGGAAAAAAAAACTTTTAGGAAACGAAAGGTTTAAATTATCTAGTGATATTCCCATGGATGATTTCATGTTGACTTTGGTTTAAATTATCTAGTGATATTCCCATGTATGATTTCATGTTGACTTTTTAACTAGAGGACGACGACGCAAATTTTATGAGAGAATTTAACGTTTGAAGTTCCCTTGATAACACTAAAGCAAAGACAATTTTCTACTGCTCTTGCTGTGATAGGGTTCTCAAAGTCATAATTTGCTTCTTGTATACGGATAGAAATAAATTATCATCAAGTTTTGTAAACACATGCAAATGCTATGATTTTCATCGCTTTTTTATTGTAAATAATATATATATGGACCGCTAGCATGTAACAACTAAAAGAGAAATAAATTAGAGAATCAAACAACTGTTAAAACAATTTAAAAAATAAAAGAGTTGATAAAGAATTACATAATTGTTTCCATTATTTTTTTAAATAAAAGAGCTGTTAGGATTTTGTAACCATTAAAAAAGTAATTTCAAATGCTTAATAACTTCAATTTTAGTTTAAAGGTTATTGTAATGTGCACAACGTCAAATTACAGTGTTGCCTCTCGAGTTTGAAAGAACAGGCTCTTAGGTGTATCATAAAGTCATGATATGAGAGAATTGTTATCTAACATCATCGTCACTAGGAGATTTATGGTCAACAACAGTCCGAGTAAGATGACTTGTTGTGAAAAGGTAAAAATCATTACCCTTATTGCACTTTACTTATAATAACTTGCATTGTTTTTTATTGTTATTTTAAGTCGTGTTTCTATTCATTTATCTCATCTAAAGTTCAAGGAAAATCTCCCTTCATGATGGAATCTCAACCTTTTTGGGATAAATTCAAACCACTCTAAGGTCCAAATCATAGCATTGTATTTATTTTGTACTTTATATATTTAATACTTGAGGGCATACTCTACAATATAATCTTACACCCCTAAATATTAAAGTCTGTAACAAAACACTTTAAAAAATTAATTAAACAAAATAATTGTTGAAGAATTTTTGATATTTTGTCCAAATAAAAAATGATATCCATTTTGCGTTTTAAAACTTGATAAAATATAGTTTTTTACTATAAGAATATGCTTTAAAAACCTTCAGGACTTGGATGCATGCATAAAAACAAAATGGTTTTTTTTTGTGTTTTTGAAATAAGGATTTTTTTCCCTAGAAAGTTTGGAGAAATTGAATTATTTTATACCGGGTTTGTATTTTACAGTGTAATTCTTTGACATGATTTTATTTTTTTTGGAATTTTTCAGTTTTATCTTTTACTTTTTTGAATGGGTAGGGCCTGACCCAGACTTGTAAGTCGTTTGAGTTTGGGGCACAAACCTGATCTAGTAGGGTTAGGTCTTTTATAGGCTTAATATTATTTTCTTTATTTTATTTTTAAAATAGGTTGTGCTCATGTCAGTCATGTTGGTTGTTTGGGCTGGGACCTAGGCCTGATCCAATCTTGTTAAAAACACATATATATTTTTTTTATGATGGACTAGACTCGACCTAACTATGTGGTTTGGGTTGAGACAAGTCCAACTTCTCTTCTTACCTTTAAAAGACATGAGTTAATTCAAGTATCCATGTAAGCTAATGACAAGGGAGTGGATGAAGGAGGAACAAGAACAAGGAGCTCACTTAGCGTGGAGGTGAGGTGGCTATCATTGTTGGGAGGTTATGATTGGGATAATGAAGGTATTAGTATCGTCTAAGATGCTTTTGTTGCTATAGTTGTTGGAGAAGAAAAGATTAAAGCTAATAGGGGTGGATGGTTGGTTTTCATAGTAGAAAGAGGGAGAATGTGGTGCTATTTGAAGAATACCAATGTTAGAGATTGTCGTAACCCAATTTTTGGGTTACTCCCCAAAATAAAATAAAAATAACAAAAATAAAATAAAAGGAGCTGGCGTGGGTAGAAAAAATCAATGAGGAAATTTTGGTTGTTTTTCGCAAGTCCAATCTTATCTCTTTTGTTCCAAAATAAAGAAAAATACAGATTTAAGGCAAAAATAATTCATCGTTTGATAAATCTGTATAAAAATTAAGTTAAACAACATAATTATATTTTTATGGGTTGATTCGATTTAATCATCGACAAATTTAAAGTTTAATTATGATCAAGAATTAATTTAAGATCCGATTGAATAATTTAATTAAGTGCAAGGACTTAATTATACTTTAAATTGGGCTTAGTCAATGAGAAATCAATTTTCTGAATTTAATTTGGGCACAATTGGTGAGAATAGAATTTTCGGAGACCGATTTGAATTTTTAAGTCAATTATGCGAAATCAGGGGCCAAATTGAACGAAATGAGAATCTAATGGTCAATTGAGGGTTAAATCGCGCAAATTGGAAACCAGAGACCAAAATAAAAAAGGCGCGCACATTTAAGGTTGCTGTTGAAATTTTGACGGGGATACGATTGCATAAAATTAAAAGTTTAAAACTAATCGGGGGTGCAATCGAACCAATTAAACATTGAGGGACCAAATTGTATTTTTCTCACACCAATTGTGCATGTCCCTGCACTATTCCGACACCTGGACAGTGCAGGAACACGACGCTGCAACAGCTCTTTGCAGCAAGGGATGACGATTGCAGTTGCTCCTCAGCCCTCTGCAAAAATGCAGAGGCCACAGAGCACGACACTGCTACTCGCCAGCCTCTGCAAATTCTTTGTAGAGGCAGAGGCAGTAATCTCATGCAATATGCATGAGAGCTGCCTCTGCCCCTATAAATAGAGAGGAGAACAGAGGAGAAATGAACGAGAGCAAAACAGAGAAGGAATTCTGAAATTTTTTAAAGAATTAAACGAAAGAAGAAGAGAAAATCACATGAAATAATACCCTCACCATCATCTCCCTCGACGACCAGTTCTTCTTCTCTCTCTCTCGGCCTGCACATCCTTCCTCTCTCTAAAAACCAACGTCGTCGAGCTCTCTCTCTCCACCGTTACTATCTCCCGACCACCCAATACCCCTCTCATCATCACCGTGAGCTTCCCCATCATACCAGCATCCCATCCATACTCTCAAGCGAGGCCACAGAGACAGTTGCAGCGACGATAACACAGTCCCCGATGATTTTGGAAGCTCCCTCCGGCCACCACAGGCCACCGTTGACGACGCCACCACGACAGAAATCATCACCTCGACCCCCTCTACCCAACGGTACTAACAGGTACGCCTTTCATCGCAGTCGAAAAATTGACTGTTCATCGTCTTCCTCGTCTGCATGCGAACAACGGGACGCAATTTGCGTCCCCCTGTTCACACGGGTCGGCCCAAAACCATTTGGGCTTCCAGCCCGTGAGGACTGGAAGCCCAACCCGCACCTGTCTGGGCTTCCAGCCCATGAGGACTAGAAGCCCAGCCCACTCAGGGTAGGCTGTCAACCCACTTTGGCTGATAGCCCAGCACAGAAATAAAATTAAAAAAATTAAAAAATACAAATTGACAAAAAATATTTTTATGTTTTTTTTACTACTACTATTATTACAAAAAATTCAAAAATACAAAAAAATTATATATTTTTTTATGCATACGACCGAATTCCAAGATTTTTCCATGTATATTTTTCATAAAAAATATATTTCATCTTTCTCATGTTTTAAAACTAAAACTGGATATCGTAACCGGTTTACGATTATCCGTTGGAATTTGGCCAAAATATCAAAAATAATGATAATTATTTTTGTTTTATCTATTGTGGATTTACATTGTAAAGTACATCCATGGATAAAAAAAGGGTTCTGAACTACGGTGTAAATTTACATTGTAAAGTACATCCGTAGATAATAAAAAAGATTTTCAGATACAGTGTAAATTTACATTTGTAAAATACATCCGTAGATAAAAGGTTTGTAACTGCGGTGTAAAATTACATTGTAAAGTACACCTGCAGACAAAAAAAATGTCTTTTTGAAAATTTAGTTAAAAATTTTAACTTCGAAAAACAATCAAACTACAATGCAGCTTACCTTAGGAAGGGTGTACTGGGGGTGACGACAGATGGCGACTCCACTGGGGACATCGCTGGACTGAGCTTTGTTGTTTGATTGTTTATTCTTTAGTCTTTTTTTTCATGCATTTTTACTGCTTTAGCATGCATTTTACTTTCCTAAATAAATTCACGCATGACATCTGGTTTGAATTAATTTCATCCTGCATTTTAATTTCCTGAATAAACCCAATTCTTAGTTAGGTGGGGATTATCGGTCTGCCTCATGACTTTCAGTCGGGGTTCAGATTCGTGAAACGTCCAACTACGAACTGAGTGTTTACTTGATAATGGCGGTCATACTGTGCCCCAACCATTTCTTGTAAACCCCTACACCACCTTCACATAAGGCGGTCACTGGGCAGTTCATAGACCTTTGAGACCAGGTAGAAAGCTTACGCCTCATATAATGACTTAGGACTTGTCTTTCTGTATAAACTCTCTGATAATTTTTCTAATGTGTATATACATGCATTTGCATCCATCACTGTGCATAACATATCATCAGCAGATTGAAATATAGGTCCCCAAAGAGCTCCTACCACTCGACCCCAATAGAGAAATATGGAGGACGAAGAGCGTGCACACCGTGATGCTCATTTCCAAGAAGAACTGGATTCTCTGAAAGCTAGCGTGGCTAGTCTCACCAGCTTACTCGAGCAAGCATTGAGAAATACCTCTGGCGAGGGTCCTTGAACCATACCCGCAGCGGCTGCTCAAACACAAGCAATGAACCATCATGAAGAGGTGATAGGGGAAAGGGTTCAGGGTCCGCAACAAAACCCAGCTTTCGTACAATCAGCAGTGCCGACACTTGCACCAACCCCAACAGTTATAAAAGCATCAGAGGGCATCGGCCAAGATAAGATGGCGACACTGGAAGCCAGGATAAGAGTCATTGAAGGGGTAAATTTATATGACCCAGTACAAGCTGCAGAAATGTGTCTAGTCCCAAATGTTGTAATACCAAAGAAGTTTCGTGTCCCCGAATTTATCAAATACACTGGGATACAATGCCCTATCACTCACATAAAATCATACTGTAATAAAATGGCGGAAATAGTGCATGATGAAAAATTACTAATGCATTTTTTCCAAGATAGTTTGACCGGGGAAGCTTTGAATTGGTACATGAGACTAGACAACACCAGATTCCGTAGTTGGAAAAATCTGGTAGATGCTTTCATCAAGCAATATAAGTACAACATTGACATCGCTCCCGACAGAACAAGTTTGTCCAACTTGGAAAAGAAGGACAAAGAAAGCATAAGGGAATATGCTCAGAGATGGAGAGATCTTGCTGCATAGGTGCATCCTTCGCTTCTAGATAAAGAGATGGTGACATTGTTCACCAACACGCTAAGAGCGCCCTATTACGAACATGTGATGGGCAGTTCAGCACAACAATTCACGGATGTTGTAGCCATGGCAGAATGAATAGAGCAGGGAATCTAAAGTGGGAGAATCCTCGCACCTGTAGAGAAAAATGGCTTTGAAGACAAAAGAAAAGATGTCAAACATTTTGAAGACGGCTATAAGGGTAGGAACAACCAATTCCAAAACTGTCATAACCCTTCATCTCAAATTACCAACATCAATTTTCAAGCCAAAGATCCATCTAAAAATTTCCCGAAAAGAAATTACCAAAAAACCCAAGAACAACTACCTCCGCTACCATTGCCTTTGAATGAGATATATCAAAAGTTGGTAAGTACTGGGAAAATAGCTCCTGAACCTCAGACACCTTTGCAGCCACCTTACCCTGGCTGGTACAAACCTGATCTCACCTGCGAATACCATGCTGGAGCTACAGGGCATAACATTCACACTTGTGGTGCCTTCAAGAAGAGGCTCATGCAATTGATCAAAGCAGGGTGGATAACATCCGAAGAAAATCCAAGTGCTACGCCTAATTAAGCTTCACGAAGATGAGGTACCAAGTATCTGCACCATTAAAGTTTTAGAAAAAGGGAACGAGTCGGTATTGGAAGATGAAGTTTGCTTCCATGATTACCTTTTGCTTTGGTCATGTCCGCACATTATATTCCCACTTTTTTGCTCGTAATGCCACAAGACCTTTTGTTAAACAAGCTTTTCCCTCCAATAAGATCATGTATTTTCTTGTTTTCATGGTGTGCTCTTGTTTTTTGTTTATATAACACAAGCACACATCACACCCTTTCATCCAAATTATACATGATCTCATGATTTCATTAAGATTTTTGGCAAATCAAAGTCTAGTACGAAAAGAAATGCCAAATTAATGTTTGTTTAACAAATTTGTTCTGGGAATTCAAAGGATTTCATTGAAAGGTGATCTCATACCACCAAAACCCACACAATAAAGCTAAGCTCTCAGCTAAACCAAATAATCCAAAAAAAATAATTTCGCATGGAAAAGCAAAGCTATTTGAGCCTAATAATTATTTTTTGATAATTAACCCTGACAAGGATCACACCCTACACTGGGGGGCAAGTGCGAAAAAACTGTCAATCTACAAAGTAGTTCTCAATGACAAAAGACGTCCGAACAAAGTTAGGGGGCATAAACATAAAAAGAGTTTTAGTACACTATAGCAAATCAATTCAACATTTTGCTAGTACTAAAAACCCATCATAGAAAGCCCAAACAAAATACTGAGGGGCATGTCGCGATAAAAGCCCAAACAAAATACTTTGGGAAACATGTCAAGTCAACATAATGTTAGTGCAAAAAACCCATGAAAAAGCCCAAACAAAATACTTGGGGGGGCATGTCAAGTCAACATAAGAGCACTGCTAAAAAGCCCAACATAGAAAGCCCAAACAAACACTGGGGGGCATGCTAGGTCACTATGAAAATCAATCATGAGGGCTAAATGGAGTTCTAAGAGTAAGCACTAAGTGATCCTTAGTCTAAAAAATCCTTAAACACCTTTGAGCCTACAAATATCTTTTTTTTTTGTAGCCAGTAACCTAAGCCTACATTACGAGCCTAATAAAGCCCTTTCTGATCAAATACAAGTAATCTGGATCGATAGACAATGCTTTTCCATTCGAAACAATCCTTACAAATGCTTCACATGACTTTATCGAAGCCTTCCTGACATACGAGACTTGCAAATATCATTTCACATTTTTGTCAAATCAACATAAACCTAACAATGAGATCACTTGAATTCTCTCGAGAACAAACTTGTTAAACAAACATCAAAATAGTTTTTGTGCTTGGAATGACTTTGAAATTCCAAAAGTTTTACATGAAAATATTTTTTACAAATAACCATTCCTTTCCTGCAAACACTCGAAGCCTAAAACACTGGTGTGACATGACCTGACTGTGACAATCAAAATAGTTTTTGTGTTTGAAATGACTTTGAAATTCCAAAAATTCCCACATGAAAACAATCTTTGCAAATGACTAACCCTTTTCTGCAAACACTTGAAGCCCAAAACACTTTTGGGGCATGACCAAACAGGGGGGCAATCTAAAATGCAATTGAAGTTGGCTCCATCGTTTCTTTTCAAAGAATCTGGATCAAACTCAAGGGGGCATGTTGATATGAAAATCTATCATATCTAGTGGTCAAAATCATGAAGCTGACTTCATAATTCCTTTTCAAAGAATCTGGATTAGACTCGAGGGGCATGTTGATATGGAAAATCTATCATCTCTAGTGGTCAAAATCACAAATTGTGGCTCGAGTAAGCAGAAGCGAGAAGCCGTCAAAGTTGGAGATCCAAACCCTAGGAAAGGAAGGTCAGGAAGAAGAAAGGGGGACCTATATTTCTCAGGTAAGTATACATGCATCATCATGCATTGCACCCCCATTGAGAATTTAGGAAATGTTTTGGAA
Organism: Salix arbutifolia; assembly: GCA_025169955.1. Lineage (NCBI taxonomy): Eukaryota > Viridiplantae > Streptophyta > Magnoliopsida > Malpighiales > Salicaceae > Salix > Salix arbutifolia. The sequence continues at coordinate 4,230,881 of CM045910.1, read as the reverse complement.
GGATCATAATTTACAAACCTTCATTCATCATTTTTGTGCACGCTTTCACGCTCCCACCTTTTCCATTTCCTTGAGCATGCTTTTCAGCTTTATCTCTTTCCTGATTTTGGGTTTCATCATGCATTTCTCCCCACTGATAATCTATAAGATGTTTAGAAGGGATTGTAATTTACAAACCTTCATAATTTTTGTGTGCGCCTTTGAGCCCTCATCATTTTCACTTCCCTGAGTATGCTTACGAGCCTTTCATTTACCATAGATAGAGCGTTTTTCAACCCTATCTCTTCCTTTATTTGAGTGCGCTTTCTAGCCATCAACCAACTCAGATAGTGCACTTTTAAGTCCTATATCTTTAAAGGACTTGGTGAGCTTTCTAGCCACCATAAAGTAAAATAGTGCGCTTTCTAGCCCTATTTTCATCTTCATCTTCGAGTGTGTTTTCCAACCCTCGATTATCAATTAAAATAGTGTGCTTTCCAGCCCTATTTTCCCTCATCTTCGAGTGCGTTTTCCAACCCTCGACCATCAATTTAAATAGTGCGCTTTCCAGCCCTATTTTCCTCTTCATCTTCGAGTGCGTTTTCCAACTCTCGATCATCAATGTGAATAGTGCGCTTTCCAACCCTATTTTTCCTTCATCTTTGAGTGCGTTTTCTAACCCTCAATCATCAACTAAGATAGTGCGCTTTCTAGCCCTATCTTCCATCCCATGAATTCTTCACCATTTTCAATTGGGCAGTTCGTCCATTACAACAAGACTATCTTTTTGTTTTTACCATCTCCATCATATTTCATGGGTAGGTCACCCGTTACAATGAGACCACCTTCACCATTTTCACCTGGGTAGGTCACTCATTACAATGAGACCATTTTCACTATTTTCACCTGGGTAGGTCACTCATTACAATGAGACCATTTTCACCATTTTCAACTGGGTAGGTCACTCATTACAATGAGACCATCTTCATCATCTTTCATCCGGGTAGGTCACCCATTACAACGAGACCATCTTCATCATCTTTCATCTGGGTAGGTCACCCATTACAATGAAACTAACTTCACCATTTTTTACCCGGGTAGGTCACCCATTACAATGATACCATCTTCACCATTTCTCACCTGGGTAGGTCACCCATTACAATATGACAATTTTCCTATGTCATTCACAAACATCACCATCTTCCATCCTTTTTGAGTGTCTTCCTTAGGCCTCAATTCTTAGGTAGTGCGCTTTGTAGCCTTATTTTATCATTCCTTTCTGAGTGCACTTTATAGTCCTCATTCTCATTTATGGATGGATCAATCATTTCTTGGTCTGATAAATCCACTTTTCTTTTTCTTTACAAAGCTTACTATTTAAAGTCTTTTACAAGACTTTAGTCATAAGCATTGTAAAGAGGGGGGCAACTATCGTAACCCAATTTTTGAGTTACTCCCCAAAATAAAATAAAAATAACAAAAATAAAATAAAAAGGGTTTTGGCGTCAGCGGAAAATCACGGTGAAAATTTTAAATATTTCCTAAGCTGAATCATATCTCTTTTGTGCCCCAAAAATGAGAGAAAATACAAATTAAGGTAAAAATTAAGTCAAAAATTATAATTATATTTTTTATAGGCCAATTTGATTTAATCATGGCCTAATTTAAAATATTATTATGTTTGGGAATTAATTTAGGATCCAATGGAAGAATTTAATTAAGTGCAAGGACTTAATTATGCTTTAAATTGGTCAAATTAATTTTATTAAGGGCTTAATTGATAAAAAAACCAAATTCTTGAGTTTACTTCAGGCTTAATTGAGAAGATTGGAATTTTCGGGGACGGAATTGAATTTTTTTCCAAGCCAATTGTACGAAGTCAAGGGCAAAATTAAAGAAATTAAAAGTTTAAAGCCAACTAGGGGTGCAATTAGAACAGTTACAAATTGAAGGACCAAATTGCATTTTCATTTCCTTCCAAAATAATAGCCCGCCACTGCCTTTATCTGCGCCTACCGACCAGCCACCTGCACGCTGCCGACAGCCCCCACCGAAAGCCACCCAACCGAAAGCAGGCCACCACGCCGCCGACAGCCAGCCACCATGGCAGGCCAAGTTCTCCTATAAATAAAGTCATGCACGCTGCATGCAAAAAAAAAACAAAGAAGAAATTAAACGGGGGGAAAAGGAGAAGGAAAGGATGGAATTACGTGACAGAGGAGGAGAGAAAAAACTAAAAACAAGCGTAGTTTCATGTAAAAAGGAAGAGTTTTACGCAGAGAATAGGGGGAAAAAATCACGTTACGGGAGAGAAAGAACAAAAAAGACAGAGGAGAGAATTACGGGACAAAAGAAAAAAAAAACAGAGAATACGAACAGAGGTGCAAGAACCAAAAAATTTACACACAGAGAGCAAGACGACAGAACATCTCTATCATCTCTTCATCTTCATCATCTCCGGCAAAGTCAGCCATCTCTCTTGGCCATCTTCCTCATCTCCGGCGTCAACAGCTCTCTCGCTTCCTCTCGGTCTGCAAGTTCCCTCTCTCTCTAAACCAGTGACAGCACCGACCACCTCCTCTCTCTCCTTCCTACGGCAGCACCTCCAGAAGCTCCCCAACAGCTAGCTAAGCTCTCCCTCCTAGCTCCGGCGAAGGAGAAGCAATAACAGAGAGGGCGAACGGCAGCACAGGTCAGCCCTTCCGACGCCCCTACCGGCCACCACGGGCCACCATTTTCGACGCCACCATGACAGGGAGGACCACCTCGACGTCCTCTACCCGGTGGTAGTAGCGAGTAAGCCTCTCGTCGTGGTCGGTCAACTACTCATCACTGTTCACGTTCACTTGCACTGTGCACGTGTTTTGATTTCATTTATTATTTCCTTTTTCTTTTTAGGCCTTTGGGCTGCCTCTCTCGGCCCAGCCTAGTTAGTTGGGTCGGGCCCAAGTCCAGCAGACTTGGCCCTTGGCCAACCTCAGCTGGGGCGGCCCATTTAGTTGGGCCAGGCCCAGCCCAAATTTTTTTTATTATTATTTTTTCTTTTCTAAAAAATACAAAAAATTACATTTAAAAAAAATTGTTTTCGTGCATACGGCCGAATTCCAAAGTTTTTCCTATCGTATTTTTCATAAAAAATATGTTGCATCTTTCTCATATTTTAAAACGAAAATTTAGATATCGTAACCAGTTTACAATTATCCGTTGGAAGTCGGCCAAAATGTAAAAAATAATTTAACAATTATTTTGTTTTAGCTTTCGCGCTGTAAATTTACATTGTAAAGTACACCCGCAGATAAAAAATATTCTTACTACGGTGTAAAATTACATTGTATAATACATCCGTAGATTAAAAAAAAGATTTTAACTACGGTTTAAAATTACATTGTATAATACATCCGTAGATTAAAAAAAAGATTTTAACTACGGTGTAAAATTACATTGTAAAGTACATCCGTAGATAAAAAAAAATTCAACTGCGGTGTAAAAGTACATTGTAAAGTACATCCGCAGACAAAAAATGTTTTTTTTGAAAATGCAATGTAAAAATATATTTTTCAAACTTAAGAAAGCAATCAAACAACAATGCAGCTTGCCTTAGGTAAGGTGCACTGGGGGTTATGTGTCTTCCCCTTGCACAACAAGTCCCCTTACCCAAGACTCTCGCAAATCACTAGGTTCCTAGTAACCTTAATACTAGGTGGCGACTCCTAATAATTATAGTCGTAATTTTTACTGCTATAAAACAACCCCCCATTTCACTGCCCGTCGTTGTCCCCTCAAATTAGGGGATGGCGGGGCACGAAGCGCGTAGAAAAATCGTCGTTGCGACAGAGATGTATATTAGAAGTGGCTATGGTAGATGGAGAAGAGAGCAACAAAGAAGAGAAAGAAAATAGTGTAAAAATAATCATTTTGATGTTTTAGGATTTTAATTAGGAATTAATCTAAAATTTAGTTTGGTCCTTTAACTTTTGATTTCTTTTAATCACATATTTGATTCACTTTAAATTTTTATTTCTAAGCAATTACACCCTCGCCAAGCTTTAATATCAACCTTGAATTTCAACACCTTTTCTTGTTGGTTCTTGGTTTTGGACTTAGGCAAATCGATATTTAATTGACCATTAAACTTTTCATTTTCTTCAATTTTATATTGTTCTCGACTAACTAAGGTCCTTAAAGCTCGACAACTTTTTCAAAATGGTCATTGCCTCTGTTTTTTAATTTGATCCGTAATTGACCCTGAACTTTGATTCTTTTTTGATTTTACCAAAAATTTCAATCAATTGACTTGGTTAAAATTAAAATTTCCCCTCTAAAATTCTATTTTTCTTAGTTAAACCCAAACTAGCCTCCCAAACTTAACTTATCACTAATTAAATAATTGATAAAATTAATTTGACCTGTTAAAAGTATAATTAGGTCTTTTCAGTTAAACCCAAATTAGCCTCCCAAACTTTACTTATCATTGATAAAATTAATTCAACCCATTAAAAGTATAATTAGGTCCTTGCAGTTAATTAATTAATTTAATTTGACTCAAATAAAATCTTAAACATAATTAATATTTTAATTTGACCCTTGATTAAATCAAATCAACCTATTAAGAATCTAATCATGCTTTTAGTCTTAATTGCTAGTATCATATCACATTATTCATGCTCTTTAAACTAAACAAGTAAATTGTGTTTTTATATCGATTACGCTATGCATAACACACTATTAATTAGTGTCATATCACACTATTTTTTTTAGTATCATATGACACTAATCATGCTAAAGAAATACCTAATTATTACTTCATTTAACTTTGTGTCAAAGTAAAAAAGATATAGTTTCGTGAGTTGTGAAAATGAAAAGGTGATCTAATTAGCTAAATATCAAAAGTATACAAATAATCTCTCAAACTCCCTCGCTTACTATAAGTTTTGCATTCATACAAGAACAAGGATAATCCTTGATCACTAAGATCATGTCACTTTATTCATGTTTGGATGGTCAAATTTAAACTAAACAAATAGATTGAGTTCTTCTGGGCTAAATTGCTTCAAATAGTTAGCAAAGTTAAATGAATTAACAATTGAGTTTTTGTTTTACTGAGTCAAGCCCTCAAATACAACCTATAAACAATTCTACCTTTTTAATATGTGACAAGATATGAACACTAGCTTTACCACATTACTCATGTCTATCCTTGCACTACTAGAACCTTTTATTAAGATAAAGTCTATCATCAATTTACTTGTATGCAGTTAGGACCCACATCAAAATAATATAAAAATATAAAATGAATTACTATATATTACTGACAAATCAAAAGTTTAGAACCTATTTTTTTCCTCCAAGATCAAACACAATACCAAACAATCATTTTGTGCTTTTGAATTACTTTTCCATCCAAATAGAAGATCGTTGTTCCACGCTTTCTAATTTTCATCTTAGTTGGTCCTAAAAATTGATCATCACAACATTTCCCAAACTACAAATCGATGGTCGGGCTATAACATATATTTGCCAAAGTGGCTATTAGACCAGAATCTCTGAATTTGATACGACATAACACGTATTGAGCTATTTGATGAGAAAACATAAAACACATGTAAGGATTATTGTATGCTGCAATAAATTTAAACTTAACAAACTCTTAGATAGGATGAGTGTTGGGTAATAAAAGGATAAAACACAAAGAGAGAGTTTAATGAGCTTGAGGTATATCAACGATATAGAAAAATGCTCTTCCATGATGAATCTAGAAACCTTTTGGTCTATTTACAAGCGTGATAATAATTGTTTGTTTATTTATTTTTATTTGGAAATGAATAAAAATAATATTTTAAAAATATTTTTTTTATATCAACATATCAAAACAATTAAAAAATATAAAAAATAATTTTGAGCAACATATAAAATCAAATTTTAACCAATATATGTTAGGGTCGCAATACCAAATATATTGACATGACTCCACAAAGTTATTTAGACAAAATTACTATCTGTCCTAGTTGGTTTTTTGTTTATAAAAAGATAACACTCATGCTTTCATCAAATAAAATTAGTTTTATTCATTGTAATATGAACTATTATATTCTTAATGAGCTATAAAAAAAAATCTTATCATTTAAGTGATTTTACTCTACTTGTGAAACATATCAATGATTGTTTCAATAACAAAAGTAGCTCGTTAGTTTTAAAAAGAAAAAAAAAGTAAGATCTTATTTTAAAAACTTATAAAATAATAAGTAATTGTACAATTAATTGCAGTAAATAAGTCGTAAATCTTAATTTATTCTGGTTACTTAAACCACACCAAGCACCATTGTCGTGACTCATAATTTGAAAGTAATATATTTTATATTAAAAAAACATTGGGATTCAATTAATTGAATAAAAATACCATTAAGGAAATAAGATGAAGGTAATAAGAATAATATAAAAAATAAAATGAATTAAATTTTATCATATCAAATATAAATTTAACTTATTTATTAACTGAATTCAAATCGAACATAATAATTAATTCAGTTACAATATAAAATCAATAATAATTAATTTTAGATAACATGTTCGTTATTTATCGGCAAAAAAACATCTGCCGTCATCGTAATCAATGACGGCCATGAAACGCCGTCTGTGGGAATCGAACCCACGACCACATGGTTAAAAGCCATGCGCTCTACCAGCTGAGCTAAGACGGCTTCGTATCATTACGCAAAAAACATTTATAAAGTAATAGATACAGTTAAATGTTCATGTACCAACGAGTGCATTTAAGAGACCCGTTAAATATTATTTAAATATCAAATAACTTGAAAGTACTTTAAAGATTAAATTTTATAGCTAAAAAAAGAGTAAAATTTAATGGGATCACTAAATCTTACGAAATGTCCAATGAAAACTCGTTTAGAAAATAACTTGTTTTTTTTTTTAATTATCTCAGAGAAAATAGAAAATAAGTTTTATTATTTAAATATATATTTTTTTCAAATTAGGAAATGCTCATTTTCAATTATCCAACTTATAAATCATTCTCTAAAAAATATATTTTTGTATTTTCAACTTCTCTTATTGATTGTTTTTCATTCAAATAAACACATTCTTTTTTTACACATTCTCCATAGAGAATAAAAACTGGATATTAAAAAAAAAACTAGAGATATAAAATGAAAAACAATGATCTACAATTAAACTTATAAAAGAAAAAAAAAATATATATATATATACACCATTGCTGGTAAATATTGAACAAAGTCGAATGAAATTATGATTATAAAGATTGAAAACAGATTTATTTCCTATTTTCAAATTCTTTTTGAGAAAATATAATAGACATTGGAATAAATGAGATTCTGGAAACCCTTATGTTCTAAAATACTCACATAAAATAATTATAAATAATCACATCATAAAACATGAGTGTTATATGCATTAAGACAGAGGGGGGGAAATTCAGAAAGAAATAAAATAAGGTATTTAATTGTGCAGTGTATGTAGACTAGACACCGCAACATGTTTGTAATTTCTGTATGATTAAATTAAGGTAAAATAAAAAGAGAATTACTATGTGACTTTCGCGAAATTATAAGCTAGCTATCTGGAAATTTTGCACAGCAATAAATGAGAAATGATCAAACTAACATCGTGAATGCGAGATGTTGTCATACTAGTAATTGATTTTTACCCAATAAAAATTACGAGGCAATCTAGCAGCCATTAAATACCAACTAAACACAAGCTTTCCTTGCCAATTCACTGAATGTTTGTCTATAAATAAGTATTTTGTAGATTTGTTCTTAATGTGAAGAAATCTCATTTTCCGGAAAGCGTATTTTGTGGGTTCAGATGAGCGAATAAAACTCCAACTATCTTAGGTTCTTACAAAAGATATATTCCCTAACTCGAACTCAAGACTTGTTGTATAGATCGCAAGCCATGTGTTATCACATCACGCCTCTTAGGGATGTATTTTGTAAATCAGTGAAGTTTCCTACACTCCCACATATTTTGTTTAAAATATGAGACTGAAAGGTTCAATTAAATGAATACCTCGCTATAAAAGATAAGAATGAAGACAATTCTTAAAAATGACAATTGCTGAGCAACAATTGGATATTAGCAACATGGAGATGAGTAAAGTGAAATGGAATGGATGAAAATGTTATTCTTAATGTACATTAGCATTCATCGAGAAATTATTATTATGGTAAAGAAATAAATACCAATAAAAACAGCGACAAAACTACATGAGTTGAAGTTTTTATATAATAAGACCCTTCTTGAAAAGAAAACTTAATGCCTTTTGAATGACAGAAACCATGTCGGTGGCCAATTACATCAACATAATATGAACCTTATTTTCACAGTTTATTATGTTCGGTCAGCAAAAAGAGGAAAATACTTTAGATATTGAGATAATTTACACAGTAAAGCAGTGATAGTCTAGAAATGAGCTCACTAAGGTGTGGTAAATGTATTCATGAGGTCTCCAAGATGCGCGGTGTGTAATGATAAAAAATTTACATAATAAATAATAAATTTCGAGTTTGAGTATATATATATATATATATAAAAGATACATCTGCACTGAAGGAGGGCCTTGTAGTAATTGCACAAAACTATTCATTTCCCGCTTTCTAGGTCTGCATCTCTCTTTCTTCTCTTTCAAGGATATTCTACCTCATCAATGTTTATCATGGTCGTCTTAGAAAGAGAGAATAAATGAGATCAGTCACATGCTCTCGTCCCAGTTTATCAGTACATGTATAAACATCGCACACAAAACATGCACTCATCTCGCAATCTCACTCTAAGTTTCTCTCTCTCTCTCTCTCTCTCTCTCTCTCTCTCTCTCTCTCAGCTCGCAATGTCCGGTGTTTGGATATTTGACAAGAACGGAGTGACTCGCTTGGTACCAAATCCTACAAGAGAATCTTTCGAGCAGAAAGAGCCGCCCCATCCAGGCACAGCCACAGCTCCTGGGGCTAGACCAAGGGTCCTTGTCTATCTCCCAGCAAACCATGTGATCCGTTCCTACACCGAGCTTGAGCAGCGACTAACTGAACTTGGCTGGAGTCGATACTATAACTCCAGCCAGCCCAACCTTCTCCAATTTCACAAGTCTGACAACTCGGCCCATCTCATTTCTCTTCCTAAGAATTTCGACAGCTTCAAATCTCTCCATATGTATGATATTGTCGTGAAGAATCGATCTTTCTTTGAAGTTCGAGATCCTGCAGCGAGTTAAGGTATCAGTATTGTCGTCCATCACAGCAGTTTTTCAAATACAACAGAAAAAGGTTACATAACTGTTTTATTGTAGTTGGTACGTAGCCATAACATGTAAACTAGGACTTCAATTCAAGTATAAATAGTTATTTAATTTCAAGATTCCTTTTTGCCCTAAGCAAAATGTGTGTGTATGTTGTTTAATTAGGGGATAAGAATTTGGAGAGAGTGCGCATGTTGTGTAGTTAATATGTAACTTGTTCTAGTTTGCGTTAATATGTTCTTGAAACTTTCTCTTCCCTCTCTTTAATTCTTGTTTATACTGCTTCTTGTTGTTTTGACTAGTAAAATGAATACTACGACTGCCCTTTCTTGCAGCTTCTTCTTCTTCGTGTGCGTGTGTGTCAAAGTTTTAATTTAATCAAAAGTGAGTTTTTTTAATTTTTAAATTATGAATCGTAACTTATATTATCTCTCTTCTATATATATATATATATTGTTTTGAATATTTTTTTATAAAAACTATATTTTATTTAAAATTAAACAGAAAATATCATAATAGAAATTCAAGTTAATTTTTAAATTGTAATTTAAAGAACATTTATAAAACATTTATTAAATTAAAGCACAAATATATCAAAATAAAAGTTATAAGAATATATGGCGTGATCAGTTGAGCACGTGATGTACTCTTTTATTTATGGGTCAAGTTGAGGACGTAGAGGTCTATAAGGAAAAGCTGAAGTTTCATGCAGAGGGTGTTATAAATGTTCAATCAATGGAACAGATCCCGTGCTTGTACGCACCACCATACACACAGCCCGCATCATTGCGGCTCTAAAGTCTACGCCCATAGCCATAGATCCAGGAGAGGATCGTCGATCACCTAACTCTGACCACCCACGAGCCCCTGAGATTTCACTGTTCCATGTACGTATGATAGCAGTGTCAATTTTTGTGGCTGTGAGGACGACATTCTTCTTCGTAGTTCTGCACCTTGCATGCTACCTCTCTCTCTCTCTCTCTCTCGCTATATATATATATATATATATATATATATAGATATAGATATAGATATAGATATTTCTTCTTACCATGCTTATTGACTCCTCATTTTCAATATTGTTACGGATTGATGGTATGATTGCCGTTTTGATGTTGGGTTTTAGTTAAGGTTCGGGGTTATGTTTTGGGTTCTGCTCTTGTGTTTGTGATTTGGATTAAGGTTTAGGTTTCTGGGTTTGAATTTAGGATTTGGTAAGGTTTTAGGGTTTAGTTAGGATTGGTGAAATTGAAGTCAAGGTATCAATAAAAATAAAAATTTGTTATTATAAGGATGAGCTCTTCAAAGTTTGGCAATATGCATGTTTTTTCATTTATTTTTATCATTATGGTTCTTAAAAGAGTTTTACTATAGTTATTGTTGAGATATAACTCTAAAATTAATTTGAAACATTATTCGAGTCATTGAGCAAAAATAATAATATATTATATTAAAATATAATATAGATTTAATTGAGATATTATATATTATAACAAATAAAATAAAAAATTTACAATATTATGGAAAACAAATCAAAACTCCACCTTCGTAACCAAACTCTTACTGTATTACAAAACAAACTAATAGACCTCATGGTTTCACTATACATGTAATATTGTTCATCCTTTCATGTTTTTACCATTGACTTAAAGAGTATGTTTTTCTTGTACTTTGATCCTTAAACTTTGTTTTATTTTTTTATTATTGGAACTTTTAGTGACCAAATTAAAGGTCAGTTGCTTCTTATTTGTTACAAAAACAAGAAATTGAAAGATGAGACCCAACTAATAAACATGAAGAAACTTATGGGCATTTTGAAATTGACTCGAAACATTATAGTTATTCCTCTTACTTCAAAACTAATCTATTTTTAGCCTCTTTCGTTTTTTTTTTAAATTCTATTATAGTGAAGAAAATATCTAGATTTCAATGGTAGAGACATGAAACATAGATTGACATGGATTCAGACCACCAAAATGGTCTATCTTAGTGTCAACAAATTCCTCTGCAGGAGGGTAATTCCATTAGGTGTTGTTTCACAATGAAATTGCCTTATATAACCCTAGGAAATGTTTAGATTTCGGGTTGCTTTTTTTATTTTGGATAGTTTTTTTAAAGCAGAACGAGTTTATTTAGATCTTTACGGAATTGGTTTGCTTTTTTAGGTCAAAAATGGTTTAAAGGAGTTTTTTTATTGCGAAACACCCCGACCTAATTTTCTAGTGACCCTTGGTTGTCGGAATTAAGGTAGAATAGACAACGTAAGCAAATAATATTTCATCGGCCTCTTATTAAAAAAAATTAAAGCCTAGAGGGCCTAGACAATTGGGGTGAGGCTGACGACTCGTGTGTCCACGCTCTTGTGCTTTTCTTATTAAGGCCTAATCATGTTGGACTGCCTAAGTCTGTGTGTTTAGGTTTTTTAGGTATTTTTACATAAAAAAGTATTATTATTTTTCTCGATTTACAAGTATTTATTTTTCTACATTAATAAGTAGCACTCCTTCACGCTTTCTTTCTCTGTTCATCCTATCTCATCATCGTTGTTTCTTTTTCTTTTTTAATCAAACACAAACACAAACAATGGAACAGACCAGCTCCAATCACAAGGGACCTTATAAGTCAAACGTCCAGAACCCTCCAGTTTAAAAAATAATAAAGAAATTTGCTCGATTATATGTCAGAACAGGGAACATGGTCGGCAGAGATCACTGGTTTCCTCCTGTGAATTACAGTTAAAAACCAGCAGTGAATCAAAATCCACGACTGGATTTCGAAATTCACAAGAAACCCACCAAAACCCCTTAAGAAAGTTTCAAGCTTGGTCCCTCAGATCTCCCAATCCATCAAATTCAACCCAAATCCACGACTGGTTCTCTTTCATGCCTGCTTCGTAGACAAAACGAATCGTTGTTTTTTGCACTGCTTGTTTTGTTGTCCATTGAGGATCAGAGGGAATAATGGCATATCAGAGAATTTTGATGAACTGTAGGCATGCGCGCGCGATAATATTAAAAGAAGCTTAAACAGATGAACATTTTAAAAGTATTATTCATTCGTGTAATTATATTTTTTTTCCTCTACTCGAAAAACTTAATACTTAGCTATCAATGGCATAGATTCTTTTAACTCCACTCATTTTTATTATTAAATTAATCAAAAATAAATAAATCATTTCTCATCATAATTACACAATAAAATAACTAAAATATCATTAAAATTAAAAAAACTATAAAACTAGCCTTGTGAGGCATTTTGTATTAGGGGCTTTTATGTCCTTTAACAATATATTTTTTTGTTATTATTAAATCAATACCGAGCAATATTTAGCTAAAACAAATGAGTGCATATACAGAGGCACTCGCACACTTAAGATGAGATAAATGTGATGATTCCTAACATCTAAAAATATTATTTAAATATATTTTTAAAAACCTTGTAATATTATTTTTTTTTAATCTTGATCCTCATTTTTTTGATTTTTTTTGCTAAATTAATTTTTTTTTCAATTTCACCCTTCAATCAAATATAAAATATAAAATATATTTGGTATTTGAATTTTGATCCTCATTTTTTTTATTGATTGAGAATTGAACTTCATAGTTTTTTCAAATAAAGTGTTTCTCGTCTAACAACTTGAGTCATGAGTTTGAAAAACAAACATGTTTTTTTTAAGGCTTTATTATTTCTTTTATTTTTTATTAAGTTATTCTAATCTAATGATCCGGATCGTGAGTTTAGAAGGATATCTCAAGTTAGCTCAATCATGATTATTGGGTTAGAATTTTGTTATGTTAACTTGGGTTAACTAGTACTAGTTTTATTTTCTTTTGTTTAGCTGGTTTTGGTCTTACATATTTTAATTGATTGTGAATTGGGATGCGCTATTTATCCTTTTGAAAAAGAAAAAAAAGAATTCTCTCAGTTATCCTAATTATCATTTTAAAAAAAAATTGATTCATTTACAATAATTTTTTTTAGTTGAATTAAAATCATCTATTTAATATAGTTGGGTCGTTAACCCGAATCATATATTTTTTTCTTAAATACACTTACAATAGTTAAACTTTATTTTGAATCCAATTACAAGGCACCGGCAACAAGTCTAGCTTTAAACCAAAAATATAACTTAGAAAATTTGTTAGATAAACTTTACTTGGATTAAACCTGTTTATTTTTATATTTATAATTATATTTTGATCTATTTATCTTGGTAAAATATGAAATTAACTGTGTTTTTATTGTTTTTCTAGTGTTTTGATTTCAAAAATATAAAAAAATATTATTTTAATATGTTAAAAGAAATTAAAAATATCTGAAATATAATTAAAAAAAATAACACATTAAATCTGAGATTATTAAATTACTAGATTGACCCGAAGTTGGATAGACATGAAAAGAGAGATTACAGCGGCAGTGGACGAAAGAGAGAGAATATGTTAGGCTGGGATGGGTCCGAATCACAACTCACAAACTGTGTGACTTGACAGAACAAGCGGCTGCAGAGAGAGCAGATCTCTGTGACGTCGTACAGATGATTCTGCCCTATCGATCTCCTTTTCCAACACTGACAGGCTAACATCACCATCCTACCTATACTCGTACTTGCTTTCTTGTCCTTTTATTCACCCGCCTCTAATTATAATATAATCTTTCTTCTTCCTCTTTATTTATTTATTTATTTATTTATGGAATCTGATAGAAAAATATAAACTTATTTTGCACTTTAGCTTTTGTCAACCTTTATGGCTATTTGAAGAGAGCATCAATACAGTAACTTTAGGTTAAAAATGATTAAATTACTTTATTATTACATCATAATATCTTGTTTTATCATTTAGTAATGTATTTAACTATCACACAAGTGTATTTAGTTATTAGTAAAAAAAAACTACACATTTATATTTATAGTATAAACTAATAAGTAGTTATATTTATAGTTTCGTAAGACTATCTTATTATTACATAAAGACTTTTAAAATACATAATTATAATGACAAGTTCATCAAATTTTTTCTTTATATAGGATGATAGGTGGAAACCTCGGGTAATTGATTGAAATCGCATGTGTGTATCATGATTAAAAAAAAGTACTTATGTTATATGAGAATACCTAGAGAGAATCTATACTTAGAATAAGATTTATAAGGTAGAAGAGGACTTGTTGAAAGAATTAATATTTTTTTTAAAAAAATCTATATGAATGAGAGGAACTCATAAAAAATTATAGAAGGTTAAATGGAACTCATTAGAGATACTCATACTTAGAAGTATTCTTTAGAGACCGAGGGGAACCCATTGTTGGGAATTCTACAGAATCCCCTGCAGAATCCCCTCCTGATTCTTAGCCCATGATTATAGGAATGTAATATATTGTAATTACGTTTTGATTCTTTCCTTTACTGTCTTGCTGTACATGTATTCTCTATAAATAAACACAAGCTCCAATGGAGCAAATTGTACTGGTTTTTAACAAACCTTCTCATGGTATCAGAGCAACTAGGTTGAATTCCAAAATTCTATTTCCTCCCTTCTTCCTCATGGCAGAAACCCTCTCATTCAATACCATGGTTCACATGATCACCATCAAGCTCTCAGCCACCAATTTCTTGCTCTGGAAAAGCCAGCTCATTCCTCTCCTTCAATGTCAAGATTGCATTGGTTTCATTGATGGTTCTCTTCAACAACCATCTGAAACAATCACAGAGGATGGTATCTCTACTGTCAATCCTGAATTCCTTGACTGGAAACTCAAAGACCAAAGGATCTTAAGTCTACTATTGCCATCTCTCACGGAAGAAGCCATGGCAGCAGCTGTTGGCCTTGCAACCTCTCGGGATGTCTGGGTTGCCCTTGAACGTGTGTTCAGCCACAGATCCAAAACTAGGGAGATTCGCCTAAAGGATGAACTTCAACTTATGAAGAAAGGAAATCGCTCCATTGCCGAATTTGCCCGTGCTTTCAAAAATCTTTGTGACCAATTAGTGGCCATCGGACGACCAGTTGATGAAGTTGACAAATCTCACTGGTTTCTCCGTGCTCTTGGCACTGAGTTTGCTGCCTTCTCCTCCACACAAATGGCTCTTACACCTCTGCCTTCCTTTCATGATTTGGTTCCTATGGCTGAAAGCTTTGATTTGTTTCAAAAATCTCTTGAAACTCACTCTCTCTCTTCTGCAGCGTTCACAGCCACCACGAACAGAAATGTTCACAGAGGGCACTTCCGTGGTGGACATTTTCGCTCCACTGGAAATCGTCGTCACAGAGGTGGCCCACATGGCAGTATAAATGACCATTCCTCCAGCACTTTTGGTGGAAATTCATTTGGGAATAATTCTTTTGGGAATAATAGATCTCGTCGCACTTATAACCCACGCTGCCAAATCTGCAAAACAGAGGGCCACACTGCTGATCGGTGTCAAAATCGATATGATCGTGTAGAACCATCAGCACACATTGCTGAAACCTTTCCTGGATCCACCTCGGACTGGTACCTTGACACCGGTGCCTCTGCTCACATGACACCAGATTCAACTGCACTGACCACCTCCGAGCACTATGTTGGTAAGGATAAAGTTATTGTGGGAAATGGGGCTCCTCTTCTCATAACCCATACGGGTACCTCTCAGCCCTTTCCAAATTTAAAATTGCTTGATGTTTTATTAGTACCACATCTCACCAAAAATCTCTTGTCTATTAGTAAATTGACTAAAGATTTTCCTTTTTTGGTCATATTCACTGACTCTTTCTTTATTATTCAGAACAAGATCACAAGAACAGTGGTGGCAACCGGAAGATGTGATGACGGTCTATATGTACTAGAGCGCGGCACTGCTGCTTTCATTTCTGTCTTAAATAAATCTGACCTTACAGCGTCGTATGATCTATGGCATGCACGACTTGGTCATGTTAATCACTCTATTATTTCTTTATTGAATAAAAAGGGACAATTATCTCTTACTTCTATTTTGCCTAATCCTGCTATTTGTGCTACATGTCAGATTGCAAAAAGTCACAAGCTTCCGTTTTCTACTAATAATACTAGATCCAACTCCATTCTAGGTCTTATTCACTGTGACATTTGGGGCCCAGCACCTATTCAATCCAAAATGGGTTTTGCATATTACGTGATATTTGTTGATGATCATTCTCGCTTCACATGGCTCTACCCCATGAAATTCAAATCTGATTTTTTTGATATTTTTCTTCAATATCATACCTTTGTAGAAAATCAATATTCTTGCAAAATTAAAATTTTTCAGAGTGATGGTGGTGCTGAGTTTTGCAGCAATCGTTTTCAATCTCAGCTACGCTCCTCTGGTATTCAACACCAAAAGTCATGCCCATACACTCCTTCTCAAAATGGACGCGCTGAGCGCAAGCATCGCCATGTGACTGAAATGGGTCTTGCACTCCTATTTCATTCACGAGTACCCATGTCTTATTGGGTTGACGCTTTTAGTACAGCGACCTATATCATCAATCGGTTGCCTACCCAACTTCTTGGCGGTCTTTATCCCTTTGAGATTTTACATGGTAATGCTCCTCTTTACAACAATTTTCATCTTTTTGGTTGCAGAGTCTATCCGTGTTTACGTGATTATGCTGCTAACAAATTTTCTCCACGCAGCATTCCATGCATATTCTTGGGTTACAGTCCTTCTTATAAAGGTTATCGTTGTCTAGACCCTCTTACCTCCAAGATCTATGTCACACCTCATGCCAAATTTGATGAGCTCAATTTTCCCTTAAAACCTAACTCTATCGCACAACCTCTTGCATCCTTAGATTTATCCAATTTCAGTGCACCCATGCATGCTTATGATCCACCACTATCTCCTGCCCCATTGCCCACAATTCCTCAACCTGATCCTCATTCTCGGTTTGGGTCGCATGCATGTCGTCTCTGTTCTGACTCTTTACTTGAGCCTGTGCAGGTTTCTACTGATCAGTTGTCTTCCACACAGCACATCCCAGTTTCTTCTGAAGCCTCTGATCCTCCACCACAGGCTCCATTGCCTTCTGAGGATCCCACTCATCAGCAGTCTGTTGCTCACCCGATGGTCACTCGAGCTAAAGCAGGCATTTTTCGACCACGATACCCCACTTATCTAAGTCAACATGTCTCGGGTCTCTTACATGCTCTTCTCACTACATCTGAGCCCCGAGGATTCAAGACTGCTGCCAAAAACCCTGCTTGGCTTGCTGCTATGGATGAAGAACTCACTGCTCTCCGTGACAATTGTACTTGGGATCTTGTTCCTAGACCTCCCAACACAAACATTGTGGGTTCCAAATGGGTTTTTCGCACAAAGTATCAGTCTAATGGCTCTATTGACCGACTCAAGGCCCGTCTTGTTGCCAAAGGATATACTCAAATTCCTGGTCTTGACTATACTGACACCTTCAGTCCTGTTGTCAAAGCTTCCACTGTTCGTGTGGTGTTGTCCATAGCCATCACTCATGGTTGGCCTCTTCGCCAACTTGATGTTAAAAATGCTTTTCTTCATGGAATTTTACAGGAACATGTTTATATGGAGCAACCTCCTGGGTATGTTGATCCTCGTTTTCCTCAGTATGTTTGCAAACTCAAGAAGGCTCTTTATGGACTCAAGCAGGCTCCGCGTGCTTGGTTTCAACGATTCAGCTCATTTCTTCTGAAACTTGGTTTTACCTGCAGCCATGCCGATACCTCCTTATTTGTTCTGCATCGTTAACAACAAATCATTTATCTTTTACTCTATGTTGATGATATTATCCTTACTGGCAACAATAACGCTCTTCTCGACAAATTCATTCGTCAGCTTCACTCAGAATTCGCCACCAAAGACTTAGGTTCTCTCAGCTACTTTCTTGGTCTTGAAGCCACCTCTACCTTGACAGGACTCTTTCTCAGTCAGACAAAGTACGCTCGCGACATTCTTACGCGGGCTCAACTCCTTGATTGCAAACCGGTATCAACTCCTATGGTTGTCGCCCAACATCTTTCCTCTACTGGTTCCCCATTTGCAGATATCACTCTATATCGTTCTCTTGTGGGTGCCCTACAATACCTGACCATCACTCGTCCTGATCTTGCTCATTCTGTCAACTCCGTTAGCCAATACTTGCATGCTCCCACTGATGAACATTTTCAAGCAGTGAAGCGTATCCTTCGATATGTCAAGGGTACACTCCACTATGGCCTTTCATTTACTGCCTCTTCTCCTGCTACCATTACTGCTTACTCTGATGCTGATTGGGTTGGATGTCCTGACACTAGGCGTTCCACTTCTGGTTACTCCATCTATCTCGGTGACAACCTTGTTTCCTGGAGTGCCAAGAAGCAACCCACGGTATCTCGCTCTAGTTGTGAATCTGAGTATCGTGCTCTTGCTTCCACTGCTGTTGAGGTTTTATGGTTAGATCATCTCCTGCGTGAATTACACGTCCCTTGTCCCAATCGACCGCTACTTCTTTGTGACAACAAGAGTGCCATCTTTCTAAGCTCCAATCCAGTCTCTCACAAGCGCTCCAAGCACATCGATCTTGACTACCATTTCCTTCGCGAACTTGTGGTCGCTGGTCGATTACGCATTCAACATGTTCCTTCTACTCTTCAAGTTGTCGATGTCTTCACCAAGAGTGTTTCCAGATCACTCTTCACATTCTTTCGCTCCAAGCTACGCATGTGCTCTAATCCCATGCTTAGCTTGCGGGGGGGTGTTGGGAATTCTACAGAATCCCCTGCAGAATCCCCTCCTGATTCTTAGCCCATGATTATAGGAATGTAATATATTGTAATTACGTTTTGATTCTTTCCTTTACTGTCTTGCTGTACATGTATTCTCTATAAATAAACACAAGCTCCAATAGAGCAAATTGTACTGGTTTTTAACAAACCTTCTCACCCATGTCATAGAGGGTTATCCCTATTGATAACATAAGGTATATAAGCCTTATAGAGAATTATGTTGATCCAAGATTGTACAAGAAAATGGGAGGCTTGCAGCCTTTTAAGGAATGATGTGGGGCTTGGGAGCCCCCTATTAAAGAAAGATCATATTAAATGATAAGAGACTTTATTGGAGATGGTGTGTAGAAACCAACTATTAAAGAAAAGTCTCGATGAAAAGTGAGAAGCTTGTGGCCTTTCTATTAATGATGTGTAACTTAAAAGCCTTTTACTTGAAAGAAGGGGATATAAGATCATACCTAAAGATATCATGTTGATCCAAGGTTACACTGAAGAGTAAGAGATCTGAGATTAATCCCTTGATATTGTATATTGGTATTGAAGTACAAGTCATTGGTAGTGGTATATTAGTATATTGGTAATGGAGCTTTTCTTGATAAGTATATTGGTATTGAAGTGCGCCACTAACCTTCAATGAAACAGGACTCTAAATTATTATACAAAACACTCATGAAACCTTAAAAGATTGTGGGAATGATTTTACACATCGAGTCACCATCTTAGATGACCAACTCTAAATTGTTTTGTATAATTTACACATGTGGTCTTAAGTTAATAAGGTTGTTATAGTTATCCAAACTTATTTTATAAAAATTAACCCTGAGAATTTGAGTGTTCGATACTCATTTGTACAAGAGAGAACCCCTCGCTTGATGAAGTTTATAGATATGCTCCTGGTTATACTCAAATATAAATCATATCCCACCCCTTTGTCTATTAGGCTTTAGGAAGCGTGATGAGTTTGTTAGGATAGTGGGATCGGTAATTGATGTCTTTTTCATTGTAGCAAAAAAAAAAAGCACATCAAGAATACCAACTTTATGCATGGGTATCGATGTGAATTAACTTTTAAAGGACTTAGGTAATGTTGAGGAAAACTACTCTCTTGAATATCATTCTACCTAGACTCCACATGGTAATATAATTATTTATGGGTGTTATAAGTGACTGATGACAATGACAATAAGGTATTGTGTGTTATTAAGGGTGACAAGACTTGATTTTACCTTTGGGTTACCGACACAACCTCAATGAGAAGTTGTATTGATTAATGAGTTATTAAAAGTCTGGCTAGGAAATAGTACCATGATAACAAGTAAAACCTTTATATATCCTAAATGATATAAGTCTTGGTTATATGATATGGAATGACCTAAAAATGAAAAAAAAACAATTTTTTCTTTTAAAAAAACATTTAGGTTTTTTAATTAGTTTTCCACATACATAACCAATTTATGATGTTCCAAAATCTAACATGTTTATGAATAAAGTTTATATGGTTGGACAATAAGTTAATCATTTATTTTTTGCAATTTAATTCAATCTTTTTATCTAAGATGTGAGGTAGGTGATAACTTGATGCTGAAAACTAAGATGGGTGGTAGTATGATGTGGTAAATTAGGCACCTGCAAAAAAACTTCTCTTTTATAGTTTCAAGGACTCTCAAATGCTTAAATAAGTGTGTGTGTGTGTAGAGAGAGAGAGAGACTAAGCAAAAATATGTATCAAAAGAATATAGAGATTGTGAACCTTTTACCTAGATAACTCATGAGATATTTATAGCCAATAAATCTTTTTTTTGTGTGTGTGGAAAGGATGAAAAGCCATTCCACCATTATAAATTAATTTTATTTATTTATGAGTTGAATTCCACTCAAATATATTAAGGAAATGGAGAGGTGACAATTCATTAAATATTTTTTATACACCTAAAAGAATAAAGAGAGTAGGACCTAAAATTATAAGGTTAATAAAAAATATTAAGAGGGGTCTTTATAAATTAGATTTTTAGAAAATTGAGTTTTGGCTGCACAATTGAACATGTGTGATGCCAAAATAAATCAAGACTCGGTAACTTGACCCATAGACTTTGAGCTCAAGCGTTGAGCTTAGTGTCCAAGTTGAGCCCACAGGTAATTAGACCGAGATAGATTGTATGGGCCTTTTTACAAAAAGATTGCCAATAAATTATGCTCCATAATTAGTGAGGTTGGATTGGATTTCATTAAAAAAATTGCAAATCATGAATTTATTATATATATTTCCTTATAACAAATTATTTGTAAGAAGGTTTTCTCTATCTTATTCCTAACACTCTAAAGATGATTTCTTGAAAAAAAAACAGGCTCATTCAATAGAAATGGATAATGCATTTATAATAATGAAATATGGGAGGCTAAATTGGTTATTGAAGTCCAATTTATTACATAAGATCTACAGAAACGACAATGTTTCATCAAGTAGTGTGCCATAATTGTTTATTATTATTATTATTATTATTTAAGAAGATTTCATGAATATTGACCCTAAGATTTCTAAAATTTGAACTTAATATTATTTTTAATGTACCAAGAATGAGTGAATGGCATAAGTAGAATTCTTTTTTTATAGGCATAATAATTTTATTAATTGAAAATAAATTTAGCGTTTATTAATATATAAATTGATTGGAAGATATATATATATATATATATATATATATATATATCTTGATTTGCCATCAATCAGTTGAATAGTCCAAGGAAAGAAATGTTCAAACTTCACAATTATCAACAGTCATACTTAATTAAAGTCTAAATTAACTTGTCATTTTCTTACTTGGGCTAATAAGTTTGGCATTAGAATTGGAGAAAAAGACCCATCTTGTTTCATACTCAAAATATCAAAGATTTATTGTCTATTTAACATATATCTTGATTTTAAGTCACAACTCGAAATTTATTTGTAAATAACTTGTAATAAATATAAGTTAAAAGTTTTAGGGTGTAAATAGAAAATTAATAGGGTTTAATTATTCAAAAAAACTAGCGTCTAGTCTTTTTAAAACTCTTCTTTTTTTACATTATTTTTATCAAAATCCTTTTGCTCTTTTATTTTTTGGTGCACCGATAATTATGGTTTGTGCTATCAAAAATAAAATATTGAATAAAAAAAGAAACGATATTGAAAACATATTACTTATATAAGAGAGCATGCAATAAATTGTTTTATGACCAAATGATTGATCATTACTTAATCTATATCTTCAAATCTATCTTTTTATAAATGAGTATCATAATTTCATTATATATGTGTGTGTGTTGATTTTATATCAGTTTTATGTTTTCAATAAACAACATCAAAGTAAAACGGAATAACAATTCTAAAAAAATTTAAAGTGTTTTGACAAAAATAAATTTAATTAATTAAGAAATATATTTGATAAAAAAATCCTTTTTTAAAAAATAAACATGGTATAAATCATAATTTAAAAATTTGAAGTTAAAATTTTTAATTTTTTTTATCAAAATTTATAACAAAATTTTTATTTAAGGAGAAAGATTTTATTATAGAACATACTTGAAAATGTTTTTTTAATAAATAAAAAAAACTAGATAGATGGCCCGCACTATACCAATGGTTGGGTAGATTTTTTACCAACATAAAAAAAATGTTCTTGCGATATCATTGTTTTATTGTGAAATATGAGTATGTGTTAAATAATCAATGAGCTCTTTTAACTTTTGTTATAATAATAAGAAATAATTTAAATCTATTTTAAAAATTCTTAGAAAAATAACTTTAATTGTCCATTTCAAAAGTATATTTTATCCAAAATGGACTAATTGATGATAGAAAGCATGTTTATTTTCACATTTTAAAAGTATTCTTGAAAATAATAGTTTTTTATTTTAATTTTTCTTTGCTTCCAATTAAACTTTTATTTTTGTGTTTTCAAGTCATTTTAATGTACTAATTTAAAATTTTAATTTTAAAAAATTAAAAAACATATTTTATTTAAATATCTATTTAAATAAAAAGTATTCTAAAAGAATAAAGGACACCGATAAATAACCCTTAATCCAAAATCAATGGAAGACTTTAGCCTCCGTCCTTTCATTTATCTTGTTAAATATTTTTACAATTGATAATATAATATAATATAATATAATATAATATAATATAATATAATATAATATAATATAATATAATATAATATAAAAAACAAAGCATTGTCGTTAAAATTTAAAAACAAAAATAAAAATAAAACAGCGGTCAAACCCCTTAACTGATAAAGAGAGAAGAAGACACCAAACCTCAAAAATGGTTGGCCATATAAGGAGAAGAAGAAGAAGACATCACAACGACTCAGCAACCTCTGATCTCTCTGTCTTCCTTCTGCGCTCTTTCTCGTGATCCACTGTGACTCTGTTTTTTCTACCAATGTAGATTGGCCCATCCCCATCTATCTCTCCTTCCATTCAAAAACCTTTCCAAATTATTATTTTAGTCATTCTTCCTCTCAACATCTCCTTTTGACCCCTTCCATTTCCCTCACTTCCTTGAGAACTTTTTTTTTTCCTATTGGATTCAGAATAATGAAGTGTTTTCATTTCTCGAACGGGGAAAGAAGGGAAGATGAAGACGCCCCGGTTTCGAAGGTATCCAGAGTATCCTGGGCCAGGTCATTGAGCGTGGCGTCCAGCAATCTTGATACAAGGCGTTCAGAGCTTGACTCAGACAGCTATTGCTACTCCTCCAGGGACTTGTCTGGCTCGGTTGGGCTCTTCGAGCTACCGAGTCAGAGAAGACCTAATGATTTGCGAGTCTTCGGTTTCTCCGAACTCAAATCTGCTACTAGGGGGTTTAGTAGAGGTTTGCTTATCGGGGAGGGAGGCTTTGGCTGCGTTTATAGGGGCGTCGTTAAAGTTCCATCTGATCATGACTCAAGTTCCAAGATTGATGTTGCTATAAAACAGTTGAATCGTCACGGTTTCCAGGCATGCCTTCGTTGTTATAATTGAGTAATTAACAGTGTTTAATTTAGAACTTCTAGTAATTAAATTAGATTCGGGTTTCTTTTTGCTGAATGATTAATGAAATTTGTGTATTTTGGATAATTTTCTTCTAGTAGTACAGGGGCATAGGGAATGGATTAATGAAGTGAATTTCTTGGGTGTGGTTAAGCATCCTAATCTTGTTAAATTAGTGGGGTATTGCGCTGAAGATGATGAAAGAGGGATTCAAAGGCTTTTGGTGTATGAGCTTATGCATAATAAAAGCCTGGAAGACCATTTATTAGCGAGGGTATTACCCTTAACTCTTCCGTGGATGACAAGATTAAAAATTGCCCAAGATGCAGCTCGCGGGTTGGCTTACCTTCATGAAGAAATGGACTTTCAGGTATTATATGTAATATTGTGCTCCTTAATTTGGTTATAGAATTTTAATTTCAAAGCCTTTTTTTTCTTTTCTTTTTTCTCTGATTGCCATGCTCAAATTTACTGTCTATCCGTGAATTGAGTATATATTTTTTCATCTGTTGGTGTTCTTAGGAAATTACAATAGTGGGAATTCATGCTTTCTACAGATTTTCGTTATTTATGAACTTTGGATGTGATACTTGCTAATTGACAATTCTAGAGATTTCCCCTCGAGTTCTGTCAAGTGTCTGCTGTGGTTCGTAATGTATTGCATTGTTTTCTAAGCCGTTTGTGTGCTTATGGTTTGCCAATCATTGGAACAGCTAATATTCCGAGATTTTAAAGCGTCAAATGTTTTACTAGACGACGAGTTCAATGCAAAGCTTTCGGACTTCGGACTTGCTAGACAGGGACCTCCTGAAGGACTCGGGCATGTTTCAACATCAGTAAGTAGTTCCTCTCTCTTCCCTCTTCTCTCTCTCTCGTATTGAAGATGAATCAGTTCAACCAAGAAATATAAATAAATAAGAGATTTTCAGATGGAAAGACATTGATTTTATGTAGTTTTTGTTGATGATACGAGAATAATATCATGAGTATCCCGGTATTCCACTCTATCTTCATCCCTGTTCCTGTTACATTAGTGTTATTGTATTGCACCAATGTACCTAGTTAATATCATACAAGTGGAAAATTTTGTAATGTTGTTGGTGGTTATATTTTCAAGCAGATCTATACCTGATCAAGTGCCATTGATACTCAAGTTTATAGAATTTGAGTTGATCTCTACAAAAGCAGCATTTTTTTATTTTTTTTAACCAATCCTATAATTTTACTGCTAAGCAGAATTAGTTACTCTCTAATTATGCATTATAATTACGGTGTTAAAGGTTGTGGGCACAGTGGGCTATGCAGCTCCAGAGTATGTTCAGACTGGCAGGCTTACTGCCAAGAGTGATGTATGGAGCTTTGGGGTGGTTATGTATGAGCTTATAACAGGAAGGCGAGCAGTTGAGAGAAACCTTCCTCGGGGTGAGCAAAAGCTCTTGGGATGGGTTAAACCCTTTGTATCTGATTCGAAGAAGTTCCACCTTATCGTAGATCCACGACTGGAAGGACAGTATTGCATCAAATCAGCTCAGAAACTGGCAGCCCTGGCAAACAAATGTCTAGCAAAGCAGCCCAAGTCCCGCCCTAAAATGAGTGAGGCGGTTGAGATATTGGGAAGCATAATCAGTGAGACTTCATCTCAAGATGAAGGGGCCGCTGAACCTGCATCTGAAGCTGAAGAAGTTAAGCATGAGGCCACTGAGGAGACGGGGGCTGAGTCTACCAAACCGCGAAACAGTTTCCGGAAAAAAGTTCTCGACATAAGAGAAATGGTCAGCCTGAGAAATAGATCCACTGGGAAATTAGATTGGAGAAACTGGACGCCACGATTGGTTAGAACTTCGGGATAAGATTACAGTTTCTACCGGTAAATAGAAAGGGACACCTCCTAGCGCCGCCCTAGGAGAATGGCAAGGTGAATATTTCAGATGCAATCCAAACAATAGGAAGGGCAATGATCATCGTTTTATTTTCGTAAGATGGCTGTAAATATCGGCTTTGTTGTGCCTTCAAAGCTGCGCCATGCATGTGATATTGCAAGGCGCCCAAGGGTTGGCTTAAAAGATGGATGGTGATAGAAACCTCATATTGCATCAGAAATCACCATCCAGAGAAAGGAACTGATTTG
Organism: Salix arbutifolia; assembly: GCA_025169955.1. NCBI lineage: Eukaryota > Viridiplantae > Streptophyta > Magnoliopsida > Malpighiales > Salicaceae > Salix > Salix arbutifolia. The sequence continues at coordinate 4,204,757 of CM045910.1, read as the reverse complement.
CCGAAGAGGCTCTGCACTCTGCAAAATTACTATCTGGCTGATTGGCCGGTTTGATTCCCGCCTGCACCTTCAAGCCAGCTTCTCCCCAGTCCGCCACCATGTATAAAAAAACTTATTCAAAATTGCAAATCATTGTTATTTGTCTCCATTATCGCATCATGCATGGCGTTTTCATTTTATCCCCACTTCCTATCTCCGAGACTAATCAAAGAGGAGGAGGCAACGTCAGCGATGAACCAAACAAGAAACCATTGGAGTGGTAGAAACATGATGAAGTGGTGGTCAACTCATCACCGCTTTGGTCCCGATGATTCCAGACTTGTTCTATCTGCTGAGGGTGCGCCATGTGATTTCACATGCACCTGATAAAATACTTTCTTAACCCATTAGATAAGTTCAGTCATTGATGAGCACAAATGTTTTACGTCCTGCTCGTTAGTTCTTTGAGCATGTGTTCGAATTAAAAAGATGGAAGACAAACCATGGAGGGGCTAAAGATTTACCCTCAATCAGGACTGCTGCATATTCTTACTTCAGAAGCTCGAAATTTGGTTTCACGGAAACCTCAAGAAAGTACTCGTCTCTCCCTGTGAAATTTCCAAGCCAAATCTCGAGATTTTTGGTTTTCGTACAATTTTATTTTTCTGTTTTGTAGTGCAACGGAGAGGAAATAAACAGCTAATCTTGCAAGTTTAGCCAGAAACTACCCCTCTCTCTAAAACGTTGTTAGCACTGTATTTCAAAAATATTTTTGAGAAAATTTGAAATTTTTTTATTTTTACTTTTTATTTTAAATTAATTTTTTTTATATTTAAAAGATATCAAAAATAATTTTTTAAAAATAAAAAATATTATTTTCATGTATTTTTAAATAAAAAATATTTTTAAAAACAACCACTAACCACTTACATATATATGCTAGCCTGCCTTCCTGGGCTCTGGAAAAGAGTTCCCGTCTATGTTGCTCTAAACTACACATAACTATGTGGCCAGCCCCATGAGGCCCAACTGGGCTTCATCGGTTGTGTTGCTATTTTACTGGTCTCCAGCCGCCGTTTAAACTTTAAATTGTGCCACCGGCGTTTTGAACTGGGGTTGGCCGAGCAAAAAGCTGCCGGCTGCAGTTTGAAACACGATTGACCACATAGATAAACACACATTTATATCTATCCCCGTAACTTCATCAAATACATTACCTTGAACCCTCTCCTCCCAACTACGTTAGATAACTCCCTGATCTGGTGAGCATGTCTAGTCTGATCGTCGGCGTGGACGAAAGACATGCAACACAGTTCCCCCAATGAGCTCGTATAGCTGCGAATCATAACTCAACTAAACCGGAAGTAAACCGGAAGGGGGGCACAGAGCTACATTGATCTCACATAATATCGGCCACAATCTATCCATTCGTTGGTGCGCTTTGTTAGGGTGTCAAAAACATGGGTCCCGTGATCACATTAAACCTCAGTGCTGCTCGTGCACTATCTGATATTGCCGTACTGGACTAATTGCTGCACAGCTCAAAAATCAAAAGGTTCATGGACTATAACCACAAAGCAACAGTCTCCACGTGTGCCCCCTTATTTCTCCCCCACCTTTCCTGGTGAGGTCCATGGTGTGGTTGACATCACTATCTTCAACTTTACAATGTCCTTTTTTTCTTTTACCCCCCCTTGTAAATTCTATAACGATTTCGGTGCTTGCCAAATTTCAGTTTATTTTTTTTCAAATTTAAGCTGTACTTTGCACGGCAGGAGTGAGCTCGATAATAATGTATTATGGGGGGGACGCTGTCCCTTTTCTGTAAAGGCATTGTGCAGGTCGGGAAATATAAAGGTGCATTCACAGCTTTTGTACTGGCAAGCTGAAGTGATCCAAACATAATCTTAGATTCTGTTTTCTTATAAAAAATAATAATCAAACGACCGACTGCAACAAACGAATGCATCTAAAGGTATTATTGACAGATACATGTGGAAAGGGCAAAAAGGAATACTAACATTAAAAACATCAAGTACAACAAGCCAGGCTGAGACAAGGAAACCGGAGTTAACTATATAGGGTCCCAAAGCTCTTGCCTCTCTGATTCTCAACTCCGAAGCTGTTTCCAAGTGTGTTACAAATCTAAACGACAAACATCATCAAGAGCACTCCTGTTCCAGGCTGACCTGGAAATTTGTCAGCAGGACTTTGAATACATTAGCCAAAATAAGAAACTGTACAGTCATTGGATGAATATGTGTGAACTGGTGCCAAGGTCCCCATGTGAGTTGCAAAACTGCCAGCATTGTATTAAGAAATGAAAAGGTGCAGCTGTAGTCAAGTTCCATGATTCTATTTCACGCATAAAGCGGGGAAGCAGAGGGCCGAGGATATGCAGCAGTATGCCCTCCACTAGTGGCATCATCAGCACTTCGTCTACGATTTCGGGGCTTGACATGGCCATTGGCAGTACCAGTTTCTTTGGAATCCTGGAGCTGCTCCAATGCTGTCACAACCTCATCCATAGTTGGTCGAAACTTGGTTTCTATGGACAGGCATCGTAGCGCAAGGGTAGAGGCCTTATAGGCAACATCCATTGTATACTGACCTTCAAGACGATTATCTAGGATTCGAAATATCTTACGTTTGTTTGCTAGATATGGTTTAGCCCACTCCACAAGATTGTGTTCTCCAGATGGGCGATTTTTATCAACTGCTCTCCTGCCAGATAACATTTCTAGCAAAACAACTCCGAAGCTATAGACATCACTCCTGGCAGTTAGATGCCCTGGTTAGGGAAGAAGAGAGGTAATCAGAAATGATTGGAAAAAAATGGCCTAAATTGATAGAGAAGTCTTAGATAGGACAATTATAGTTAAGCTCTGGGGAAAATGCATCTGAATTTGATTAATACCTGTAGCTAGATATTCCGGAGCAGCATAACCATAAGTCCCCATAATCCTGGTAGATACATGACTCTTGTCACCAGTCGGCCCATCTTTGGCCAGCCCAAAATCAGAAAGTTTTGCATTGTATTTCTGAAATAATAATGCAAAACAAATTTTTAGAAGCACTAAGAAAGTGAAGATCTTCTGAAATCATCAAATAAAACCATATCATGGAGTATGAAAATCTGCTTCACCCATCACAAATACCGAATCAAGCAGAATATTAGAAGTCTTGAAGTCCCTATATATCACTTTCGTTTCAGCACTATGAAGAAATGCAAGCCCCTTTGCAGCACCAAGAGCAACCTTCATGCGGAGGTTCCAAGAAAGTGGCTGGAAATAAGAGCCTCCTGGGACAGCAACAGTGTATAGGTGTAAATTTCAAATTATTGGTAACATCCATTTTGGCTTAAAAATTTCAAGAGACAAAAACAAGAAGAGTAACTCACTTCTAAATAAATGATTTTCCAAACTGCCTCGAGGCATAAATTCATACACCAATAGTCGGTGTTCATCCTCTAGGCAATAGCCAATCAGCTTCACAAGGTGAGGATTATAGAGCTGCCCCAGATAATTTACTTCTGCCTACAGTAAAAGCACAGGATAAGTGAGCCTCTAAACCTGAAACTAAAATAAACTTGGCTTAATTATGCACCCCAAGGAGAAAAGAAGTCAGTAAAAAGAAAAAACTTGCTGAAATTTAAAGTTACCAGCATAATGGCTTTTATTGATACCTAACTCTACTGTCACAATTTTATTTGTTTCTTTAAGACAAAAAAGACTCCAGAATATATCTCCTCTTAAAGTGGAAGTGGAAGGAGAAAGGAGCTCACCAGCCACTCCTTGTGACCTTGCAAACCGTCTTGGTTAAGCCTTTTCACAGCAATAACAATTCCAGTTCCAGGCTTGGTAGCAGCAAATGTTTGCTCATCGATCCATCCCTTAAAAACTGAACCAAAACCACCCTCTCCTAGGACACTATCAGGACGGAAATTCCTGGTGGCCATCTTAAGATTAGAAAAACTGAAGCTCTTCAGATTAGAGGATTGCAAGATCTCACCCTCACTCCGAGGAGTGGGAGGCACTGAAATAGATGAGACCTTGCTACCCGTACTGCTCAGATCAGTCCCATCTGTGCTAATATTCTTTGAACTCAACCCTGCATCTCAGGGAAACATATCAACTCTAGATAAATTGATTGCCACCACCATATCACTAAACAATTTCCAATGCTGCTTTTAGTAAAACAAGTGAAATTACTTATGAAAGATAAAGCCTTGATTGAGCTGATCATTTGAAGTGAACCTGAAAAGCCTTTAAGATTCTATTTCCATTTATATTCATGCTATTTGTCAGCAACACAAACAGACCCCATTGACAAATTGGGAACATGAAACTTATCCAATTTCACAGATTTAAGGTTCTCAACAAAACTATACCAACCCAAAAATAGTAAAAACCTAGTTATCAAAAAAAAAAATCAGTTCACCTTCCAAGCGAACACACCACAGTTGGATTCAAAATCCACACTTCATTTTAGCTCAAACCAACTGACCTTTCAAAAAATAATCAATTATATTCAGAACCTAATCAGGTAATGAATGGAAAACCCACGATAACCTAATCAGGTAAAAAAAAAAGGCCCAAGAACATCCAGGGAAATCAAGCAAAAAAAAAAAAAACAGCCATAACCACAAAAGCAAGATACATATATGCTCTGGGGTTCAATAGAGAAGCTGTAAGAATTAGAGAGAGTACCTGTGTTGCATGGGCTCTCGGCTTTAATTTGGGCACTCAAGCAAATCCCCATCAAAATTAAATCAAAAACCCAAGCTAGCTACCTTTTGAAACTTCTCTGCCTTCCTACAGATCAATCAAATCAAAGACCTGAGCTTTACAAACACTAAAAGGAACGATGTTTCAAAAGTAAAGCAAAAAGGTGTAGATCTAGGTGTGAAAACAAAACAAAACGAAGAACGCACTCTTTTTACAACAAAAGTACCTTTCTTTTGCACAAAAAAAAATCAGAGAAAGAAAAGCACCACCAGCACCAATCCAAGAAAGCAACTTTTGTTTCTAAATAAAAAAACCTAAACGCTAACCCATAAACAAGAACATAAAGAACAAAACAGCCCACCTCACCTCTTGTTTTCTTAACTCGACAACTTGTTTTAGTGGAGGAAAGAGGTAGAGGGAAAGGGTGTGTTGACCAGGTCAGGTCTGAGCCAAGCTCTGTAGTGTTTGATTGGTAGGAAGCAAGAGGATCAGGATAGATGAATAGAGGTGGAGCAATAATGGCGGGCTGGACCCGCTTTTAAGCACAACGTTATGTTAAGTTTGTCTTGCCATCTTGTTCACGCTTCATGGGGAAGAATAACAGATTTATTATATAAAAAAACTTTTAAAAAATAATGATTCTATAATTATAGTAAAATATTTAAATCACTCATTTTTCTGACAAAAAAACTATTACAATCTTTATATATATATATATATAACCCTAATTAACTGTAAAACTAAACTAGAAAAACTAAAATAGTATAACAATAGAGAATTAAAAAACTTAAAATTAACTAAAAAATATTTATTTAAAAAAAATACTACATAAGAGGGATGCAGTTGAGAGTAGTCAGAGAACACATGCAGCTGGCTTGGCTTGGCTTGGCACGCATGCAGCAGCTTTGGGATTCAGCAGCAGTCTCTCACTGTATCAGCAGCCCCTTTCACTGGTCACTTGCCTGGTTCGTTTTTTGAATTTTTATTTTATTTTATGGAATATCAGAGAAAATCAGCATATAGTCAAGCAAATAATTTAAATTAATTTTCTGTCAAGTTCCATCGAATTGTTTTATGGTCAAATAATTTAGCTTCGTCAATTATTAATGCAGCTCTCGTTTCTAGATAAACTCTTGCCTTGATGTACTCAAAATCATCAAAAGTAGTGTTGGGATATCATCTCGAGAAAGATGATAGACATGGGGATTGTTTGGGATAAAAAATAATAATAATAATTATTATTATTATTATATTATGTTGATTGTACAAAAACTAATTTCAACCTTATTTTATAAACATGAAAAATACTAAATAAAACTATATATATAGAACTAAATGAATTCATTCTTGGATTTAAATTAGTAAAAATCAATTAAAAATAAAAATTGATCTTGAATTAAAAATATTTATGAATTTTTATCTATTTTTTATAACAGAATGAAGGTTATAAAACACCTCAATGGAACTCTCATGATCCAAAAGAAATAAATTTTTATTATTATTAGAATTGGACTAACCGATATCTTTCCCCCCCTCTTATAGTCCAACTCTTCTCTTTCAAATATATATATATAAACAAAATGAATCTTTGAATTGAAAAAATAAATTTGACTAAGGGACTTGAATGGAGTCCAAAGAAAAATTGTCATGGCGTACATAGCAAACCTGAAGCGACAATCACCACACACATATTAGATAGGCTTATTTTACATTGTGTTTTAAAAATATTTTTAAAAAATTAAAAAATATTTTTTTATTTTTTATTTTAAATTAAATTTATTTTGATGTTTTTATATTATTTTCATGTTCTGATGTCAAGAATGATTTTTAAAAAACAAAAAAATATTATTTTAATGTATTTTTAAACAAAAATTTTTTTAAAAACAACCGCAATCGCACTCTAATATAGACACATTCTATGTGACAATGAAATTGTCACCATGGCATTGTGTTTTTACTTGCATGAATTATTATTTTTATATTAGGAGATTTCCATGCATTGAGATTAATTGCACGTTTAGAAGTGTGATTATGATTGTTTTTAAAATTATTTTTTGTTCAGAAATATATTAAAAATATGTTTTTATTTTTAAAAATTATTTTTGACATCAGCACATAAAAATGATCTAAAAACACCAAAAAATTAATTTAAAATAAAAAATAAAAAAATATTTTTTTTCAAAAATGCTTTTGAAAAAAATTGATTTTTTTATTTTTTATTTTAAAAATATTTTTGAAATGCAGTATCAAACACTTCCAAATATAAATACAGCAAAAATATGATATTCTGATTTTTTATATGTTTAAAAACATATAAATATAAAATAAATTATCCTATAAAATATATTCTCTCGTAATTATTATTATTTTTATTGGAAAACTTGACCAGATAAAATAAGGTGGCGAGTGGTGACGTACCAAACGAAGCACCTTGTAGGCGTAATCCAAAACTTCACTTTTGCAAACAAGTATTGGTGACGTGTAAGCTGATGTATGGCTTGCGTGGCGTGAGGTAAGTACACGGTCAATGACAACCCAAACCATGGTCAGTGTTATAATAGCCTCCAAAAATAGAAATAAATAATAATAATAATAATGGGACCGTGGCCATCCAACCATAGAAGCTTCCCATATAATAATTTAATAAAGCAGTGGACCATTTTAAAACATGTTCCTAGAGTAATTAATACAAAGCTTAGTTGTTACTAACCATTTATTTGACTTTTCAGCTCAAAAGTCTTGCTAATAGGACCCATTTGGACGGCTCGGCTCGGCTGCCTTAACTATAATTAGTGTCCCAAGTCACCCTTAGTCGAATAAAATTCTATCATAACTCGTATAAAAAATTAAAATATTAATTAAATATCTTCTTAAAAAACAAAATGATGTGTGATTAGAATGGTCAAAAGAAGGTCCACCAAGCGCGGGTTGGCAAGGCCATGTCCATGTGTTTAGCCTCCCCCGTCGATGGTGGACAATATGGTATTTGCATTTTTATTTATTTTATAAATAAATGATGCATCATTTGCTCTGTGGTTGAAAATCCATGTCGGTTTTTTTAACTAAATAATAATTTAAAAATATTTTTAATCTAAGAGTATATAATAGCAACTTTAAAATCTCAATAAATTTATTTTATCCGCTCAAAACATCTTTGACCAATTAAAAAAACACAAAATTAAAGTGTAAAAAATATCTCCCAATCCTTATCTATTATTTTTCAGGTAATATGAAAGTATAATGGCATTCCTCTCACCAAGAGGAGCACATTGATACCAAAGTGATCTTTTGCTCGTGGAATATGAGCAATTGATTGCTTTTTTTTTCTAGCCTAGAGATTGGAATGTGAACAAAGTCAATTTTTAGACCAAGATGTAAAAGCTCGAAACTAGAGGGAGCATAAATGAATTTGAACAAATCTAAGAGCATAAATGCATTATTAAACAAATTAGATTTTTTGAAAAATAATTTTAAAACCATGTGTACTTTATTATCTTATTCAATGGCAGTCACTGTGTCTGGTCTTGTATTTTATATCATACAAATAAGTTAGTTTGATATTGTAAAATTGAAATAAGAACAAACTATAAAAAAGTAACGACCAAGAACAGTTGAAATCAAAGCATCTGAAAATATTTATTTATTTATTTATTTGAATACATTTGAAAAGTATTCAGCTCATATCTAAGAATATCGGGCTAAAGTTTATATACTTCATAATTACTTTAAAATCTCAATAAATACATTTATTTATTTGGACTAAGACTTCAAAAGATGGAGCTTGCTTTCTCCTGGGATTTCAGTAAGATAGGCTCATGTCCAAACCCTTAGAGCGACAGGTGATCGACATAAAAAAAATTATTAATTGAATTTTTTTATTATACTAAAAATTTATACAGAATTCATACATACGGAGCGTAAGTTTAATAAAATATATAAATTTTAAATCAATATAAATTTATTTGTTTAACAAATTTCAACAAAATCATCAACATAAAATTATCATTATCATTAAAAAAACAAGAAGATATAATTACTTCATTTCATAATCTAATTTAAATTAAACACAATAATAAATATAAATTGTGAACACTTACGATAACTAAACAAAAAAAAAAATCGATAATATTCTACCTATAAAAATAAGAAAACATAATTGAAAATCCATTGTTCCATTACCATCATTAACATGACTATAACAGCTAAAATTATTATCATTAATGTCCAAACAATAAAAATCATTAAATTGCTCTGAAGAATAAAAAAACAAAACATTTTTATATATAAAAAAAACAAGCAAGAAAACAAATAAAAAATTATCACTATTATTGTGCAAACAATGAAACCATAAAATGATCTCGAAGAATAAAAAAACCTTTAACAAAAGAGCAAACAAAAACAACAATAAAAAAAGAAAAAACTAAAATAAATATTACAAGTATAAAAAAAATCATTTGATCCAAAGAAAAGATAAAATAACATAACACTAAAAAAAAGAACAAAAGGAAAAAGAAAGAAATATAAATTAAAATTTCAAAACTGAATCAAATAAAAATAAAACACTAACAAAAACTAAAACAAAAATTAAAAATAAAAACTAAAATCATAGATGCATTAAAAAATATGGAGAGAGAAAAAAATTGTCTAAGAGAAAAAAATTGTCTAAGAAAGACCGAAAAAACCAAAGGAATAGATATATATATAAACATCTAGCTCACGGCAAAACACGGGTCAAATAGCTATTAACTTGCTAAAACCCAAAGCCAACAGTGGGAATTCGATTAGCATACCAACATTTAAACTGATGCTCAAAAACTATAATAGCTAACATCTCGAGTTCTAACATTGGACTGATACATCCTTTACAACTGTGACTGATGACCTCACCCAAAGGATAACCAGGTCAACGTATAAAACTAAGTATGATTTCTATGGAAATCCTGTGTATTCTTTTACTTAAAAGATGCAAATAATCAATGCCACTAAAATCAGTAGGCATGCTTTTGGCGTAACATGACATTATAGTGCCGAATAAAACTGCATTTATTGACTCAAGAAAAAACTTATACCGTAACCAAAAAATCCAAGGAAAACAAGAATCAGAATCAAAGCCACATTACGCTGCAAATCCTAAGGAGTACAGACCACGTCCTGATAACAGATTTGATTTATTATGTTTTGGAACCATAATGGCAAAGGTCTCTGTTCCGGATTGGCCAGACCACAGAAATGCTAGTTACACTATGCACAATGGAGAAAAACCAAGTAAAGGACAGTTCTACCAACTTATCTTCTTCACTGCTGTCTCTTCACTGTTGCAGATTTGATGATATCAATGAACTCCGGCTGGCAAAAAAGAAAAGATGGGCAAAGAGCCAAACATCAAAGTATTAAAATGGGTAAGCAAGCGAGAAAGAATGATGACGCTATAAGAAAGCAAGCAAGTCACCTTGAGAGAAGCTCCACCAACTAAAAATCCATCAACATCTGGTTGTCCTGCCAACTCTTTGCAGTTTGCTCCAGTTACAGAACCTACAAACATGTGCAAATGATGCACGAGTCAGTCCCAGCAAGAATTTAATGTCGCGAGTTTACGAATCTAAATACAGAGTAAAAACAATGATAAAGAAGAATGAAAGCAGTAGGGTTCTTCAGTTTCCAGATCAAAGCTGTTCAGGTTTGTAATTTTTCAAAAACAAAACTTAACTAAATACTTGCTATATAAAACATGATAATGGCGAGGACCAGTTGCATTCAAATGTTAAGGTCCAGTTCAGACCTCCTTTGTAGACCTTTGCCTTCGCCATTATTTAAAGATGTGTTGAGAGTGTATATAACAAACAGCAGAATGGACCAAGCATGCACAGGAACACAATTATGCATTTCAAGCAAAGAATGGACAAGAAGGTGCGCATAGCCCGATAATTTAGTCCTGGGAGATTGGAGGAAAGTTCAACTTTCTCTAGACTGCGAATGGAAACAGATCGTTTTGAATTATTATTAGATATTGGAACTTTTGACAGGTAAACTTATCTGGAGAGTTATTTGCTGTCTACAATAAGAGCCCTTACTGTCATTTTATTGTTAAATTAATAATAATATCAAACATTCCTGTATAAACAAGAGCTTGATAGTTTTCAATCGTTACTTAGCATCCTGTCCTTTCTCTACTCAGCTCTCCTTTCCTTTTTATGCCCTTGAAAGCATTTTAAGCGCTGGTTTTGTTTTTAAACTTTACTCTTGAGTTTGAGCTTTGGACTTTGATAATTCTTTTAAGCTTTAAAGCATTCTGGATTGTTTTGAGATTTTTTTTTTCTTTTTTGGGTTTTGAAATTGAAAATAACTTGGTATACATTTAATCTTTTTATATGAACTTAAGAATATAATATAACACGAAAATAATAGCAAATTTTTAAGATCTTTGTTTCAAAATTGATAAATTAAAGACTACAATGGATATTTCAAATTAAGACCAATTCATTTTAAAAGATAATCATTAATCAAAGTTGAACCAAACAAGATTAGGTTGAAAATCCCAAACCAAAGCCTATTAATTTCAAGTGTCAATGTGTATTCAATAAAAATCAAGGATGATTAGTTATACTTAAAGCTACCATATGATAAGTATTAATTTTTCCATTTATGATGTCTTGTGTGAATTTTACTATAAAATTCTCAAGAATACAGTTTGAGCAATAGCTGTCTAGAAAAAGGACTTTGGCCAAACATCCACAACAATGCGTGGGAAACTTTCTAGTTAGCATCCAATAACACATCTAACAACAGAAAAAGTTCACATAACAAGTGAAAAATAGACAAATTTACCTCCATAGATAATTCTAGTTGACACAGCAACTTCAGCACCAACATTGTCATGGAGCCATTTCCTCAATTCAAGATGGACCTGGCATATCCAATGAATAATGTAAACAATATGAAAAATGATTCAGATGGATTACTTTAGCAATGAAATGGACAAAACAAATGGTATGGGTGTGTTGGTAAAATAATTTATGGAATATATATATATTTATTGGGTGCACGTCACCTAGCCTAATTAGTTAAGCTGCTTGACATTGTTCCTAAAGACTAGGAAAATCGAGGGAAGGAGTTACAGACACATGCATGTCAAGAAGTATTTAAGCTGCTTATCATCATTCAATCAGAGTCCAACATATAGACTACTTAGATGATGATCACATAGCTGGGAGAGCATTACAAAAATATGTATAATCTATCAGCTATCACAGTGTTGATCACACAAAACAGTTGACATAAATAGTATAATAACAGCTCTGGCCGAATAGAATGCAGAAGCCCAAAAATTTAAGTTGATATAAATAATAGCTTTTGTTGATTTAACATTCTCACACAAACTTCTTAAAAATTGTTAATGACACTGTAGAGAATACAAGAGTTCAAGTATAACATGTATAATCTTTCAGCTAGGAGAGCATTACAAAAACATGTATAATCTTTCAGCTATCACAATGTTGATCTCACAAAATAGTTGATTTAAATAACAGTTCTGGCTGGTAGACTGCAGAAGCCAATAATTTAAGTTGATATAAATAATAGTTTTTGTTGATATAACATTCTCACACATACACCTTCAAAAATTGTCAATGACACTGTAGAGAATACAAGAGCTCAATTGTAACAAATTTGCAACTGTAAATATCACTAGACAGCTGCACTAATTTGTTACTTACTTCCTGGGCCTGAACAGGTGTTGCAACCTTTCCTGTACCGATAGCCCAAACTGGCTCATAGGCCAAAACAACATTGTCCCAATATGAAACTTTAGCTGCAGGAGAATATGACACAGTAAAAACAAAGAATGAATGAATATTTATTTAAATTGATATGTGAATGAAAAGGTATTTTGGGAAAGAATTAGTTTCCCTTCGCAGAGGACTTGGTTTTCTACTAATGCAAGGCATCGTTACAAACTAGCTATGCAATAACTTCTCTCTAAGCGGACTTGGTTTTCTACTAATGCAAGGCATTGTTACAAACTAGCTATGCAAAAACTTCTCTATAAGCATGGCCTACAAGTAAGCATTCTTGAATCGATACAGAACCAACATTGCCAGAATTTTAATTGACAAACTGTTACCTCAACAATAGGTAATTACCTGCAATTGCTTTTGTTTGTGAAGCCACTACAGCCATTGTAGATCCTGACTCTCTCTGCTGAAGTGTCTCACCAATACATGCAATCACTTTCAAGCCTAAAGAAAGTGCATAACCAACTTTGTCTCCGACAAACTACAGAGACAGGCATATGGAATATGGTTTAGAAATAAAGAAATATACAGTTGAAACACCAATAAAGAAAAAGCTTAATAGAAGGAATAGTTGTACATGATAAACAGCATATTTTTAGTGTATAATATATGCACATCAATATCATATGGTTTACCTCATTTGACTCATTTAACAGAGATCTTCGCTCAGAATGGCCAAGAATCACCCAGGGAATGCCCACATTCAGGAGCATCTCAGCACTGTCCATGAAAGACATAGACTTCCCAATAGTCAGGCACCAAAAATGAAAGTTTAAAAGAACAAATACATTGTTAGTACTTAAAAAAGTAATAGTTCTCAGGAACATATATTCAAAACAAAATATAAAACCTGTCCCTCTCTAGCTAAAGTTTGTCTTAAAATTAACTAATTATACAACATTGTTATACCATATCTTATAACCATCACACGGTAGCCTACTGGGATTCATCTTTCCCATCCAAACACAACAAACAATTAGTCACAGACATGACATTGATAACTACAAAGATGTATAAAAATACTGGCCAGATGATATTGCACATTAGCGCATATGGCGATGGCAATTGGTAGTCACAGTCCCAATGAAATGGGGTAACAAGAAGAGGGCATTGGAGATAGTCCTTGTCTTTAGCATTTTTACATGAAATGTCTACTCTCAAGGCAGCACCTTTATGGTTTGACCCAAATAGAGATTAAACAAGCATTGACATACCTAATCTCTCCAGTAAAAGCACCACCTCTGCGAACCCAGCAATTTTGGGCAGCTACTTGGAAATCAGGTCGCAGTAAGCCTTTTACCACAGGAAGAAACACAAATGGAGGGCTCACAACAACCTCTGCAAATAAAAAAGAAAAAAAGCCCTCTGCACCATCAGAAACTAGAGCAATATGAACAAAATTACGGTACAGCACACAGCTCCCAAAGAAGAACAGTAGCCTTTTGATATAAATGGAATTTAGGAATGAAGTAAATAAAGGAACTCCATATTGGTTTAAATCCTAAATATGAAATGAAGTTAGGTAATGGCAGCTTAGGCCAATGCGTGGTCGATGACATGCATGGCTTCGGTGTATAAAATCAAATCAAGCCCTTCTTTTTATTCCATGATATTCAAAATATCTGTTCACTTCTCTTTAAAAAAAAAAAAAGAGGGAAAAATCATGAGAAGATTTATGGATTACCAATGCATCAAATTCAACGATCCCAAATCACAGCTTGGATTGCAAACAGTCACGTGGGGTTCAAACAAAATCACAAGTCCAAATTCAACTTGAATTGTATTATACTTTCCAAACAAAGTCAGATTTCACTAAATGCATGCAACTGATGAAGAGTTAAAAATATGACTTAAAAAAAAACTTGCCGACAACATCCTCTGATGGAACCTCAGCTTCATTTAACAAGGTGACAATCTTCTTCACCTCCTCAGTGGTCCCATTCTGCAGCCCCGACAAAAAAAGAAGAAGCAAATTAATCTCAATTAAACCCAAAATCCATGTCGGAAATACAGTAAGTATTTATGGTGATCAGAAAATAAGATTAAAAAAAAAGCAACAAGTAAATAAAAGTGAGCATACACATTTCCAGTTGCCGCCGACGAAGAATTTCCTGACCATAGTTGAGTCGCTTGTGTTCGGCGATGAAAACGAGACAGGAAATCGAGTAGAAAAAAGAGAACAAGAGCAGCTCCAATCTGAGAGTTAAAAGAAAAACTAAAGAGTAAAGATAAAAAATTATAGTTTTTATTCTTTATTTTGAAAGTTAAAATATCATTTTTAAATTGAAAGCTATTATATAATTATTTAATAGATTAAAAAAACCAAAAATTATTTAATATATTTTTATGAAAAAAGAAAGATAATAGAGATGCTCTAATTTCTACAGGAGATGCTATAAGAGAGCCGCTTCCTTTAACAAGTCCGTGTTTTTAAAAGATTACTTTAAAGTATCAATTATTAAAAAAAAAAAAAGTATTATGTGAAAGATAAAAGAATTATATATATAATTCTTATCATCTCGGAGCAGGAGCAGGCTCCCTCTCATCGTCATCTCTACTTGAAAAATGCCTGCCGGGTCAAGTTTTGTCAAATACCTATCCAAATTACCTCACCTCGTTGTCACAACTGAGGGTATTGAGATCGAACTTCATCACTGAAATATACTATTAAATGCATAAAGACAAATACGTATATATTAGATAAGAACGAGGCAATTGCCTTGCGTTTCCTCGCAGTTAGGATAAATTTTAAAAAATATATACAACAAAAAAATGGTAAGAGTGTTAGTTTTTTTATAGCAATACTAAAAAAGTTATTTATAAGACAATTATTTGTATTTAGTACTAATGTGAAATAATACAATTTTATATAAATAAGATTAAAAAAAATTAAAGACAACTGCAAGTGCAGATTTATGAGCATACAATTGATAAAATCCATTAAAGATGAATCATTTGTTTTTTACAGCAAATTGATTGATTGTTGTGTCTATTTTAACTGTTTAGCTAAATATTCGATCAGCAAATAATAAAAATACAATTGATAAAATCTACTAAGGATGAATTATTTAATTTTTACAGTAAACTGATTGATTGTTAGTCATCTTTTAACTGTTTAGCTAATCATTCAATCAATATCATGTTTATTTTTTCAGACAATGCAGAGAATATGCATGAAATGTATTGCGAAAGTAAAACTGCAATTGATAAAATCTATTAAAGATGAGTCATTTGTTTTCTACAACAAACTGATTAATTGTTGGATCTCTTTTAATTGTTGAGTTAATTATTAAATCGGTGAAAAGTAAAATTGTAATTGATAAATTCCATAAAAAAAAGTCACATGCCTTCTACAACAAACTAAATGATTGTTGGGATTGTTTGAACTCTGTGCCTAATAATTCAATTGCTATCATGTTAATTTCTTGATATTAATTAGCTGAACTTTATTTTCAAAAAATTAAAGGGAATATTGTCCCATGGAATTTTTCCAAAATATGAATTCAGGATATTAGATTTGAAACATTATATATAGAGAAAACACTTTTACAAAAGAACAAGCAAGAAAACAATAAAAAAAGAAAATCACTAAACTTATCATTATTATCGCGTAAACAATGAAAATCATTTAATTACTTTGAAGGATAAAAAAAAAATTTAACAAAAGAGCAAACAAAAACAAAACAAAAAATGAAAACGAAAATGAATATAATGAGCAAAAAAAATATTATTTTAATTAAGAACAAATTAAAACAACAAAATATATTAAAAATAAAGAACAAAGAAAAAATAACAAAGGAATCGAAACTAAAATAAAAGTTAAAAGAATAAGGGTTGATATGAAAAACCAAAAAATTAAATAAAACATTTTTTGTGTTCAATACTAATATTAAGTAATAAAATTTTAAATAGATAAGATAAAAACCTTAAAGACAATATTGAGTCTCTGAAATTTTTTCAAACCATTAATCCAGGATGTTAGATTTGAAACATTATATACAGAGATATTGTAAGACTTAATTTTTAATAAATACATCATTGAATGAGAATTTATTTGAATTATTATTCTCATTATTTAAAAAATATCATTTGAATTTATTTTAAAAATATTGTTTGATTTGAAGAATAAATAAAATTAATTAAAGGACAAAATTAAAGGAAAAAAGAAAAATTATATTATTATCATTATGAATATAATTGTTATAATCGTTTGGATTATAATAAAATTATTAAATTGTTCTAAAGAAAAAAAACAGTAATGCAAGAAAAAGCAAGAAAACAATTAAAAAAAGCACAAGCACTATGATTATTATTATTATTATTTATTATTATAATTATGCAAATAATAAAAACCATAAAATTATCTTGACAAATAAAACCAAAAACCTTTAACAAAAGAGCAAATAAAAACAACCAAAATAAATATTATTAGAACAAAAATTCATTTGACTTATGGAATACATAAAAAAAAAAATGCAAAAAAGGGAAAAAAAGAAAGAAATATCAATTTCAAAATAACTATCAACATAAATTAAAATTTAAGAACTAAATTGAATAAAAATAAAACCCCAATAAAAGAGAAAATGATAGAAATTACAAACCAAAATGAAAAGTATAAATATATAAATACAAAAAAAATCAGGGATTGTCCAAGAAGGACTGAGAAAGCTAAAGAAATCAAAACACAATAAATAATTGGCATTATGAATATAATTATGATAATTATTTTTGTTATTGTTGATATTATTTTATAAGTTATTGTTAATTTAAGCACCACAACCATTAAATTGTCTATCAGTATCATTAATAAGTTATTATTTTATGAGCTACTTCTATCATCATCATCATCATTAGTAATCTCACTATTATTATCTTAGTATAAAAACTAAAATTATAATTATTATTACTGCTTAAACAATAAAAATAAAACCCCAATAAAAGAGAAAATGATAGAAATTACAAACCAAAATGAAAAGTATAAATATATAAATACAAAAAAAATCAGGGATTGTCCAAGAAGGACTGAGAAAGCTAAAGAAATCAAAACACAATAAATAATTGGCATTATGAATATAATTATGATAATTATTTTTGTTATTGTTGATATTATTTTATAAGTTATTGTTAATTTAAGCACCACAACCATTAAATTGTCTATCAGTATCATTAATAAGTTATTATTTTATGAGCTACTTCTATCATCATCATCATCATTAGTAATCTCACTATTATTATCTTAGTATAAAAACTAAAATTATAATTATTATTACTGCTTAAACAATAAAAATTATTAAATTGTCATGAAGAGAAAAAACCTTAACAAAAAAGTAAGTAAGAAAAAAAATAATCACTAAAATTATTATTATTATTGCATAAACAATGAAAACTATAAAATTATCTCGAAGAATGACATAAGAAATCTAAAATCTTTAACAAAAGAGCAAAAAAAAATGACAAAACAAAAATAAATATTATTATAAAACAAAATTATTTGATTGGAAGAACAAATAAAAATCATGGGAAAAAAAAAGAAATATCAATTTTAGAATGATTATTAACATAAATTAAAATTGTAGGATGAAATTAAATAAAAATAAAACTCCAACAAAAGAAAAAAAGATAAAAATAAAAAAACAAAACAAAGAGTATAATTACATAAAAATGAAAAAAAAATAGCAATTTCCCTAAAAAAATAGAAAAGAATTAAAAAAAAGAATTAAAAGAATAAAGGATAAATTGAATAACATAATATATGGTAAATTTCAATTGAAGGACAAAATCGAAACAAATCAAAACCTTGGGACCGACAAAATTAAAGCAATTAAACGCAAAACAAAAAGAATAAGAGCCGAAATGAAAAAACACATATATGATCAAATTTAATTGAAGGACAAAATCGCATCAAATCAACACCTATGAACCGAAAAAAAATGTCATGAATTCAAAACAAATCAAAATTCAAAAGAATAAGAGCTAAAATGAAAAATAACATATATCAGCAATTTCAATTAAATGATAAAATTGAAACAAGTTAAAACTTTTTTAGCAGAAAACTTAAGGAAAAAACAAATCAAAAGCCCAAAGACTGAAAAGAAACAAACAATAAAATAGAGGACTGATATGTAGTTTGACCTATAGGAGAGAGAAAAGTGGAAAAAAAGGTTCAAGCAACCATCGACACATCTCCAACCACCATTAGTTGATACGTGTCTCACCACGTGGAAGAGGCCACAATGACACATTTGATGAGATGGCAGATGAACATTTTTGATCACCAAATGATGCTACACGCATCATCTAAAAGGCATGAGCGGAATAAAAACACACGCGCGTCTCCCGCCTTTTCCTTTAAAAAATAATCTCCCTAAGATGAAAAGACAAATGTACCCTTAGTGCCAATTCTTCGAGTTTATCGTTTTCCGAGGATATATACGTAGTTTCACTATTTAGCAAATGACAAAAAAACTAAAATACTTTTACCTAGAACTCTAATGTTTTGTCTCATTCGAGGGTATACTAGTTATTTTACTGTTCATTAACAAACCAAAATATCTAAAATACCTTTGCCCGGTCAACACTATTTTGTCTGATGCCAAGGGCAAAAATGTATTGCAACTATGCAAAACATTATGAGAAGACAAAAATACCTCCAAACAATAGCAAAATGACAATAGGTGCAGGGAAAAGTCAAAAATACCCCTGAAGTCAAGAGTTAATTTTTATGTATGAAGGAGAAATGATAATTAAACTATTAAAATCCACAATAATATATGTTTATTGCTACAATTTTTATCCTGCACATTATAACTCTTTCTTTAATTACTTGTTACTCCCTGTGTTTCCATCAACTTAAGTTAGTTTACAAAACCTATCATAAACCTAATAACTCTATAAAACATAAATTAAAAAATAAGTCAAATTAATTCTGGTTAATATTTCAATCATGAGATATAAAACTGAGATAATCATATAAAAAATCAAAATAAACTATAAAACTCAATTCTTAATCAATCTAATATTAATTTTTTTTAGAAAAGAACACAAAAGCCATCCAAATCAAATCGAGTTAACTAACAAAATTAGTAATCCAAGTCATGAGGTTAGGATAACATAATAGAAAATAAAGTGAAACAAATTATAAATCTTAATTCTCAATTAACCCAATATTGAAGAATACAATTAAAAAAATTCAATTAAAAAAACTTAAAGCTGCTAGGTTAACGTGTGATCGAGATTATGAGACCATGATAATTCTATAGAAAAAAAAATATAACTCAATTCATAATTAATTCAATATTGAATGATTAAATTAATTAATAAATAATTTTTTTAAAAATATCTTGAGTAAATCCATATTAAACTACTGAACCTAGATCATAAGACCAAAATAACTACATATAAAAAAAATAAAAAAAATTGTAAAGTCAAATTCCCAGTCAACCCAATATCTTTTAAAGTAATTTATAAATTTATACATTTATCAATTTATTTTATAAGATCAAAAATTAATATTTTAACAATTCTTTCTAAAATTTATCGAATTATTTTATAAATCGAAAACATAATATTTTCAATTCTCAATTTAAACTTTTTATAATATTAAAAAATATAACCACAATACCGATGCCTTCTTTAACTGTGTAACCGTAGAGCGGAGAGTACTGACTAGTGTGCCAGTGGCCACATGCAACTGTTCGCGGGCTGCTGCAAACACGAGATTTTTTCAGGAGCCACCTCAAGGATACACTGAATTAAAAGAAAACAGAAGCCAATATACAAGAAATAACCACCTGTAAAAAAATACATATTTGAATTGTTTATACATAGAACTAGACCGGATCGATTTGATAAAGAAAACTATTTTAATTACTGTGACTAGAGCTAGACCGGATCGATTTCATAAACAGAAAGCTGTGATATAACTGGCCACAAAAAACCAAGGAAAATGAAGACTCCCAGGCTCAAAAACTGTCCCTCGATAACACTGCAGTCGCCATGGCTTTCTACACGCTTTCAAGTTTCAACGCTTTCTGTTACCATGGCTGCCTGTCGCCAGAGATGCAAATGCAAAATCCCATTGTTCCTTATCGTATAGAGGTACTTTTTTACCACCAATGAAGGGAGTCCACGTATCTTCATTTGCATTTACAAGAACCCATTCGGTCCTATCAGGAACATTAAAAGAATCAAAGTTCAAAGCAAAACTTGTTTTTGCGCCAGACTTGTTTTTATCGCTCTTTAAATTCCCTGAAGACTTCCAAAATTATACAAGTTAGTTCAGAGGAAAAACAAAATGTCATAAGAGAAATGGAGGGGCCAATCCTTCAGACTAAACAGAGATTTCATACTCACATTAGTATCAGCATCAGAGTTCTCTGTCAATTTCCCCTTCTTCTTTAAAGTCCCAGTTTCCAAATAATACTGGACCTCTTTCTTGGATCTGAACTTACGACCTGAGGCAGGATCGATGTAATACTGTACGAGATACAGACCATTTAGTTGATGCTTGGATTTTTACTTTCAAAACAAATAGTCCGTTTGTGAAAATACTAATTTTGATACAATTCTCTCCTTTACCAAAAGACTTCTAAAACTTCTACTCAAGGAAATTAAAAACACAGATTAAAACCACAGCATAACTGCTATTTCAAAATTTACATGTCATGGGATGGAATCATAACACTGATTCTAGCCACACAGTAAGAGCAAGATCTGACATTTTAAAGACAATATCAAAATCCAGTCACTCTCAAAATGCTTCTTCATCTCAAGAGTAGCATAGCTCTGAATTCTTAACTCTGGCCATGCATACTGAAGCTTCTTTGAACCATTCATGAACTTGAGAAATGAGAACAGAAACATATTGCTTTTTTATACCATGTCATGTCTTTGAGTGTATTATTCTCTTCTCTTTTTTTTTTTCCCATAAGGGCAGATTGGGGAGCAATTCTAACTATAAACAATTCTTAGAAAATTGGATAATCTTGGTGAAGGGATTTTTTGTGTTTTTTTAGCATGCAGTGAGGAAGCTTTATCTATCAATTTCTTACATTTAGTTGATGAGGAGCTACACGCTTGGAGATTATGAATTTTGTGCAAGAAAAAAGGAAATGTGGGATGTGTATAATCTTTTAGCAGTATTTTGGGTTTTGCAAAATGAGTGAATTCAGAGAGAAATCTAACAACAACATATATTCTCAATTCTAAAGAGTGTTTGGGTAAAACACAGCACTTTTGGCAATTGGCACACAGAATAAGACTTCTTTGCTAATGAAGAGGAGTTCTAAAGTTTCATGGGTAATCTTGTATATATATCATCGGTTGTATAGATAGTGCACTTGGTAGTTTCGTTTACTTCTACAAATAGGTGGGAACTGTCATCAACTATATTAGCACTCTTTTACTTCATTTTAGAGGGAGAGGGCTAAAACAAAGCTCAAACATGAAAATTCCTATATTATGTAAAGTCATATATGTGCACTTTGCGCACAAGATATAATAAAAAATGTTTAAATACCTGGGAAGGATTTTATAGTTAAATTTACCCTATAATATATGTACAGCATTAAAGTTATTTTCTGTTAGTTTTCATATACAGTAAAAAATGACATGGAGAATAAAATAAATATAAAAATATAACTTGGTGGAAACTATGAAAGAGAACTCTATAATCAATTGAAAAGGAAAAGGATCTTATGATAGATAATTAAAGCTGTTGAGAATGGAAAGAGAAATATATCAAGCTTCAAGGTTGTTTTCAGATAATCCCATTTCAAATTTACAATCCACTTGGCAGTAAGCATGGCAAGGGAAAAAATGAAGATGTGTTTAAAATATTTAAATTATTTATTTATTTGCTCCACAATATCAACGTGTCATTGATTACATGATTTTTAAAATATGATATTCCAAACATAACTTTTATGTTGCAGGCAGAGAACAAATATTCGTGCAATTAAATATAAGCTAAAAGAAATCATAATAGTATGGCATAAATTCTTGCTATAAAGCTTATAACAATTAGAGACATTTTATATTTTGACTCTAAAGTTAAATGGCAGAAGCAATTGGAATAGGGAAAAAAATACCATATCATCTTCATTGCCTTTTCTGTTGTCACATACTGGATTTTCAGGACCTGAAAGATATGCTTCTCCATGATTTTTAGAATACCTTTGTTTGATTAGATTTTTTGATTTGTAAGGCAGTATCTTCAACCTCTACATACGTAGAAACTAAATAGCTTTTGAACTTAACAAACTTCTGTCCATGAGAAAAAATAAAATTAAAAATAAATACCACCTTATTTTTTGGCCCTATATTAACCTCTATGCATCTGCCTTTGCCTTGGAGTTAATTGGCAATTGCTTTCTAAAATCTCCAATGCCTTTAAAACGCAATATTTGTTTTTATATTCAATGTAATGATTTATTATAAAAACATATGAAAGAGTAAGTCTACATGTATATTCGTTCCTATTCGTCTCCATCACACCTTCTTTCCATGTTTATTTCTCATTCCCTCTTCTCACATCCTCTGTCTTCTCTTATGTTTCCCCAACAATCCACATGAACTGGTGGATCAATTGTCCTCCAGACCTCTACTATCCTGTTTCTCTATTTCCTCATCTTTGTTTATTGCTAAGATTTGGCACATCATGATTGAATAAGCAGTTGTGTTTAACCCATGATCTGTAGAGAAAGAACTTTGCATCCATGTGGTATTTTTTTACTTCTCTAAATGGTTGGGAACCCTCGTAACCCATATTAGCACATTCTTTTACTTTATTTTATAGGAGAAAAATCCTGTGTATGCCGCTGGGCATGCATGTGTGAGATGGTCAACATCCCAGAGCCTTAACACAGGGAGTTACTAAAAGCATTTGATGCCTACAGAAGAAGTCCATGAAGTTATGTCATGAGCTGTGCTGTTCCACCCTTTTCCTTTACCCATGTCAAACACATATTGGTAGCTAAAACAGAGCTGGATACGACTTGAATACATGAATATAGTTGTTCAAAGTGGCTAACACTGAAACCCCATTTGAATTTGAACAGGGGCACTATAAAAAACACTTGTGTTTTAACCCCAACAATCAACAACCCAGCCGCACCACTCCCCCAGATCTAAACTAACAAAAACTCATAACTAGTCACCCTCTCAATCTAAATCAATATCTCTGCCTCTCAATCTCTGTGTCTAAATTAAAGCTGCCCTTCCAAGCCCTTTGCTTCTCGCAATATCTCTGGTTCTGGCATGTTGGCTTCCGGGGAGAGGGGAGTATTTGAGCCTTTTGATTTAACCATGGTGTGCTTTATCCGTGGCTTGCCAAGCACATTATATACTTAGCTGCGGGTGTTTTTGTTGTTGGTTGGGTTGGTAAAGTGCACATTCATCTACATATCTACTATTTTGTGCCCCACTTTTTTCTACTCTGGGTCTATAAAAAATGCCAATGATTGCAGAATTGTTCATATGAAAATGAAGGGGTTGTGTTGTGTATAACTAATGGTCCCGCACTTGTTGGTGTTTACAATACTCATTTTCCATTTTACACTTGTTAGTTCTTGTTAGTAAACATACCATTTTTTTCTTTAATTTTCCATTTTTCACCATTGTAGATTGTTGAACCGCTTCGTCTATTGCAGAAGAAGCACCTGCCAATAGTCTAAACAACTATTCGTCCCCCCCCCCCCCCCCCCCCCGGTTTTAAGCCTTAAATAACCTAACTAAATCCAACCGAAAATGTTCAGGTTTGACCGATTTTGGTTTAAAATAAAATCAGTTTGGTTGCTTTTATTGAGTAAAAACTGAAACGAAAATGCTCACCCCTAGTTCTCATATTAGCTGCAAGCTACAATGAATGAATGCAAAGAAAATAAAAATCCCCAACTGCTTCAATGTTCGAAAATAAAGTTCCACAACAAAATTCTAGCTCTCACAACCTAAAAGTATTTTCATAAATTAGTGATAATGCTGTAACAAGCCTCGTTCAAATATATGTAAGATAGCAGCTGAGCCTATCATTTTATTTTATTTTCATATCCACGATTACGCAAGCATGAAGCAGTAATGCATTTATCTCCCCAGAAAAGAGAAAATCTAATTTGATGAAAAAACAAATGCTAATTAATTGAGAACGAACTGCAGCTAACCTTATCTACGGTGCCAGCTGTCACACCAGAGCTCCTAACCCGATCTTCAACAACCCATCCTGGCGGCAGCCAATTCGTATCAATGACCGTTTCTGATGATCTTCTCTTCGCTCGAACAGGCGTCACCGGTTGTTGATTGCCTTGGTTGTTAGGTCTGGTTAGGGTTTCACCGGAGGTGGTGTGGGTGTAGGGGCCGATAAATGATCCGTTTTGAAGGAGGGGATCATCTTTATTGAGTACATGCGAGTCCGTAACCGGAAATTGAGCCGGAGTTGCTGACATAGCTTGAAAGTTTTGACTCTGAAAGAACGTACTTTTCATAGTACACCACTTCTCGGTTTGGTGAGAAAAAAGGATTCAATAATGGATCAAGCCCATTCAGCCTAAAGTAAATAATGGGCTGGATCAAACAATCCAAAAGATATCTGTATACAAGGCCCGAAGCGAACCAGGACACGCCACCCTATTCACCTCTCTAATTTTATTTTATTATTTTAAAAAAATAACTGGTCTTGGAAAACACTATTTTAGACATAGAAGCATTTTACCTTTCTACGAAAATTATTACTTGTAATCTAAAACGTGCGAGTATGTTGCTATAGAGCTGACACTGCATCTTCTTGTAATGAAAGAACTATTTTAATAAATAAGTTTAGCAACTACTATATCTTACGAGAATAAATATTTTGTCTACACGTGTCTCTTGATTTTTCTAGATGTTTTTAGGTTATGTTGCGGGCTAATTTCTATTTCTCTAATATGTTATGTTGTGGGCTAAATAAATAATTTTTATAAATATTGGTATTGAAATAATTATTAGATTTTATTGTTCAAAAATAAAATATAATATCTTTACATACAAGTTTTGATATAATAAAACACATCAATACACCCTATTATAATAACAATAACATCGAAACTTAACATCTAAAAATATCATTATTATTATTGATAAAAAAATATAAATTATTAAATTACACCGAGAAAAAAAATTGAAAACATTAACAAAAAAAAGAAGCAAGAAAACAAAAACTAAATTAATAATAATTATTATTATTATTAATGGGTGAATAATGGGAAAACAAATTCAATAAAAGAATAAAAAAGCCCAAAAACTTTAACAAAAGAGCAAACAAAAAAAATAAAAAAATTGATAAAAAAATAAAAGTTATTAGCTAAAAAAATCATTTGATGTGAAAATAAAATAAAAACTAATAAATAAAACCAAAAGAAAGAACAGAGGAAAAAAAATAAGAAATATCATTTTTCAAATGATCATAAACACAAACTAAAATTTAAGAACAAAATTTCTGAAAAAAATATTATCTCAGCAAAAGAGAAAATAATAAAAATTAAAACTAAAAGCACATATATATATATATAATCATGGAAAAAAATAGGGATTACTTAAGAAATATAAAAAAATTAAAGGACTTAAAATAAAAAAATTAGAAGTATAAGACCAATATATTATAAATTTCAATCAAAGGACAAAATTAAAAAAATCAAATAAAATATAACATTTATACATGCAAGGTTTGATATAATGATACACATCCAATTATAACCATGCTTGTCAATTCTGTTCCGTTCCGGCCGGAACGTTCCATGCCATTAAAAAAACTGAGACGAAACGGTGTCGTTTTTGTCTCAGTTTTAATTCTGTCCGGAACATCTTGGTACCGTTCCGGCCTTAAAATCCTCTTTATTTTGATTAACTAGTGATTTTTTATTCTTCTAATTTTGAGATTATTTTTGTTTGACTTTGTGTTTATATTGTATAATTTAAAGTTAATTTATCTTGAATTTTAATTATGCTTGTTAAATTAATATTTTAATTATATATATATAATTAATTATATATGAACAGTACAACCCCGAAACGGCATGCCAAAACGCTCCGAAACCGGAACGTTCCGTTCCAATAGAAAAACCGGAACGGCGACCGGAACGGTATTGAAAACCTTGATTATAACAACAACAACATCAAAGCCTTAACATCTAAAAGTATCATTACTATTACTACTAACACAATGAAAAATATTAAATTACCCTGAGAAAAATAAATTTGAAAACATTAATAAAAGAGGAAGCAAGAAAAAAAACTAAAACTAAAACTAAAACTAAAACTAAAACTAAAACTATTATTATTATTATTATTATTATTATTGCGTTAATAATAGGAAAAAAATTCAATCAAAAAATAAAATGCTAACAAAAGAGCAAACAAAAAGATATAAAAAATTAGTAGCTAAAAAAAATCATTTGACGTGAAAATAAAATAAAATAAAAACTAATAAAAAAACCAAAAGAAAGAATAACAGAAAAAAACAGAAATATCAATTTTCAAATGATCATAAACGCAAACTAAATTTAAGAAATTGTTTTTCAAACCATGCCCTGCAATAATGATTACCCGTAACCATACCATGTAACACACCATTACCTACACTATTTCCTGCATGACAACTCCCCATATCCTGCAACACTTGGATACTCTATATATAACAGACGAGTGCAACACAGAAGAGGGAGGAAGAGAAAAAGAAAAAAAATAGAAAAGAAGAATACATAACAAACATAGAGACGAATGAAACAAATAACATAACACAAGTAAACTCAGAGCTCATCATTGGTAGTGCGACCAACAGTTTCTCCTTCGATGACAGCGCCAACCAACAATTCTAGCTTTCATGTCCTCATCATTGGCTTCACTTGCAACTCCTTCATCTCCTTCTCATTGGTAGCGGTTCTAGCCTTCTTCTTACATAACGTCGACAACTTCACCTTTTTCTCCTTTCAACAGTGCTGGTAGATGCACTCCTTTTTTAGATAACACAATGACAACTATTCTTCTTCTACTTCTCTGGTGACAACGGCAACAACACTTCCTCTCCTCCAGCCACAACAACTCACTTCCCCAATGACAGCCCCAACAACCATTTCCTCTCCTTTGGTGACAACAACGACAAAATAGTGGCAACATCACTTTTTCTCTCCACTGTAGCAGACTTTCTCCTCTTTCTTCAGCAACCACCAGCCACCATTCTCACTGCCAACACCTCCTGCACCACCAGTCAGACATCCTCTTCATGGCAGTAACGTCATGTAACCTCCTTCTTCTTCTCCTCCGACCATTATTGTTCACTTGTATGTGAACAATAGGCAGTTGGGTTTGACATTTTGTCCAGCCCAATTCGAGAAGATTGTCTGGCTGAAATGGCCTAACATGGTTGGGTCGACCTATTTAGTTGAGTTAGGCCTCGTTTGAATATATTTTAAAAAAATTGCATTTAATTTCATGTATATGACTGAAATCTTAATTTTTCTAAGCATATTTTTCACAAAAAAAAACAAAATTGCATCGTTAACCATGTTTTAAAATGCAAAATTTGATATCATTACCCATCGTTACCCATGGTTCCACAAACAACAATGTAGCTTACCTTTGGTAGGGTGCATTAAGGGTGATGCGTCTTTCTCTTGCATAACAAGTCCTCTTACTCAGACTCTCGCAAATCATTAGGCTTTCTAGTGACTTTAATACTAGGTGGTGACTCCTAAAAATTATAATCATAATTTCATGGTTATAAAAAAAAATTCCGCACACATCCCCCAGTCTCCAAGGATGGCAACACGTGAAGCGAAAGAAAAAACAGTCATCGCGGCACGGAGAACCAAATTATATAGGCTTTAATAGAATTAAAGTTATCAAGAGAATTCGAGTTATGGTTCTTGGTAAACATTTAAGGTAAGTATAAAATTGAGTGATATTGATCCATTTAGGATGGAATGGGTACAAAAACCATGGGAAATGGAGGAGCAAATTTGAAAAATAAAGATTTATATTGAAACCATTAGAAAAAAAGAAGAAAAGGAAATTAAATTGTTAGTTTAAATGCTTTTTAATTATTTGGAAGTAATGTTTGAGATGAAAGTATTGCTTGTTTAAACTTAAATGAGATTTTAGTATGTGTTGGAATTGGAATTTCTTTCAGAAAGTTAGGGGTAAAGAGTAAATGCATGGCTGTTTAGGGTGTTGCTAAACAAATAGATATTGGTTATTCTAGCTTGAAATTTCTTGCATGCTAGAATGTTTAGCGAGTGTTTGGTAATGAGATGCATGGTTGTGTAGGGTGTTGCTAAACTAATAGGTTATTTAGAGTTTCCTTGCATTTTAAATATCAAATGATGTATAGTGTTTTTTAAATAAGAATACATTAAACTATTTTTTTTAAATTTAGCACGATAAAATCACAGAAAAAAACATTATATATATAATTTGAAAAGTATAAGCTCCCGTAATATTACGAATTTTTCTCTGTTTGTATCACTTTTTTGTAGTGAAATTCCAACCACTGTTACGAAAAGAAGCAGAGTGGAAGACGTGCAACTCAAGTTGGTGTGTGTGTGTGCGTGTGTTGAGTTATATGAAACTCTGCGTCTAACAAAATCATGTATTGTTTATAAAAGCAAATTAAGCTTTTTAAGGTGGTTAAAACCTCTGTCGATAGTTTATTACAAAATATTTCTGATGCATGCTGTGTTTTGTCTGTGATTGTTTAAAAAACGCCTACATTACCATTAATTTCTTGACGAGAAAAGGAAAAAATCATATAAGAAATAAAGCAGGGTCTGAAATAGAACCTGCAGAAAACAAGAAGGAAGTTTTACAATCACACAGCACAGATGTTACCTGGATTCTTGTCAGAAACGAAAGACTTCCTTAAAGCCTCCAACCTTGTTTGTGCCGTCTCGGCCTGTTGGTTTCTGTTTCCGGTTCCATTGCTTTCAAAATCATGATCATTTCCTGTTTCGGCTTCGTCTTCGGTATCATCATGATCTTCATCGTCAACACCAGGTCCAGAGCCACAGACTATGAACAAAAGGCTACAAAAAACGATTCCAGTAAGGAGACCACTAGCTGCTATGATCTGGATCATTTTCTGAAACGGAGGGAGTGAGAGTACTGGAGGAGGCGGAGGGGGTAGTCTGATTAGTGATTATATATGGTGAAAGATGAAGTTGGAGCAGAGAAACCCTAAACAAAAAAGAGATCAGTTGCTCGCCCTATGACCTATCTACATTGCCTATTTTGGGATGTAATTCGAGCTGCTATATATATATATAATATATATATATATATAGTTATTTTGAGCTATATAAAGAAGGTCATCTGTTATATAATTATAGTTGAAAAAGTAAAGCAATTAAAACTTGAACTTGAACCCTTTTAATGTCGATTTCTTCAGTTCATGATTTATTTTTACTAGTGGTGAAATCAAAACTTTCTTTCGTAGTGATCCAGAACCTGATCAGTTAACCTAGTGATCCAGAACCTGATCATCCACGCCAAATCTCACCTCAGGAACTTAATCTGCATGTACAGAAACTGTTGGTAGCTTATTCGTTGGGATGGAAAATATGAAATGGAGAGAATTCGTGGCACTGAAACTGGGCATGTTCTTTATACATTACTATTTGAATTATAGTCTTAACGAGGTCCGAGCACAGTCATAAGAGAATTCCACGCATGATCTCGCTGGGTTTTTTCTTTTTTATGAATTTCAAAAATGAGGTCTTTATAAGAGGATTGTACACAGAAGGTTATTGATCATTTTTTTCTGGATTTAAAAAATGAAACATAAAATGGCGTTATTGAAGTCTTAAATATACATTTTTAAAGTACAAAGAGAATGGTAAAGACCTACCAGATGACTCGAAAGAGGCAGTTGAGACAAGTTCTTGCAGCCCATGCCACCCATTTGCTTCACTTGGCGCACGGCTTCCTTGTGGCCGAGGGTCGAGGGTGCTAAGAATCCAATTAGGTTTTGATTTAACTTTAATAATTATTATTAATATTTAATATGATATTGTTAGCAATTACTTTATAAATAATTACGTATTAATCTAATATCATTTTTACTCAAATTTCCTATAACTATTCAATGAGTAAAAAATATCTTATTTTTCTGAAGTTTTTGTACAACTTTCTCAAATTAATCATTCCTTTATATGTTTTTCATACACTTGCATAAAAAATTGGCAGGCATAAGTCTCTCTTTTAGGGAAAGTTGCTTTTCAAATCATGAAAAAGCTTTTATTAAAAGTCATGCCATGAATAAAAAAAATATTTTATTCTATATAAAAAAAATAACTGTTTTAACCTAAGAAGCTTACAGCAAAAATTCATAAAAAAGACTATTTTCTATGAAAATAATTTGACTTTGATAAATCTACCACGTAAAATAAATAAAAACAGCTTATATGCATGCATAAAAATAAAATCCCCAATAAAAGTTCTTAAAATTAGATGAACACGAAGAAACTCGGAACGTAGTTAAACTTTTTTTTGGAACATGGAACGTAGTTAAACTTGTTTACTTCTAAAACACAAAATCTAATTAGAAAATATTACATTAATTTTTGGTTTCGATAGTACAAGAAACAGAACATAATTTTTTGAAAACACACAGGAAACAGTATTATCAGCCCACAATCATATCACAGCCCCATCAGAAAGCCTCCAATTGCAGAAAACATGGTAGAAGCATTATAGCAGCAGCTATTGAATGATCTGACCTTCAATAAAATAATTCGGAGTCATCACTTGCACCACCGTCCCTTAGCATTTTTGACTGGACTATTCCTTCATGCCATGCTGTCGTCGATGAAATCTTCTGACGGTCACTAAAATCAATACAATAGAAAAGTCAAACCCAAGTTAACTATTCATAAAGAGAAAGCCAAGGCTGGTAGAAAGGAACATTTCACAGCATTTTTCATGGGTGATTGTGATCGAAGGTTGTTTGCGCTTGAGCCCTTTAAGAGAGGCTATCTTTTCTTACAGATTATAATAAATACAAATAAAAATTGCAATAACTGAATTTCCACTAGGCATAACAATCACGAAAAGAAGAAAAATGAAACCAATTGTTAACTGGAGCAATCGCATGGGGTATTTTTTTTCTTAGCATAAAGAACGTATTGGTGAAAGGCACTTGTAGAGATGCATAGTATGAAGAGCAAATGAGGTCCAACAAGTTCAAACATATTTAATTTCTAGAAGCAAGTAGTTGTGAGTAGAACACAGTTGATGAGAAATACAGAAGGAACACCATTTTTGTTATCAACAAGACCACACAATTTCTTTCATGTCCTTCACCTTTTGTTTCCACGTAGAATTATTGATACACTAAACAGCTATCATTTTTGTTAAGGAAAATGAATGAAATGTAAGAGAACAGCAATTACAACTTGAGCATACCAGCATCAGGTCGACACTGCTCAGCAAGTTTCATCAGGCTATATGTCCCAGCATCTGGCATGGCACCCCCTAAAATATCCTTCTCAAGAGATTTGGATTGTTGGCTTTCACATAAGCCTTTATCAAGATATTCAATACAAAAGCATCCCTTGTGTACCTTGCTTTCTTAAGTTCTTCCAACTCCTTGTCAGCATTAATTACATCACCCTTTTCTGCAAAAAAAATCAATTATTAAAAGAGTATTCTCCAACCACGGTTGAACTCTTTACCCTATTGCTTGTTGTCAAGTCTTCACAAACTTGAGCATATCAAAATCAGGGTCGAAACTGCTCAGCAAGTTTCACCAGGCTATATGTCTCAGCATCTGGCCTAGCACCCCCTAAAATCATCCTTCTCAAGAGATTTGGACTGTAAATCTTGGCTTTCACGTAAGCCTTTATTAAGATATTGAATACAAAAGTATGCCTTGCATACTTTGCTTTCACAAGTTCTTCAAACAACTTCTCAGCATTAACTACATCACCCTTTTCTGCAAAAACTTCAATTATTGATAGAGTAGTCTCCAACCACGGGGTTGAATTCTTTACCCTATTGCTTGTTGTCAAGTCTTTCCCCATTTCTAGAGTCTTTAAGGCTTCCTCCACTAAGTTAGCCTTTAAACAACCCAATGCAAGATGTCGAAAAGTTATGGAATTCGCTTTGCACCCATTGATCTCCATTTCCCTAAAATTCCCAGTTGCTTTCTTGATAAGCCCATGTTTACAATACACGGATAACATGGAATTGAACTGCTCAGTTGATCTCAACCCATGTATTGACTTCATCTCTAACCAAAGCTCCTCAGCTCGGCTAAGCTGTCCAATTTTACCAAATGCTTCAATTGCAAGCATGTAACTTTTAGACCTAACATGAGGCAGTTCTTGTACAATGCCCCAAGTTCTTTCTAGTTCCTTCTCCTTTCCTAAATGTCCGTACAATATGATCAAAACATCAAGTGTTGACCAGTTGTCTCCACTGCATGACTTCTCCACAGCTTCAACATATGCTTCAGCCACAGTATACAACCTTGCCACTGCATGCGTAGTAGCTAATATGCAGAAAGATACCTCATTCGGCTCAATTTCAAATCTCTTCATTTCATTGTATACCTTCACTAGCCCATCAATATTATGTTCATTTGCTTCAATCTTCATCAGAATATTATAGGTTGAAACATGGGGAACCACCTTATCAGCCCTCATTTGAGCAAGGATTTTCGGGATCATTTTCCTACTGCCAGGTGAGGAATGGAGGATTATAAGGCGGTTGAAAATCAAATATGAAAAGGGATGACCCTGTTCCCTCATTTTCTTCATGTAATCAAGTGAAAGTCTAATGACACCTTTTTCCAAGCATGAAATTACAAGATTGTTATACAGCAACTCGTTCTGAAACTCAGACGGGACACACAAGAAGAGCTTTTCGCCATGTGATATCCCATGATGTTTGGTTGTGAATTCCAACAAATACGAGTAGTCTAGTTCCTTGAGCCTGTAGGGTCTCTCCCGTATTACCCATTCCATCACCTGATAAAATGTTGTAGTGTAACTTGTTAAAACATTTGGACAAGGACTGACATTGCTATTTAAGTTATGTTCTCAAAGAACTATAAAGATAACACTAATAAACACACCTCAAGTGCGCGTTTGTTTAATCTGAGCTTCCTTAAGCGATTAATAGTGTGAAATATATCACCTCGATGAATGGGAAAACCCTCGCCCATCCAGCTTTGAAAGGCATATCCAACTGATTCTCCTCCTGGAAGTTTCTCAATTCTCAAAGATAAGCACTTCGGTGCTTCTGGGTCTAAGCTTTTCTTGGGAAATTTATCAATTGTGTGGGTATTTAGAAAGTTGAAGCAAGTATAAGGCGTTAGATAGACAGATAAGGAGGGGATAAAAAGTCTTTGATTAATTGTTTGTGAGAACCGGTGATGCCTCAAAAGAGCTAGGGCCTGCATGCTTTTTTGTATTTCAGGACAAGTGGACTAGAAGAAGAGTATAAGGGTTTCTCCTTTTCTCCGATTGGATACTAGCGCCTGAAAAGGTTAACAGGGGCAGCATAAAATTAAAACCAAAAGCCAGCCAGCATCATGATTTTGACAAGGATATATCCTACTTGAAAGTGGAAGCAGATAATATAAAATCTTCTTGCCAGATAATGCTGGTGATTCTCTCCGATGCAGACAATAAGACTCAACTCAGTTACCATTGCCTCCAGAACAGCTGCTGCAACAAATAGTAGGGAACATAAATAACTGAAGCATTGACCTTTGTTCCAGCTGCTTACTCAACATACTTGAAGCAGGAATTGCAGAGTTTTCTGCTTGATCTTGACCCTTCTGTGGTGTTATGCGATCGACCTACTTCAATGAAACAGTAACTGGAAAATTAGCAAGAACTCTATTTAGGTAACGAATTCTTTACAAAATTGACACGCATAAGTTTCTCATTTGTGTTTAGTTCTGTCTGTGCACCAGCTCACCGATAGCTAAAACTGAAACAGATACATACAAAGGGTGATTCTCTATCAATATGTTACATATTTGTAACAAGTCACTGATCAATCCTGAAGGTTCACTCCTATCACATTAAACCTCTCACTTAACACAGAAAAAATCCATAATGACTAGAAGAAGCCCTTGCTGGATAGCAACCCCAATAAATACTCTCTCCTCTGTAAGAGCACCACATGAGCTCATTTACACCACCCAGTCAGAGCCCGAATTCACAAATCCCAGAATCCCACCAAATCAGTTATGATTAGTCACAGTGCACAAAATAAAAGGCAAGCACACGCAAAACAGAGGGAAGCAAGCTATTTTCCCTTCTTATGAATAATGAGATTACAGAAGCAGGGAATCCCAATAGGATCATTATTGAAAAATAAATTCCAAGAACAAATACATAATTTGCACTACAATTTTTGACCGCTAGAAAAAACATCAAACATCTTATGTGCATAGACGCAAAACACACACGAAGCAATTATAATTGTAATCCAAGCATCCAATAGTCGATTATTAATAAGTGCGAACGCTAAACATGGAAAAGAGAAAACGACGGAAATTAAAAGGATAGCCAAGAACACATATAAATGGACAGAAAAAGAAAGAAATTGTGGAGATAGGAGCGAACCTAAGACTCTGCCATTGGGTTTCTATTCGAATTGTAATAAAGATGATGGGCTTCCATGGCTTTTGTGGCGCTGCTGGTTAAGTGCTTGTGCTACTGCTGGATATGCAGCGAAGAAGGCAGAAAGTGCAAACGGGTTTCAGCGTGGGAGGAGGAGCTTATTTAAATTTTCGATTAGTTTAATTCGAAATCTGATTTGATTTTAAAAAGAAAAATGAAATGATTTTGTCGTTTTATATTTCTATTTTCTATTTCAAAAAATAAATAAATAACATGTTATTTCATATTAACTTCCATAACTAGGTCTTGAGCCAGGGATGTTCAAGATTGAGGTTAAATTTTAATATATTTTTCTAGATTATTTTTTTTAATAATTTTATATTTTTCTAATATGGTGATGCTAAAATTTAATTTTAAAATTAAAAATTATTATTTTAATATATTTTCTTGCAAAAAAAAAAAAATTAAAAATCAACAACTACAACACTCTTAAATACGCTCCAAGTCATGAAAGTAGTCATAGGGCTGGGTTGATCTACCATAATAAGGTTATATTTTGCATTGCGCTCCAACTGTAATTTTGAATTTTTGTTTTCATTTTTAAATTATTTTTTTATTGTTTTGATATGTTGATATAAAAAATAAATTTTAAAAAATATTAATTTGATGTATTTTCAAGCAAAAACAATTAAATAATTTTAACACACTATTAAACATGTCTTAAATCAAGTTTAAGAACTCTAGTTTTCTCCTTTTATTTTTATTTTTTCATATCTTGAAATAGTATCTTGGTTAAGTGAATAATTAGAATGATATTTCAAAAATTATTTAATTATATCGATATTTTTTTAACAAAGTTAAAAGATTTTATGGCTATATTTTCAATTTGTTTTCACATGATTATATATAAGAATAATATGCACAGTCTTTTAATATATATATATCTTTTATTCTCATTTTTTTAATCTTTTTATTAGGTTTAAAAAAATATTTAAGTTGGCTGCCCACTGCAAATTATAATACTAGAGAATGGACTCGAGTTATCTCCTCTCTTCTTTGTCGGGGACCTTCTTCTCTTTGCGGAGGGCGATGCTTATCAGGCAAGTAGTCCCTTGATCCGGGGGTTGGAAGTAGCTTAGGACAGCTTTCTGGATTTACCCAGGGGCTTTCACTCTGACACGTCTTCGCTCGTCTCTTCCATCAATAGATATTCATCAGGCAATTGCTTTCTTCTTGTTCTTTGCAAGAAGATCAGCAGCCCAGTTCCTTTCTTCCTCTTCTGTTCTCGCAGCAGAGAAGCCTCGAGCCCCGCCCCTCATTCAACCTCTATGAAAACCAATCTTTCTAGAATTGGTGGAGTTGCCCCATCATTCCTTCTTTTAAGCGGAAACAGCTCACACAGCAAATTCAGCTCGGATTAGGCAATCGAATAAGGTCCCTTCAAGCGATGGTAGCACTCTATGCCTACACATAAGAAGTGGAAAACTCTATTGTTAAGACCCCATTCAAGAAGTGTATGTTGGAAATTACCATTTGTGCCTCTCATAACACACCCATGTTTTTTATCATGCAAACCCATGATCATGGAAATAGATCATGAGGATTGATCATGGTTAATTATCTCCTTGATGGAAGGAGAAAATTAGAAAATATATTGATGAGTGGGGTCCTTGATCCACCTATAAATAATAGCTTGTGTACTCTATCTACGACTACTAGTAGGCATAGATCAGAAGGTTCCTCTGGTAAAACTTTTATTATTTTACGTAACTATTTGTTTATGATCTGTTATAAATGACAACGTGTGTAACCAAATTATTCTTTATGACTTGTTGTTAATGACAACATATGTAACTAAAATAAATTGAAAATAAAACTTATGAAAGGAAAGGCCACTGGCCTCTCCCCATCCAGTGACCGATAACGGCCCTTCTAGGGCCGTCTACCACATAGGAAGGGGCCAATGGCCTCTCCCCGGTTGACAGAAGGAGAGGCCACTGGCCTCTCTCCCGCCAGTGATAGTACCAGCGATCTTCGGGCCACTAGGTACTTAAAGAAAAACAACGACCCACTAGGTTGCCGTGATTGGACTGGGCGGCGGTTTTTGTGGTCGTCGCATGAGGATCTAATGAGTCATCGGTCGGTGATCCAGTTGTCAGCGCATGAGGGAGACGGTGGAGGTTTGGGTTTAAACGGGTCAAACTCGACTGTACAACAACAAAAAAAAAAAGGAATTTGAGGGTGCAAGGGTTTGAACTTGGGTTCTCCCAAGTTCATAAAGAGAACCCATCCATTGTGCTATGCTTCCATTCTATTATTATAATATAATGTTTATTCCTTTTATTTTAGACTTTAAAATACATTATGCTTACTTTTATGTTTATGTAATGTAGTTTTTTATTCCTATTGTTTTATGTTATAAGGTATTTGATTAATACAATACATTAGCTTAGTAATATATCTTATAATGTATATTATTTAAATATAAATTAATTAATGCATGGACATAAGAATAATCAATCAAACCATAAATGTTAATGAATTTTATGGTACTATCCATTTTTCAATGTCAAGTAAAGTTTTGTCTAAGAAAGTCTTGGTATTTAAGTGTGTCCATTGAGACCCAACTCACTTTTCTGGAAAATTACCTAGTTGTAATTTGGAAAAATATTGTTTAACTCATATCGGTTTGTTTGATTTCTAAGTACCTTATCTAGATATCGATATAATTATTACATGTTAATGAAGTAGTAATTATCATAATAATTTTAGAAATGCCATAGTGTCTGATTTTATAAATGATAGTTACATCAAGAAAATATATGTGAACTTCATAAGGAAAATTAACATCGGGTTATAATTAATTCATAAATTTAATTGCTAACCCCAACATGGATGTTTTTATTTTTATGACTTAATTAGAATAAGATAGTAAATTTAATATTTAAGAAATGAAATTTATCTTAGGCCTATAGGTACGGAAAATTTTATTTATTAAAGTTTAAATTTATTAGACTTATTAATAAGTAGTAAATTTCATGCGTGATGCCCACAGGTAGGTTGAAATTTATTATTAAATTGATATTGGTTAATTTAAATAAGTTATTTCATAGCAATAAAGTAATTTTTAGTTTCCTTGATAATTACAGTTATTCCTTTCGCTTTGATTGAAATAGTTCTGATGCTAAATGGTATAATTTTTCTAAATGAAAAGAAAATTTGCTTTTTACATTAGGGTGCATGGAACTTGACTTGTCGCTCCGTGAGGACGAACTACCCGCTCTAACAGACTCCAGTACGACACTAGAGATTGCTAAACATGAACGGTGAGAGTGATTTAATCGCTTAAGTCTCATGTTTATGAAATCTCACGTCATTAAAAGCATTCAGGGTTCAATCACAGAATGCACCAAGACTAAGGATTTTATCAAAATTGTTGAGGAACAATTTGTCCGTTCTGATAAAGCTTTAGTCAGCACTCTAATGAAAAGGCTATTAAGCAAAACCTTTGACAATTCCAGAAGTGTACGAGAGCACATCATGGAAATGAGGGACATGTTTGCTCAATTGAAGTCCCTAAAGGTTGATATTTCTAAGTCATTCTTGGTGCATTTCATACTTAACTCTCTCTCATCTGAATATAGTCCTTTAAAAAAAATTTACAACACACATAAGGACAAATTCAGTAAATGAACTCCTAACCATGTGTGTTCAAGAAGAGGAGGGGTTAAAGCATGAGAAGCCTTTAAGTGTTCATATAGCTGCTCATGATAAGAGAAATGCCAAGAGAGGCAATCATGCTCACAAACTAAAGAAGGATAGCAAGTTGTCAATAAAGAAAAATGACAAGAAGGATGCTTGTTTCTTTTGTAAGAAGAGTGGGCATATGAAGAAAGAATGCTAGAAATACAAAAGATGACTCAAAAAGAAAGGTAATATCATATCTCTAGTTGTCATGAATCTTTTTTTGTTGAGTCTCCTAGTAATACATGGTGGATTGATTCTGGTTCTACAATCCACATTGTCAACACAATGCAGGGTTTTCTCAACATAAGGAAACAAGCAAGCCATGAATAACGGGTATATTCTGGAAATAAATTGTTTTCTCAAGTTGAAATGATTGGGACATTTAGGTTGATTTTGAAATTCATATATGTTTTGGATCTGGATTATGTATTTTTTATTCCGTATTTTTCAAGAAACTTAATTTCTGTTTCAAAATTGGATATTATTGGTTATGGTTTTTAGTTTATCAACTCAACCTTTAGTATTTTTAAAGGTGAAAATTTTGTTGGTGGTGGAATAAAAATTGATGGTTTATTCAAAATTGATTTAGATCCCAACTTTGAAAACAATTATTTATCATTACATACAAACATTGGCATAAAGAGGAGTCTTATGAATGAGGACTCTATTTGGTTATGGCATAGGAGATTGGGACACATCTCCATAGAGAGAATCAAAAAGTTAGTAAATGATGGAGTTTTAAAAACTCTTGACTTTACTAATTTCTTGTGTGGATTGCATAAAGGGAAAACAAACCAATAAGACCACTAAAGGGTGCCAAAAGGAGTTTTGAGATTCTTGAGATCATACATACTGATATCTGTGGACCTTTTCTTACTCCATACTTAAATGGTCAAAGATATTTTATATCTTTTATTGATGACCATACACGGTTCATGTTTCTCTATCTTCTAAATGATAAGGTTGAGGCATTAAATGCTTTCAAGACCTATAAGGTAGATGTAGAGAAACAAAAGGACTAGAAAATCAAGATCGTAAGATCTGATAGAGGTGTGAGTATTATGGTAGGTACACAAAAAAGGGACAAATGATAGGTTCATTTGCGAAATTTCTTGAAGAGGAAGGCATTGTTGCTCAATACACAATGCCTGACACACCACAACAAAATGGTGTGGCAAAAAGAAGTAGTCGCACTTTAATGGACATGGTAAGGAGCATGATTAGTAATTCTCAGTTGCCTTTATCTTTATGGAGTGAAACCTTAAAAAATGCTGTGTATTTATTAAATAGGGTCTCATCCAAGGCTATTTCTAAGACACCTTTTGAATTATGGAATGGATGGAAATAAGTTTAAATCATTTACACATATGGTGTTGTCCTGTTGAAGTGAGAATTTATAATCCAAACATGAAGAAATTAGACTCAAGGACAACCAATGGTTATTTTATTGGCTATGCATTAAACTCCAAAGGATTTAGAGGATTCTTAACCTAGTGGAAGTGTTTATCCTCAAATGATTGAATTTGAGGAAACACAAGAGTTGACTGAAACTCTTTTACCTCAAGGATGTTTGATTGTACTTAAGGAAATTCAAAATGATTACCTTGAACCACAATCAAGATGAAGTAGAATTAAGAAGATCCTCTAGAATAATTAGACCTGCAATCGTTAGTGATTATGTTGTATCTCTCCAAGAGTCCAATTTTGATGTTGGGCCTAAAGATGATCCAAAAACATTTTCACGAGCCATGAGTGGAGAACACTCCACATTGTGATTTAATGCTATGAAAGAAGAATGGAATCCATGGCTAAAAATCAAGTCTGGGATCTTGTTGACTTACCAAAAGGAGTTGTAGCCATAGGCTGCAAATGGGTTTACAAAACCAAAACAGATGCTTCCAGTAATGTTGAACAATATAAAACTAGACTTGTAGCCAAGGGTTTCACTCAAAAAGAAAGCATTAATTATCATGAAACCTTCTCTCCAGTATCTAAGAAGGATTCATTTAGGATAATCATGGCATTAGTAGCTCATATTGATCTAGAGCTACATCAAATGGATGTGAAAACAACCTTTCTAAACGGGGATCTTGAAGAGGAGGTTTATATGAAATAACCTGAAGGTTTTGATGATAACAATCAGAAAGCTTGCAAACTAAAGAAATCTATTTACGAACTAAAACAAGTCTCCCGTCAATGGTATATTAAATTTCACAAGGTCATTACCTCACATGGTTTTATTGAGAACCTTGTTGTTCAATGTATATACCTTAAGGTTAGTGGAAGTAATGTAGATGATATTTTGCTTGCAAGTAATGATTTAGGTTTGCTACACGAGACCAAAGGTTTCCTCTCTCAAAACTTTGAAATGAAGGATTTGGGTGAAGCCTCTTATGTTATAGGCATAAAGATTCATAGAGACTGAAAACAAAGAATATTGAAACTGTCTCAAAAGGTTTGCATTGAAAAGGTTTTAGAGAGATTCAGACTGAAGAACTGTAACAGTTCTATATCACCTATCATTAAAGGGAATAGATTCAGTAATGATCAATGTCCTTGAAATGCATTAGAAAAGGAACAAATGAAGGATATCTCACATTCATCTGTAGTAGGCAACGTATTGTATGCACAGGTCTGCACTAGACCTGACATAGCAATGACAATTGGAATTTTGTGTCGATATCAAAGCAACCCAGGATTGGAACATTGAAAAGCTGCAAAGAAAGTTATGTGATATTTGCAAGGAACCAAACATTACAGTTGACATACAGACACACTGACCATTTAAAGGTGGTTGGATATTCAGATTTTGACTTTGCGGGATGTGTAGATAGCAGAAAGTCTACTTCAGGATATATCTTTCTTCTTGCTGGAGGGGCTATATCCTAGAGAAGTAGCAAGTAGACTATAGTTGGTACATCTACAATGAAGGCATAATTTATTGCATTATATGAAGCTACTACACAGGTACTCTGGTTGAAATTTTTTGTTGGTGGTCAAAAAATTGTCTATTTTATAGAGAGATCAATCAAGATTTTCTGCGATAATCGTGCTGCCATATTCTTCTCAAAGAATAATAAAAGTGGAAGCAAAAGTAAACATATCGACATCAAGTACCTTCGTGTGAGAGATAATATCAAAAGGCACGAAGTATTTATTAGCATATAAGTATTAAATTGATGATTGCGGATCTCATGACTAAAGATTTGCTGGTAAAG
This sequence comes from Salix arbutifolia, assembly GCA_025169955.1. Taxonomy (NCBI): domain Eukaryota; kingdom Viridiplantae; phylum Streptophyta; class Magnoliopsida; order Malpighiales; family Salicaceae; genus Salix; species Salix arbutifolia. The sequence continues at coordinate 4,162,701 of CM045910.1, read as the reverse complement.
TTATTTAAAAGTCATGTGGAACATATGGGATTGATTGATTCATTTTGCACTTAGTCTTAATTTTTGATATATATACATCAAGCTATTGTAATAAAGTTTTGTGCACATTTATTACTTTATCCATAAGGATAAAAATGAAGTTTGGACTCGAATAACTTATAGGAAGTTTATTCATAAAGTTTTGAATGCTCATATAGTACTTATTTAAGGGATATTTTATATGTAATACATGGAAGGGATTACTTATTAAATAATGGTCCTACTGCCATGATTCATGTGTAATATTCCTTATGTGAGTGGGAGGATTCCATGATTATGTTAAAAGAACAAAACATAATAAGGAGTTTGTGTCATAAGGGTCAAGTGGGAGAATGTTGGAAATTACCATTTGTGCCTCTCATGACACACTCATGTTCTTGATCATGGAGATAGATCATGGGGTTTGATCATGGGGATCAATTGATTGATCATGACTAATTATCTCCTTGATTGAAGGAGAAAATTTGGAAAATAAACTAATAAGTGGGGTCTTTGATTTACCTATAAATAATAGCTTGTGTACTTCATCTACGGCTACTGGTAGGCATAGATCAAAAGGTTCCTCTCATAAAACTTTTATTATTTTAAAGTTGTATTGTTGTTGCTACATTGGAAAAAAGTTGCGTTGCTACTACTACAATTGAAAATTCATTTTAGTACTTGAGTAATAATGATTGAAAATATTTATAATTTAAATTTTCATTGTTATATATATTTAACATTCGATTATATAAAGTATGCATAACAATCTCGGGGCCATCAAGAGACAATAGCTTGCCATTCATGCATCGCTTATATTCAGCTAGTTTATTCCCATTCCCTTGATAATTAATAAATACGCTACAGTATCATCGAATGAGTAATGGACCCTTATCGACTGATTGGCTAAACTCAGGGAGTGGGTGCTAATTATGGCGACAAAAAAAGCCAGATTAATACCGCACTTCCTGCCCCAATTTAAGAAAGAACAGTGCTAGAGTCGCGTCTGCGACGATATTTAGCAGAAGTTTGTGGGTGACCCACTGACTCTTTTGATGCCAACTTGTGCTCGTAGCTCTACAAATCAAAAGACGTGATGTGCAACCGATATGGCTGCGAAGCAGGAGAGAGTGGCTAAGATCTTGGATGTGTGGTTGATGTTTTTCTGCTTGAAGGGAGGAGAGAATTATTACATATAATAATGTTACTATCCAAGATAGTCAACGATAGGAATTGCGTCATTAGCTTCAGATTGTTATCGCATCACGATTAGGAACGAAAAAGTCAATCAATGGTGTAAAAAGTAAACAAAAAGTCTATGAAATGAATCGATAGAGAAGAAATAAGTTACTAAAAATAGAAGCAGAATCAAGCATTAGGAGCATTTAAGTCAACGGCACGACAGATTCAAACTTCCAATTAATGATACAGAAGAACTCCATGGAACCAGCAAAGCAGCAGGAAACACAAGACACGTACAGATTAGCAGCCATGGCTAGCTAGCTAACTGTACTTAATAAACAGCAAACAGTACTATATTAGACAAACATGGTGCGACCAGACTTCTTTTTATTTATTATAGTCCCATAAAACTGCTTGGTTGGAGCCATGCTGCAACGTTTTCTCATTTGCAGGTGCATGGATCACAGGAGCAGTTTGATCCACATTTGCAGTCATTCTCCGCACCGAAGTTCATCTCCGAGCTCTCATAGAACCTGCAGCAGCAGTAGCTACTAGTTAGTACGTACTTAATCCCCTACAAATTCTAAAACTACAGTACTGTGACTGACTGGCACGTACATCCTAACCGGAGCGACACCGGCAATGCTTGCCGAGCTCGTGGTGGTCTCGGAGAAACTCAGGTCTGGGTACATGCTGCATCTGCCATGTACGTGAAGAGGAATAGGATATTACAGAAACAGAAAAGCAGTGTCAGATTCGTTTGAAATTTTATAAGCACTGCAGGAAATAATATCCATTGCAAAGAAAGAAAGAAAGAAAGAATTACCCGTTGCAGCCACTGCCGCACTTGCAGCCAGAGCCGCAGCCACAGTTTCCTCCACAGCAAGACATTTTCTGTTGGAAAAGAAAGAGAGTATGATGAAATTAAGGGATTTCTTTTACTTGGAAGAACTCACACAAGCCAAGCACCCGGGATGACTTATCAGGCTCTGCCTCAGCTGCGTTTTATAGTGTAGTTCAAGCAAAAGGTGGTTAATATCCACCGTACACGTGGTTATATCTTAGGTTGATAGCGTCTGGTTGTTTGTAGCCTGTGCTTGACATCGAATTACAAAGCAATTTTCACTTTAATTTCCGGTCATCAAAGTTATAAATCTCATATAGTTTGCTTCACAATTTACGGAAATTATACTTAGTGGATGTTTGACATTGTATTTTAAAAATATATTTATATTATTAGTTTAATTCCAACTTAGATACCAATCAAGTACAAAATAATAATGATTAAATTAAAAACATGCATCATATAGGATAAAGAACTATATTTTTAAAACCATTAAGAAAAATTCAATGAAATTACTATTTTTTTCAAGTATTTAAAGGGTGTTTATTTTGCTAAAAACATTTTATAAATAAAGAATATTTTTATACACAATTTTTTTTCCTACACGGAGAATGTTCGAATGTAATGTTATGGAATGTTTGATATTTTTGTAGTTTTTTTTATATATTTGTAATTAAAAAAACATTTTGAAAATATATATATTTGATTAAAATTAATCAAAGATAGATTTTTATAAGTGCAATAAATAAAAAATATGAATATTAAACATGTTATTTTGTTTTTTACAAAATCAAGATTTAAATAAAATTATGTATGGGATACAATAAAAGAAAACGTAAAGTATTTAAGCTAATCAAATAATGTTTTTTTCTTTATAATATAAGTTATCACATAATAAAATTGTTTCTAAATATATATTTAAGAGTATGATAAATATTACTTTTCCAAATAATTTTAAATTGAAAATATATTAAAATAGTGTGTATACACACACACTCTTAGGAAGTTTTTTAACATCAATTTATAAAATAATATAAAAAATACAATCACATGGCAAACAAGCTTAAATATATAAACTACAGGAGGCCTAAACTTTCAATTGATAAACAAGAATTCCATGGGAGGAGATAAAAAAACAACAACTATGTATGTAATTTTTAATATTAACACATTAAAATAATTTAAAAATATTTTTTAAAAAATACAGAAACAAATAATAAAAATAAAAATAAAAGAGTGATTGAGATATTAACGAAAACTCGAACAAGAAAAGGTCTTACCCGATTGAGTGAGGGGTCTAATCATGGTGAGAGGAGAGGACCGCTCCTTCCCACATAATCTCAGTTATGGGAATATCGAACCTCTGTGGGTCCAGATGAAAAAGATTCGTCAACTTACCATGCATAGCTTATCAAATAATTGAGGATTATTCCATTAATTAATCAATCACAAAACCATCGATCACCTTCAAGAAGGCAGGGTGCATGCTGCTTTGGAGAGAGATTTTCGGCATCTTCCATCATTTGACATATTCTTTTTTTTTTTATTATTATTATTATTAACATGTATATCGGGTCAGCTTGCATATACCTCAATTAATTTCACAAACTTTAAAATTAACGATTATATAAATCTTTATTAATTATCATATTAACAACTATATTACTTAAATTTAAAACTACAGGAAAAAAAAAATCTTTTAGTTTCAACTTTTATTCCTAATTTTCCTTTTTGATTTAGCTTTCCCTTTTGATTTAGACAGTAGATGCCTTGATGGACTTCAATAAATATTCTTAATTATGCTTCATTCCTAATTTTCCTTTTTGATTGAGACAGTAGATGCCTCGATGGACTTTAATAAATATTCTTAATTATGCTTCATTCATTTCGTTCTTTAATTACCTTTTTATATAATTCATCGGTGCCCGTTCACCATCTCGGTGAAGCAAAATTATTTCTTTATTGAATTCAACTTCTTTTTCTTTTTCTTTTTTTCTCAGCGATTCAAACGGGATCATCAGAAGGCATCACTGCAGCTGATGGTGGAGTCTCATAAAAATATCAGTTCAATCTGGTCCTTATATTTTGTTACAGCTTGGCTGGATGTGTCCCTTGTGATGGGATCCCAGTCTTATTCTTTACTAGGACGTACTTCTATTTCAACCATGGATGGGGTGGTGGGCAATCATGGAATGCAAGAAACGAAAGGATAGTGGAGTTGTGATTTTACACAGATCAGCTACACAGTTCTGATCGGAATCAAAGATCTTCTGGTCCCGGAATCCACCATCAGATCACTTTTGCTGCAGAAAGACTGGATATGTCTGATCTTTCATGTTCTCTTACAGAACCTCATCTTCCTTTCTTGGGACACAGTGTCTGATCAGATATGGCCTTGGCTTCCTGAAAACAATAATATAGTTTGAACATATTAAAACAAACATCTTAATCTTATGAAATCACCTTATCTCCCCTTTCTTTCTTAAGAGATTAGATCTTGATAAGATTTTTGGTTGACTTTTTTTTAGGTTAATTAATTTGCAAAGAAGGATATTTTGAACATTCATTAAACAGTAGTTATCTCAGACCCAAATAATAATTGTGGGCAAACATAATGTTTTTTAAAATACTTTTAATCTGTTTTCATAAAAATCATTTTTCACTCCTAAAAAGCAAATAGTTTTTATCCACCATTTTCTTGATACTTTTAATTGCTTTGTTTAAAAATAAAGCTGCAAAAGCTGGAAAAGAAAGGTGAAACAGAGTCGAGGATAGGTAGATGACGTGGGCGCTGAAGCGACATGACGGGCGGCATGATAGGATTGGATAAGAGAGGCAGTGGCTTCCATTGTTAGTGTGCAGTGGGGCTCGAATGCCCTGTGTCTTTCCAGGTGGAGATTGCTTTTTCCTGTGAATTGTTCTCTTCAAACTCCAAATTCTGTTTCCCACCATCAAAGGTCTGATTTGTTTTCCCTTCTGCATTACATATTCTTTTGAAATATTAAAGAGTTAAAATTGAAAAGTAATGCTGCACAGAGATCTACACAACATATTATATGCACAGAGACGATAAAAGATGGCTCTTTTATCTAGTGGGCTGAGTTTAATAGCTAATTGTTTTGAATTTACTGTTTATACGTCACTTCTTGGGAATGTGATGCTCAGACCGATGATAAATCACTAGAAAAGTTACAGACTTTAATTTCCAATCCCATCTTTCCTCTCTTCTTCGTCTCCATTCTCTCTCTTCTTCAGCTCCTTTTCTACTAGCTCTTATTTGACCCATCTTTCAATTTTTGCCCCACATCATTTTTTTCATGCAGGAGCAACCACCATAAGTGAAACTTTTTTCCATGCTGATTAAATATGGAAATATATGTGGAGATGAAGAAAGTTTATGTCATGTAGAAACCTTGGAAGCAGCTGGGAGATAGTTTTTGAATCAATGGATCTGCATTACATATGAAGAGAGTGTCGATTAGCCGCATGAACTTGATACAATTACATGTTTCAACTGACAAACAATCAAAAGAGAATCAAAACTCATTCCAGCAGAACCTTCAATCACCAGCAATCTATACAATGAGTTCCAGCCAAAAAACAGCACTTTCGAAGAAACCCACGAATTCAGCTGCTACGGAGCACATGCTGGGCAAATATTTCTGTGGTAGGCTGTTATAAATTTAGATTCAGTATCTCCATCAAACTTATCAAGAACAATCAATATTTTCTAAACTCAAGTCTCTGTGATTCTCCACCATCCTATGACAATGCACCCCTCTTCCAAGACAGCACGCACTGGATACACAGAACCCTTCCTTGCAATTCTTCATGCACATCGTCAATTTTGATTCAACAAGTAGCGATGTAATTTATTTGCAAAACAGTTAAAAGTAAAACTCTAATGTCATCAATAACCTTGAGAAGTTGGTTAATTAACACTAATAATCTTTTTATCTCTAACCTAACAACTTCAAAGCTTCTTGTTGACCCCCAATTGCATAATTTGTTGAAAGGAGATTTTTATTTCTTCAGTCGGTAATTTTCACGAACAACTTCGTAAGCCATGTAGACGAATGGAAAGAATACAGTACAAATGCAAGATGATGCCTTGGAGTTTGCTTTGAGAGAGGGGATGTTAGCGCAGCCTGGAGAACGTGTCCTACAGTACACAACGGAGCAGCCGGAGAGGGAGGCGGAGGTGAAAATAATAAAATCAGTATTGTATGTGTTACAGAAACAAAATCAATTAATTGACTTACTTTATTCATGTATCGATTATAGGCTTGATTAGAGGATGTAAATATAGAAGACTTACCTTAGATAGACCAACATAGAATGTATATATGCATGTGTTTATATGATGAATATAACATATAGAAATACAGATCATCTCTCTGAAATTACATGGTATCAGAGCCACGATCGGCTCAAAGGAATTTCTGGGTTTTGTTCCTAGGATTTGGGAACAGTAACTTGGTATACTTTTGAATTTGGATTGTGTCACCTCCGACCCAGGGAGGAGCGCACTCGTGTTTCCGGCCAGTACACAAAGTCCGGTGGCCAGAAGAACTACAATTAAGTCTCACGCGTCAATCAAAGCTTTGGGATCAATCCTCTTATCTGGAGTCAGACACGTTACCATTGCGTCACAGATCCAAGTGTTTCTTCACCGATCGGATTTTTCAACGTCTCCCGTCACTGTCCGTCCATTCTCAGGTGACACTCCATCTTCTCGATCAACCGTAGATCAGCTGGGTGTGCTGAGAAGAAAACTCATGTGACAGTGGGTTTCAGAAATTGAAAGCGAATTGGCAGATAAACTGGGTTTACGGAGAAGAAAATATATTGATAGTGGAATTCGAAATCACGCCCTTTTGGAGAAGAAATATCACACGACAGTGGGTTTTTAGAAATCAAAGGCTAATTGGCAGGTTCTATCCTTGACTTGTTCTCTAAATTATCTGTTTTACTGGAAATATATTTTTAGGGATCAGTTGCTTCTAGTTTATTGCTGGAATTATTTTGCTGAGATTGAATATTGCTGCTGGAATTACTTTGATGAGATTGTTGCTGGAATTATTTTGAAAATTGCTGCTGGAATTATTTTGTTGAGATTGAATATTGTTGCTAGAATTATCTTGGCTGAGATTATTTTGTTTAGATTGAATATTACTGCTGGAATTATTTTGCTGAGATTGAATAGCAGTTGTTAAAATGACGGATAACAGAGCTACTATAACTGAAATAGTGCCAGCAATGTCCAAAATAACTGATCATAAACTAAACGGCACTAATTATTTGGAATGGAGCAAGACAATTAGAGTTTATTTGTGTAGTGTGGAAAAAGATGACCACCTGTGTGAGGAACCCCCTGATGATGAAACTAAGAAAAAACCTTGGATGAAGGATGATGCGCGTTTATTCCTACAAATTAGGAATTCTATTGACAATGAAATTGTTGGGTTGCTTAACCATTGTGAGTTTGTTAAAGAATTAATGGATTATCTGGAGTTTTTATATTCTGGTAAAGGTAATATGTCCCGGATGTATGATGTGTGCAAAGCCTTCTATCAGGCTGAAAAGGAGGCCAAATCCCTAACCACTTATTTTATGGATTTTAAGAAAACTTATGAGGAGTTGAATGTACTCTTACCTTTCAGTACTGATATTAAGGTGCAACAAAATCAGAGAGAGAAAATGGCAGTAATGAGTTTTTTAGCTGGTCTTCCATCAGAACTTGAGGCTGTTAAATCACAAATTCTTTCCAGTCCTGAGATTGGCTCACTTCAAGAAATTTTTAGTAGAATTTTGCGTACTGAAGGTACACTCTCTATCCAACATACCAATAATATTCTTCTTGCCAAAGGAAGAAGGAATGACACTGGGAGGAAATTAAACATCAGGGGAGGAAGCAGGACTCTTGATAGCTATACCAATGATTCAAACAACATTGTTTGCTACTATTGTCATGAGCCGGGCCATACCAAGAAATTCTGCAAGAAATTACAAAATCGTAACCAAAGAAATCAGTTTGCTGTCATTACCACCTCTAGTACCTCTTCCAGGTCATCTGATAAGACGATCATGGTCTCAGCTGATGACTTTGCAAAATTTTCTCTGTATCAAGATTCATTGAAGATTTCTACTCCAGATATTGCTCCTACTGAGACAGGTAAAACATGTCTTATCTCCTCTTCAAACGAATGGGTAATTGATTCAGGTGCCACTGATCATATGACAAGTAACCCTGAAACATTCTCTAATTTTGAATCACATTTAGCCCCTTCTTTTGTTACTATTGCTGATGGGTCAACCTCAAAAATTGTGGGTTTTGGGACTGTAAAACCAACATCTTATATCACTTTGTCATGTGTTTTAGGTTTACCTAAGCTTGCTTTTAACTTGATATCGGTTAGCAAACTTACCAAAGACCTTAATTGTTGTATCTTATTCTTCTCCGACTATTGCATATTTCAGGATCTTATGACGAAGAAGATTATTGTAAAGGACATGTATCTGATGGTCTTTACATTCTTGATGCATGGGTACCTCGGTCATTTGCTTGTTCTAGCATCCTCTCCTCAGTTGAAGCTCATTGTCGTTTGGGACATCCTTCTTTACGAGTATTAAAGCAGTTATGTCCTCAGTTTCGTAATTTACCTTCGTTTAATTGTGAGTCATGTCATTTTGCAAAACATCATCGTAGTTTGTTAAGACCAAGAATTAACAAAAGAACTGAATCTATTTTTGAGTTAGTACATTCTGATGTTTTGGGACCTTATCCTGTTACCTCAAAAGCTGGATTTCAATATTTTGTTACATTTGTGGATGATTTTTCTCGGATGACTTGGATTTATTTTATGAAAAATCGTTCTGAAGTTTTCTCTCATTTTTGTGCATTTTATGCTGAGATTAAAACACAGTTTAATGTTTCTGTCCGAATATTGCGAAGTGACAATGGCAAAGAATATATGTCTAACTCATTTCAGACTTATCTGACTCAACATGGGATTCTTCATCAGTCCTCTTGTGTGTATACCCCCTCTCAAAATGGTGTTGCTGAAAGAAAGAACAGACATTTACTAGAAACAGCTAGGGCACTCTTGTTCCAGATGAAGGTTCCTAAACAATTTTGGGCTGATGCAATTTTTACTGCTTGCTTTCTAATTAATCGCATGCCGTCTATGGTACTCAATGATCAAATTCCATATAGTATATTGTTTCCAAAGAAATCTCTATTTTCAGTTGAACCACATATTTTTGGAAGCATTTGTTATGTTCGAGATGTAAGGCCATCTGTGACTAAGCTAGATCCTAAAGCCCTAAAGTGTGCATTCTTAGGGTATTCTCATCTTCAAAAAGGTTATCGATGCTTTTCTCCTGATCTCAACAAGTATGTGGTCTCGATTGATGTGGTATTTTTAGAGGATTCTTTTTTTCAATCTTCAACCCCAAATTCTGACAATGAGGGGGAGGATGAAAATTGGCTCATATATCAAGTCACTATCCTAAATACTCTCACTGATTCTTCTGGGCCACCACACGATGGTGTGGACGTACCGTCTACTCTAGCTCGGCCATCTATTGTTCAGGTATACTCCAGGTGCCAGGAGACAACAGATACATGTCCAGCACCGACTCCTTTGTTATCTGATCCTCCTTGTGACCTTGACCTTCCCATTGGTCTCCGTAAAGGTAAACGTCAATGCAAGTCCATTTACTCCATTGCTAATTTTGTTTCTTATGATCACTTGTCTCCTTCCTCGAGTGCCTTTGTTGCCTCTTTAGATTCTATTTCTATTCCCAAAACTGTCAAGGAAGCCCTAAATCACCCGGGCTGGCATACTGCAATGCTCGAGGAGATCCAAGCTCTGGAGGTCAATCGCACATGGAATCTAGTGGATTTACCAAAAGGAAAGAAAGTTGTAGGTTGTAAATGGGTATTTGCAATCAAAGTCAATCCTGATGGATCTGTGGCACGACTACAAGCCAGACTTGTAGCTAAAGGCTATGCTCAAACTTATGGGGTAGACTATTCTGATACTTTCTCCCTGGTAGCCAAACTTGCTTCCGTCCGCCTGATTATATCAATGGCTGCTTCTCAACATTGGTTCCTGCACCAGCTAGATATCAAAAATGCATTTCTCCATGGAGATCTCCATGAAGAAGTGTATATGGAGCAACCACCTGGGTTTGTTGCTCAGGGGGAGTATGGAAAAATGTGTCATCTCAGAAAATCTCTTTATGGATTGAAACAGAGTCCCCGAGCTTGGTTTGGCAAGTTCAGTGAGGTGATTCAAGAATTTAGGATGAACAAAAGCAAAGTTGATCATTCAGTCTTCTATAGACAATCAGAAAAGGTATTATTCTTCTTGTTGTTTATGTTGATGATATTGTCATTACAGGAAATGATTATGCAGGAATTTCTTCTTTAAAATTGTTTATGCATTCAAAGTTTCACACAAAGGACTTGGGAGAGCTAAAATACTTCTTGGGAGTAGAAGTATCAAGAAGCAAAAAGGGAATCTTCTTGTCACAAAAGAAATATGTCCTTGACTTGCTCACAGAAACTGGAAAGATGGAAGCCAAGCCATGCAGCACACCGATGATCCCCAATGAACATTTAACAAAAGACAATGGTGATCCTTTTGATAATCCAAAAAGATACAGAAGATTGGTTAGGAAATTAAATTACCGTACAGTGACTCGTCCAGATATTGCCTACGCAGTTAGTATTGTCAGTCAGTTCATGTCTACACCTACAGTAAAGCATTGGGCAGCCCTGGAGCATATTTTGTGTTATTTGAAAAAAGCTCCTGGTCTGGGCATATTATACAGCAATCATGGACATGATCAGAATGAGTGTTTTACAGATGCGGATTGGGCAGGATCTAAGACTGATAGACGATCCACCACGGGCTTTTGTGTCTTTGTCGGTGGGAATCTTATATCTTGGAAGAGCAAGAAACAGAATGTGGTCTCTCGATCTAGTGCATAGTCAGAATATAGAGCCATGGCACAAGCCACGTGTGAAATTATATGGGTATATCACCTTTTAAGTGAGATTGGGATAAAAACTCTCATGCCAGCAAAACTTTGGTGCGACAACCAGACAGCTATTCATATTGCCTCAAATCCAGTGTATCATGAGAGAACTAAACATATTGAAATAGATTGTCACTTTATTCGTGAAAAGATTCAAGAAAACTTTCTACAAGCTATGTGAAGACGCGGGAGAACAACTGGGAGATATTTTCACAAAGACATAAATGGAATTCGGATTGAATGTCTTTGTAACAAGCTGGGCATGATTAACATTTATGCTCTAGCTTGAGGGGGAGTGTTACAGAAACAAAATCAATTAGTTGACTTACCTTATTCATGTATCGATTATAGACTTGATTAGAGGATGTAAATATAGAAGACTTACCTTAGATAGACCAACATAGAATGTATATATACATGTGTTTATATGATGAATATAACATATAGAAATACAGATCATCTCTCTGAAATTACAGTATGAAATCTCAGATTTATTTTTCCAATATGGATTTATGAAAATAATTAATTTTAAATACAAATGATTGATATTTCAATTACAAGAATCACTTACAAAAATCATGCAGCTCCAAACATGGAAACTTTTCCGAGCTAATAATGGTAGCCCTTAATTCTTCTCTCGAGGCAATCAAAAAACCATGGAATTCATAGGCATAAGAAACTAAACTATTATTATTATGTACAGAGCCAGCCTTGAGGCAGAACGACTTCTTGGCAAGGCTGATTCATCTGACCTCAACAGTCTACCGTATATATGAACATACAGCTTCATCTACAAGCTCATCGAAAATCAAATCTTCCAGGTCCAGTGCTACATCCTCAGCATCCAGTTGAAGATTCATCCAACCATCACCTTTTTCGCAGTCTCGAGCTACTATATCTTCTATTGATTGCTCCATTTCTGAGGTCGACCTCCTGTGCCAGCTAACTCTTTTCCAGACTTCATCAACAACATTATTTCCTCTGGGCAGTGGACGGGCCCGTTGAGTGAAAGAGAAGAGCTTGGGGAAGTAGGCTAATGAGCTCTCATATATGTCGAGCAGTTCCTCGTTAATCAAATCAAACAGAAGCTGGTGATCACAATTGTAGGCAACATCTTCTGGGGAAGATTCAAGTCCCTTGTGCAAATAAGCTTCCAAAGCATTAAACAATGTTGGACTCAAGGGCTGCTCTAAAGAATACCATGTTCCAAGGAGCTCTGGCCCAGTGAAGCCGGACACCTCAAGCACATCTCTCACATAATTGAAATCATCATCATCTTCTGGCCTGTTCAATTCAAAATGAAGGAATCGAGCCCCTACCACTGTGCTTGCATTTTCTGCATTCGCATGGCTGGTAAAGCTGCTAGTTTCTTCAGGGGAGTCTCCTGTTGACCTGTCTTGTAAAGTGACAGGAGGATCTGGTTCATCAACACACATGTGCCTAGGATCCAGCTCTGAACCTGATGCAATCAGTCAAAAGAGTGGTCAAATTAGCAGGTCTATAGACTGTTCTTTCACTAAATCTATGCAATCAGTCCTGTTCACATATCTCGCAAAGCCAATATAATCACATGGTAGTGGTTCAACAAAATATCCCAAGAAAAAAAGGGGCAAATTTTAAGGCTTGTGTAAATGCATTTTGTAACAGGAGATAGTATGCCATACATTCTGACATTGGTAACTCTACTTGGCAAGTTATATCATCTCGAAAATGAGTCTCAAGAACTGAAATTGGACTTTGCTCTTCATGCTCTCTGATGGAGTTGACTGCTGAACCAATCCCCTGATTACTCTGAGAACTCTGATCTCCTCTTTCAGGACCCATTGTATCCTGATTTGTTTCACTTGTAATAGAAGTTCCTTCTTTGATACTTGCCATTAGAGCACCAGAACATTCATCATTGTCCATGCTGCCAGCTCTTTCTTCTATGTTGCTCTGAAGTTCAGTTTCTTCAACAGTATCTAGTCGTTTGAATTGTTTTCTAACTTCAGGAGTGCTTACGGACTTCAAATCATTGAGAATTTCAGTTTTAACATTTGCATCATAGTCCATTCCAGTCGTAGTTGACATATTTGAACTAAGCTCAGCACTTGAGGGCTCCATTGGAATGAGATATGTAGATTCGATATCTGGCAGAGAGAGTCTCCTTCTGAAGGATTTCAGACCACTTGGTTGAGATTTATCTTCACTCGACAGTTTTAAGCTTTTAGATTGATACTGGTTCCACTTGACCTCTTTACCGAAACTGTACTCAAACAATCGAGCATAACCATCCAGTGACTCCTTAAGAGAGGATTCTCTTCTTATGCGAGGGGCTTGAGCTCTTCTGAGATCATCATCGAAACTATTCGCCTCTTGAAAACTTGTGGGATTTTCTACATCATCTTGATGAATTGTAATTTCCTTCATCTTCTTTGACGTCTCTTCCTCGTCGGTGGAAAACTTGTATCCAGAAGGAACTCTATAGAGACTTGCATTTGTTGATTCATGGTCACTCTCCTTTTTTCTCTCTGTGAGTACATACTTTATTTTTTTCTTAAGACCTTTGAAAGGACTCGCAAGTGAAAGATGCCACTTGTGTTTATGTAATCCCCGAGATGTCTCGAGAGTAGTAAACTGTGTTTCTTGATCAATAGAAGTGACTCCATGATTGCTAACCTTTAAATCTTCCAAAGACTTGGATGCAGTAGACCTTGATGCTGGATTCCCGATGGGTGGATTCACTCCCTTTGGAAAGGCCGAAATATCCTTCTGCTTGTGCTCAATTGTACTAGGCCTAACAAATCTGAAGTGTGAACAGTCAGCTGAAGGAAATGATCCTGACCTCCTTAATCTCACCCTTGTTTTTGAAGTCTTGTGGACATGGCTGTTCTGAACGTCTGGATCCTGTAGGATTTCCAACAGCTTTTCATTTACCTTATGGATCTCCATAAAATCCACCCTCTCCCTAAACTGAGGGCATGAAACTTCTCTGTTGAGACGCTTAGCATGTGAAGGGTTTAATGAGTTATCACAGTTCTCTATGGAAAATGCATCCTCTGAAGAAAGCTGGTTTAGTTTTGAGCAGTCAGCGGCATTCAGAGTGCCAGGCAGATGGTACGTGCTATTATTGTCTGCAACTAGTTCTTCAGGTGTCTTAGACACTGATGGAACCTGCAATCTGGAGGCAGCAGTATCAACACTTTTTTGAAGAATAATGAATGGATTTCTCCAATCACTATTTATTGTAGCAACGCGATTTTCTGGAGGTTCTAATTGGTGGGCTGGATCATTTTTCTGTGACCGAGTTCTTGAAAGTTTCTCCCTGGCAATTAAAGCTTTTATCTGGGCTTTTCTAGTAATTCTGTTGGTTGAGCTAGTCTCCGTAGTTTCCCGTTCAACCTGACCAATTTATTACCAAGTTATTGTCAGTTTCATAGTTTATATACAAAAGAAGCAATTTTCAGGATAAAAACAACATGCATTCATCAATATCAACCCATACACATGCATTTTATCTGTACAATGGATTTACCAGTAAGGGAGATGCTTCAGCACTCGAATATTCTTGTACTTCATCAGTGTAATGATCAAAAGAGATTGTTTTTGGATTTTTCCAGCCTGCAAATAAGGATATAAGGTTGCTCAGACCATAAATAAAAGGGGATGAAAAGCACAGTACACATCTTGACAAGGATATAGATTTCTGATACTCCAGAAAGAGGAAAAAATGATGTCATTTTCTAGGTGAAGGAACACATCTTTCCCAGGTTGAACCAGCTGCCAAAGCCATTCAGCCCTCCAAACCTCGGTCGTCAGAAAAACTATATTGAATTGGTTCTGGATACTTTCCATTATGGAGTCATTTATTGGATCTAGTAGTGTCAGCTTGGTGGCGAGAATACTACTTATCAGGTGGAACCAGTGGATGTCAGACCAGCATGGCCAATTGAATAGGTTTTACTGATAAAACAGGATTGGGCCATTCAATATCAAGAAAACATCCTTATATTTGACCATAAACTAATCACATAAAGCTTTCTACGTAAAATGATTTCAAAGCTCTTCGAATCTTCAAGATGAAACCATATCCACCTCCAAACAGGACAATTTCTTTTCTTATACCACGACATGTATCAATCGACTCTGTCGAGCCTAATTCTGCAATTTCGATAGTAACATGGATCCAATACTTTACAAGTACCTATAAAAAATACTCCCTATTTACTCTTGTCAAGATGGCAAAAACTAAGTGAAAACGTGGAGACAGGATGAGGGCACGAGGCAGATTAAGATGGCTTACACCTAACATGTTTTCCTCTGCCATGCTTTCTGCGCACAGGTGTTTTTTTAGGACCGTGCCAGTAATGGTAGTCAAGAATATGAAGTATTCCCCACATGCAACCTGGATGATAGTTCTCAAATCCAACACCCGACACTTGGCTCTCCAACTTTCTTCTCATATACAAATATATCTCAGACAAGATATAAACTGTTCATCCTCCTGCTGTCTGTATTTCCCACAAGTCACAGTTGATTTCAGCCACAAAGACACCTGTGATATCCTGAAATGACATTAATAACCATGTAAATCACGCAGAGAGATGATCTCGAGTATATTCTAGAGAATATTTAGGATTCGAACTCCGAGTACACTAGTTGAGAAATTGCTGTTTAGGCTAAAAACCCATGTCTAAAAAGCCTCTCAAATCTCTATCTTTTATCAGAATAAGCATCAGACGCCAGAGCTATTATACATACATATATATATTTGCAAACAAATTTCCCTCGCAAATTATTCAAAGCAGAAGATCTCGACAAACAAAAACCCATCTTTACAAAGCTAATTAATTAACAGTGAGGTTCAGAATCCAAGGCTGGAAAATCAACAAGGTTAGCTTAACTTAAATACATGCATGCAGTCTCCCGACTTCAATAGGCATATCCATAAATAAAAGGGGAGATTATTTGAATACCCCAATACAAGGTGTAGAACACAAAGGTGGGGGGGGAAGGAAAGAGAAGAGGTTGTGGTAAATAAAAATGAAGTCGATTGTATTCAGAAAAGTCATTCTTCTATGCTCCAAAACACCATCTCAAACTGCTCTTGAATTTAACTCTGACATGCTAGACAACAAGAAGAAAGAAGAAACAGAAACAATCATGGGAACATGAAAAGCCTAAAAAAACTAACCTGATGAAGGAGAGACAGCTCGTAAACTCTGGAGTCAGTTATGGAAGGCTTAGAAAATTTAGAGAGAAGTGACTATGAAAGCGGCCACCATAGACTTGGCAAGATATTAATCCAACGTACAAGAAGAAACAAGAAGTCGTTGGTCTTTTTGTACCAAAAAGGGATCAATCAAAGGAAATAGTATTCAGGGAGAACATAAAAGCAGTTTTAGACGCAGTTTACCCGCCAGGTCAGGTCTTTTGTCTCTTGTTTATCGAAGACTGGTCCAATTTCAGGTATAATTGAAAAATAAAAAATCATTCAATTAAGCTTGGTGCCAAGGATTGAATGACCACAAATTTTAATCTCTTTTTTTCTTTCTTTCTTTTTTTCCCTTCCTTCCCGTGGATATAAATAAATACCTTATAACCATTTGGGTTGTTACTAATCCGGCTAATCTTAGTTTTAAGTAATTAATGGAAAATAGAAGATCGAGTTTCTGGTAGAGGGCTTGCGATCTACGTAATTGTTCTCAGAGTTCAAGTAAAGCATGTATTTTTTGTAAAAACTTAAAATAATCAGGGTTTTATTCATTCACTTGAAGCTATAAAATACACTTTCCAGAAGATGGGTTCCCTCGCACAGTATCGCTTGTTTGTTTTACTCCAAAATAAATACATTTTTTACTTGAAAAATATATTTTTAATATTTTTTATGGATTGATGTTAAAAATAAAAAATAATTTATTACAATATTTCTTTTAGAAAAATATTTTTAAAAAAATAATACATCACATTACCAAACATGCAATTATAATTATTTATTAACACAATGCAACATGTTAAGAACATGTATTTCATGTCTTTTGTATGGTGCTTCGAGGAGTGCACCACACAATCAAATGAGTTCTTGGACACCTCACATGATAATTTTTGATGGCTATATCAATTATAAGAGTTTTTTAACATATGTTTGATAATATTTTCTAATTTTTTAAAATTTTAATATTGTCACATTAAAACTATAGAAAACCATTAATTTTATATTTGTTTTTAAAAAATAAATAGCTATATGGTAACTTGGAACCCCAGATGTTTCTCGAAACATTCAACACCTTAAATGGTAAAGAGGTGTTGGTAACCAAACCTTAGCTTTGGATAACCAAACCTCACTTTGGCAAGCCAAAATTGATACTGTTAGTTAAGATAAGGAACATTAAATAAAATAAAATAAAATAAAATAGAAATTGAGTCTGACTTGGACCCATTTATAGTGGCATTGGCAGTTGGTCTGCCTCTTATTTGAAGATTCGACTATAGTTTGAAGCTGGTAGTTACATTCCTATTTTTTAAGTGGCTCATTTATTTATTTTTCTAAAAAAATATATGATAAATTTTTTATTATTATTATTAATATGGGTGTCCGGGACACCTTGCATGCACCTTGATTATTCCCACGAATTCTAAAACTAACAACTATGTAAACTTTCAGTAACTATCCTATTAGTAACTACATTTACTCTGGACAGAATGTGTGTGTGTGTGTGTGGTAGTTGATATATAGATACTTTTTGTATAAAGGTATTTATTGTTAGGTTGAATTTGGAAGTATAATGGTATTTGATTAATTTTTATATTTTACAAGTTGTAAATAAAATTCATTTAATTTTTTAAAATAAAAAATGATTGGATATATTGGGTAAAACTATTTTTTTTATAGATATCACAAACATTCAATGGTATCCCCAAGATATTCCTGGTATTAGATCTAAATTTTTATTCATTGCAATATCTTTTTTTTATAAGAGGAAACTCCACCTCTCGAAAAGCAAATTTTGTGGGTCCAGATGAGAGAGTAAAATTTCGGTTGTCATAGGCTCTTACAAGGGGTGTATACTCTGACTCGAACTCGAAACCAACTGTTCAGATCGCAAACATTCAATGGTATCCCCAAGTTATCCCTACTATTAGATCTAAATTTTTATGTATTGCAATATCTTTTTTTTATGTGCGGAAACTCTACCTCTTGAAAAGCAAATTTTATGGGTTTAGATGAGAGAATAAAATTTTGATTGTCATGGGCTCTTACAAGGGATATATATTATGACTCGAACTCAAAACCAACTGTTCAAATCGTAAGCTCTTTATCATCACGTCACGCCAATATCATTAATTCATTAGAGTAATCTTGGTTTCTGCGTACCACACTGTTCGTTGAACAAGCTTGATTAGCTTTTGAATTAAGAGTAGAACACATAATTTATTCATAAATAAATAAAAGTCAAAGAAACAGTGAGCTGCCTGGTTTTCTAGTATCTCATGTCGTTGTAGCCGCTCAATAGTGTAGGGCATGCCATTGCTTTGAATATTCTAAAAACTTATTTGACACCGAAGATGTCTACCATCTGGAGCTTTGAATTGTTATTTCGAATTATATGGTGACTGCTTCTAACCTGCTTTCCAGACCTTTACACGTTATAATATTTAATTAATATAAATATTCAATTTTATGTATATTTTGACTAATCAAATTCTACATGAAATTAACGAGAACACGGCATGATATTTGACCATGCATGCAGTCTTCGACATTTAATGCTTCGAAGAACATACCGTGCCTCGTCCACTTGGTGTGTGAAATTGTACACCACCACCATCGCTGTGGCCTCGGAAGAGAGCTTCAGCTATATTGACGTTGACCATTGATTATCTTCCATTAAAATCCAGCAATTTGAAAATATTCTACAAATCAACTTTCATGTTAAAAACAAACTATTTTTATGTGTGTATAAAAACATGTTTTTAAAAAATCATTCTCTGATTTTGAGGTGCCTCGTCGTAAGTTTACATGTGTGTGACTTTAGGGTTAATTAATCTCATCAATTTTGGAGTAATATATTGGGATCGGAAATGTGGTAGTGATTATTTTTTAAAATATTTTTTGTTTACTAGCATAATAAATTACATTTTTTAAAAAAATATTATGACATTATTACATCTGTTAAGAAATTATCTCACTTAAAAGGTTAAGTTATTAAGTGATACCCTGATATATGATTTATAGTATTTTTTTAACACATCTTCTCAAGTGAAAACCTTTTGGTCTTGCAACTTGCATGGATTCATACTACTTTGAGCTTAATTTTTATCACATAAAATAAAGATGATAAAATTCAAATTCGTGACTACTTAGTTAACAAAGTTATCTCTTCTTCTTCTTCTTCTTCTTAAGTTATTATACAAGACCCTAAATTATAATTTATATTATTTTTTAATAATATTAAAATGACCTAAAACGCTAAGAAAAATTTAATTGGATGAAAAGAATAAAAAATAAAATCTTAATTTTCTTCGAAAACAAGTTTAAAACGTAAAAACAAAACTATAAAAATTGTGGCTATAAAAAATAAATGGAATGGGTCAACGAGGAACGATCAACAGCCCATCTTTTTTACAAGTAACTCGAAAGAATAGCAGTGGGTGGATAATCAAAGTTGGACCGCCCGACGGGTAGGCTGAGAAATGCCAGTTTCTTCTATAGGCCCAAATATGGACCGGCCCATTTGTTTTCTTTCGACCACCAACTTAGAAAATAACTTAAAACCAATTATTGCATGGACATATCCACCACACGTGGATAAAAACACCATAATTATCCAGCAGATTAATTATTAAATCCTAAAAAAAACTCTAATTAATAACTATCACCGAACATTCTAACTACCCAGTTCAAGACATGAATGATGAATGCACACGAGATGGATAAATTATTGTCCATTCATATTTATTGTAACGTGGATTATAATAGTAATTCACTATTTTTTTCTATTTTTCTTGAATATTTTTATTTATTTTATCTTTCAAGATTATGATGATTGAAATATGAGTTTTGTAATTTATTTATTTTTCTCTTACTATCTTATATGGTAAAAGTGGTTTACAAATTTGTTAGGATAATGTTTATAGGTTTGATGAGTCTTTTTTTTAAATTGAACATGATTTTGTTATCATCTATTTATTTCATATGGTTGAAAATAAAGAGTTTTAGGGGGGGAAACAATGCTATTAATATTTATAAAGTTCATGCATATTTGATTGATTGACATGATTCACGTGTATGATGAGTTTAATTAATTAATTTATTTATTTCATTGATAAATATTGAATTAATTGAGAGTTTTAATAATTGATAAGGTTATTACGGTCTCAAAATAATATTTTGGTGTTTGATTTTGTAATCATATATTTTTATTATCACATATCTAAATAATAAATAATTTTTTAAAAAATATATATAATATCAATATAATTAATAACCCGATTCACAGGTTTGGTGTGTGCATGCCTAGATTACTAAATTTATAGGTTTACTCAACAACCAAATAGGTGTTTATTTGCTTTTGATGCTCTGTTTTTTTTTTTTAATTATTAATATTAATATTAGATTGTTAAAATGATTTGTTTTATTTGGAAATCATGAATGCAAGTGAAACACCCATCTGGTATTGATTTGTAGACACAGCTTCCCTTCTCTTGTTTTTAATGTCTAGTTAACACAAAAGGCTAAATAGCACTGGAATTCAAGGTAGATCTACGTGGATTGTTATAGTATAATTATTATTTTGTTTTTTATTAATAAAAAATAATTTTTTGATTTGAGGTATTTTTTTGTTTGTTTATCTCGTTCATTTGTCATTAAAAGATTATTTGGTGTACTTTTTTTTTCTCCAAATTTTAAACACTATAAAATATTTTTTTGCATCAAGAGTCAACAAAATTTAAAATTATTCATCAAGAGCTTTCTTGACTTTTTAAAAGATTTATAACAATAAAAGTATTAGAAAAATATTGAATTGCTTGGTGTTTTCTATATACAACTAAAAGGTTTTGCTTTTTAGGTATTTTGATATTTTTATATGGAATTCTGTTGTATTTAAGAGGAGATACCTTATAAGTTTTTTTTTTCAATTTTGTTCTTTAATTGTAATTTCTCGTATAATTTTTTTTTTCATTTTAGATCTTATTCTTTTAATTTTTTATTTGTTTTATAGTTTCGGATCTTATAAAGCAATTCCTATTTTTTTTGTTAGTATATAATTTTGGTTTTGATTTTGGTCCTCTTTTATTAAAGTTTTATTCATTTTCAATTTAATCCTTTAATTTTAATTTATGTACTTCTTCTTTTGATTTTGATTTTTTTTGCTTGGCTTTTTTGTGAAAGTTTTTATAGTTTTTAATTTTTATGCTTTAAATCAAATGTTATTTTTTTCAATAGTGATAATATTTATTTTAATTTTATAATTTTTTTTACTTGCTTTTTTTGTCAAATATTTTATGTTTTTGATTTTACCCTCCAAAAAAATAAAAATAAAAAAAACATTTTATTCGAGTTAATAACATTACAAAAAAAATCATCAGGCTCATAACTAAAAAATACAGTTCAACTTCAACTTGCGGTGAAGCGTAAATAAATTATCTAGTCTTGTATAAAATTGACAAGTCATTCAAGCTCAAACGCTTAAACAATCTTTTGAGTAGACCTGATTGGTCAAGTGTCCGGTTCACCAACTCAGTGGTTGAATCAATAGGTCCGATCCGGTTTTTGATGACATTGAAATAAAATAATACTCATTACTTACCCTGTAATAAGAGTTCTGGCAGGTGGTGGCATGGGAAGGTTTCTCCACTTCCAACATCGAATGATGACAGTTTTGAAATCTCAAATTATTATTATTATTATTATTATCAAAGTGGAAACTAAGCTTTTTTAAAGACTCGCTTCATTAATCTTCTCGAACGCAATCATTGTAAAAACCATTTTACCTTTACATGCCACACAATTTTACCGAGGCAATCCTCGAGTAGGAATTAAAATAAAAGGTAAAGGCTCAATCATAAATTTGGAGACTTTTTTTATATATGAGAAAATAAAAATATTATAGTACCGATATTAAGAGTGTAGTTGAAATTATTTTTAAAATTTATTTTTGTTTATATATATATATATATATATTAAAATGATGTTTTTTTATTTTAAAAAAATTATTTTTGATAACAACACATGAAAATAATCTAAAATTATATAAAAAAAAATTCAAAAATATTTTTTAATCTTATTAACAAACATGACCTAAAAGAGAGTAGGAGTTCAAAAAAGAGTTAAAATGTTTTAAATATTCTAGCGAAATAAAAAAGAAAAGGCTCGACCATCACACCCTATTTGACATGCTCCATTAACTAAATGTTTTCAATTTTAGGACTAACTATCTGTTTAATTAATCATGTATTTCAATAAACCAACTTTTTTCGAGTTTAAGCCGATATAATTTCATCATCATTTTATAAAAAACCTAGCAAGTGTGCGTTTTAACAATAGACATGAGGGTGTTTGGGAGAGCTGTTGCTGTTGCTTTTCATAGTTTTTCAAAAAGTGTTTCGTGTCAAAATACATTAAAATGATATTTTTTATTTTTAAAAAATTATTTTTGACATCAGCACATCAAAATGATCTAAAAACACTAAACTGTCGGTCTTTAAAATAAAAATAAAAATAAAAAAAATTGCAACTTTTTTAGAAACCATGGTTGAAAAAGCTAAAACAAATATAGACTGACAACATAAAAACAATCATAAGAGAGTGTTGGCTGATTACTTTTAAAAATAAATCAGCCACCTTGTTATGTTTAATGTAAAATAATGAGCATGTAATGAAAACTCTTTGACAATACTATTAAAACCGTTTGGCCCAATTATTTTCTTAGATCAACCGTCAAATTAAAAATATATGAAAGTCATTATTAAATAACTCAAATAATTAATGAATATGTAGTTTAATTTGAAAAAAAATGATATTTTTTTTTTAAAATATGGTGACATTTTGGATTGACCCAGTCAATCCAAGTTAACTACAAAACTCGCAATTCAGTTGACGAGTTATCTCTTTCTTTTCCCTTCCTATTTGAACTTAGGCTCCGTTTGTTTGCAGAAAAGTGGTTTCCTTTTGAAAAGTGAATTCCGGGGAAAGTGAATTCCTCGAAAGTGAATTTCTGAAAAGTGAATTCCGATGTTTGGTAGTGTAATGGAAAATAGTTGAAAACAGTTTCCAGTGTTTGGTTATGTCATGGAAAATGAGATGGAAAAATAACTTATTAATGTTTTATTTTTATCAAGTTTATTAAAATAATGAGGAACAAATATTACAAATTAAAAAGTTGAATGAGAATGAAATTGAAAAAAAATATAATTTCATAAATTATATCAAATAAAATAAATAATAATCAAAATAATAGAGATCAAATCTAAAAAATTAAAAAAAAATGAAAGGTGAATAAATTAAAATAATAATAATTAACATTTCATAAATTATTTCAAATAAAATAAGTAACAATAAAAAAATGAGGACCAAATTTGATAGATAAAAAATTTCAATAAAAAAATGATAATAAAAAAGCAAATAGCAATTATAAAAATAAGGACCAAAATTAATATAAAAATTAAATTTTAAGAGATGGAATTGAAAAATAAATATTCAAAACAAATTATATATAGCAATCAAAAGTTTGAGGATCAAATATGATATAATCAACAAATAATGACATTTCTAATTTTTTCACAACTTCCGGAAAGTGTTTTCCGCCCAAATTTTCCGGAAAACACTTTCCTGAAAACCAAACCAAATTTTTCTTTGACTGGAAAGTGTTTTCCGTTGACCAACTTTTCTAATGGCAAACAAACACAGGAAAGTTTGGAAAGTGGTTTCCCAAAAATCACTTTCCAGAAAACAAACACAACCTAGTTAGGGTTGTATGGGATGTTACCAAGGACTACATTAGAGAGTTATTAGAAAATAGAAGACTAAAGAAAAAAAAATAATTAGGTTGTGCTGGATACATTTAATTTCGAGACTAATTAAAGAGATCTTTATAATTTATTTTAGATTCTTACAATTTTATTTTAAATTATTTGATTATATTTGAAGGTTAATTGTTTTTTACTTTTTAGGCAATGATGGAGTTGAGATGGACCAGAATAAAATAAAATAAAAACATTAAATATTAGTTGTGTGCTAGAGATTTTATTAAAAAATAATAATTTTATAGTTTTGTTTTTAGTTAATATTAATGATTTTTTCCCATATAATTCTCAATTAGTTTGTGTGTATTAATAGTTTTAATTTGCACTTATAATTCTATTAACTAAAACAAAAGCTTAATAATTTCACCTATGTTCTGACACACACACACAAATATATATATATAAAGAGAGAAAAAAAAATCTCGGAAAAGAACTTGATCTGTGTCAGAACATAGGTGAAATAAATAATTTCTTAATTTATTTTGTTGTATAATGACACTTTAGTAAATCAGGAGTAGCAACATTTGCAATAACTGATTGTTGAGCTCCTTTAGTTTTACTTAACTTGATATTGTCAAGTAATAGATTATTGGTGTATGTTATGCTGCAAATCATTTTTTTTAATCCTAAACAAATATAAAGATGTTAGAAAGCCAAAAATCTTATGTATATTGAATGAAACAATTGTAAAATAATGAAACAATGATATATTAAATAACATATTTTATTTATTTATTTTTGAGATAATTACACATTTGATCTGCTCAGATAAATTATAGTTAACCTTTGAAACCATCGATTTACGACAAAAGATCATGAAACCAACCATGGAATTCAAATCAAGACAACAAAGCATAATTCTAACCACCCAAACATTAAAGATAAAAAATTAAAACAGTATTCAATTAAAGAAATGATTCAAAATAAATGACTGAGTAAACTAAAGGTTCAAAATAATTTTTGAAGTGTTTGGTTAAAACTGTGGTTGAGTTTGAAGTTAATGAAAAACAGTTTCAAGTGTTTGGTTACCAAACTTTTCATATTGATTTGAACTTATGAAATTTCTTTAAAGTGGTGTGTGTGTATTATTTTTTAAATATTTAATAATTATAATAATAAATTATAATTAATAATTCAAGTAAATTAGACACTTGTTTTTATTCTCCCATCAAACTATTTGTAATTTCATCACGAATTATAAATCCATACGTGAATACCTCTGCGATCTGGAACAACATATAATAAAATATAATCTGAAACAAAATTAGGATTGCGAAACAAAAATTATATTGTGATCTCCTTCTAATATATTTATTTATTGTAATTAATTTTTAGATTATTTTAATATTAAAAAATATATTCCCCCCCCCCTCCAACCTCTCTCCTTACCACACGGAAAGCAGCAATTTACTAATTTGGTGTTTTCCGTGAATCGAAGATTGAGTAAATTTTATAGGTGGAGCCCACCTGTTTTTTTTCAAATCCTTACCTTAACCAAACACCCAAATTCTTAATTTTTTCACAATTAGTGATTGCACCACAATCCCAAACACCCTCTTAATAAACCTTGTTAAACCACCAATATGATGAAAAAGACAACTTAATAAAAAAATAATTTTAACAAATAATGATAAATTAAAAATATAAGATAACCCTTGTCAATTTCAAAATCAATGAGAAACTTATATAAAGCAAATAAAAATAATAATAATAAAGCCTAATCTCCAACTAAATTAAAGGTCGAAGGATAAAAAAAATACAAGTTGCAAAATAATAATAATAAAACAAGTTGACCTTCTAAATTCACAACGCATTAAATCCTAGACTTGGTCTTAATAAAATGACTCAACCATTAACCATTTTAATATTATTATTTTTTTAAAAACAAATATTCAATTAAAAAAACAAGGATAAAATATGATACGGAAAAATAAAGAGGGAGAGATTACAATTAATAAATAAATAAAAACTATCTCAAATAGAATAAATAGCGATAAAAAAGAGATTACAATTAATACGTAACCCTCTCATTACGTAACATAAAAGTTCTTTCTATTATTGTTTTTTTATTAGTTTTTAATAAACTTCACACATTTATTTATTTTAGTTTTAAATTAATTTTTATAAATATTTTTGAATTATTTGGATGCGTAAGAAATATGTTATAAATAATAATAATAATATATTATTTTAATATTGAAAATAAAAAAGTATTTTTTAAAATAATATTTATATCACTATCAAATAAAAAATAAATATAATTGTAATGTAGCAGCAAGCAGTGGACAAAATTTAATAAGCTATCTTCCAAAAACAAAAACAAAATAGCACTGTGTGCAAGGTAAAGTCAAAGAGCGCTTGCGGAGAACGTACCCAGAAAACCTCGAGTTGACAAAATTGACAATAGTCAGGCCATCATAAACGCCAGGTGTCACCATACCCTCTGCCTTTATCAACCTCTCCACTTGATCCAACGGTTACCATGTCACGTCTACCAGGCGTGTTTAAGAGCTGTCCCTCTTTGACTTTTGATACTTGCAGAATTTATTGCCCCTTTCAATTTTCACCCATCCACTTGCTAACACGACTCTTACCGCCCTCTACAGCGCGTGCGGCACTCACTCCATTCCACCTGTAGTTAATTTTATGTTTTCTTTAGCTTATTTTTGCACGTAGCTTATTTTCTGGTTACTCTTTGAGAGTATGAGAGTATGGTTACAATTTTTTTCCCCATAAATATATCAAATGATATTTTTATTTTTAAAAATTTATTTTTGATATCAACATAAAAAATAATCTAAAACATAAAAAAATTAATTTAAAATAAATAATAAAAATATTTTTTTAATTTGTTTTCAAACAGGTCGTTCATATCAAATCCTTCCAAAGCAAAGCATGTTCTTGTTCCACTTCATCGTCATCCGAGCGTGGTGCTACCATATATATCTTCCCAGATTTTTGCCCACTTGAAAAAAAAACAGAGAGAGAGAGAGAGAGAGAGGAGAAAATAAAATAAAATAAAATAAAATAAAATGGAGAAGCGTCCGTGATTTAACGCTCTTCAATGAAGTTGATTATTAAATTAATGTCAATAATTAAGAGATTTTACTTAGACCCGCAACTATAGTCAACGCCTCCGCACACGCACGAAAAGAAGAAAACCAAAAGCGGACCCACTTTTGTTCTAACAATTAAGGTATATTCCGACACCAGATTTTAAACATGCATTAAATATAGATAATAAGAGAATTAAAGTCTTAAAATCTGATCTGGAAGCATATTTATCTCTGTATAAAATTATATTAGAGACTATTTATTAAAATAATTTTATTTGAAAACATCATATCATATCAAAACAACAACAATAATAAAATAGATTAATTTAACGCTAAATAAATTTTAAAGCAGGGTCCAACCATAAGGCTAAACACTATCTAGAATCAAGCAAAGGTCAACCTAGTTGATTTTAAAATTTGTTTTTTTTTTAAATTAAAATAATATTATTTTGACTATTTTTTCTTTTAAAAAGCTAATGAATTCTATATGAGTTTATAACCGAATTAAATTAAATTAATTGTTTTTTTTATTATCTCTTAATTCAAACCAATTTATAGAATCAACTTAGGTTTCAAGCTAACTTGGTCATAGTTTTATAAGACTGAAGATAATTTTATTTTTCACGTTCCACTTAATATCTAAACTCATTTACTTATTTTTATTTAAATACAAGTGTATCCTTAAACTAATTTAAGCTTTTATAAAATTAAATCTTTTACTAATTATCTTAACAAGACATTCTTGTTTTTTATATGATATATCAAAAGAAAAATAATTTTTTTGGTAATACTAAATTTAAGATTAAACTAAAAAACTGTACTTTTATCTTAAGATTTTGACATTTTATGCCTGATTGTGTTTTATAAATATTTTTAATTTTTTATGTTATATTAATTTTTTTTTGATATTTTGAAATAATTTTTTTAAAATAAAAATATATATTATTTTAATACTTTTCCAAACAATTTTTTTTTAAAAAAGACTTAGAAGTCGGGTAGGAGGTAACACACCTTAGCTCCTAAGGTGAGACCCCATTTTCTGTTTCCTAAGCTGATAAAAAGAAAACATTTCTAGGTTTCAATCAGCCTTTTTCTTAACCAAAAGTCAACGCATCTGTGTCTTTAACTCTCTCTCAGCTTAACCTCTGCTTCTCTTCTTCAGCTGCTCTCTTTCTTCTATCTTATGCTAATGAATTACTATAACTTACAGTGATTCAGTTTGTACCAAAAAAATTCTAATGGGAAACGGTTTTGGTAAACTGACGGGCTGTTTCACAGGAACTGGAGAGGCTCACCGGGGAAAGGATATATCGGTACTATTATCCGACCCATTAGACGAAGGTCTAGGTCACTCCTTTTGCTATGTGAGACCTGACCCGGCCCGATTATCCTCCTCCAAAGTACACTCAGAGGAAACAACCACCTTCCGCACCATATCCGGTGCCTCCGTCAGTGCCAACACGTCAACGCCACTCTCCACTGCCTTCATCGATCCTTATGCTTATAACACCTTCGATCGAGCTGCTGCTTTTGAGAGCTCAACTTCTTTTGCTTCGATTCCTCTGCAACCAATTCCCAGAAGTCTATATGGGTCCATCAATTCTGGTCCCTTGACAGGAAACTCGGCTCTGATACCTTGTTCAGTTCCGATGGAGAGAGGGTTCTTGTCGGGCCCGATTGAGAGAGGATTCATGTCAGGTCCGTTGGATCGTGGGCTGTTCTCGGGTCCGCTGGAAAAGGACAGTTCTGATCAGTTTCAGAGAAGCTTTTCCCATGGTGGTTTTGCTTTTAGATCCAGATCAGGAAAAAGGTCGCTGATTCGAGTCTTACAAAGAGCAATATCTAAAACGATAACTCGTGGACAGAAATCGATTGTAGCTCCTATAAAAGGAGGGGTTGGTGTTGGTGTTGTTAGAGAACCTGAGTGGATACTGAGTTCAGAGAAGCAGAATGAGTTGACAGTGAGTAGTCTTAATTTGAGCAGTGATGGTAGTTTAGAGGATGACGATTCTTTAGAGAGTCAAAATCTTCAATGGGCTCAGGGGAAAGCAGGGGAGGATAGGGTCCATGTTGTCGTGTCAGAGGAGCATGGTTGGGTTTTTGTTGGGATTTATGATGGATTCAATGGCCCTGATGCGCCTGATTATCTTTTATCCAATCTCTACTCTGCTGTGCATAAAGAGCTTAAAGGTTTGCTGTGGGATGATAAGTTTGATTCTGATAAAATATCCGCCCCTGCATCTTCCCCTGTTCAATCAGATACCAGTAATTCTGTTGAACGGGCCAATTCAAGAATGGAAAATGTGTTACATAACAACGAAACTAATGGGAATTGCGGAAATGATGAATGCTATCGGAATTTGGACCAAGATAATCATCCGAGTGCGAGTGGTGACGCTGGTTTTGATATGAATTTGAAGAGAAAAAAGAGTAGGAGTTCCAAAGGGAAGTATAGAGGAGCTGCTAAAAAATGGGAGGAGAATCAGAGGAGATGGAAATGCGAATGGGACAGGGAAAGAATGGAACTTGACAAGAGATTAAAGGAGCAATTGAATCGATCTGGATCAGATAGTAGCCCAATAAACCATGAAGATGTGTTGAAAGCTTTGTCTCAGGCTTTGAAGAAAACAGAGGAGGCATATTTGGATAATGCAGACAAAATGCTAGTGGAGAATCCAGAGCTGGCTTTAATGGGTTCTTGTGTTCTTGTGATGTTAATGAAGGGAGAAGATGTTTATGTGATGAATGTGGGTGACAGTCGAGCAGTACTAGCACAAAAGGCAGAGCCTGATTATTGGCTTGGGAAGTTTAGACAGGACTTGGAAAGAATTAATGAGGAAACATTGCATGATCTTGAAGGTTCTGATGGTGAAAGATCAAATTCAATGCCTGGTTTGACGGCCTCACAGCTGAGTGTTGACCATAGCACCAGTGTGGAAGAGGTATAATTAGCTTTCAGTTTGTGGTAACGAAATCTTGTTCTGACCAGTTTAACATCTTCACTCCCTTTTGTTTTCCTTGCACTGGTGTGAACTATGTCTGAATGCTGTGTTTTCTGCATTTCAGGAAGTGCAAAGAATAAAAAATGAACATCCAGATGATGCCTGTGCTTTGTTGAATGACCGTGTGAAAGGCTCATTGAAGGTTACTCGGGCATTTGGTGCTGGTTTTCTCAAGCAGGTGTGGTCGCAATTTAAGCATTCTAATTTCTTTTTTTCTTGGCTTAAGAAGCTCAATTACTTTGCCATTCTATGGTGCCTAAGCTGTCAGAAGGCTATATCACTAATGGCTTGAGAAATGTTCCTCCTAGTTTCATCTTCGAACTGCAAATTATACCATTAATAATGCATTTGAGAGAAAAAGGTGCACCTGCCTGTACCCCTGCCAATAATATAAAGGAAATATGGTTCAGTGGTACTTGAATTTGAATTAGTTACATCAAGGATGCTATGATGCCTATCCCTCGTGTTCTCATTTTAAACAAATTAATCCAATTGCTTAGAACTAACTATAAAGTGTTAGATTGTTACATGTATTATCCATCTGAGAGGACAGAATATTTTGGGGATGCAGTTTTTGTGTGCGCCACTTCTCACTTTTGATTTCCCTTCTGCAGCCTAGATGGAACAACGCACTTCTGGAGATGTTCAGAATTGACTTCATTGGCAATTCCCCGTACATAACTTGTTTACCATCGCTCTACCACCATAGACTCGGCCCCAAAGACAGGTTTCTGATTTTGTCATCCGATGGGCTTTATCAATACTTAACAAATGAAGAAGCTGTTTATGAAGTTGAGCTTTTCATCACATTGCAACCGGAAGGAGATCCAGCTCAACATCTGGTCGAGGAAGTTCTGTTCCGCGCAGCCAAGAAAGCTGGTATTGTCAAAGTATTAGTAAGAAAGTTGAGCTGTCTGTCTGCAGCAAATTTTTTCAAGGAAACTGAAAGTGGCTTGCTTATGGTGAATTGCAGGTATGGACTTTCACGAGCTGCTCCAAATACCACAGGGGGATCGACGGCGGTACCATGACGATGTTTCCATCATTGTTATTTCTTTAGAGGGAAGGATATGGAGATCGTGTGTATAATGAAGTAGAGGAAGATACAGATAGAAGGTATAGAGACATCTGCGAAAAAACCAGGCATTTCCCTTTTGCCTTTTTTCATTTCTTTTCTTCTTTTTCCCGGTCACCTTTGTAACACACATGACAATCAAGCCCAGGGCATTCCATCCTGAGAACTTAGCTGTGCGATCAACTTGGGTGGTGGGGAGTGTAAAGGTGTAAGAGCTGGTTCTCTTCTTGATTATAAGCTGTCACAGGAAATTGTAATTTTCTAAGAATAAATGGCATTCCTTTTTGGAAAGGGTTTTGTTCCATTCCTTCTTCTTTTTCACCTGTACATGGGATTGGTTTGGCAACAACAGCTACCTTAGCATCTGCTTCTTATCCAGAAATCAATACTTTCTTGAACATAATATTTTTGTACGAGAATCTGTTATCAAAGCTGAGAAGCACTTTGGACGGCCATGAACTACCTTGTTGCTTAAAGATTGATACAGATATGGCTGAGACTTTGCCTGCAGGGTTAGAATCCTTCAATATGGTCATAAAGATCTTGCTAATAAGTGTATATAATTTGGTATTTTCCAAATTGCAGTCGGTCAACGTAGCTTTCAGTCAATTCTATGAAATTCTCCGGTCATTATCTCGTGATCTTTAACTCAATATGCGGTGGTTAGTTTTGTGAGGGAGGGAGTGCTAGTCACAAGCAAATCCCTTGGTGACCCACTATAAAGTCAAGGAAACCCATTGCTCTTTTTCTTCTTCTTTCTCAGCATTAACAATCAATCACCATTAAAACCCCCTCAAATTCTTTGACCATCCACAGTTTCTGTACATGTCTCCTGCTTATGCCACGCAGCAAAACAATAGCCCTGAGATGAGGTTTCAGACAGGGGTGGTGGTGGCTTGTTTGGCTGACCAGGCCATAAATCTCTTTGAAATTGGAGGGTAAATGCACTGCAGTTAGGAGATGGTGAGGTTGCTGTCAAACCTCATCGGTCATAAAAACCTGTTATGTCATTTATTTCAAACCACCATTTTTTCCAGCAATGATGCGAGGCTCTTTTGGCCTATCCCTTTCATTTTCTTGTAAATTTTGTTTGTGATGTCAGGCTTGGAGTGTTTAATGTATTCACCCATGTCACTGGCGCATGCCGATTCATGCAACAAACAAATTAATAACATCATCAACTAGCTGGTAATAGATAGGTCAAACTTTTTCAGTATTAAAAAAAAGTCAATCAATGATAATTTAAAATAACTTCGGTTAAATTAACTAAAACATGGGTTGAAATATAAAAACACTAATAAAAAAATCTATTCAGGGTCTAATAATCTCATACAAAATATTAAAAAAAAACTTTAAGAAATTCAAAGCTGAAAAAAAAACCCTAGTGAGCTCGCAATAACTTAACGAACCAACAACCCATGATATGAGATCGGTATAAAAAGAGATTTCAAAAGGTTGACCTAGTTAAAAAAAACCAAAGTTTAGTAAAAAAAAAAAAATACTAAAAACCCCTAAGCCAATCCAAGCTAACTTTATCAACCCACTCTTGAAATAGTCAAACAATAAGAAAAGTGAAAAAGTGAAAAAGTTTAAGGGCAAACAATTTAATGCAAAGCGATAAAATTACAAAAAAAAAGCATAAAAAATGAATGGAAAAAATATGAGTAAACCCGGGTTAACCCGACTAATCCACTACAGGCAACATAATATCAAGATAAAAAAATAGACCTCCAAAATAAGGGTCTAACAAAAAGGCCTAAGTATTTTAAAATATAAAAATTTGTTGATGAAAATGCAAGTTGACCTGGGTGAACTTGATCAACTTGCTCTTTAAAAAAGTAAACAGAAAGAAAATAGAATAAAATGAAAAGCTCAAGATAAAACAATTTAATACAAAATGATAAAATTAAAAAAAAGTCATAAAATAATAAAAAAAAAGAAAAACCGAGCAACTTGACTGACCTAACACTTGTTACATGAGATAAAAAAATAGACTTCCAAAAGCATAACCTAACAAAAAAAATACCAAAATTAAATAAAAAACATCAAGTAAGAAAATATAAGCTAACCCGAGTTAACTTGATTATCTCATCCTTGGCAAAACCCAATATAAAAAATTTAAACAATCAAGTAGCTGAAGAGACAATAATTTAATGTCAAAGTTTGAGGTTGTTTAAAAAAATCAATTTTATAGACAATAATTAAGGGAAAAAAACATGAGGCAACAACAGTTAATTTGACTAACAGATGAGATCATGGTAATTCAAAAACAAATTGCACAAAACAGTGGAATTAAGGGCTAAATGTCGTCTGAATTTGAAAAAAAAATCAATTTCCAATAAAAAATACTAAAATAAAATATTTAACTATAAAACAATTTAAAATTCAAAAAATACATCATCACTAATAAAAAAGATACAGAAGTAATTAACAAGTAGATTCCACGAATGGATCCCTGCCTGTATGAATACTACGGATAGCAAGTTGATAATCTGTAACACGATCTCCGACAAAACTTTGTTTGACCGACAACATGTTTTTGATGGTAACTCCGTCTACATATAAATATCCAACATAATGATATTTAATTGTTAATAAAATATGGATAAAATGACGTGATGAATCAATAATTACTTATTCAATATTTCTCTAAAACATTTATTACTTGGGCCATGCCCGAGCTGCACGCACCCCACATATTTGAGCCAGGCCGGAGCAGCGTGCTGCCTTCTATGCTCTTTGGGCCACCCT
The DNA here is from genome assembly GCA_025169955.1 of Salix arbutifolia. Classification (NCBI taxonomy): domain Eukaryota; kingdom Viridiplantae; phylum Streptophyta; class Magnoliopsida; order Malpighiales; family Salicaceae; genus Salix; species Salix arbutifolia. The sequence goes on along the minus strand of CM045910.1, from coordinate 4,128,720 downwards.
AAATGGGCCTAGCTCGAATGCCTTGTCCTTTCGGCTCGAAAGGCCTGCTCCAAAAATCATTCCGGCCATTGCCTCATCCAACCTCACGCCCACGACTCAGCCGCTGTGGGTTGTCTAACACCTACTGGACACGCATTTTACTAGCTATTTGATTGCTGATCTATTGCCGGCTAAATATATTTTTTTTTCAACAAAAACAATTATGTTTATAGCTTTTTATAATGTGTTTTTTAAATAAAATATTTTTAAATGTAGATCTAAAAGCTCATATATATATATATATATATATATATATATCAATTAAATTGAGAACTATGTGTTACTCAACATGAAAACATCATAAAAAATAAAATTAGAGAAATTAAAAGCATGTATAAGTTAAAATATTTACTCTACTCTCCTAAAAAGAGACTTTTTCCAAATTTTATTCACAAAGTTTTTTTTATTAAAATTATTTTTTATTCAATCAAATGATATTCAAAATAGACGTGAATATTAAATTGATATAATATACTAAAGAGAAAAGACTATTATTCAAGGTTGCATAAATTATAAATATTATCTAAAAATAAATATTGTTTTTATTTTTAAAAATTAATTTTATTTGTACAAAAGTAGATGAAAAAAATATTAACTAATTAGAATAATCTTTTCAAAAAATTATATACACACAACACCATTAAAATATTTATCAAAAAAAGGTTAAACAAGCAACAAAAAAAATCACAGAGGCCCGATGTTAATATATATATATAAAAAGAAAAAAAGAGAGTCCAATCTCTTAGGCCTATGACCTAGTGCATTTAGGCTATTGTAATGAAGAGCCCATGCTCATAGGTGGACCTTTAAACTTATTTTTTTAATAATAAATTTTTAAAGATACGAAAGACATTTGAAAAAAAAATACACGTGACATATTGCCAACTAAGAAAATCGACGTGTCGTCTACATGCTTATATTTCACCCCCCCGAAGATATTTTAACCCCAAAACACCCTATTAAGACCCGTAGAACACCCACAAACTAATTTATCAACTCAAAATATTAAAAAAAATGCAATCAAATTGAGGTAGTTTTAGATTCCCTAACTTAGATTTGTTTTTTTAAGCAATATTAAAACTCAAAACAACCACCATCAAATCCCTTTCATCTCATAAAACCCATAGACATCAAGAAAAATATTATGGTTAGAAATGACATGAGCGATACATTTCTCTCTCATCACCAGAATTTGAGAATCTCTCTCTTTCATCTCTTTAAATTGGATTAAAAATAATACATATAAACTTTATATCAAATTTTTTTAAATTTAATGGATCTAAATTATGTTATTTTTAAAGATTAAGAACTTAAATGTATTTTTCATGAAATCCTAGCATGCCACTTATGTCTCACCTTTTTTTCTGGTTAATCTTTTTCCAATTCCATAATTTTTCTAATAAATAAAAAGCAATTGCTTAAAAAAGTTAAAGGCAAGGTGACAACCCAACCAAACATATATGGATTGAGCAGAATATCGAGCCTAGATAATATAAGTCTAGTTTGTTTTCAGGCCCATCATTTTTGGGTTTATTAACATGCTGAGCCTAAATACATATAGGTATGGTGAATTGTCAGACTCAACATCCTTTAGTTTACATACATACTTAGCCCAAGTACATATGAGGCTAATGAGGTGCCTAACCTTATATGCTTGGGTTTCAATTGTACATTAAACCCAAGTGCATATAAGTTTAATGAGCTAATAGACCCAATATCATTGGGTTCAACTACTTGCTGGGTTCACATGCATATAGATCTGACAATCTATTAGATATATTGTTCTTGGGATCAATTATGTGCTAACCTTAAACAGACATGAGTCTAGCAAACTATCAAACCCAATATCATTGGGCTCATTCATGTGATGGGCCCAAATACATATGGATATAAAAAGTTTCTTGACTTGATAACTTTTGGTTCTAAATGTTGAACCTAAATACATTTGAGTTTAATGAGTTTCCAGACCTAACATCTTTGAGTTTTATTATACACTAAGCCTAATACATATGAGTATGATAAGTTGTGAGACCCATCATCCTTGAGTTTAGAATCATCCCAAATCTATGTGTGATGCGAACCAGCCCAGAAACACCAGCAAGGACTTATAGGCTACCTTTTCTTTTTGTTTCTAGGATTAAGGGGCTGGATGGAAGGCTATAAATAAGACTTATGAGCTTTATTTAATTTTGATAGCTACAGCCCAAGGCTTGTTTGAGCTTAATTAAGACTTTGTTTTCAGCTAGGATCCAAGGCTTGTTTGGATTAAGTCATGGGCTTTCCAATTGAGGGTTTTGGGTCAGTTTTGGAGTGGACCTCATTTAAGTCCACATAAGGGGTCCATTAGGGTTAGTTTTTAAAAGACTATTTAAATTCATGTTAGCTAAATTTCGGCAGCCATTGATGAAATTTAATTCTGAACTTTTCAGTTTATGTGTGAGAGTGATTCTTGCATTCTTCAGTTCTTGAACGAACTGAATCCGACTTGTCGAAGATTAACTAGCTTCGTGGCGTCATTCTACTCATTCCAATAGTGCTGGTGCCTTGAGACAGATTTTCATTGTGTCACACTCCTATCAGACCTATTTCGGCTTTCCAGGATCAAATCTTATTCTTTGTTGTGGGTTGCGAGACCACGTGATCACGAGGCTCGCATCAATGTGGGTATGAAATCGATGATCGTTATACACCTTATGATGAGTCACAATATGTTGTTTATTTATTCTTATAACTTTTAACATGAAATGTTAAAAGTTAAGAATAATTATCTCTCTATATCCATAGGTGTATAAAAGTCTTTTAAGAGTTTACGATAATTTTATCAATATTAAAATTATGTATGAGATATTTATCCCTCATTAATAAAGTATAAGAAATATTTATTCCATATTAATTATACAAAAATAAAAGTAAACACTTTTATTCTTAAGATTTAAAACCCATTCTTTTATTTATTACAACTCTTTATTAAAAGTCATTGACGACATTAAAGGACTATTGTAAGCCTTCTATCATTAACCATTAACTTCATGAACTCTGAAGAATGAAATATTTATGTAAATATAGGATTAATTATTGTCCAAAAATTTAAAAATCTTATTTTTGAACACATTATATATTTTAGAGCATCATGAGATCACTAAGCTAGATTTAAGTGTTTTTTTTTAAAAGAGAGAAGATGATGGCAAATCAAATTGTTGATGCTGGGAGGTGAAGGTTCCAAAGAGGCTGAGAGGTGACATAATTACTTTTATTTATCTATTTTCTAAAATTTAATGTTTGATTATGATTTGATTTGCTTTGGTTTGAAAGTAAAACTTTTAATAAACATTGGCTTGCTTTTGAATAGAGATAAGGTCGAGAACGTTAACATGCCCTTTAATTTTAATCGTCCAATTTTTTTTTAAATGATATTACTTTCAAATTTAAACATTTGATCGATAATTGTAAGTGTATGTTTGGGAGGGCAGTTGCGGTTGTTTCTGAAAGTGGTTTTCATTTAGAAATACATCAAAATGATATATTTTTTATTTTTTAAAATTATTTTTGACATCAGTACATCAAAATGATTTAAAAACATAAAAAAAATTCATTTAGAATGAAAAAAATTTCAAATATTGGGGAAACAGTGGTACAACCGCCCTCTCAAACGGCCTCTAAAAATAGAATAATCAATCAATTAATTTCGTAGAATTATAGGGACTGATAATTTATTCAAAATAAACCTCTAGCCTCCTCCAAACGGTCAAAATCACCCCGCTCCTTCCACGTACATAATATCTGCAATCTCCATAGAAAATGGAAGGACAAGGACATTTTGTTAGAGACACAAAATTGAAATTCAAACTGGGAGCCCACTGTCCGTAATGTTTACTGTGGAGACGATGACTTGACATCCATTTTTATATAAAAAATCTAGATATCTTTTTCACTATTTTTGTTTTACTTTGAAACAATCGCTCTTAACAATGTTTGACACGAAATTCCGTCCCTTTCATTAAATTTTTTTTTTGAATTTGTCCACTGTAATAACTTTAGCTTTTGTGTCCATTTTCTTAACTTCTTGATGAACTTCATTTATTAGTTAGGGTGGCCCTGATGTAAAAATAACTTGTAGATTTTTCCTTTTCTTAGCTGATTCTGAATCCTGAATCATGTCTGTCTTAAGCAAAAGCAATGGCAACTACAGTACAGGGACACCTTCATTCCATGAACTTAAGAAGCAAGCTTCTTTCTTCTTCAAGGGAAAGATCAAGAGTGCTAGATTAGCTCTCACTGATGTCACACCAGCAGAACTGTAAGACTTCTGTTATCTATGGGATAAGCTTTTAAGCACCAATAGTGATTTATTTCAACTAGGGTTTGACGTGATATTGGATGTATTATTATGTCCTTTTGATATGGGTTAAATGTGTTTTCTTGATGGTGCTTGAATAATATTTGGAAGGTTGACTGAAGAAGCTACGAATGGGAACTCATGGGCTCCAGACAACCCTACCCTTGGATCCATTTCAAGGGCTGCTTTTGAAGTTGATGATTATTGGAGAATTGTGGGGATCTTACACAAGAGGTTTTCATTTCTGGTTTCATGGTTTTTTCCTCTTTAAAACCGTTTTTCTTTTTCATGAACTGCATGATCTTGATGCATACTAGTTTGTTTGAATCTTCCGGCCAAATCAGATTATCGAGATTTGAGAGAAAGAACTGGAGGCCCTCTTACAATTCCCTTATTATACTTGAACACTTGTTGACTCATGGACCGGGGAGTGTGGCAGGGGAGTTTCAGACTGACAAAGATGTTATTAGGGAGATGGAAAGCTTTCAGTGCATAGATGAGAAAGGGTATGTGATTGTATTTGTACTTGTATTCATTTATATTTCTGTTATTCTGATCATCTTTGGATGAATACCGATGCGTTATAAGCATTTTTGGCTTTGTCGTCACAAAAAATGAAAAAATATGTGCAGATTCAACTGGGGTCTCGCTGTTAGAAAGAAATCAGAGAGAATCTTGAACCTGCTTGAAGAAGGACCTCTTCTCAAAGAAGAGAGAGAGCGAGCTAGAAGGGTGACTAGAGGGATTCAGGGATTTGGTAGCTTCTGCCACAGTTCTTCATCAGCGCGAGGCATTCTACAGGAATCTTCTAATGGAACATTTGCAAGAAGTAATTGTCAGAATGATTTCCGGGAAAATCAATTCTTGTACACGAAAGAGGAAAACTCGATCCAAACATTTCAAAAGAGCGGAAATGACGCAGATTATGGGGTGAATCTGGATTCTTGTGATAGTGTCAACAATTGCCAGGTGCTCGAGAAATCTGGAACAAATCTCAAAGAAAACTTGGCTCCTGCAAAGGAAATAGTTCATTTATGGAAAGACACATGGGACGCTAATCCACTTTTGGCTGGCAGGAGAGATGAACCAAGGATCATAGAGGAAGATCACCCCTTTAGTGATGCTGAGAACCAAACCACTGCTTCCCTCCTTTCAGCTAGAGATGGGATAATGCAAGGATGTTAGGTTTTCAATCTAGTAAACAAGACGCCTCTGCAAATTTCTTTGTAAAATTTGATAATTTTATCCCTACCATAATTGTTGCGGGTTTGACAGTTTTATACCCCACAGAAGAATCAGGCGAGCATCGAGTTTCTGTTCTGTCAATGTATAATGAGATAAGATGTGTTTGCTTGGCACTTTTTGAAAAGCTTATCAACTGTTCTTGCTTTTGATCAAGATTTTGATCCTAGTTAGGGAAATTAAATAATTCCCTTACAGACTCCTAGCTGCATGGCCAGATATGATTGCATCAAAGTTTTACACATACCCAGCTTGTAAAACCATGGTTTTTAATTCACTTGGATGGACCAATTCTGTAAGCCTGCTCTGTTCTAGGGTAATCAGAACGCGGTAAAAACTGCAATTTGTAGGGAATGCCTTTTCAACTTCAATATGACAATGAGCCTGTAAATACTGATAAAGCAAAGCCTAGAAATAGAAATAACTGCAGGAAAGTGGTGTGGGGACGAGGAAGAAAGGGCAAGTCTTTTGTGTACAATCAAGTTATTCTCAGTTTCACTGTACACGTGTGCTAACCTGGGGAATGGGGAACAAGAAGATAGATGGCACCAGTCTCTCCTGTGAAACATGCATCTGCTCCAATTCCCTCACCCATGGAGGTGTTCAGTCTGGCCTAATCCTACTGCTTAAATCACAGAAATGCAGGCTAAAATTGCCTTGCCACACACATCTTCCATTCTCCAGCAGATGGATCCAAAACTCACATATCTTGCTGCTAAGTTCAGAATTTAGGAGTATGTTTTGTGATTTAAGATCACCATGGACAATATTGTCAGGTGTAGAGGAGTGCAAAAAAGCGAAGGGTACTTCATATTTCAGCTACGACACGAGTCCAGATCTTGCATGTCGAAATGTTGCTTTACTGGAAAAGGGTTGTCTTGGAGGCCATGCTTCTGGACAGGCACCAAGCAAAGTCACCAGATGAGGAAGCTGCAGATTGCTCAGAACTTGGACCTACTTCGAGAAAAACTACTGGTTATTTCAGACATGTTAAGCCAAAAGCAATGCAATTTTAGCATTTTAGATTCTGAATCAGATGGTTTATTATGTGTGTTTATCAAGTGTCTCACGGATTACAACATCATTCTGAATCAGTCTGCTAAATATGCCCATTGTTTTCTGATCTTCTCAAACACCATAACGATATTCTGAAGAATATATCAAACACCATAAGTACTTGCCAAGTAACCAGGGACGCATGTATGTAAACAATTTAAAGGATTATTAGTGATATTTTCAAGTCATGACTACTAGAAGATCCTGTGGAGAACTAGATGTGATATTTTCTGTGCTGTCTCCACGTGGCGCTCTTATCTCCTCACAGTTTTGTGACGATTGAATTGAGTTGTTTTTTCAGTTTAATCCTTCATCATTTTATTTTTTTTAGATTTTTTTCATTATTCTTTTGGTTGCTATTTATTTTATTTTGACGATGGATGATCTTTTTCTTTGCATAAGATTTTTCATTCCTTTTTAAAAATAATCTGAGTTATCTCAGTTGTTTTTTTTCTTTATTATATTTAGCTTCTGTTTAAAGAGAATTTTTTTATTAAATTAAATGAATTTCTCAATATTTATTTTTAAGAATATATCATCTAGTATGTCATTATCTGCATTCATTTTAATTTTTTTTTAAGGTTAGAAATAAAATATTTAGTTTGCAAGCTTAGAGTAAGGTATTAACATGAGTTATCTCATGCCTTTTTATTTATTGTTATTTTCTAAATTATATTATTAAATTAATCCTATTGATGGATCCAATCAGGTTAATTACCTGAGTCTTGAATTTGTTTTGTAAAAAAAACCCAGTCTGAGTCGTGTCATAGCACGAAACACCGTTGTAGGTTAATTTGAATTAGGGTTTCTAATTTATTTTAATTTGGACTCCTTGCTGTCACATATTCATGTCTCGTATCAAGAGTTTTAGAGGTTAATCATGATTGAATTCCTAATTTATTTTGATTTGAATTTCATATTGTTGTCGAGTTTATGTTCCATATTGAAAGTTTCACAAGTTAAACACGGTTGATTTTAATTAATCTAATATATTAGTGTTTAATATTTTTTTAAGAAAACAATCTTCCAATGTATCATGATATCAATATTTTAAAAAATCTTCATTCATTGTACATCAAAATTTAATTTCCTACCATTTTTATATTTTTTAAGGTTATGAAAAAAAATTCAACTGCATCATACAACGCAAGTAACATAAAAAACAAGATTAAAGAAAAAGTTAATCCATATGGGATAAATATTGGCCGAAGACACAAATTATTGTGGATTGTAATAGTATAATTACTATTTTATCCCTCGGTGCGTTAAAAATAAATCTTGATCTCGGGGGTATTTTCAACATTTCTACGGGGCCAGTTGACATTTACTGGTTGTTTGGGGTATTTGTGTTTTTCCTGGTATTTTTTAGTAAAATTACAATTTTATCCCTGCTTGCAGATAACAAACAATTGACAATCTAGACCGAGATATTTTTAATTTTTTACACTGTTGTAAAGAGTAAATTAACTATAAAACCTTCAAATAAGAAAAAAAAAATCAAGATTAGTTGGTGAGGGTAATTTTGGTATTTCAAATATTTCTAAATAATAAAATTACGTTTATACCCTCCAAAAAGACTGAATCCAGACATTGGCTACAGGGGTGTTTACTAGGTAATTGTTGGCTTTTTTTATTTTTTTTCTGTAAAAATCTGTAGACATGTTTGCCGGACACGACAATGGTTTCCTTCCTTACGTGCACTTTAAACGGCACGTGTGACATTTTGCAATGATAAAAATATTCATCCAGTATTCTCACTGAATACATCATCATTTGCTCTATCTCTAGTTCCAAAGGTATTGAAAACCCAGTTGAGCAAGCTCAAAACTTTCTCTAAATAATTCCCCACAGCCCCGCACAATCTTTCGTTGCTATCTTCTTCAACAACGTCCAGCAACCGAGAGCTCACAATCCTGTGAGGCCCGACCATGAATCCCATAGAATGGGAATTTGGGTTCGGATTGTGATGGGGCGGGGTGTAGCAGCTCCATCAAAGAAACGGAATGAGGGTACTGCAGAGCATTGGACTTAAGTGGAGATACGAAGAAACGGAAGATGCAAGTAGGAGGAATGAGCCGATAGCAGGATTTTGATCGGAGATTTGCTGATGTTTAGAAAAAAGAGGGTACGAGTACAATACTTTTGTGACATCATAGTAAAATGTCTTAAAAATTACAGTGTTTGTAACAATGATTGATTTGATTTGAAAGTTTTTTTATATAAATATATTAAAATAATATTTTTTTTATAAATTATTTTTTATATCAGCACATGAAAATAATTTAAAAATATAAAAATATTTAATTTAAAATAAAAAATAAATTCAAATTCAATTTTTTTTAAAAATACTTTTAAAACAGAATACAAAGAAGAACTAAATCATCAAATATATGTAAAACAAGAACTAAGTTATCAAATGTATGGTATTGTGATGTATTATAACTATTCAACTAATGTTATAGAATTAAATCATATCCTATTACTATAATTCTTTGTAATAAATAATGAATTTTTATTTTCCAATATTATTTCTAAAAGTTAAAACTGGATATTAAAATGATTATTTACAAAAGGAACTAATTTATAATTAACTCTAAGGATATAAATATACCTTGTATTTTTTTATATAAATATGTATTTTTACCTTCTATTATAATGAATATCTACTTTTCCGAAACAAATCTAACTTAAACTAAAACATTTATAATTATATTTTTATTTTATTGTTTCAATATATAATGTCATGTCCTTTTTTTTTTAATGAAACCAACAAATTTAAGGAAATAATCCTTTTTTAATGTTTATTAATTAAAATAAATAAAATAGATAAATATAATTTATTATTTCTCCAAGAAAAAAAAACTGAATAAGCATATAGTTCAATAAACAATAAGATTAAAAAGGAAGCAGAGCAGCTCGTTCCAGGCTAGTGAGGGTGGGCTAGCATGCCACGTCTATGCTCCTGGGCTGGGCTACATGCGCCTAGAATGTAAGTAAATGCTTTAAGAAATAAATCGCATGTATTTTTTTAAAAATGACGTGGTTTTTTCATCCGCTACTCTCTTTTAACGTTAATTCATGCAATGCTATTCCCCCATATTGTTTTTAAAAATATATATTTTTTAATTTTTTATATTAATTTTAATGTTTATAGTGTTATTAAATTATTTTTATATGCTGATATTAAAAGTAATTTATAAAAAATTAAAAAATATTATTTTGACGTATTTCTGTATAAAAAATATTTTTAAAATCAAACTCAACTACACTCCCACACAAACACTTTATACCTTATTTGTCACTGCATTTCAAAATCTCTTTGAAAATTTTTTATTTTAATTTGATTTTTACTTTAATTAAATTTTTTTAGTGTTTTTATATCATTTTCATGTGCTGATATCAAAAATAATTTTTTTAATAAAATTTTTTTTAATATATTTTTAAATGAAAAATATTTTTAAAAACAAATTCAACTATACTTCCAAAAAGCAACAAGTAAGCACAAGTCATGTTAGGTTTCTACTACTTCTTGGTATTTTTTACATTTGGTTTTAAGTAATCTAGACCCAAAATATATATAAGAAAGATAAATTAATGAACAAACAATTTAATGTTTGTATGATTAAGAAGTCAATAAGAGAAAGAGAATTATTGTCAATGAATTATCTCACCTAAAAACTTATACTATTAACTGAGATTTTAAAATATGATTTATATTATTCTCTAACATATCTTTTCAACTGAAAATCATTTAGACTTGATACTTGTATAAGTACACACTATTTTGTGTTTATTTTTTTATCAAATAAAATAAAAATGATAAAATTCAAACTCCTTATCACGTGATCAACAAGATTTTGAAATTATATCAAAGAATCATTTTATTTAAAAACTTAAACTATTATATGAGATTTTAAAATATAATTTATATTGTTTTTTAACCATTGTGATTTAAAACATGCATCGAATCAAGACCTAGATGGGATTTGATTGTACACTTGGCTAACAGTATTTTGTTGGTCATTGATAATTGCTTCAAGTCTTTCATATTTGTACTCACACAAAATTTACCAATTGAATTGATTTCATTTGCATAAAATAAAATCTTTCACAAATTTCTCGAGTTTATTTGTATATATGTCGTCGTCATCTATGTCATGTGGACGGAATAGTATGATTACAAGTGTTTTTTTTTCATGATCAAGCTGACAAGTACTCCTATAGATTTCCTATCGAAAGAAAAAGAACATAGTTTTTCCTCTCGGCATCTTGTAGTCAAACAAAGGTCCGGCATGCCATGATCATTTTACGTTGGTTTTTCATTCTTGGTGGAAACCAAAATAGAATGACAATGGCCTGCCGGCTCCTATTTTTTCAAGAACTATAAACATTTTTTAATCAGTTGCATCTCATAATTCTCAGCAATATTCTACTCGAAAGAGAATTTCTAGTGGGGTCAGTCGGGGGCCTTGGTTTATTATATCAAATTAATTAACTATCATTTTTTTTTATTAATATAAGTATCCGAGTCAGCTTGCGTGCATCTCGACTAATTTCACAGACATTAAAGTTAATGACAATATAAACTTCCAGTGACCATCATATTACCAACCACATGACTCGAACCTGAGATTAAAGAAAGAATAAACCTCTTAGTCTCAAACTCTTACTACTAGATTACCTATAAACTATCAAATTTACTACTACAAATGTGAGATTTTTTATTTCTTTTGGTCATCAAGAGGTTTGTAGTAGTGACCTGATAAAATTGAAACTTATTTTATTTTAAAAACTTCCAGATACATAACTGCTAAGCTATATCATTGAAATTTTTATTTTATTTTATTTTTCAATTAAATTATGACATAGTGATTGAACAATCAATATTGCTGGCAATGTATATCACAAAAACCTAAGAGTGATAAATAAACAATCGGTGCATTTGAACCACAAACCCTAGTCGTTTTAGATAACAAAAAAGAAAGGTGGGGGGGGGGACAAGATATCCGGAAAGTAGGAAGACGAAGGATAGGAAAATGGGGAGAGATGATTGCTGGGGATGGGACATGATGATCGGAGATGGGAAGCAGAATCATTAAGCATGAGGCTGAGATGCAATTATGTGCCATGAGAGTGTGTGTGTATGTGTGTGCGAGTTCACTTTTCATTCGAAGTATCGTACCCCACGTCATCATCACCATTTCCACTCCTAATCACAGCATGCAGCATAATGTAGCATCTAAGCATGCAGTAACAATTTTCTATAATAATATTTAATGAAACCAAGGCAGCTGGGCTGCAGGGCGGTTTTGCTGTATTTTCTTTCTTTCTCCATTATACCAGCAATTTGACTTTTTATCTTGAGGGGTGAAATTATAAATCACAGAAGAACCGGGGGCAGAAAGAGAAGACAAAAGTGAGACACGAGGGGCCCGCCTCAAATTAAGCAGACCTTTTATCATGTCTATGATGTGATGAAATCCAAGCAATCTAATCGGGGCCCCCACTTTCCGCTGGAGAGAGACAATTCAAGTGATCATATACCGTCAATTTATCATTTGAAGGGATATTAAAAAACAACTCAAATCGTAGATGTTTTATTGTGTTTCTAGACACATATTATTGTGAATTTCAACAGTAAACTTATTATTTTACTTATCGGGTTGAAAAGTTTAATCCTCAGGACTAGAGGTATTTTAGACATTTTCAGGAGACATGCGTGGTATTTTCATATTATTTTGGGTTTTCTGGTATTTTATGTTTTAAATTGCCTAGTGAAACTACCAATTTATCCCTAGGAGTTGACACAAAGACAACAAACAATTAGAGGTGTTTTCGGTTTTTCATATATTCATAAACATTGAAACTACATAAATACCCCCAGAAAAAACAAAAACAAACACCTGGAGTTAGGGGCATTGTGGTACTTTCATCCCAAAAAAATTTCGTGGTTATCACTAGGTCCAAAGGTGTATAGGTATTTGATATTTTTAATTTTTTTTTGGAAACACTGCAGGCGCGTCGTACGGACGTGCAACAGTGTTTCACATGCACACGTTTTTCTGGCAACACCTGCAGCCTCATTTCGCCTTGGAAATTGTCCGGTCAACGTGTCACCAGGTGCGCCGCCATGTCCACTGCCTCCTGGTGCGGTACATGTCGTGTGACGGTGGTCGGTGAATCGCTGGTTGATGGTTTTTAGGTTTTTCTCCCATTTCTCTCTCCTGTCGCGGAAAATACATGATAGTCCTTCATGTTTGTGATTGTTTTATTTTAGTCCTTATTCTTTTGATTTCAATTTTATTCCTAAGTTTTTTCAATGAGAATTTTGATTATTTTCAATTGTGCCTTTCAATTGAAACTGATTATATATGTTGGTATTCATTTCAGTCCTTGTTCTTTTGATTTTTGTTTTTTTTTTGTTCTTTTAATTTTTTTGGTATGCAAATTTTAATTTGTTTTAATTTTGTCCTCAATTGAAATTGGTCATATATACTACTTTTCATTTTTATTCTTTTAATTTTTTAACAAAATTAAACTACAATTTTTTTTAAAAAGCCCTTTATTTGTTTTGGTCCCAAATTTTAATTTGTTTTAATTTTGTCCTTCAATTGGAATTAATTATATATTTTATTTTTCATTTAGGACCTTATTCTTTGAATTTTTTATTTGCTATTAATTCCTTTGGTTTTTTCGTTCCTTCTTAGACAATGTTTATTTTTTACACGTATTTATGCATCTATGCTTTTAGTTTTTATTTTTATTTTTTTGTTTTATTTTTTATTGAGGTTTATATTAATTCAGTCCAGTCCTGAAATTTTAATTTATGTTGGTGATTATTTTAAAATTAATATTTTTTTATTTTTCCTTTTGTTTTTTTTTTGTGTTTTTTGTTATTTTTTTGTTTTTCAAATTAGATGATTTTATGGTTTTATTGTTTGTGCAATAATAATGATAATTTTAGTTATTATTTTTTTATTTTTTTTGTAAAATGTTTTCTTCTTTTTATAGATGGAAAATTAATAGTTTATTTTTGTTATTTGATTATTGCAGGTGTTTTCACATTTTATATTTTGTTTGTTGTGTTTAAATTAAATTGAATTATAAAATGAATTAATCCTAATACAATGAATTCGATAATTCAGGTATCTGAATCTTTTTTTTTTAATGATGATGATTTTATGTTGGTAATTTCATTTAAACCTACTAAACAGATAAACTTATATTGATTTAAAATTTATAAGTTTTATGGGAAACTTGTACTTTGTATTAGTTCTACATAAATTTATTATTTTGTTCAAATTTATATTATATTAAAAAGTATTTCACACAAACTATTTTTTTTGTGTTGAAAAAAATATGATTCCAGATATGGATACCAGAGACGCGGATAAGTGGCTAATAAATAATACACCGTGAGACATGATTTTAGATTTCATTCTTTATCAAGAAAATAAAAATCATAGTTTTTGATCCTTCACTAAGTTTACATCCAGAATCAGGACCGGGACGGGTTAATCAAGTTAATAATTAAAATAAAATATATATGCTGTTTTAAATGTTTTTAAAAGATTAATAAGGTTTAATTGAATTATAAGCTGATTTTTCATGTAAATTAAATCCCATCAAGTTAAACATATTTTTACAATTAGCTTGAATAGAGACAATTTATTTTTATATTTTGAAAATATTTTTTTGGGTGTTTTCAAATTATTTTAATTCACTTGTGTAAAAAACATTATTTAAAAAATAAATTTTAAAAAATAATTTCATAACAAACCAGTTCTAAAAATTCTAAACATAATAACGTAATCTCTAAACATAATTACGTAATCTCGTTATCTATAGCAGCAGGAAGGAATCCAAAGTCCATGAGCATGAGTAGGGCAGCATGAGCATGTAGGGCCTGCGGCCACAGAATTGGTGGGGCCACAGCATGAAATTAATTACACTCTATTCGGGACCCACGTGAATAGTGCCGTTTCTAATACCGCCGAGGCAGCTTTCTGGGGCAACAACAGTGGATATTGGCTCCTCATTTTAGATATTTGAATTTAATTTTAAATGGGGTTGTTTATTTCGAAGATTTCATATTTTTTTAGTATTAATATATCAAGATTATTCCAAAAAAGCTGTTAAATTAATATATTTCTAGTTTAAAAAACACTTCAAATACAATTAAATGTCTTCGTAAGAAATGCATCTTTATTTTGGTATTCCCTAAGAAGATCAGCCTTCGTACTTCTCTCTGGATAGGGTGCCCAAAAATAAAATCACATGATGATGGGACCTCGGTAATTTTGGAGCCTAGCCTCGCATTGTATTTCAAACACAATTTTAATTTTAATTTTTTATATTAAATTATTATTTTTTGTTATTTTTAGATATTTTCATGTGCTAATATAAAAAATAATTTTTAAAATATAAAAAATATTATTTTTATATACTTCTAAATAAAAAATACTTTGAAAACAAATTCAATTACACTTCTAAACAGACACAAGATATCATTTAACTCACAATCAAATTGTTGATCATAAAAATTTGATAGTTAAATTCGATGTGAAATATAAATAATTAATTTAATCTCACTCTCTTATTTGTTCCAAATAAATCACCTCACATATTTAATCTTATTTGTTTATTTTATTAATCCGAGAATGAAAAAGATAATAAAATACAATATTTTGTGTATTTTGACGCCAAAACAATTGCTCATTCAGTTTAAAATCAGGATTCTATTTCTAAATAAACATATTATCGACACGTAGTTGAAAGAAGTATGTTAGATTGATGGTGAGAATGAAAAATCACAGTTAATTTTAATAATGAGAAATAAGGTGGCCTAGGGCATCAAGAGTTTTATCATGTTATCTCTTTCCGTGACATGACATTAATGTTGTCAAATAATTTGGGTTTCGTCGCAGGTGACTTTGCTGCTTCGCCAAATGATCAGACCCAACATGCTCAACGCGGATCCCATCAAACATCGGACGGACAACTTGTCGTTTGGCGCCCAGCTTGAGAGACAGCAGCATTGACACCCACAAAATGGCTTGGCTAGTGGGAAAGGAAGAGATTAAAAAGCATTTTTCGAGCCCTGAGGAACTAGTTTTCGTCCTCGATTAGGGTTGATAAAATGGAGAGCAAGAGAGTTCGATGAAACTTCCATGCAGCTAGTCTCAATTCGAAGAAGCAAATTAAAAATTAATGAGACCACTGTACGTTAATTCTAAATGCGAAAAGGTTGTCCCTTTGGAGTGCAAAGTATTATAAGAATTTATAGTGAAGGGATGAACAACCTTCTATAAAATATAAAAAATAAAAACTAGCCTATGAAAACGGGACTTCTCTCTTTATTTTTTTTATTTTCTTTTCCTTTTTTCATTTCTTATTCTTTTTCAGCTCCATTATTTAATATGATATTTTTTACTTTTTAATATTGGGCTGATGGTAAATTCATTTTTATATTTTTTTATTATATAATAAGATTTTTTTAGCTCCCTTTTGTTTTGGTCTAATGTTTTTTTAATCTAATTTTATACTTTAATATGAGCGTTTTAATTTTTTTTAATTATTTTACTAGAAAACAATATTTTTTTTTAATTTTATCTTTCAATATTAATTTGATATTTTTAGATCTATCAAGTGAACACGGTCACATAATTTAATTTAAAATTAACTAAACAAACTCCAATATAATATAATTTAAAACTTGAGATAGGTAGATAGTCGGGTCAATATTTTTAAAGTTTGAATTATTGTATTTAGTTTCATGACACTACAAAAAAGTTTTCGACAATCGAAGTATTATTTTTTTATGTTAAATATAATCTATATATTAGTTTTTATATTAAAAACTCGATCCAAAATACATCAAGAGCACGATAAGTAAATTGGTGCATGATAAATAATTTAATTTATCCTCATCTGAATCATCATGTTATATCTATCTATCTATATATTTGATTAGTTAAGTTTTAAGCATTTCTCAGCTGAGTATTTTTATAAATGTTTTTCATGTAGTTTGCATATTCTATATAATAAACCAACACCAATTTGAAAGGGGAAAAAAAAAAACATCGATGGAGAGACGAGAAGTTGATTGCACAGTCAAAAATATGGCGAGAAATGAGAGTAAGGTTGCGAGAAGAGATAAATGAAATGGTGGTTAACACGAGATGTGTTTCTCCTGTAGTAAAGCACGTGCATAGGTGCCTCAAAGTTTGTAGAAATCGAAGATAAAGCGATCGCTTTGCCTAAGCCACAGAGTTTATAGTAGTTAGTTAATGGCTGACCCGGTAAAGGCTGCAAAAGACACCATTGTAAAGCTTAGCTCCCTCATTTTTTAAGCGAGAAAGCGAGTTTTTTATTTTTGGATAGAGACGAGTGAGTTCATGTCAATGCCTGGCTCTATATAGGATGCATTGGATCCTTCGCCCAACTGTGTTTCTAAGTTTCCTACATTCTCTCTCTCCCCCCTCCTCAAGAACATTTCCATAGCTAATACCCATTTAATGCTGTAATCTCCAACAGACATTTTATATATATGATTGTTTTTGTTCCATTCTTTTCCCTGCTTGCTAGATCGCTATATTTCTTCTTCATCCTAGCTTGCTAGGTTTCCCAGAGTCTAGCTCTAGATTTCAACTGTTTTGTGCTTTGTTTGCTTTAATTAATCAAGAGGGATCTTTTGTCATGTTCTCCGAATTGAAATCATTTTCGTTAATGGAATTGTCCACCTCTGAGATGTTTTTCTCTGAGAAAGATCTGAATCCCAGCATGGAATTCAATTTCCTTGTGAGATCTGCATTAGAACTTGGAGATGACTGTGAAATTGTACCCCAAGAACTTCATGGGGAAAAAGAAGTTGAGGAAGAAGAAAAGCAAGAAGACGACTGCGAGATACCGGTGCCGACTTTGAAGATAAAACTGCCGTCTGTAGAAGCATTCCAGATTGAAGATGATAAAGATGACGATGACGATGGGTTCAAGACTCCAACTTCTTTGGATCGCAAAATCCCTGTCACTTTTCAATGTCCGCCTGCACCCAGAAAACCTAAATCACTCCCATCAACCAAACGAAAATCGCCTCAACGGAGAGTCTTGCTCGATCTGTCCAATGAGATCGAATCCTTGTTTCCTCCAGCTCCTGCTGGGGATCTTGGTGGCAAGCTTAAGAAAGTTAGACATGGCAATGACACCAAATAAATAACAGGTCATGCTATATATAATTATGTACTTTCGTGAAGTTAAGTTAATTTATAGTTACATTTTTCTTAATCTTATCCTTTTCTTTCTGTTTATTATTTGCCAAAATTTTCTTGACTAGAAAAACGTATTCAGGAACCTAATCTCATCAACGCTATATCTCAGATTCATATCATCATTTCTTTCTTTACAAGGCAGGTTCATGCTTCTTCTTTCTCAACCCCTCTTTCTTACAGGCATGGATTCTGAATCTGTACCTTGTTATGTGCTGTTACTTGAATATTGATTTATATCTGCTGAAGAAGAAGAAGAAATTTGTTAAATCCAGGAATTTGTTCAATGAAACAAAAAAAGAAACTCTAAATTTCTCGGGAACATAGATATAATCTCATTGACATCTTTTTGAAGCGATTGGTTAATGCGTTGACTTTCCCGAGGTAAACAAATATGCTCCACATTGGATGCCATCAGGGTGGAGCAAACCCCAGGGAGATATATATTCCCTCGTGTGACAGAGAACATCAGAGATTCAGAGCAGAAATTCACTGAATACTGTCCTCACCGTCTGGCCTGCCTTAAGTCCTACTGGCTTTTCATTGTTTGAGATGACATAGACATAGATCATCGGAGCTGTAAGATTATGGGGGTATTTTAATCGTGTTTCAAAAATGTTTTAGAAAAAGGTTTTAAAAAACTCATTTTTATTTTATATTTAAAATTAAATATTTTTGGTTTTTTTAGATTGTTTTCATGTGTGATGTCGAAAATAATTTTTAAAAAATAATTTTTTTTTATTTTGATACATTTCTGAATAAAAAACACTTTTAAAAATAACTCCAATCAGGCGTGTTCTAATTATATATAATCAGGCCTAACATTAGTTCCCCTAAATTAAATAATAATGATAATTAATCTATATATTTATAATACTTTACATCCTCTTTATAAGGATGCCAAAGAAAAAAATCAACAAAAGAAATCAACTTATTTTCAAAATTACATTATATTTCATTTAATAATTAAATAGCTTGTCGCGACGGCGTTCTCGGCCTCTTGGAGATGGGATGTATGGAAAAAGAGTTTTGTATAATTATAAAATTTTTATTATTATTTTTAAGAGTCGCCATCTAATATCAAGCTTATTAGAAAATCTAATGATCTACGAGAGTTTAAGTAAGAGGACTTGTTGTGTAAGAGAAAAACGTATCACCCTTAGTACACCCTACCTAAGATAAACTGCATTATTGTTTTTAATGGTGACGAGAGTCTGGTAAGGGGACTTGGTTGTGCAGGGGGAAGATGTATCGCCCATAGTGCAAGGGGAAGATGATCACTCATAGTGTACCCTACCTAAGATAAATGACATTGTTGTTTGATTGTTTCTCCAATGGTAAAAGCCATTTTGGAGAACCATTTTTTTAATCTTATTTTAAATAAAGTTCATTTATTTTGTATATAATTTAATTATACAATTAATAGGAGTAAGTTATATAATTAAATAATTGCTTTTGAAAAACCTTCCAACAATAAAATTATTATTTTATTTATTTATATTTAAATAAAAAAAATAAAAAATGAACATTTATGGAAACAATACTGTAATGAGTAGATAATCATTACATTTAAGCTACTTATTGTATGTTTTTCAAGTAATTGTATGTTTTTTTATGGTTGTATTTGAAATTAATTAATGTTACTTATTGTCTTTGAGTGTTAAAAAAAGTTAAAAAAACAAAATTAACACATTAACAAATAACTAATCAGTTCAAACATAATTAATTAACATACATTCCATTACAAATAATTCAATCAAATTAATTATAAATTAATACTCCTATTTGCCATAATTTTCAACTTTCTGTTTTGAAAATACGCTGCAGAAATTGGATCCAATGTTGAAGTATCCATCTTCATAATCTCAATTTCTTGTTTCTCTTGCCTTTGTTTAATCATAGAACTTGTTGCTCTAACCTAATTTTTCTATCTTGTTTTTTTTGTACCTCAATTTCAACAAAAGTATCCTTAAATTGTTGTAAGAGATTTGTTACACTTATCTCTCCACCTTTTCTTTTCTTTGTCTGTGTTTAAGTCGTTCCTTTACAGCTTTCTGACCAATTGGTCTATTTTAGTAAATAATTACGTCACTATCTTCTCCTAAACTAACAGAATTAGCAGTTGATAGATTTGAAGAAGCTAAACTTGCATTTCCATGATTTTTTTGTTTCTTGTTTGACTTCTGATGAAGACTTGCATGTTCCAATTGCCATTTGGGTTCTTTTTTTTAAGATAACCCAACAATGTTCTAGTTGAAATCTTTTGCGAACGACTGAAGCATATATTTGTCGAGCATTATTAATCTGGTAAATCAAATTCAATAAATGAAAATATGTTATATAATAAATATGTTTAGCAAATAATTTAATATGGAAATGTTAAAAAAAACATTACCCTTGATTCTTCAGTCGTTCCACTTTGTTGATGGTTTTCAATTTGGGTAACAAAGTCAACAAATTTACCTTCTCTATTTATTTCTTGCCATCTATTTGAGATGCTTATTTGAAAACGATTTTTCAAGTTTCCTCCATTCTTGACAAAGTACGCATGTATTAAAGCCCAAAATTGTCTTGTTTGTTGATCAACTCCTGTGATTGGATCTTTGCTAGTATTTAACCATGCAGATACAAGTAAACAATCTTCTTCCAGTGAGAAGTTTTTACTTCTTTGTGATTTTTTAGTTGTATGGTGACAAGTGCAAAATATACATTTATTTGTATTCCTTTTACATTATGCTTTTTAACATCTTTCAAGCTTATTTCAACATATTGAAAGTTATTTTATGGGTTTGACATGTTTACGAGACTTTGTGGATTACTTGCTATAAAATAGGAAATTCTGCACTTTATATTTTGGACCTTTGTTGCATGTTTCGGGTTTTAATTCATAAAGAGGAGTTTTAGAATTGGAATTGTAGCTATCAATCTTGCTAGAAAAGTATTGTAGGCAGAAATTCAAAGTAGATTTGGGCATCCAATTGGAACAACAACGTGAGCCCTGACTCTGTTCGCGCACCAACACTGAATTGGGCATATCTGGAGCATATGATATCTAAATCAAGTGATTCAAAAGCCCAAAATTCATCTACACATTTAGGGATACAACTTTCATGAAGGTCCCAAAGTCAATAAAAATCATCCACAACACGAAAATCCTGGTGCAAGCTGGATGACGGGATGTGCTTCCTAATCTGTCAAAGATTAGAGAGATGTTCTTTACAACATTTATCTCCTACTTTTTAGCTTGAGTAACAACATGAGGGTTAGGACTCTTCCAGAATAAAAGGGAAGATGCACGCAAGCAAGGACTCTCTTCTTCTTTTACTATTTTTTCCAAACTCGGCAGCAAACAACAAAGGCATGAGCAACTGATTCACTTTCTTGGTTCAAAGGGGATACATCCATCTTCATTATTGGTTGTGAGAAGTAGCATTTCCATTGTAATTCTTACACTTTCAAGTATTTATTTATCTTTGTCCAGAATTTAAGCTATTGATTTCGGATTCATGCTTATGGAATTGGTTTGATATGGTTTATGTGCTTTCTATGTTTCTTTCAATCCATAATTGTTGTGGGGAACAAGAATAAGAAGCAAGTGAATTAATTTGATTGTCTTATCTATCACATTAATTTATTTAGGAGGAATAGGACGAGTAAATGTTCAAGCTTTGAATGTTGGCTAGGAATAAATTGCGTAGATTTTGATCTTAAAGCTACCGTTAAGTGAAGAAGAATTGCTTCTCAATACTTAATTCGCTTGACGATAAGGAACTAATTACAAGTTTATTCAGATTAGTTCAATATGCCTCTAGATTTCCCTTAGCTTTAATGGAAGCCTAATTTATTTGCTTGATGTGAAAGGATATTAATTTAACTTCCATGATCAACTGATTTGTAAGAATGGAGGAATCACCCCTTTGAACCGAGTTGTCAACATCTTGATTAACCTTCGTTAAGATTTAGCACTTTTATTTATTTAATTCTTGTTGATTCAAACCACTACCCTCTTCTTTTGAATTTAGTATTTGTAGGAAAATAAATCAATTTCCCTTGGGTTCGACCTTATCTCTACCACCATACTACTAAAATTATCGTTTCGATGATAGTAAAATCAGAATTAATTTGTGAAGGTTTCGACAACCGTCATATGAATAATTAAATTAGAGTCTATGGAGTCATAAGAAAGTTGATTATGATCACTTTGTTGAGAAACAAACTGTTCAGATTCATTTATAAGAAAGTTAGTGAACGAGTTTGGTAAATTTGAGTCCATTTGCATAAAAAAATAAATTGTGTGATTGCCCTATGTGACATTCTATCTAACTCAAATTCTATTAAAATTACAGTATTAATAAAATTATAAAAACATCTATTTATGAATAGATGCACAACAGCTCTAAACACAAAATTTAAACAACTTATAAATTTAATAGTAAATTTAAAACATGTAATTAAGCTAACTGATCAAGAAATTCCTAATTTACCAATTTCACATAATTTTTTATGCTAAATATTATTATTAATTACCCCTTTTAATTTTTTTTTGCTAAATATTATTATTAATTACCTCCCCCCCACACACCTGAAACCCTACCTTCCCTTATTACTTGCGCCGCCCCTCTCACTCTGCTCCCTCCCCCTCTCTCCCTCGGCTCCCTCTCCCATGGCACTCCCCCCCTCTCACTCTGCTCCCTCGGCTCCCTCTCCCATGACACTCCCCCCCCTCACTCTGCTCCCTCCCCCTCTCCCTCGGCTTTGTTCTCATTTTCGATCTTTGCCACAAATCCACTGTTTAACTAGAAATCAAAACTTCTGCTCTCATTTTTTTCCTGACGTTTCTATTACATGGGTTCTTGGTTTTGATCAACAAACCTACTTGTACTAAAAAATAGATTAAGTTTAGAAAACAAACCGAAGATGCAGTGGGCACACGATTTTGAAGTTGACAGGAACCGAAGATGCAGTGGGCACATGATTTTGATGAAGGTATTTGCTGTGTTTTTTTCTTGTTTTGATTGGCTGGCAAGCAATGTTGCTGTGTTTTTGAATGTTCTGGTTGGCTGGAAAATATTGCTCTTTACTGTGTTTTTTTGAATTGTTTCAATTCATTGTTCGTTTTATTGCTGTGTTTTAATTTGGAGAACTCAACGGTACAATTCCAATGGTAAAATTTCATTTTTGGCTCTGCATTGAAAATCTGTAGGAATGGCTCTGCATGTAAAGAAAAGCTATTTTGGCTGTCTATTTGGCTCTCCCGTTGGACACCTAAAAAGAATGAAAACAACCAAAAATTTAAAAAATTAGCTTTGGCTGCTGGGATGCCTCTCCCCGTTGGACTTGCTCTTAGCATGGCATAAGCATAGCTGCCGGCAAGGTCTCGACAGATATTTTTTTTTTCAAAATAAAAAAAGGGGTTAAAACAAAAAGGAGTTTTTTTTTGGGAAAACCGGGAAGAACAATGTTTTTTCTTCAATTTAGCTTTTGATTCACCCGGAAAATTTCATCTTTGAAAATTATAATCTTCTCATTTTAACCCAAATTAGGCTTCCAAGCTTAGTTTCTCATCAATTAATCCCTTAATAAAATTAATTTGACCTATTTAAAGTATAATTAAGTCCTTGCATTTAATTAAATCCTTCAATTGGGCCCTAAATTAATTCCTAAACATAGTTATACTTTAAATTGGTTGGCGATTAAATGAAACTAGCCTATAAAAATATAATTATGTCTTTCGACTTAATTCTTACACAAATTTATCTCATAATAAATTATTTTAGCCTTGAATCTGCATTTCCTTTATTTTTTGGCTAAAAAAAGGTACGTTCAGGCTCTCGAGAAATTATAAAATTTCCACCTTGTTTTTTCTACAGACGCCATCCCTTTTTATTTTATTTTTGATATTTTTGTTTTATTCTGGATAGATTTTGGGGAATGACACATAAATGAGTTATGACACCTACTATGATAATATTGTTCTTTGAAGGTCATTTAGTTGGCTATCATTGTAAAAACAAAAAGGCTAATACATAACAAAAGTTTGTTTTTTTCATATTTATATGATTTTCCATTGCTTGTTTCACATTCCACAAGCTTTTATCTAGTAAGACATAAAGCTTTCTCCACAAAACATGCTATTTTACCTTATCTTGAGTGGCTCCTCATTAAACCTCTTTAAGTATACTCGTGTGGATTCGCTCTCTAACTCGATAACCTTAAATAGCTTTGTAAAGCTTTTCTTGGAACATATCTTCGTGCTAAAATACGCCACTTGCTTGGCATAAAGGTCACTGAACCCTGTAATAGAGCCAAGCTACAAATTGAAGGTTGTAGAAAGGATTTTACATATTAAGTTGTTACTTTGGGTGGCAACTTTAAGGTGCTACATGTATTTTCCACATGTTCCTTTATATTGGCAATACCATTATAGTTGTTCAAGCTCATTTTATAGAAATATAATCATAGAAGATTCATGTATTCAAAACTCATTAATGGAAAGCCCCGAACTTGATGAGGGCAATAGGCATTTTCTTAAAGGTGTAAAAATATATATTATTTTTAATTGATTGTTTGTTGGGCTTTAGAGAGCCTAAGGAGTTTGACATGGAATGACGAGTTTGATAAATGATGTCTTTCCCACAATAGCAATTAGAGTGCATCTAAAGTGCTTGTTCTAAGCATGGGTATGGTGCAAGCTACTGTTTGAGGGATTTTGGACGCATTGAGGCAAAATACGTCTATAAATGTCATTTTGTTTATACTTTTTAGGTAGTGTAATTGTTTACTAGTGTTGGGAGTGGTCGAAGGTGGTGGGACTAGGCATTGTATGTTGTTGAGGGTGCCATTTCAGGTGGCAAGACCTTGTTTTGTCCTTGGGTTGCCAGTATGGTTTGAATAAAAACTTGCACCCAAATTGATTAGTTGTTGAAAATCCAGCTTAGGAAAAGTGCCTATGGTGATTGCTAGATTTGTCTTGCATCATCACTCAAGTGTGTCTTAGTTATCTATCATAGGATGACCTAAAAATATCATAAACAAGTTATACAAATAAGTTGATGGATTTTTAATCAATTCTTAACAAATGATGTCAATTCATGATGTTAAAAAAATATAAGTTGCGTATGAATAATGTTCATATAATTGGATAATAGGTTGATCGTATAGCTTTTGCAATCTAATTCATTTTTCCTAGCTAAGGTGGTCAATAATTGGTAGCTTGATGTGGGAAGCTAATGTGACTGGTAGCTAGTAACTTGATATGGGAAGTCAAGTACCTATAATAAGTATTCTTTAATGGATGTGGAGACTCTCAAATACTTAAGTTAGTAATTTTATATAGAGATAGACTCTAAAAATATATATGCTAAAAAATTTAAGAACGAAGAGATTGTGAATCTTTTAAAATGATGATTTATGTAGTATTTATAGCTCACGAATCTTATCCTTGCATTTGAGTGGAGGGGTTTGAGTGTATTTTTTTTTTATAACATGAAAGAGGGATAATATCCATTAAACATGTGTTGATGAGAGATAAAAATCCTCTAATAAGATAAAAGTGTAATAAGTCATGAGATTTTTATATATATAAATGTATAAAAGTATAGGAAGAATAAAATCCAAAATATATTACATGTGATCCTAAAAAATGAAGCTCAGAAGGTTAGGCTCTAGTTGTGCACTTAAACTAGAGAAGAGTCTAAAAAAAGCTCTCATGCTATACCTGAGTAAAAAGATGACAAAAGCTATGCCGAAACACGCTAAGATCTTCATAAATGCTAAGCCCATACGATCTGGGCTCCTCTTTAATATTGAGCCCATAGTGTAGGCTCATATCTTTTTTAGATAGAGCCCATGACATTGACTTTTTTCTTTAGACTAAGCTTATTATACTCTAAGCTGCACCTGGAGGCTAGGCTTTTTTTCTAGACTAAGTACATGGCGGGCTCTTCCCCAATGTTTGTAGACTTTGTAAATCACTCTAAAGATCTGTTGGTGTTTGGGAATGTTTTTGTAAAACATTTTTCAAAAAAATTGATTTTTTATTTTTATTTTTTATTTTAAATTAAATTTTTTTTGAAATTTTTAGATAATTTTATGTTGATATTAAAAATTATTTCGATCATCCCTCTCTCAAAATTGTTCAGCATCTCTTTCACCCCGCAAGTTGATTTATCCTCCAGGAAGTCTACAAGCACCTGCATATCATCATGCCATATTAATAAATCCCACAAACTACCCTTCTTCAGCACATCACTTTCAAGCCATTCTTCACTTGAATATTGTCAGGATTGGTTTGACCCTTCTTTATCATACAAATATGCCACTGTCCCAGTAGGCTCACGCTATTAAAACTGCATTCCATCTAATAAATATATTTTCTACACCTGTTCTTGAGATGCCAAGTCCTTTTGAGAAACTTTTTCACCCAACTCCCAATCATATCAAGCTCTGCAATTTCAGTTGTCTTTGCTTTCCTTGGCTAACTCACCAGATGACCACTCATTCCGTGAGCAATAGATATCGCCCTAACCAATTTTATCCTGTCACTAAACATTATGTTTCCCTTTTATTTGAACCTACATGTGTTTCTCAAGCTATCAGGGATCCAAATTAAAGACAGGAAAGGTCTGATGAGTTCACTGCACTGGTTTGATATGGAACTCGAACCCTTGTTCCTCCTCATCCCTCTCAGAACTTTGTGGGAAATAAATGGGTTTTGTTTTTAATAGTGGCCAAAGGCTTTCATCAATGCCTTTGCCTTGATTATAATGAAACATTGTGTCTGATAGTAGAACCCGCTCACTATATTGGATTGGTCAACTCCATAGCATTGCAGCACAATTGGCCTCTATTTCAGATTGATGTTAACAATTCCTTTTTACATGGGACACTTGATGAAGATGTTTTTATGAAACTTCGTAGATAGATTTGTGGACTCCTCTCACCTATTCGCTCTGTACAAACTTCGTAGATCGCTTTACAGACTCAACCAGGCACCATGAGCCTGACAAGCTGCTATTTCGACAAAGTTTGCTGCGCTTGGGGATCCACGTTTTATATTTTAGTCTATGTTGATGACTTGATACTTGTAGGGAATAACAATGATCATCTATCTACATGCTTTTATTCAGCAACCTGGTGTTGAATATTCCTTGAAAGAACTACAACCTCTCAATTATTTTCTTAGAGTCAATGTCATCCCTACCATTGATCTTATTAACACAAAAACGATATGTCCATGATCTTTATCTCGAGTTCCACTCACTGGCAGGCCACTAAACAACTTTTACGCTACTTAAAGCACAGCATTCACCGTGGTATCTTGCCTTGTCGCTCATCCCCTATACATCTTCGTCCCTTTTTAGACGTTGACTTGGTAGGTAACCATGATGATCAGACGTCAACTGTTGACCTGTTAACTAAGTCAGTACTATATCACTCAAGCTTCCAACTATCCTATATTGTTGGATTGATTCTTGTATATATTCCTCCTATAGTTTTTTCTCTTTATAATATATACTAACGAAACTGAATACAATACAACAAAGCTTTTCAATTCTCTTTAATGACATGTGTACATGTTTTTTTTATAAGAATGATTCTTAAGTTAAAAAAAAATAAACAAAATGATAATATATGGTATCTATATGCATAACTTTTCAGCAAAATCAATAATATACATAAAAAAAGAAGAAGTTTGAAATAGAATTACATAAAACAATAAGCATCTTTGGTATGTATAATTGAGGGAGAGAATTATTAATTTAACTAAAATTAAAATAGACTCCATAAAAAATAAGTTTCTTTTAGGTTAAAAGCAGGGTTACCCCTGTTTCATTAAAAAATAAAAAAAATAGTATCTTTTTAAAAGTGATATTTGCTTTGATTTTTTTATTTATAAAAAAACATCTATTAAACAAATATTATTTTTTTGATAAAACAAATAGCTAAAAATAATTATGTTTCAAAAGCACTTCAATGTCAAATAATCACCTGTTGTTTTTCTAATAGGATATCAAATGGAAGCAACTAGCACATAAATTCTCACTTTCTAGTTAAATGATAGCATCAAATGCTTTGGGTTAATCAATCACATTTTCTTGGTTTCTTAATTATTTTTCTTATATGTGTAGTTTTATATGTTATATGCTAAATCACATATCTTGACACCTTTTGTATAGTTTGGCGGACTTGGACGGAAGAAAAGATCTTTATTAGAACTCATGAGTCATTTGCTATACGCTTCGTTGCAGGGATAAATTTTTTTTATCTTGTTTTAATATATGTAGTTTTTTGTTTTGCATTTTGGTCTTTATTTTTTATTTTTTGATTTATTTTGATTTTTTTAATTTTTTCGGTCTTCCCAGGATAATTTATATTTTTATTTGTATTTATGTATCTATACTCTTAGTTTTGACTTTTAATTTTTACTGTTATATATCTCTGTATTAAATGCAGTTTGCGTTAAAAAACAAAGTAAGTTTAGCTTTAATGGTGTGAAATGAAAGTTAAACTCTCTTATGCATGTATAATGAATATTTCAATGTTAGTGATCTGTTATCTCTGTGTTTTTTTTCATTTGTTTTGTCTACGTGTGGCTTAATATATTTTTAGTTTAAAGTGATTTTTATTTAAAAAGATATTAAAATATTTTTTATTTTTTAAAATTTATTCTTGACATTATTATATTAAAAGTATTTCAGAACATTGAGATTCAATTAATTTGAGATTATCTTAGTTCATGTTTTTTAACATATTAAACAAATACCAAAATATATAATTAGCTTAACATATTATTAAGATTAAATACTTTAAAAATAATCATCATTATTATTTTCAACACCTTATCCATAATAAAATGAATATATAAAAAAATAAATAATTGAAAGTTTTTTAGGAAAATAGGGAAAAATTAATAAATTAACATAGATTATGGTTGATAGTCTGATAATGTGTTATAATGATAATAATACTAATTTTTCCTTTCTCCTTTAATTTTGTTTTACAACTATTTTCATATGTTCTTTATATCAATTTTTTTTTCCAAAGCTTCTAATATTGTGTTTGGTGTTATTGTTAATCATAATAATAAAAATGAGAATAACAATTCAAGTAATTTGTCATTCAATTTTGTAAGTTTTTCAATTTCTGTAAATATTATAAATTAAAATTTTCAATTTCTCTACATATTAAAAATTAATTTTTTTTGATTTCTCTATATATAATGTTTCAAATTTAATATCATTGATTAATGATTTGAAAACATTTTATGGCTCAATATTGTTTTTAATTTTTTATCCAAGTGATTATAATAATTATATTCATAATGGTAATAGTACATATTTTGTTTCTGTCCTTTAATTTTTTTCATTTGTTCTTCAAATCAAATAATTTTTTTTTGCCTTCAATCATAAGAATAATGATTGAAATAATTTATCATCCAATGTTGTATTTAGTAAGAATTAATTTTTACAACTTCTCTATATACAATGGTTCAAATCTACTAATTTATCATTTAATGTTGTATTCATTAAAAATTTGTAATTCAATGTTGTCTTTAACTTTTTATCTTATTTCTTTAAAATTATATTACTTAACATTAGCATGAAAGACAAAAAATATTGTCCTATACTTAGTTTTTTTAACATTACTTGAAAAAAATTCTATATAAGTTAATTATTTTACTTAGATATATCGCATTATAAAAAAAAATCTAGCACTCTCAACTTTTTTTTAAAATTTTAAAAAAATTGGTTCTAACTACGGCGAAACACAGGACAAGTGACTCGTAAAGTTTTTAATCTAGATCATTAGCCCCATTTTTTCCACTTTTTTTTTATCTACATGTGACTTGATATAGTTTTTGTTTACGTGATATTAGATATAAAATATCATACATAGAAAAGCCTCAAATATTAGTTTTTAACAAATATAACATCGACTAATAAACTATTTTTATTATTATTCTCATTGTTGTTATTATAATTTTTAAATTATCACAATTATTATAGTTGTCATTATAATTATTATTGTAAATAATTAATATTATCATTTTTATCATCATTATTTCACAATAATTATTACGACAACTAATATTATTATTGTTATTAATATCATTAAAATTATAACTAGTACTATTATCATTATTAATATTAATATTATTGTTTTTGTTATTATTGATATTCCTCATGCTATTTTATGAGTTATTTTTAGTGTTATTATCATCAATAAAGTCATAAGGATTATAATCATAAGCATTATAATCATTACAATAAATTACTATAGCAATTATTAATTTAATTAGTAATTTCACTATTATTACCATGATTATAGAACCTAAAATTATTATAACTATGATAGCTAAAACAATAATAAATAATAAATTATCATAACAAATAAAACATAAAACCCAAGAAATATAACAAAAGAGTAAGCAAGAAAAAAAAACTAAAACTATTATTATTAAGTTAACAATGAGTATCATAAAATTATATTGAAGAATAAAATAAAAAACCTAAAAATTTAATAATAAAGCAAAAACAAATTAAAAAAATGACAAAAAATATTATTAGCATAAAAATTTCTTTTGACTTGAAGAACAAATAAAAATACTAAAAAAACCTAAAAACAAACAAAAAGAAAAAAGAAATAACAAATATACATCAATATATTTAATATCACAATACTAATTATTTATCTGGTTGTGTTTAATATATTTTTTACTTAGACGAACATAAAATTTATTGTATAAAATAAAGTAAAAGAATATTATACAAATCTAAACATTTAAAAATTTTTAAATAAAAAATAAAATTTAGTTTAATCTATATATATATATTACAAATGGGTCATACTACCCTCTTCAAAAATTAAACATGCCCAATATAAGTAAAAAATATTTTTTTTTTTTAAAAATGAGCCAAAAATACATCATGATGAATATTGATTAAAATAGAAAATTTAAAACTATTTAAGAAATATAAAATAGATATTAATTAAAAGATAATAATGGCTTGCATGGGGGCCTTTAATTTGTTTTGAAGTAAATGGAGTGGATGACATGTCATCCGTTTATTTTATTTTTTTAAAAAGATTATGCGTTGCTTAGATTCCATAGATTTTAGCTACTATGGTAACTGATGTTGCGATGATATTTTTTTTTCCGCTTCGCACCCCGTCATTCCCTTAGAAAGAGAATGGTACGCGGTGAAAAGAGGTGTGTTTTATAGTCGTATAATCACGACTATAAATTGTTTGGAGTCGCCACCTAATATAGAGGTCACTATGAAACCTAATGGTCTGTGAGAGTCTGAGTAAGGGGACTTGTTGTGTATAAGGAAGAATTATCACCCCTAGTGCACCTTACCTAAGACAAACTGCATTGTTGTTTGATTGATTTTTCTAAGTCATTTTTTATTTGTTGGTTTTTTCTAAGGCTTGAAATATATCTCTCTTCATGAGGGAGTCTCTATTTCATTGGAAGCTTAAAACCTAACCACTCTAAAATTTGAAAATTTTGATGCGACATTTTTTTTAGAAAAGGCTTTTTTACTATTTGTGGATGTACTTTACTATTTGTTAATTTTTTGATATTTTGGCAAAATTCCAATAGATAATGGTTATGATATCCAATGTTCATTCAAAACATGTGAAAGATGCAAAATATTTTTTTTTTTATGAAAATATGCTTGGAGAAACCTTGGAATTCGGTCATATGCACGAAAACAACATATTTTTTGCTTGTTTTTTTTTTGAAATTTTTTATATTTTTTAAAAAAATAAAAAAATTCAGACTGGACCTGACCCAACTAAATGGGTTGGCTTCGCTGCTGGACTTGGGCTAGACTCGGTCCAGACAACAAGGCTAGGCCGCGAGCAGGTTCAACCCAAGAATTAAAACAACAAAACAAAAAGAAAACAAAAACAAGGAAATTGGGTTGCGCATTATTCACGTAGTGTGAACAGTGCAGAGTGAATTAATTCACTCCTGCACTGTTCACGTGTTACGTGAACAGATGGTTGGTCGATGATAATGAGAGGCTCCAAGGTGGTTCTTCCTGTGGTGGTGGTGTCGGAAATGGTGGCCTGTGGCGGCCAGGAGGAGCGCAAGAAGAATGGCTTGTTTGCGTTGCTGTTGCTGCTGCTCCATCACTGAGCTTGCTACTGCTACCAAAGGTGGCAATGGAGTTGTTGGCGTGGAGGAGAAGCCTTCGGTGCTGAGGAGGTGTTATTGGTGCTTGTCGGGAGCTAGCTAGAGTTGTTGTGGGAGGAAAGGGAGAAAGAGGGAGGTGGAGAGAGAGAGGGTCGGTTGTGCATGGTTGGTTGTTGTTATCGGTGCTGGTGTCCCTCCAGCGCCGAGGGAGATGGAAGGGTGGTTGTCATGTGCAAGTTTTTAGTCACGATGTTTTTTCCATTTTCCCCACTGTGTTTGTCGTACCTGTCATCCCTGTCGTGTGCAACCTCTGTGTGTGTTTTGTTTTGTCTTCCCCTAGTTTTTTCAGTCTGCTCCTCCTGTTAACGATGGTCTCCCCCTCTATATATAGGTGAAGGAGGTAACCCGTCAACGCCATGCTACAGCTACGCGCAGTTATAGGTTGCCTCCTACAGCGACAAGCTACAACTGCGTGTAGTGATAAGTTGCTTCCTATAGTGACATGCTATAACTGCGTGATATGGGTTGCCTTCTACAATGTTAGAGTGCCTGTAGCGGCATAGTGCCTCCTGCAGTGGCGTGCTTGTAGCGGCATAACTGCAGCATGTTTTGGAACATGGTATAATGGCATTTTGGTCTTTTAATTTGTAATTGTTCTAATTGCACTTCTAATTAGTTTTCAACTTTTAAATTTGTGCAATTGTATCCCCGCAAAAACTTGAATACCAGCCTTAACTTTTCGCGCCTTTTTTATTCTGATCCTTGGTTTTGTATTTGTGTGATTTGACCCTCAATTGACCATTAAACTCTCAATTTCTTCAAGTTTGCACCTGACTTCAACACAATAATTGGCTTGGAAAAAATTTCAATTCGGTCTTCGAAAATTCTAATTTTCTCAATTGAACTCGAATTAAGATCAAAAACTTGATTTTTCATCAACTAAGACCTTAATAAAATTAATGTGACCAATTTAAGTATAATTAAATCTTTGCACTTAATTAAATCCTTCAATTGGACCTTAAATTAATTCTCAAACACAATTACACTTTAAATTGGTCGATGATTAAATCAAATCGGCCCATAAAAATATAATTATGTCTTTCGACTTAATTTTTACACAGATTTATCCAATAATAAATTATTTTAGCTTTGGATCTATATATTTTTTTATTTTTGGGGACAAAAAAGATACGATCAGACTCTCGAAAATATCTAAAATTTCCACATTGATTTTTCTACCAACACTAGCCTCTTTTTATTTTATTTTTGTTATTTTGGGGTAAATTTGGAGAATAACTCAGAATTGGGTTATGACAACTGGAAAAACAAGATTCATGTTTTTTATTCAAAAATCTATTTTTTACATAAACTACCTAGAAAACATCGTAGTAACTTTATTAAACCAATTCATGGCCTCTAAAAACAAAAACAAAAAAAAACCTTAAAAATCGAAATCAACCTAAAATAAAATAAAAACATTTCATGGTAATTTTTTTAAGGCACTTTCAAGATAAAAAAAAAAACTAATTCAACTTTTCTCATCATATTTAACATCAAAATTAATTATTTTAGTAGCTAGAGTTATCGCTTACAACAATTCTCTGTATGTTAGAATACAATGAGTCCCCCCTTTCTTCTCCCAAAAAAAAAAAAACTAAAAAACAAAATAAAATTTGGTATTAAAATTATTTAATTTTTTTTAATGGGATCGGTTATGTAAGAGCTAGAAAAAAATGCTCTTGTTTTCCTCCACCTCCATGATGACAAGATCTTGGGGTGTGGGAGACATATTGAGCATTTTGCTAGCTCTAAGTGCTATAGCTTCTCTTGTAAATGATTCCACACTACGTTAGAATACATAACTTGAGGTTCGCTTGAATTCTGTTAGGTATAATAATAATTAGCTTACATACGAGGATATTTATATTCCTATTTCACAATTATCAATGTGCAATATGGAGGTGGATATTCCCGGGACGCGGAGGAAAAAAAGTGGAGTTATGCTCTTGCCCTGTTCATGTCAACAAAGCCAGCTTTCTGCATAAAAACATGCGCAAGGGTCTAGAGATACGAATTTACAAATTGATTTTTCTCGCGCGCACCACACATATAGTTGAAATTCAAGCCAATCTATCATAAATATAAACTATTGTTAAATCCGCGTCTGGATGGCATCCATCTCTCGCTAACTAAAACTGTGATGTGTTTTGCACATAAGACAGACAACACTGCTCCTTTTCATTGATCTTGTCACCAAAGTTAAAAAAGTAAACTAATTGAGCTATATATACACTGTTATATTTTTTATTCATCGTGAGTTAAATAAATCAAGTCAAGCTAACGACGTAGAGATGTATGTATTGAATAATTTATTAATTCTAACTATTTGATTTTTTTTATAGTTAAGGTGACTTGTACCTTTAAAAAACTTTATATGGTATATTCAAGAACTCATATATGCTCCGCTCCAAGGGAGCTAGGCAACATGCCGAGCATTCAGCACCTGCCCAATACATCTTGGTATGCTTAAGCTCATAAAAATAGATTTTGAGTTTTTTTTACCTCTTAAATTTGAATCATCTAGTGTATCCTTTAATTATTAGTTGTTGTTCTAATATACATAAAGGATATACTAGTCGTTGTTCTAATCAATAATTTAGTTGTTCTAGTATGATTGCCAGTCCCAACACCAAATATACTGTATAGAAGGATTCTTTGACTGCATGTAGGGAATTAATTAATGATCATTAAACGTTATGTGTTGGGTTGTTTGAGCTGTGGTGGGTGTTTGTAGTATGGGGGCTGGTAGAGTGGGGTTATGGCTAAGCATTGTATCTTCTTGATTCGTCTCGAGGTTAGGGTTTTGGGTGACAATCTGTTCTGGTTGAGGTTTAGGGCATGAGTGTCCAAAGACTTTGCACCTCTCAACCGACGTGGCTTCTATTCGTATTCGACTTCTATTCGTATGGTGTTGTCTGATAAGGCACAAACAATCTCAAAATGGTGGACAAAAGGCAGGGCTGCATCCACTTCAACACACACCCTTGCAAAATCAAGTCTAGTACATTCATGAGTATGCTCGTCACAAGACCGTGGCTTACCCACCATACTCGCCACTTGGCTCAGCCCTTGCTTGGTCCATAGTGGGAAAGGCCCTAAAACCATTGATTATATTTGGACACCACCTTTCATGTGCTATTGTTTCTTCGGCTGAATGATATTACGTCTGTTACTGTCATGTATGCCTTTTTGTACATGGTTTTTTAACGAGACAAACATATTTCAAAACACATTTATTTATGGTTTCTAAAGGAGTTAAAATTCAACCACATGAAGAAGCTTCCGCCTTGTTACCAGATAATAACAGTAATTTTTATATAAACTTAAAATTAAACGTACAAAGAGGAAACTCTTCAACATAATAATAATTATATTTATCATTTCCGCAGGAGGGCAACGTCAAGTTCACGTGACATTCGGGTAGTGGGGCCTACTTTTCAGCTGTCACGTAATTAATCATTGCTATTTTTTATTCCTAGTAGAAAATAAACGGGCTGGTACAAAGGCCTAAAGCTGCGAGTGGCTATCAAGCACTCGTCTGACACCAAATGAAAACTTAGCTCATCCTCGCCTGACAGACATCTCCCTCTCTCAAAGTGTCGAGTAGAAGATACAGAATGGAACACAAATTGGAGGAGGAGGAAGCGCTGTCTCTGCAAACCAAGCAGTTTCGGCACAGCAACACTACTGCAGATACTACTACTCTGCTTGTCAATGTTTCCTCTACCAATGGTAATGGTTATGAAAATGGAATTAGCAGCAGCAATAGCAGCATGAATGACCACTCAGAGACTCCGGAAGTAGGAGTATCATCTCCCTGTGGATCCCCACATAAACACAGTGGGGATGAGGATGAGGATGAGGAGAGAGTCCACCATCTCGATAGCGTTTACTTTGACCAACACCAAGGTATGCTGCTCCTAAATCTTGTCACCATTTCTCTTCTTTTCCAATGTGTCCATCTGATCTCCCCTCCTGCTTACTTTACTCAAGTCAATCATACTCCTCCTCCTCCTTCTTCTTCAAGGAAATGCATAAAGTTATAGAAATTAAGATTTCTTTCTGTTGATTTCAATGGTTGGGTTCATTGTCATTTCTTTTTAATTCAATAACCTAATTGGGATGCTACTGCAATTGGACCTCCTACGTTAGAACTCCGTGGAATGGTCATGTTCAAAATCATAAACAGTGCTCCCAGACGCTCATTTCAATCAATAGAAACCACGTTCTGTTTTTGAAACTAAAGTTCAGTAGCTGCCAACTATTTCTCAGCAAGGGAATGCTACTTACTGATAGTGAAACTGCAAAATATTCGCAGTGCCCTTCAGTCCTCTGATTTAAAGGCTCTATTCTACTATATTCCATCATGCTGTCTTTTCTAGTCCACGCCAACAAATAGTAGGATAAAATTAAGCTAATCAGCCTCCTTTTGCAGCACGATCCCGATTCCGTAATGTTCTCACAGGATGCTACTTTTGTGAGATATTAAATGGTTGATTTGGCATGAATGGAGCAACTACTCGTTTTTCTTTATCATTTCTCGTTACCAAAATTTTCCTATCTCTAGATATCAGACTCGAGATTATTATAAATAAATGAGATGTATCAATTATGGGATGATAACCAGAATTACCACTTACCATTGCACTATCGTGAATTTGCTACTTTTGCATGATCCTCCGCTATCCTTCAGATATCTTTGTGTATCAAAATTGTAATTGCATATAGTTTATTGATCGATGTTCTGCTAATGAATGCTCGCCTGCATGAATGCTTGCCTTCTGCATGAATGCAGGTGCTGATTCCATTTATGGAGTTTCTGACATGAAATGTGGTGGCGTTACATGTTCTGTTTTTGAGAAAATTCCTGAAGATGTGGAAGTCCTTGTAAAGAATTCTGAGATTCAGAAAAGTCTAATCAAAGAAGTCAGCCTTCAATCAAGAGAAAATTCGGAAAATGAAGGGCTTTCTAGTTCAAGTCTTACACCTTTAGAAGGTACATTTGAAGAACACAATATTAAATCAAAACCTTTTGACAGTGAAACTAGAGTAGTTGGAGATTTGGACTTGATAGAAGAAACAGACCAGGAAGTGACAGAATTAGATGTTGAGAAGGTGTTAGAGAAGCAGAATACACATGATTTGTATTGCCCTAATTGTAATTCCTGTATAACTAGAAGGGTTATCCTTCGTAGAAGAACAAAGAAGATTCTAAAAGCACGCTGTAAACCAAAACACTCAAAATCTGACACAACTCTTCCCTCTCAGTCGAATGCCAATTCTTCAGATCCAGCCAATGGTCCAGGTCATGATATAGCTAACACGGGTTCAAATGATAGCCCAACACCTGCAGTCGATGAATACAATGCTGATGGACAACCAGATGTATTCAGATGCTTATCATGTTTCAGCTTCTTTATTCCTGCAGGTATAGTTGTGATCTCTGCTTATGTTAATCTCTTATTATCTTAAGCATGGTAGCTTGTAAGAACGGTGATTGGTGTGCTTTTGGCGTATGATTTTTAGGAAGTTATTGCTTCAAATGTCTTAATAAACCTTTATATGGAATATTGCTTAGGATGAGCATTAATTAGCAACCTATCAAACACTAGTTGGTCATGATGAGAGATAGAAGATTCCTTATTATGTGAGTGGATGTGTGCACATATCACCAAAGCTTAGTCTGATAGTTTATTCTTCGGGGTGTGATTTCTTATCTTGTCAAAGTTGTGTTTGTTATTTTTAACTACATTTCACATGTACACTTTTTTTTCTTTACTGTTTAATGCTTCCAACTTTTGTTTCACTTTGTTTCCAAATGAAACGCGGCTGATAAAATCTTGATTCAGATCCTAATATATTTTGATTCTTAGTCAAGTCATTCGTTTAGCTTCTAACTTGTATCATTTTTGTAATTCTTTCTAGGCAGTCTTCGTGTTCTCAGAGACTCAATTTGATTTTGATTTTATCAGGACAATATTAAGTGTCATTTAGTGAACATGTCTTTTCTGATTGAAAGACATTTTTTTGATGATGAGTGTATAAAATGCTCTGCCATTTGGCTGATAATGATGAGTTTGTGTTTGAGGGTAGCTATCTTTATTCTTTGTTTTCCTTTTCTTGGTGCATGGGATTCCACCAATTTGGGTGCATGCTACATGGGATTCCACCAATTTGGGTATTCTTCATTTTTAGATGGATTTTCAAACCAAGGCTATCATACTAAGAAGCTCTTGTCAATGTTCTTGCTTATTCATACTATCAAGGGCCATATCTGCTCTGCTAGTTTAACTCTTTTGTTAAATTATCCAGGAAATGGTTTTAAATTGTTTTGGGTATCATCCACTGACAATGAAAATGAACAAGTTCCTCAGAAGACATCAACAACCAATACAAATTGGTTCGTCTCTATTTTTGCAACTCATAAGAGGAAAACAACCTCCGAGCAAGGTATAGTTATTTTATATGCAATTGACTCATTAGCACAATGATGTTTGCTTGAGACATTTTATATTGTTCAGGATTTTTCCATGTACCTTTAAATGCTTGCTTTGAAATTCTAAACGTGTCGCTGCTTGTTTGGAAAAGGTTTCATACTCTCGTTTGCTTATAGTTCTTGCTTCTTTGTTTTTTGATTGGAATTTTTTTTTTTTTGCATCTTGTTTCATATTAACTTTAAGCCTGGCCTACTGTTGTTACTTTAACATGTTGATGTTTGTGAGTTGTGAATTGGGAAAGAGAGATTGTTAGGTACACTTGGAAATGTTGTCTTGCTACCAAGATGTAAGATGACATTTCCAGGAGTACTTAATATATTTAATTGACTTTAACATTGGTAAAAACCAGATTACATTATCTCATGGTTGCAATATGCTGATCCTTACATTTGAGGTTTCAATTTGCATTTCTATGTAAAGAGGTTGTTTCTAGGAGTGTTATTTTAGAACCTTTGGCATTATCAATCTACTTTGCTTGTTTATTTCACAAGTAATGTTACTAGAGGTATACAATTTATTGACAAATTGATTCCAGCCAAAGTTAATTACATATCATGCCTAATGACACCACCTGAGACCATGCCAATGTACACCAGGTAGTTTTGTTCGGTTGTTGAAACTTATATGATTGCAAGGATTTTCACACCACAAGAATGCATACTTGATATGTTGTTGCAGGTAATGCTGCAGGGGACCATACTCAAGTATGCGGAATGAATCAGGACACCTCATCAGGCTTTCCTAATAATGTTTCATCCTCGAATGGAAGCAATCATTTGGTAACTCCACATGCTGAAAGAACTACAGTCAAAACTGGAGAACATCCAGAAGGTTCTTATTATAAGCCTCACCAAAGTGGAACAGAATCTCTGAATCCAACAATGGTGCCATTATTGCATGATAAATCACCACAAGGAATAAACCTGAAGTCCAATTTCACAACTAGTAATGGGATACTTGCAGATCAAAATTCTCCTCTCCTTTCTATTGATTTTCCATCAGTTGAATCCACATCTATTGCAGGGTTAGATAATATGGGGGGAACATCTCTTAAAGCTGGAACAGGGATTGTAATTTCTTTAAGGGAAACAAAATTTGCTGAAACTGCATTGAACAGTGCAAGAAAGAAATCAGGCGATGCAACTGAAAACTCAGGTATGACAGAATTTTAAGTTCCCTTGTTAAAAGAATGAGTAGGGGTCAGATGATGATTTGGAAAGATGCTTTTGGTTATATGATTCATGTTTTTGTACCTCCTAATGCATAGTAATATTTCATTGAGTGAATTTCTTACTGTTGGGACTGGGAAGGCTTATGGTCCTGTCTTTTCTTGAGTTATGAATATGCCTGTATTCATTGTTGGTCAGTCTAATGCCAAGAAAACGTATCATATCATAGACTTTCGCTTTACCATATTATTTGGGTGAGCCAATATAATGTGAGCAATTTGTGGTCTTGACACCCACATGCTATGCGTTTCTATGTGCAAGTGCAATTTTCTTTGTTTGATGTGTTGCGCACGCATGATTGTGTTCTCATCACATTTGTGTTCTAAATGTATGCGTACCCTTTCTAGTTTGTTGTTATTTCAGCAGTAAATTTACCAGTGACACTAATACACCATACTAAATTTTTGCTGTGTGATCTTGTGCAGGTGGGTCTTCAATCAACCATGCTATCGTGGATACTGTTCAACAGGTACCATACATTTCAGGTAGCATAGAAGGCTTAAAGGAAAATGCATCATTCAAACCTTGGCAAGGTGGAGTGAATCCTCAAGAATATTCAACCTCCAAATCTTTAATCCCTGAGCAGTCAAAGATACAAATAGAAGAGAATTTCAATATGGAAAAAGGAAATGAAAAAGCTTTAAAAAATGGTCAGGTCTCTTCAACACAAGGAACTTCATTGCCCTCTCAATTGTATTCTGAAGAAGGATTTATAAATGATGCTGCTTTGAAACACCATGAAGTTGGAAAAGGTGCTCTAAATTCTTTGAGCCAAGGAACCTCAAGGCCTGAAAAGGAGAGAGTCAATATTGGAGAAAATGCAGATAATGCTGTGAAAAACAAAAATATAGGTATTCACAAGACTCAGGGGTCTTGAGATTCTCCCACATTTGAACTGGACAAGTTTTCTTAATTGTAACTTGATTCTGTTGTCAAATTCTATTCTAGAATGTGTTTTTTTCCTAACACCAGATATTTACAGTTGCAATGCCAGCTGGTCGAGATAGAAATCTCTTCATTATTATTGTTACCTGTGAGACTGTTTTGACAGGATGATATGATGCAGGAAATGATGTCATAGTCACCATTGAAAAGGAGCCACCAAAACATAGAGATTCTGAGATTGTCAGTGTTGATTCAGTAGAAACCACTAGTTTGCTGAACAATATGAACGAGACAAATATGGGAGAACGAGGGGCAGGAGTAGGTGAATCCCTGCAATGGGAAATTATAAAAAGCATTGTATATGGCGGTTTAATAGAATCAATTACAAGTTTAAGTGTGGTGTCTTCTGCTGCTGCTGCTGGTGCTTCAAATTGTAAGTATCATTTTTTTTTATCCCTAAATCCTACTCTATTGTACAGATTAGTTTTCTGAACAAACTCAATCTAGTTTTATCACCTTTTGAATTAATTGACAACATTTTTAATGTGCTTCTGTTTTTATATGGTATGAGGAACATGCGTAACCAACCTGTTTCTGAAGTTTATGAACATAAGCTTCCTTTCAACAAATTATATTTCATGTCTCATATTTTGCCTGTCGTTTCTCCTTTTGAGTCAGCAGAAATAAATATTTGATCAGTAACAACTTGTGACATTATTGATCTGCTGTTTCTACAGTGAACATTATAGCTCTTGGCTTGGCAAATTTGATTGGAGGACTTTTCATAATTGGTCATAATGTGAGTAAACTTGTCAGCCCTTGTTGACAACATGCATATATAAGAAATTTAGTATGTAGTAAAGGGCTATCATTTGACTTATATTTTTTTTTAATTATTTCTACATAGTTTACAAGAAATATCAAATGTGGTTGAGCCTGAAAATTAAGTTCGAGTCGTCTTTTGTTTGTTTCATCTAGTTTTTGTATTGTTTTTGCAGCTTATGGATCTAAAAAAAGATCGTTCCAATCAAGTGAATGAGCAGGAGGATCGTTACCAAGAAACACTAGGACGACGGGACAACTTTCCATTCCATGCAACAATATCTATTTTATCATTCCTTGTGTTTGGGCTACTGCCTCCTGTCATGTATGGATTCTTGTTTCTGAAGAGTGATGATAGATATCTCAAGCTGGCAGCAGTTGGCGGGGCCTCTTTTTTTTGCATCATATTGCTTGCTGTTGGGAAAGCCTCCATCCAGAGGAAGCAACCCAAGCCATACATTAGCACTGCATTATACTTTTTTAGCATTGGGCTTATGGCTTCGGGTGGTTCTTACGTAGCCGGGGACCTCATCAGTAAACTATTACAGAAAATAAGTGGGTTCGAGTCAAACTTGCTTCAGGAATTGAAACCATCGGAGACAGCCACGTGGGCATCTTATTGAAGTATTGAAATCTCAATTCTAAAGCAGGAGAAGAAGATTCACTTATTTTTTTCCTCAAAGAAGTAATTTAAAATTGTTTGTTAACTCTAACAATGGTTTTTTTTCATTTGTGATACTTTAAATTCTGAGTAATTTAATAATTAATATTTTAAACTTTAGGGTTTGAATTTTCAGTTTAGATTTTGAGTTTTGGGTTCGAGGTTCGGGTTTAGGTTAAGGATGGGGTTTGGATTAGGGTTTTGGGTTTGATGGTTTGGGGTTCCGGTTACAGCTTTAGGATTTAGTGTATAGGGTTTGGGGTTTTAAGGTTGGGGTTAAAAAAAGGTTTAAAAAAAAGGTTTGGGGTTTGGGTTAGGGTTTAAGGTTTTGGTTTGGGGTTTAGGGTTTTGATTTTGATTTTGGGTTTTGGGTTTCGAGTTTAGGGTTTGGGGTATGGGGTTTGGGGCTAGGACAAGGTTTGGGGTTTTGGTTTAGGGTTTGGGGTTTGAGATTCGGGGTTTTGGTTTGGGGTTTGGGATTCGGGGTTTCGGGTTCCAGGTTTGGGGGTTCAGGGGTTGCCGGTTTAGGGTTTAGGGTTTACGGTTTCGGGTGTAGGGTTGAGGGTGTAGGGTGTAGGGTTTTTGGGTTTGGGGTTTAGGAGGGGGACACAATGTTGTGTTTTAGAGAGAAGTTAGAGAGAAGTGCTCTCCAAAAACCTCTCTTGCTCTGCGTTTTCTTCACCCATCGTCGCCGGAATTAGACCCTTTCCCGTCACTGCAAAGAAAAGGTAAGCACGACAACATCAATACTGCATTACACCATAGCAAACCACTTTCTTTTTTATTTCTTCAAAATTTATCAAACCAGCCGCCACCAAAACCAGTCCCCTGCGAAACCACTTGAGTTTTTTTTTCTGCAACCACATCCCATCAATCATCTCTCCGAACACAGATCTCTAAACACCTGACACCTACCAGCCAAAAAGATCCCATCACCAGACTTCACTTTAACACTAGAAAGAGTGAGCAAGAAAGGTTCTCGAAACATGAACAATAATAAACACCAAAAGCCACAGTCCACGTGGGCAGAAAGAGTAAGGGTTACGAGTGCAACCACTAGGTATTCCTTGGAACCCATTCCAAGGAGCACAGTGGGTAACACGATGAAGATAGAAGATGATTCCTACATGGAGGATGTAGATCAATGGACAAGATGCCTAGTTGGATTCTTTACAGGATTCCAGCTACCATTCCAAGCTGTCAACACCATTGCATCCAGAATATGGAAGAACTGTGGGCTAGAGCATGTCATGGCGACCAGCAATGGGTTTCTGCTTTTTCGTTTCAAGACAGAGGAAGACTTACAGACTATCCTTGGACAGGGGTCGTGGATGTTTGGAGGGAAGAACATTGTTTTACAACAATGGCACCCGCACTATTGTTTTGACAAAAATAAGATCTCATCCCTTCCGGTGTGGATACGTCTCAGAGGGTTGCCTTTCCCACTATGGACCAAGCAAGGGCTGAGCCAAGTGGCGAGTATGGTGGGTAAGCCACTGTCTTGTGATGAGCATACTCATGAATGTACTAGACTTGATTTTGCAAGGGTGTGTGTTGAAGTGGATGCATCCCTGCCTTTTGTCCACCATTTTGAGATTGTTTGTGCCTTATTAGACAACCCCATACGAATAGAAGTCAAATACGAATGGAAGCCGCGTCAGTGTGAGAGGTGCAAAGTCTTTGGGCACTCATGCCCTAAACCTCAACCAGAACAGATTGTCACCCAAAACCCTAACCTCGAGACGAACCAAGAAGATACAATGCTTAGCCATAACCCCACTCTACCAGCCCCCATACTACAAGCACCCACCACAGCTCAAACAACCCAACACATAACAACGTTTAATGATAATTAATTAATTCCCTACATGCAGTCAAAGAATCCTTCTATACCAAAGTTGTAAAATCCGTTCCGGGCCCCGTTCCGGTTTTTTGTTTGGAACGGAACGTTCCGGTTTCGGTGCATTCCGGCGTTCCGTTCCGGTTTTATACTGTTCATATTTATTTAATTATTTATATGAAAAAAATAAAATATTAATTTAACAGGTATAATTTAAATTCAAGATAAATGAACTTTAAATTATACAATACAAACATAATCTCAAAATTAGAAACATCTTTAAAATTCCAAAATATTATGAAAGTAAAATGTTCTAAAATAAAAGAAAAATACATCAAACATCTTCTACATCATTAATATAAAAATAAGGATCTTGATCTTGTTGTGGAACATAAGGAAAGTCATCAACAAGACATTCCAATAGTTGGTCATTTCCACCAAGTTCATTCTCC
Source organism: Salix arbutifolia (assembly GCA_025169955.1). NCBI lineage: Eukaryota > Viridiplantae > Streptophyta > Magnoliopsida > Malpighiales > Salicaceae > Salix > Salix arbutifolia. Next base: position 4,084,188 of record CM045910.1, on the reverse strand, counting down.
TCATTTACACATGTCTCTTCATCATCTAAATTTAAAGTAGCGAAAGGTGCTTCGATACTCTCCCAACTTATGTCCTCTCCATCAAGAAGATTGGGTTCTTCACAAATCCATTCATTCAATAGATCAATGTTATCAAGGCTAATGGGATCTAAAGCATCTCTTGTTCTGCTCAAATTCCTACAAAGAATAAAAACGAAAGAAATTAAAAAATTAATAGCAATGTAATAGAAAATAATTACTAATATAATAGTATTGATATTTTACCTCTGTTGAATCTTTAGATTATAGCGAACAAATACTAAATCGTTTAATCTCTTGTGCTCAAGCCTATTTCGCTTTTTGGAATGGATGTATTCAAATACACTCCAATTTCTTTCGCACTCAGTTGCACTACAGCATTGACTAAGAACTCGAATTGCAAACTTTTGAAGTTCTGGAGTATCATTGCCGAATTGCTCCCACCATGAAACTAGATAAGAAAATTTGAATAAATCAAATATTATAGATAAAAAAAAGATATTATATTGTAAAAAATAAAAGTTATTACTTGGATTTAACTTTTCTCTTTGACGAATAGCTAGGGACATGCCAAAATCACCAGTTGCTTTCTTATACTCCTCAATTTGGGCACTAATGTTATCTTGAATATCACAATCAGGAACCAATCTAATAATTGTGCTAAGCAAACCTCGAATTACCTCCTTTTGTTTTGAAAAAGAAGGCCTAAAAAATATTCCAGGATTAAGAAAACATCTTGCTGCATGTAATGGACTATGAAGTTGCTTATCCCATCTAGCATCAATTACCCGAATATATGGTCCATATTGAGACATTCTATTTTTCAACCTTGTTTTGATGGTTTCTTTTGCTTTATCCATTGCCTCATATAAATATCCCATTGATGGTTTTTCTTCACTGTCTGCTAACCTTAGAACTCGTACTAAAGGCTCGCTGACATTGACTATATGTGCACATCTCGGCCAAAAGTCTTTATCTTCTAAAACTATAGCAGCAATTTCCTTTCCAACCCGACTTTTGTCATAACTTGATTCAACCCATTTTGTGCAAGTAAACATCTGTCGAAGCTCATTCTTAAACTTCAGTAAACATTGGAGGCTTAAGAAATGGGTAGCAAACCTTGTTATGCCAGGACGACATAAATCATTTCTATTTGTGAATTCTTTCCTCATCAAAGCTAAAACCCATGCATGATTATATATAAACTTGGTTATATTTCTTGCATTTTTAATGGTTTCATCAATCATTGGAAAATATCTTGGATCACAAATATTTTCTAGCATTAAATCAATGCAATGGGCAGCACAAGGAGACCAAAAAAAGGTGCCATACCTTTGTTGCAAAGCTTTCCCAGCAGCCTTAAATGAAGCCTCATTATCACTAACAAATTGGACAATATTTTCTTGTCCAACTTCTTTGACAACTTCATCAAACATCTCCAGCAATGTCTCTTTATCTTTTCGAAGTCCTGAAGTGTCAACAGACTTCAAGAATACGGTGCCTCTCGAAGAATAGGCAAGGAAATTCACAATTGGTGCATTCCTCCTATTTGACCACCCGTCAGCCATAATTGAACATCCATAAAGTCTCCAATCAGCCTTGATACTTAAAATGTATTCATGGGCATCATGAACTACATCTTTCAAAAGTGATCCTCTTAAATCATGATATGATGGGCCTTTAAACCCAGGTCCCATTGATGTTACGGCATCTATCATTGGCTGATAATAATACGAATTAGCATTGTTAAACGGTATATTAGCATCAAACCACCATGTTGCTATGGCTTTTCTTGCATTGTGTTCCATCTCTTTAGAAGCCATTGCACTTCTAATACTAGGCTGGGAACCCGGGGTAGTTCGTGGAGCAAATAAAAGAATCCTTCTTCTAGATGTACTTGTTCCTTGCACTGTCATTCTTCTACTTGTTTGTGAACGTATATCACCCGAATGAGGATTTGCAGCATCACCCTCTTCTACTTCTTCATCATTGGAAACTGATTGAGAATTTCCAATATCAGTTCAACTCTCTTTCTTCTCTCTTTCTCCATTGTCATGTCATCTATCAGTTGTTTCATTTGCCATTTAACATCTGGAGGGACCCTTTTACAAGGTTCAACTTCACCTTTAATACCAGCAAGGTGATACTTCAACCGAGTAACACCACCACCATTGATCCGTTTATTACAATAAATGCATATACTTGCATTTTTTACACCAGCAACCACCTGTCCATGAGCCTATGCTGGATCATCTGATCTTGCTGGAGCTGAAGAAATGGAAGTCCCACCACTAGATGAGTTTTCAGCCATGTAATTTAATCTGTTGTAAAAAGATAACACAAGTTAGGCATGTATCATTCTTTACTCCACGATTTGAAATTCATACCAAATTGGATTTCAAAACATGAATCTCTTAATGGACGATGCACAATGGTAAAGAAAATATCTCTATTCTATTAGCCTTAATCATTTTGACTAAATCTTGAGACAAAAAGAATTGCAAGGACAACATTCACGGTCTGAATAACTAAACATACACCAATTGCCCCATATTTTGAGAAACACCCAATTCTGTATGGGAGAAAAAAAGTCACATTCAGCGTGCTTTGCTACACGTATAAACTTGTTCATCTGGATGTAATTAACTTGAGTCGTCATTTTTTTCGACGATTCTTGGATTTGTCATGTAAGTTTCGTTATCTCCCCAGAAAAATGTAAGGCATCATCATCATGTTCAAGGTGAGGTCCTGAACCTGAACCCTCCAACACAAATAATCACCCTATTGAAGCGGGCTGGATATCAAATTATCAATTCAGACACTATCTCGACTCTCATTGACACTTAACTGGGGGTAGTCTAAAAGTATCATATAGAGGGGGGGACACTTTGCTTTGCTTCTTGTAGTGCAGGTTTGCTACCTTGAGCACTATAGTGTCTAATCCGAGCTCTCTCAGTTAGTCTCCCATATAAAAAAACTTGACATCAAACTAAACAGTATAGCATACTACATTTAGTATTGTCATAATAAAATACTATAATTCGCAAGTTGAAAGTTGTGCTGCAAATTTTGTGCTGGTTAAGCTTCGGAAAAGAAAGAATTTTCTGAAATTGTTAATCAGGAGTTTTTCAACCAGAGGATATAGGGGAAGAACATAGCAAGTGTGACATAAATTAACCTCCTAATAATACAGAGCAAGTGTGACATAAATTTACATCCTGAAATCAATGATTACCCCTAGATTCTGCCTAGCTAACATCAACAATATGCACAAATAAATCAAGAATGCCCAGTTTAATCAAAATTCATCAACAATCATTTATGCTCAGTTTAACAAGAATGCCCAGTTTAATCAGGAACACAACATGAATGAACATCTTCCAATTAAACATTCCATACATAAATGCCCAATTTAATCAATTATGCCAAGTTTCGGCAGTTTCAATTTTTCAAAAAATTAACGGATTTGGGGCCTCGAATGTGTACCTTTCACTGGATATTTGGGGAAGAAGAACCAATGAAGATTTTGTGCCACCGTTTGGAAGAAATTGTGCCGCCGTGTGGAAGAAATTGTGCCGCCGTGATTTTGATTTTTGATTTAGGGTTTCAGAATTTGAGCTGAGTTAGGGATTGAGAATTACAAATTGAGCTTTTCAAGTGAAGGATTACTGGATTATGAATCGAAAACTAGAGATTTGTGAGCTGAGTTGAGATCAATTTGAGATTAGGGTAAGGGAAATTGGGAATTGATTTGGGGAAATGGAAATCGGGGAATTAGGTGTTTGGGTCTGGTCTGGGGGTGTTTGTCCGTGCATTTATTAACTTGTTAAACGACGTCGTTTTGTTACTTGTGTAAACGACGTCGTTTTGGCTGAACCCGGAATGGAACACCCGGTACGGAACCGGAGCGTTCCGGCCGGAATTGGGCTGGAATTTCCGGATCAGACCGGAATTCAAACCGGGACAAAAACGACGCCATTTTGTCCTGGATTTTTGAGTGGAACGGAACGTTCCGGCCAGAACGGAAAGGAATTTACATCTTTTTTATTTGGCGCTAGGACTGGCAATCATACCGAAACAACTAAATTATTGATTAGAACAACGACTAGTATATCCTTTATTTATATTAGAACAACAACTAATAATTAAAGGATACACTTGATGATTCAAATTTAATAGGTAAAAAAAACTCAAAATCTGTTTTTATGAGCTTAAGCATACCAAGATGTATTGGGCAGGTGCTTAATGCTCGACATGTTGCCTAGCTCCCTTGGTGCGGAGCATATATGAGTTCTTGAATATACCATATAAAGTTTTTTAAAGGACAATTCACCTTAACTATAAAAAAAAAAATCAAATAGTTAGAATTAATAAATTATTCAATACATACATCTCTACGTCGTTAACTTGACTTGATTTATTTAACTCACGATGAATAAAAAATATAACAGTGTATATATAGCTAAATTAGTTTTCTTTCTTTAACTTTGGTGACAAGATCAATGAAAAGGAGCAGTGTTGTCTGTCTTATATGCAAAACACATCATAGTTTTAGTTAGCGAGAGATGGATGCCATCCATACGCGGATGTAACAATAGTTTATATTTATGATGGATTGGCTTGAATTTCAACTATATGTGTGGTGTGCGCGAGAAAAATCAATTTGTATATTCGTATCTCTAGACCCTTGCGCATGTTTTTATGCAGAAAGCTGGCTTTGTTGACATGAACAGGGCAAGAGCATAACTCCACTTTTTTCCCTCCGCATCCCGGGAATATCCACCTACATATTGCACATTGATAATTGTGAAATAGGAATATAAATATCCTCGTATGTAAGCTAATTATTATTATACCTAACAGAATTCAAGCGAACCTCAAGTTGTGTATTCTAACGTAGTGTGGAATCAATTACGAGAGAAGCTATAGTACTTAGAGCTAGCAAAATGCTCAATATGTCTCCCAAACCCCAAGATCTTATCATCATGGAGGTGGAGGAAAACAATAGCATTTTCACACTACATTTTTAAAGTTGCCATCTACTTCATATTTTTCCACTTAAGTCTTGTGTTTTTAAATTAAACCCTCTCTTCCAAAAAAAACAAATATGCAATTAAATGTTGAGTTATCTAAAAGCTAAAAGAGCTCACGGATTTCAACAGTGTTGTTCACCTAGACTCAGATGCACTGTGGACTTCAATAGTGAAATTACATAATAATATTATTATTATTTGTATAGAAGAAATGAACAATGAAGTCTCTTTAGCTGAGTGGTTAAGTCTGTTATGCATGGCAGAAATTTCAGCGCGAATTTCATTTTGGTTTTTTTTTTTATCTTGGCGACGGTAAGCGGTGTGTTTTGTTACATGGGGAAAAATAATGTCATCTTTGATCTCAAACATGTGGAGTTCCTTTTGTTTAAAGCATTTTCAATTACTTTTGGAAAACTGAATCACATGATGTGGTAACATTAATCATGGTTAGGTGCCGTGATAGACTTATAATATTCAGCGTTAGAAACGTGTTTTTCTTAAAATAAATTTTGTTTTGAATTATAATGAATTTGATAAATTAGCTTTATTTTAATTAGATAAATAGATCGAGTTTTTAAAGAAAAATTATTGGAAAAACTTAAAGAAATTATTTAATAAAAGTTTTTGAATTAATATTTTTAGCCAAACAAGAAGGATTTGGTGTGTGTACGAAAAACACGGTGAATCTTAAAATATCCTAAATAATTAGCACTGTACATCCCCAATTCAAGTAAAATAACTTTTTATTTGAAAATAAAGAATATTTACGAGCCAAATTGTTTGTCTATCAATATCAAGTTTTTCTTTAAAAAATTAAAATTACATTTTCAATCTCAACGTAGTACAATTATAAAATAAATATTCTAGATAACAAAGAGTTTGCGATCAACATAACAGGTCTTCAATTCAAGTTAAGACGTGCATCCCTTATAAGAATTTAGAACAACTAGAATTTTATTCGTTCACTTGAACCCATAAAATATATTCTTTGGAGAATGAGGTTTTCTTGCATTCAAAAAAAATATTATAAAAATAAATCTTAATGTAGGCAATTTTAAAGTAGAAAAATAAATTGAAAACTTTCATTGATATCATATCAACTGTTTAAAATTAAGTGAAAAATATATAAATATGATAATGTAAAAGAATTATCTATACAACTAAAACAGATCACGGTTTTACTGTAGCCAATCAAAACTGTTTATCTAGACGCAGAAACATTGTGGATTGGAATAGTTAAAATACTTACTAATAAATATTATGTCTATACACAATAGCACAAAGAAGTCGTTTGGCCGAATTGTTAAGGTGTACGCTTAATGCCTAATGTTTCCATGCAGCAATCGAGAGCTCGAATCTCTCAGGCCGTAAAAAATGATTTTGGTTTTTTTGTTTTGTTTTGTTTTTTTTAACCTAGCATCTTTTTTTTAAACCTGGCATCTTTTTTTTTTTAACCGAGTTGTCCGAGCCAGCTTACGTGCATCACAACAAATCTATGGGCCCAATTTTTTTTAACATTTTTTTCCTGTTTTTTTTTTTGCCACTTATACATTTTTTTTTGTTTTTTTTTTAATCGGAATGTTCAGGTCAGCTTATGCGCACCACAATTTTTCCTTCCCAAGTATACATTTTTTTTGTTCAGGACCACCTTAGCGCGCCATGAATAATCCCAGGACTCACTTTTTTTAACATTTTTTTTCTGTTTTTTTCCCACTTATACATTTTTTTTAATAATCAAGGTATCCATGTTAGTTTACGCGCACCACGACTATTATTATTTTATAGAATAGCTAAAGGAGATCTCAATTTCAAACAGTAATGAACAATGATTTTAACTTCTCATTATTGTTTAAAAAGGTGAATTGAACTGTGGTTTTGGGGGGAGATGGCAGGAGTATTTGAGAATTCGTTTGGAAAACGCTTTTGAAATTTTTTATTTCAAAAAAATAATTTTGGGTTTTTTTTTTTAAAAAACCGGGCATCTTTTTTTTAACCTAGGTATTCGAGCCAGCTTACGTGCATTACGAAAAATCTCCGGACCCATTTTTTTATATTTTTTCCTGTTTTTTTTTGCCATTTATACATTTTTTTTGTTTTTTTTATAATCAGGTGTCCGGGTCAGCTTATGCGAACCAATTTTTTTTCTTCCCAAGTATATATTTTTTTGGTTCCGGGCCAGCTTAGCACGCTATGAATAATCCCCGTACTTACTTTTTTTATATTTTTTTCTGTTTTTTTCCCACTTATACATTTTTTTTAATCGGGGTGTCAGGATCAGCTTACGCGTACCACGACTATTATTATTTTATAGAATAGCTAAAGAAGATCTCAATTTGAAACAGTAATGAACAATGATTTTCATTGTTCATTATTGTTGAAAAGGTGAATTGAACTATGGTTTTGGTGGGAGATGACAGAGGTATTTGAGAATGCATTTGGAAAATGCTTTTGAAATTTTTTATTTAAATTAAAAAAAAATTGGTGTTTCTAGATGATTTTGATGTACTGATGTTAAAAATAATTTCTAAAAAACTAAAAAGTTTCATTTTGATGCATTTCTAAACAAAAATCACTTCCAATAACAACTTCAACCACACTCCTAAACAGGCACAGCATATGGTGGACGTAGAAGTTCAATGGTGAATTGAACTGCTAGCTAAATTTTGTCATTTCAATGACATTTCTTATATATGTGTTTTTCATTTTGGTCCCTATACTTTTAATGTTGGATTTTATTTTAATTCTTTTATTTTTTATATATATATTTCTTAAATGGTTCCTATTTTTGTCTATATTTATATGTACATGCTCTTAGTTTTTGTTTCTTATTTTTATTATTTCCACTGTTATTCAGGTTTTTTTTATTTAATATTTAAATTTTAATTTGTGTTGGTTATTATTTGAAAATTGATATTTATTATTTTTTCTCTTTGTTTTTTAATTTTTAATTTTTATTTATTCTTCAAGGCAAATAATTTTTTTAAATCTACTAATATTTATTTTTGTTTTGTCATTTATTTTGATTTTTAATTTTTTTTTGTTAATATTATTATGTGTTGAAATTTCTAATTATTATAGATAAGACATTCAAAATAATGATAATGATTATTTATAATTTTTTTCTTATAAATATGTTAGACTATTTATATATTTTGATATTTATTTCATATTAGCACCTTAATATATATATATATATATATGGCCTAGGTTTGTTTTTGAAAAAAAAAATAATATCAGTATTCTGAAATACTTTTAATATAATAATATGAAGAATAAATTTTATAAAATAAAAATAATTTAATTTCTTTTCTAACAATAATTATTTTGTCATCGATAGTATGAACAATAATAATTAGAATATGAATTATTTTTAATAATATTTATAATAACAACTACAATAATTATGACAATTCAACAATCATGATAATAACAATGACAATAATAATCAAAATAATTCATCAGTTGATGTTATTTTTCTTAGAGGATGACTTCTGCAACTTTTTTATATATGATATTTTATATCTAATACATAAAAAAATATATGAAGTGACACGTAGGCGAAACAGTTGACTTCTGTAATTTTTTTATATATGATATTTCAAATCTAATATTACATGAATAAAAAATATAGGAAATTGCAAATAGAAAAAAAAGATGAATTTTTTTTTCTCAAATTATCTACAAATAATAAATATATGAGTGACTTGCCTGCGCTTCGCCGCAGATAAAATTTTTTTTATAACATGTCAAAAAATGTTAATGGTTCTTGATTTTTTTAATAATGCTATACATTAGAGTGAAACAATCAATCTGCAGGATTTTCAATTATTTAGTTTTTTTAAATATTCATTTTATTATAAATAATGCATTTAAAATAATGAGAAAAAATATTTTAAAGGTTTTTTCTGTTAAAAATAATTATATATTTTGATATTTATTTAATATTAACGCCTTAAAAAATATAACAAATAACTAACAACTAAAGATTAATTATTCATGTATAAGATAGGGTTTTACTTTCATTTTACACCACCAAATATTAATTTACTCTATTTTTTAACCAAAGTTATATTTAATATAAAGATAAATTCTAATAAAATTTAAAAATCAAAACTAAGAGTATAGATATATAAATACAAACAAATTATTTAGAATGATACCATAATTACTGAAAAAATATATGAGCCTATTCCCCTACATTTCGATTACAATGTTCCTTTTAGGCAAAAAAAATATCATTTTTAACATATTTAATCTATTATAATTTTACTAATTAAATATTAAATACGTTCATTTATCAATTACAACATGCATAAAAATCAATCAGTTTTCTATATAAAAAAAAATCATCGCAGCGCGCGGGCAAGTAACCTCGTTTAAGCTAAAAAACTAAATTATACAAAATAAAAGTTCAAATATCAAATTAATTTTCTTAAAAAATCATTACTCAGCGGATCTAAGAGATTGTGAACAATAATAACACTACAATAAAAGTAAAGTCCATTTAGTTTCTTTTAGTTATGATGCATAACTATATTTTACATTACATAAATAATCAATTACACCTGATTTTTATTATTATTTGTTTTTAGAAAACCAAAAGTAACACAGTTGTCACCACGTTATACATATTTTTCATCCACCAAATCCTAAGGTGCCTAGATAAGAGGTCTCATTATGGCCATGAAATCTCAGTGGATGACTCTATTTTCCAAGTCCTTTCTCTCAGATTGCCGAAATGTCTTCTCAGTACGTACGCCCCCTTCCCATTTTTGACAGGAGAATTCAGGAAAAAAAAGACTAAATTATAAAAAACATGTATGAACACATGGATTTACTATGTTTTTAATCAATTATTTCACCTAAAACACTTGAAATAAGATTGTTGAAATCGCGAGCTAACTTTTAAAATCTTGTGATTTTATGAGTTAATATTTATTTATGTGTTAGATCGGATTTAAATTTGAAAATTAGTAAAATTAAATTTGACTCGTGCAAAATTAGTTTGATTTCACGAGTTACTAAATTTATAATATGAACCAAGTTAATTTTGAATTTGATCTTAAAATATTTGTTGATAATTTTTTGAGACCAAATATATCTTTCAAACTATATATTAGATCTAGTTAACATTTTATAGAAAAATATTAGATACATGAAAATACATTTTAATAAATTATTACATTAAACAAAGTTCATAAACATATTATTTCAAATAGTCAAATTTACTAGATGAATCTTGTCAAATTTGTCAAATTAGACATCCATGTATATTGTCTTGGATATATCTGGAGTAATTTCTTCTATACTTGCTACCATTTAGTAATTTGTGTATATTGAAAAAAATGATTTTAAGATACTTTAATTTTTCATGTTATTGATTTCTTGATTTATATTATTTATCTTTTTTATTTATTCAGATTATTAATTGATTACTATATTATTGACTCTATTTATTAGATTTTAATGTCAATAATACATAGTTAAAAAAATATATTTATAATTTTACCGTCAGATATTATATTTTTCGTGTAATATTAAAAAAGCTGACAGCTGCTTGGAACAAAGTTAATTGAAAACTTCGACATTCGTTCCTGCCATGGTTAATAAGCATGTAGGGTCAGTTAGGTGGTTTTCCAGAACACAGTTTCTGATCTTGCAATGTACATCAGCCAAATGCTGGGTTCACTTTAATCTTCTTTTCTTTTTTTACAACATGATTTTGTTTCCTCTTTCTAGTCAACAAAATTTCATTAAAGAAAAGAAAAGTTGGCATACAAATGATAAGTCATTTTTCCTTTTGACCCTCCTCTCTTGGTTTTTTATTCTCCCACACGTAACCATGGCAGTTTATGAAATATCGATCGGCTTATTAGGGTTATGACTTATCACTGGTTTCAAAAATAATTTTTTATTTTTTTATTTTAAATTAATAATTATTTTGGTGTTTTTAGATTATTTTCATGTGCTGATATGAAAAATAATTTAAAAAAAAATTATTTTGATATATTTCTGAACAAAAAACACTTTAAAAAATAATCTCGACTATACTCCTAAAAAGATAGTAACTTGGAATCTACCTGATTTAGGTTTCTAATTGGGTTTCAAATAAATAAAACTTGAGTAATTTGTTGAGTCAATCTAAAATTTAGATATAAACTTAAAATAAAATAAAATCAATCCTTTAATTTTATATATTTTTTATAGTTTATATCTATATAAATTATTTTTAACTTTTCGATGTAAATTAACAATACTATACTTAATTATTTATTTTTCTTATATAATCGACATCATTGTTTCTTAATATATCGATGTGAAATAATTATATATAACTTCTTCCATATTTATATAAATTTATTTCTTAATTGTTTTATGTAAAATAATTATATATAAATTTTTAAATTAAAATTTTTAGTATTTTTAAATTATTTTTATATATTAATATCAAAAATAATTTTTAAAAAATAAAAAAAATATTATTTTAATATATTTCTAAATAAAAATTAATTTTAAAAATAATCTCCACACCACTCCAAATCAACTCATGGTTCATGCACTCCTGTACAAGTGAAGTACATCTATTTTGGATTTACTTTCTAAACTTCTCAGAATCTATCACACTCGTTAGTTGTCTTATCTAATCTTGTAGGGTGGAAAACACAGAGGAAATGACCTCCTCACTGTGACTTTCTTTTACTTCAATTACCATATTTATACAACGGTCACAATTACTCTTGGCAGATATGGCTCAGCAGGTATAGCTTTGTCTTCTTTTTCACTTCTTTGATGATCCCTCGTCGATTCTCTTAGATTTCTTTGTTTCTCTGAGTTTCCGATTCGAGGGTGTGTGTTCTTTTCCTATCATTGACCTGATTAAAGGGTCTACCTTTTCTTTTTCAAGCTGTTCTTGTTTCTGATTAAAGTACAATGATCTTCTTTATTTTCTTGCGTGTTGAGGTTGAACGGTTTCGAATAATGCCGATGACTGATTTGATTGCAGCAAGAAGGTTGGCCTCTGGGTTTGCACCCGCTGAATGTAAGAGTTGGGATAGCTAGAAATGGTGATTTCTCTGGATCAATATCGCTCAACACTTTACTCACTGGTTCTCCAACTTCGTCGACAGATTCCTCATCAGATTTGGACACCGAGGTCAGTGAAATGACAAGACTTCACTGTGAAATCTTACTTTAGTACGTCTTTTTTCTATCAGAATGTACCTGTTTTTTCCCCTTTTTTTTCCAGTTTGCTTTGTTCACATACCTTAATTTGCTTGGTAATTATGGGATTTAACAAGGAAATTTTGGTTTCCTGATTTCTCTTCCCCATTTTGAAATATTGCAAGTGAACTTAATGAACAATGACATTAATTTGAGTGAAGACTGAGTTTTCTTTGAATGAGTAATGATGCAGCATTGAAAAACTCTTTTCTCCATACCATAAAGTATGGTAGTGGTTATGGTTGGTGGCCTAGTTTATCAAATCCTGTTGGTTAATTCGCTCTCAAAGTGCCTTTTCCTTTCTTGTTTTAGAGTGCAATGACTGACAATTAGGTGCCTTTCATAATCAGTAGTCAGTTCAATGCACCAGCACTTCATGATTGTCATATCAGGCATCCCTTTTGATATATATTACAGAAGAGGGCACAAATTAACGTCTGCCGATTGAATTCTGCTGTTCTATTTTTGCTGACATATTTTTCACATATAGCCATCAATTTCAGGATCAAAGCTTGAATTTTGTGTTAATAGGGGAAATAAAGTACTATATAAAAATTAAATAGAATAAGAGACTCTTAAGATAGAATTCAGTCACCTTGTTCATGTCCATCTGAGCCAGAACCCAGCTTCCTAGCTTCACAGTCTTTGATGGACCTGTTCTGTAGAAGCTGCTACCTGGTTTGCAGTTTTTCAATCTTCCGACTTGGCCGAGTAATTAAATTAGATAAACTGAATGTCTTGTCAATCTAGAGCTAATATGGCTCATCTGTATTATGATTGATTTCAGTCTACAGGATCTTTCTTCCATGACAATAGCATTTCACTGGGGAGTCTCATAGGGGTTTCCAACATTCTAGAGCTCTCTAGAAAATCAACGAGGACAAGGAAAGTTGAAGTGGCTGAAGAAAAGAAGAGCTGTAAATCCAAAACATGGATTTTCTCTTTATGTTCAAGAGACACTACAGATGCCAAAGTTGTGAATGACACTCCATCTCTCGGCCATTTTCTTGCTGTGGAGAGAAGAGCATCCAGTGAAAATAGAAGGAATCACAGCCCAATTATTTATGAACCTCATGACGAGCTTGAACTTGCTCAGCCTGTTGCGGAACCCAACTCACTATTCGTTAATGGCCATGTTGCTCCTCCCAGACCAAGCCAAAGCTGCAGCGCCGAAGCTGAAAGAAGAGGAAATGAAGAGCTAGAGCACTGCGGTGAATATGCAGTGCCAGTTCTATTTTCATGCATGTGTGGACAACCTTCTCTTTGAATCACCTTCTCCTATTGCCACTTTTGATGATTGATTTTCATGTCCCGCGTAGAAAACTAAAAATGAACCTGTAATTTTCATTGGTTTCAGGCGTAAGGGAATCTATTTCATGTCTATGCACTTCATCTCCCTCCATAGGGTGGTCTCTTGCTTGGTTTTGAACAACAAATCCAGAGATTTCGCGAGATTATCAATCTCTTCGTGACCATGATAGTGTTGCCAACATTAATGCAAACTAAGACCTCGTCAAGGTGTGTTTTTTTTTTTATATCAAGACCAAACAATTAGCGGATGAATCTAGAGGCCTTGGCTGCCATCTTATAATACTTTTTGCAAGAGCATGATAACTGGAGGGAGGTTCCATTACGAGAAAAACAGAGAGAAAGATGGCGGTGCAGGACTAATCAGATCCAACCCAATTAGCGGGACTACAAGGCAGGATTGGATCTGAGAGTGTCAAGGAGATTGCTGTGCACGGGTAGAAAAAACTAAGATAATTGATTCACACTAAATTGCAAGTCGAATTAATCAAGTATTATTATTATTACTATTACTATTGAATATTCAAGAGTAATATTATAAAAAAAAAAAACTTTGCACATTAGGTTCATATATAATTATTTATAAGTTAATTATTAATATTACCATAAAAAACTAAAATCTTGTGTGAAAAATATAACACGATTAAATGAATTTTAAAATATCATTGTAAATATTTTTATTAAAGAAAGTTTTACTTTATTTTATTCAGTAAAAAGAGGTTGAAAGGCTAAAAAAATAAAAAATGGAAGTGGACAACACCTCGTTTGTTAGGTCAAACGATGTGTCATTCATTATAACAATTCTTAACCACTTTAGATAATGGTATAATCAAGTTCTGGTTTTTTTTTTTTGGCACTCAAACCTAAATCTCAATATATTTTTATCTAGAAATACTAAAAAAATTCTATGATTTTTAAGCACACTTCCAGCCTTAAATTACCTTTTAATTAGTCTAAAAATCAAAACAAAACAAGCTTTAGGATTCTGATATACCTTTTCTCTTATAATTAAAGGTCCACGTCACATTCATTGTATTTTCATATTCAAGACGAACTCTTTATACCAATATCATTTTTTGTTGTTTCAATTAATAGCAAAGTTGTCAATATCGTTTCTATTGATATTTTATTTTTTCAATTGGAACATAATGTTTCGGTTTCGGTGCGCCGTTTCAAGGTTGTATTGTTTATGTGTGTGTGTGTGTATAATTAAATATATTAATTCAAAAAAATAGTTCAAATCCAAAAATAAAATTATTTATAATTGTGCATTTTAATCTAAAAAGACAGAATAAAATGATTTTTCTGAACAAAATTATGAGCATGTATAATATTACTAGAATATCATTATCAATCTCGCAAGGTCATTACATTCTCTAATTGCTTTGAAATTTTAACATAATATATATAAATATGTCAAGAGACTCCTCGTAAAATTTCATCTTAATTTAACGGTCGGATTAAGAGATATGATTGATATTGTAAAATTATTTATTATTTAAAAAAACACTATTTGGCTGAAACAGAACAGGCGAAACAAAATGAAAATATTTCGGCCGGTATTTGGCTGAAAAATCCGGAACGGGCCAAAATTTTAACCGAGGTAAAAACGATACCGTTTTGTCTCGTTTTTTTAACTAATATGAAACATTTCGATCGTTTTGGCCGAAACGAAACAAAACATACACTTATGATTAATAGTGTGTACACAAAGTATGTGAACAATGAAATGTTGTTTTGTTTTAAATTATCTTATGTGAACAATGAATTGTTGTTTTGTTTTTAATTATCTTATGTGAACAATGAATTGTTGTTTTGTTTTAGATTATCTTACTCATTACTTATGTTATGTTTAAAAGATAAAATAATCCGAAAAAAATCTCATTTTGCTTTGAATCTCGACTCATTATGAATTTCTCGGCCAAACTCCAACTAAGATGTTCCAATTTCAATTTGTTCATTCCATATCATGAACAATGTGTTTTTTTTTTAAATTATAGATGTTTAATTACATTCTTTATCACTTAATTTGTTAGATATTAAACTTCCTAATTTATTATGGTTTGCTTTTTTTTATGGATATCCCCATCTCATGATTCATGATTCATTCTACGAGCTTTGTGGGTTAACCCAATTGACTTAAATTTTTTTTTAATTATTATTTTTTTAGTTTTATCATTCAACATCCTCAACTTTTGGTTGATTATGATTAGGCTTTATCATTTGTTTTGGTCTATTTTCTATAAAATTATCACAATTTCATGACTCATGTTATAGGTTTTGCGAGTTAGCCTAGATAGACTTGATTGTTTAATTTTTAAAACTATATTTAGATACTTAATATTATGTTTGAAATTTGAATTGCATAATTTTAAGTTAATTTACCTTTGAATTTTAATTTTAATTTTAATTTTGATTATATATATATATATATATTTATATATATATATATATATATCTTGAGTTCATAGTAATATAAAATATTTCATTAAAAAATTGACTGATTTATTCTAAGTTGATGTTTATGCTACATCTAATATTTTTCCAATACTAAGCAATGTTTTTGTTTAAAAAATTCAATGACAAATTAAACAAAAACCTTAAGAAAAAAATACATATACAAGTCATGATCTTATAATATATTATAGGTAAAATACATTTGCCAAGAAATTGTTAATTTCCCTTTGGATATTTAGAAAAAGAGAGCCACTTGGACTTCAATTAAGAAAATACTCTAACCATCTAGTAGGTGGTCTAATGGTACAAGTTTGGAATTAAGAGGTTTGTTTCCTTGTGGTCTGAGGTTCGAGTCATGTGATTGCTAATATAATGACTATTGGAGGCTTACATGGTCGATGACTTTAAAATCCGTAGGATTAGTCAAGATATTCACAAGTTGTTCCAAACACCCATATTAATAATAAAACCATTGTATAAAAAAGATTAAATCACCATTCAGCATGTTTACTAGTATCTAAAAATATCTAACGTATTTTCTCTTTCTTGCTATCACCCACCCCGTATAGAAAATTGATTTGATCATCCACGTATCCTTCTAGAAACACAATCGTGCCACCAAGTTTTTTTTATTTTGTAGGTCCTAAACCAACTACCATAGCCGAAGATACGATAACCAGAGCTCATCTTGTATACGAATGGCCTTCCATATTTATAGCAAGATTTATGCAACAACATGTTATATACCGCAATACCACATGAAATAATAAAAAAAGGTTGCAAGATTAAAAGATCCGTTTCGTTTCTAAAAAATATAGTATGATGACAAAAAGTTTGTTATCTGTACAGTAGATCTAGAATTTGAGTCAAGATTGTTGAGAATCTGTTAAAAGGATTCTGTTAGTTTGTTGTTAAAGTTTGTTGTTTCTGTTATCATTGTTATGAATTTGTTAATTGTCACATTAACTGTGTTACACGTGAGTGGCTTGTTTTCTGTAAAGGCTATATAAGCCACTTTGATCATTCAATAAATTGGTCATTATACTCAGATTATCCACACTTGATCAGAAGTAATTAGCAGAGTGTCCAGGGGTGGGAAATACTAGCAGAGTGTTTAGCTGGTGAGGAAATTACTTCAACAAGTGGTATCAGAGCCCTTGGGTGAGAAATCTGAGAGAGAAAACTGCAGCTTTCTTGAGTGACTCAAAAACACGAAATAATGAGTGAAGAAAAGAACTATGTACAGCCTGCGATCCCACGCTTCGATGGTCACTATGACCATTGGAGTATGCTTATGGAAAATCTCCCGAGATCCAAAGGATATTGGAATCTGGTTGAGACGGGATATGAAGAAGTGAAGACAGCAGCTGGGTCAAGTGAGACTCAACAAAAACAACTGGAAGAGCTGATAACCAAAGACCTCAAGGTGAAGAATTATCTATTTCAGGCTATTGATAGAACAATTCTTGAGCAAATCCTGAAGAAAAACACCTCAAAGTAGATATGGGACTCAATGAAGAAAAATTTTGAAGGTAATGCTAGAGTTAAACGCTCAATTTTACAAGCATTGAGGAGAGATTTTGAAATTCTGGAGATGAGGATGAGTGAGACAATCACAGATTATATTTGCTTGAGTTATGGGTGTTGCCAACAAGATGAGGAGCAATGGAGAACAAATGAAAGAAGTCACAATTGTGGAAAAAATTCTCAGAACTCTAAATGAGAAATTCAACTATATAGTTGTCTCAATTGAAGAGTCCAAGGACACTGATTCTCTCACAATTGATGAACTATAAAGTTCACTCATTGTGCATGAGCAGAAATTCCATAAGAATCGAGGAGAAGAACATGCTCTCAGAATAACACATGAGGAGAGATTCCATGGAAGAGAACGTGGCAGAGCTGTGCTTAGGGGAGGAAGACGCAGAGGAAGAGGTCGTCAACATTACAACAAATCCATCATTGAGTGTTTTAAATGCCACCAATTGGGACACTATCAATATGAGTGTCCACAATGGGATAAGCAGGCTAATTACGCAGAACTAGATGACACGGAAGAGATGCTTCTTATGGCCTATGTAGAAGAGCATGGAGCTGACAGAAATGAAGTGTGGTTTTTGGACTCAGGATGTAGCAATCACATGTGTGGGGATCAATTGTTGTTTAATGAGCTAGATACTGAATTCAAGCAGATGGTCAAATTAGGCAACAACATGAAGATGAATGTGGCTGGGAAGGGCACTGTGAAGTTGTGCATTGATGGCCTGAAAATCACAGTAGCTGATGTGTTTTATGTCCCAGAATTGAAGAATCACCTTCTCAGCATAGGCCAACTACAGGAAAGAGGCTTAGCCATTCTAATTCAAGACAACAAATGCAGAATTTACCATCCTTCAAGAGGATTGATCATTCAAACCGATATGACTACAAACAGAATGTTTGTACTATTATCCAAAGCTCAAAATACTGAGTCAAACACGAAGAAAGTATTGTGTCTTCAAACAACCACTTCAGACTTGGCTCACTTATGGCATCGCAGATTTGGCCACCTAAATTACAAAGGTCTCAAGACTTTGCAACACAAAGACATGGTTAGAGGCTTGCCTAATTTTCCAGAACCAAGCACTGTCTGCACAGATTGTTTGAAGGGCAAGCAATATTGAGATTCCATTCCCAAAAAAAGTACATGGAGGGCAACTGAGAAGTTATCTCTTGTGCATGCTGACATATGTGGACCAATATCTCCAACATCTAGCAGCCATAAAAGGTATGTAATCTGTTTCATTGATGACTTTAGTAGAAAAGCATGGGTATATTTACTTGTTGAAAAATCAGATGCCTTTGCTTCTTTCAAAGTCTTTAAGAATTGTGTAGAAAAAGAAACTGGGTTAGGCATTAAGTGCTTGAGGACAGATAGGGGTGGAGAATTTGTGTCAGGAGAGTTCAATGATTTCTACAAAAATCATGGGATAAATAGGCAACTAACCACTGCCTATACACCGCAACAAAATGGTGTTGCGGAGAGGAAAAATAGAACTGTTATGAACATGGTGAGATGTTTATTGTTTGAAAAGGGGATGCCTAAGAGTTTTTGGGCTGAGGCTGTGAATTGGACAATTTATGTGTTGAAAAGATGTCCCACATTATCAGTAAAAGACATGACTCCTGAGGAGGCATGGACTGGAATTAAACCTTCAGTAGAACACTTTAGAGTGTTTGGAAGTGTAGCACATGTGCACATTCCTGAAGCTAGAAGAACAAAACTGGAATTTAAGAGTCACAGTTGCATTCTGCTAGGTGTGAGTGAGGAATCTAAAGGTTATAGGTTATATGATCCTATATCTAAAAGAGTTGTTGTTAGCCGAGATGTAGTGTTTGAGGAGGATAAGAAGTGGGAATGGGATAAAAGCCTAGAAAGTCAAATTTGTCTGGACTTAGAATGGGGAGATATGGAAGATGAAGGGTGTGAGTCAGGCAATTCTTCCATTTCTGGGAATGAAAATGCAAATGAAATTGGAGTTAACAGTAGTGGGAATGAAAATGCAAATGAAATTGGAGTTGACAGTAGTGAGGAGATGGGGATAATTTGCAGTGATAAAAATGGCAGTGAGGAGATGGTGCCGAATTCCAGTTCTGAGTTGTTACAGTCAACACACAGGAGTGCTGACAGGGACAGGGATAGGAGTGCTGACAGGAATAAATCTCGCTCAACACACAGTAGTGAAGAGCAAATTAAATCCATAAACAGGGGATCATCTAGTTCAGGGGAAGGAAGAATTAGAAGAACTCCATTATGTCTGAAAGACTATGAAACTGGTGAAGGGCTTGAGTTGTCTGATGAAGACATTAACATCAACTTGGCCCTAATGATCAGTACTGATCCAATCTGCTATGAGGATGCAAAGAAGACTGACAAATGGAGGCAAGCCATGGATGAGGAGATGAAGTCAATTGAAAGGAACAAAACATGGTCACTCACAGACTTACCAAAAGGAGCTAAAAGAATTGGACTTAAATGGTTATACAAAACAAAGCTGAATGAGCTTGGGGAGGTTGAAAAATACAAAGCTCGCCTAGTTGCAAAGGGTTATGCACAAGAATATGGGGTTGATTATGAGGAAGTGTTTGCACCTGTGGCTCGAATGGATACTGTTAGGATGATTCTTGCATATGCTGCTCAAAAGGGTTGGAATATCTTCCAACTTGATGTGAAATCTGCATTTCTTCATGGAGAATTGACGGAAGATGTCTTTGTTGAACAACCTAAGGGATATGAAGTGAAGGATGAAATTCATAAGGTTTATAAACTCAACAAAGCTTTGTATGGTCTCAAGCAAGCTCCTAGGGCTTGGTTTAGTCGAATTGAATCATATTTCGTAAAGGAGGGATTTGGAAGGTGTGAGAGTGAACATACACTTTTCATCAAAAGAAACAAGCTAGGTAAAAGGCTGATTGTAAGTATATATGTAGATGACCTAATTTACACAGGAGATGATGAGCTTACGATGAGTGAATTCAAAGGTTCAATGATGAAGGAATTTGACATGTCAAATTTGGGCAAAATGAAGTATTTTCTTGGCATTGAAGTGATACAATTTGATGATGGAATCTTTATAAATCAGAGGAAGTATGCAATGGAAGTCCTGAAAAGATTTGGGATGGAAAATTGCAATGAAGTTCAGAACCCAATCATCCCTGGTTTCAAAATGTTCAAAGATGAAAATGGGGTGGAAGTGGATGACATTGCATACAAGCAATTGATAGGGAGCATGATGTACCTAACTGCTACTCGACCCGATATTATGTTTTCTGTTAGTTTGACAAGCAGATATATGTCCAGGCCTACAGAGTTGCATCTCATGGCTGCCAAAAGAATTTTGCGCTATTTGCAAGGAACAACTGACTTCGGGATTCTTTACAGGAAGGGAGGAAACAGAGAGTTGATTGGCTTCTCAGACAGTGACTACGCAGGCTGCATGGAGGATAGAAAGAGCACATCAGGATATTCCTTTATTCTGAACTCAGGAGCAGTGGCATGGTCATCTCGAAAACAACCAATTGTTACACTTAGCACAACTGAGGCAGAATTCGTGGCTGCTGCTGCATGTGCATGTCAGGCAGTGTGGATGAAGAAGGTTCTTGAAAAACTGGGCTATGAAGGCAGTGACAACACTACCATATTCTGTGACAATAGCTCAACAATAAAGCTATCAAAAAATCTCGTGATGCATGGTAGAAGTAAGCACATAGATGTGCGTTTTCATTTCTTGCGAGAATTGGCCAAAGAAGGAGTTATTCAGCTGAAGTATTGTGGGACTAATGAACAGGTAACAGATGTATTAACTAAGCCTCTCAAACTAGAATCATTTCAGAAATTAAGAAGTGAGTTGGGAGTCTGCAAAGCACCTGAGTTAAACTAGTTGTATGGACAATCTAGTTTAAGGGAGGGATTGTTGAGAATCTGTTAAAAGGATTCTGTTAGTTTGTTGTTAAAGTTTGTTGTTTCTGTTATCATTGTTATGAATTTGTTAATTGCCACAGTAACTGTGTTACACGTGAGTGGCTTGTTTTCTGTAAAGGCTATATAAGCCACTTTGATCATTCAATAAAATTGGTCATTATACTCAGATTATCCATACTTGATCAGAAGTAATTAGCAGAGTGTCCAGGGGTGGGAAATACTAGCAGAGTGTTTAGCTGGTGAGGAAATTACTTCAACAAAGATGTGCATTTTTTATAAAAATTTAGAACAATTAAGGTTTTACTCGTTCATCTAGACTTACAAAATATATTTTTCAGAAAATAAAATTTTCCCGCATTAAAAAATATCAAGCCAGCTACTTTTCTTTAAAGAAATTTACCAGCGTGGAAATCTGGGGGTGCTATAATATTCTATTGTTGAACCAAAAGAATTTAATCAAGATCCTACCAAAAGCATGGTCATAAAGCATCGTTTTTTTAAATTTTTTGTACATGGCTTGAATGCCCCGCAGCCTGCGAGAGGGAAAGAACAGCTCTTCTGTGGTCTAATCCTTGATATATGGAAATTAAATGGTCTAATTCTTGATGGCTGCCTGCCGGGACTGCGAGTTCCACCAGTAATCTCTTTTTTATTGTGCGTAAACAACACGTCCCCAGAACCCAATAACATTCTTTGATGGGAAACTTCGGTCTACAATTTACTCTATTCTTCTTTTATTAGTCAAATTAATCCCACTTTCTTAGCTGTTTTTTCTCCGAGGTCATAAAACAATACTTGTTAGCGAGAGGACAAGGACTAATCAGTGGATCTTTTTGACTGATTGATAGCAAATTCTTTGATGAAACAATAACACCCCGTTGCATAGAGGAAGGATATTGCGTGCCTGGTGGGAATACGAGAAGACAAAACAGCATTTGCCGGGTAAAAGAAGCATGACATTTGTTACTTTCTCCATTCTGCTGATTTATAATAATAATTTTTGAGAATTATTGTCGTCATCGGTTGCTTGCTAAGGTTAGGGAAGATCACTTTCAAGTCTAGCTAATTTTAAAAAAAACAATTTGGGTTACAAAACTAGCTATATTAATACCTCCTCCCAAGCTTGGAAAATACGCAACGAAGGAAAGTCGACGTTGCCTTTACGACTTGAGGAAAGTATAGAATATCATGCTGTATTGGTTATATTATAATTAAAAGAATTATCATTAAAGTTAATAGTTAGGGTTTGACCAAAGTATTAGAAACCCTTCACCAATTATTTTATTTACATTACATTTAAAGCATTAAGATTTAATTGTAGATTTTAATATTTGATGGTGTAAAACTACATTCTAGAATACACTATAAGGTATTATATACATAAAAAATAAACACGGTGTTAAATTTAGATCTTAGAACATTTAGGTTTTGACTCACTCAGGGAATGATTTTCTCACAAAGAGAGATTTATCTTGAACCTTAAAAAATATCAACGAATAGAAATTTGAACTATAAAAAAAAAAAAATAACAATGCAGTTTATCTTAAATAGAGTGTGCACTAAGGGTGATATATCTTTCTGTTACATAACTAGTTCTCTTACTTAGACCCTCACAAACCATTAGCCTTTCTATTGACTATAATACTAGGTAAAAACCACTAAATTATATAATCAAAGTTCTCTTACTTAGACTCTCATGGACAATTAAATTTTCTCATTATTGTAATAATAGGTTTCAACTCCTAAATTAAATAATCATAAGGTTATGATTATATCCAAAACCCCTTTTCCACATACTCATAAGGCAAACTCATTGTCTTGGCGTCATACACGTCATGATATTTAGGATGTTAAAAGAGATCATGTTTTTTTAGGATTGGTATCCAATGATTAATGTAGATACCTATATGAGATGATATTTCTCCATTATGTATTGTTTTATTACACCTACATGAGTGCATTTCTTGAGGCATTTATGCAATCTAATCCATTATCTGCCTCGATATCTGTGATATAATAAATTGATATGCAATATTATTTTACATAAAACATCTATCAAATATTGTTAATATTATTATCCTATATTGGCGTTATTTTGACTAACCTTTAAAAATTAGGGTTTTCTAATTTGGAATTTGGCAATTTTTAACTGTACCCTTATTCTTCTAATTTGTTTAACTGCACCTTTAATTACTTTTAAGCTTTTAATTGCTAGTAATTTCACCCCTCACTGAAATTTGATTTCAGCCTAGGATTTGAGCACCTTTTTCACTTTAATCCTTGGTTTCTAATTTGACCAATTAAGTCCTTGATTGGTAAAAAAAAACTTTGTTTTTCTTCAATTAGATCCTTAAAGTCACTAATTTCAGTCCCTGAAGTCACTTGTCTTTTATAGATTGGTCTTTAGTTTTGGATTTGTTCAATTAAGTCCTTAATTTCTTTTCATAATTTGGATTTTATGGAATTAAGTTCCTAATTTCAATAATATGCCTTTCTAACATTCCATTTTAGTCCTTAAACCTTGATTTTTTTTTGAAATAACACCTAAATTCTCCAAAGCTATCTTCTTTTGCAATTTAGACCTTTAATTGGTGATAATAACCAGAAATATATATATGTACAGACACTTTTTTAAAGATAACAACAATTATTACAGATGATGACTACTACTTTAATTTTTAATATATGTGCATAAATTCATTACATGGTACGAGAGGCTCAAAAAGTAGTAACAACTATTTGTGAAGATATCAATGAGATGGGATATATTATGACCAATATTATGCTCAATCTTAGTCATGATGAACTTCAAGAGGTTAGAGAGGTTGGGTGTCTTAAAGTGACATTAGTGAAAGATGAGGCTGTTTATCATGGGAGTGTTATGGATGTTAGTCCATTCATAAATTTTTTAAGTCCATTCACGAGTTAAGATGATATTGGTCTTCCTTATATTTACATAGATGTTACAAACTCATCCCGAGTTAGATGGGTTGGGGTGATATTCTAGGTCTTTCCATAAGTTAGGGTGATTATTTAATAAAGTTATATATTATTATATGTTATGAGAATTATGAATACATGCATAGTTTTTTGTTTAATTTTCTTAAAATATTATATTATATTATATTAATCATCGTTCTAATTTTATTATTTATGATTAAAGATGTTATATGTTGTTTATATGAATTGTATTTTGATTTTTAAAAAACTAGAAATTTGAATTATGTGAATTGCGGATTTTTTAGGTAAGGAATTAATGGCATAGGAGATTGTCTTGGGATGTATCTCTTAGTTGAGTAATGAATAACATTAGCGACTCGAAAGTGATAGATAACTAAATTGACTCTCTTGTTGTAAATATTATTTGAGACTCGATCAAGTGTTATATTTCCAAATATTTTTTTCATTATGTTAGTTTATAAAATAAAATAAAATAAAATAATTGTATGAACTAATTGATAACATGTTTGCGTCAGGGAAGCGAGAGATAAGAAGAAGACACTTACTAGCCATTCCCATTCACCAACCTATCTTATGATCATCACTTTGGAATAAAATGTTTCTACAAAAGAAATCAAAGCAGTATTAGGTACTTCGTAGTTTGTACATGTCTGAAGAGTCATCACATATACCAATAAAACAATGGCAAACAATGGCAAAGACAGCCAATACTGAGTCTTTTAGATCTTGTTTGACTTCTTAACATGTTTTTAAAAAGAATTATTTTAAAAATATATTTATTTTTAATATTATTGTATCAAAATAATCTAAAATATATATATTTTAACAGTAGAAACAAAACAATTTAGATTTATCTCGATACTCATGTCAGATCTATGTTCATCGGGTCCCTACCCTTTTGCCCTACCACCCTGACACGCTTGAATTTTTTTGTATTTATCATTACATCATTGGAGTTTTCTCCTTCCAAAAGTTTTCGACCAATGGGGGCATATCACAGATTCACATAACCAGACAAACATGCATTGCTTTATCACGACGACTACAAACAGACCTAGTTTACAGAGCCACATGATTGACGCTGTACTTGACTTTTTTTTATAACATGTAAAGGAGCAGCGATTCAGGAAAGTGGAGGACTTTATTTTCCAGGAAGAAAAAAAATATTTCTCTTATCAATTCAGATATTGAACAGACCGACCCTCAAAATAATAATGAATGCTCCTTCAATCTCAAGTAAACAAAGATTACCACAATATGACCACCAGCAGTCATATAACCAAACTAACAATCCAAACCTGAGACTCACGTCTTTACTTAATTTTTACACTTCATTGCCAATGGGGCCATATCTCTCAATCTCTCTATCTCTCAATATATATATATATATAATATACCCGATTGGGTCCAGCACCGACGCTGATTCCTTGATAATTTCCACTTGCTTGGGATTACAAGGAATCCTTGATTGCTAAATGGAATCTTCGATTGCCAGATGCTACCAAGTATCGTCAAGACTTGTCCATCCACTCATTTTCTGCAGCAATCCTTCCTGAGCCGCGGCCACCCATTTTTCCAAATGTTGCTGATAACCCCTTGAAACTGCTGCTTCCCTCGCTGAAGTTCCGTGACTTCCTTGATTTTCTCAGCTTAGGGGAACCAATCTCCCCAAAGTCCTGATCAGCATCATTGCAGTTCTTTATTTTCGCAACCACTAGACGGGCAATGTTGCTTCGACAGAATGGACAAACTGGAGGGTTGAGGCATGCGGTTGTAGGGTTGGGTTTGTTATGGCAGCAGAGAGCTAGCGTGCATTGTGCACACATCTGATGGCCACAGTCTTGGACTTCAATTGTACAAACCTGCTCAAAGCATATGCAGCACACCTCTGTATCGCTTGCCTGCATTATATATGTTACCAAATAGACACGTCAGTCACAATGTCAAGCCATCTGCTACCCTGGTTCCAAGTAGTTTGGCCACCGCGGAGCTTAATAAAGAAGTTGCAGGGAGTTATTTTTTATTTATAAAAAAATAAGGAATTTGGCAGCTAAAACAGGAAACAATTTAACAGCCAAGAATTCTGGAGAAAGTCCTAAGCTCAGCAAGACACCACTTTTTGACATGTTTTGCTTTCATCATAATACTTAAGAATGTAAAGCTCCAATCTCAGACGAAGAATCAACTATAAGAACCATATCCATACCTGTGCTTAAGCGCAAATAGTATATCCATACGTGCTGTCACGTATATTATTCAGTTTAAGCACATCACCGATTAACAAGTGTGAAAGATTCATCAAGAGGTTGAATCAATGTTATTTGTGTCTTGAGTAGTTCAGAAAATAAATGATTTCACATGAAAACTTGAGACTTTTGAAGTTTAAGCCTTTAAAACTAGTTTTAGTTTTGAAACACTGGCCAAGCTCATCCATTTTCTGTGTAAAAGTTTCCAGCTCCAGTATCTGGTTGTTTAAATTTGTTTCCTGTTGATTGAAAGGAATAAAATAAACATGATCCCACAAGTACAGATAAGCATCAAAATTACCTCAGATATATTGGAATCTGTCCCGTCAACAGAATGTGATGGAGATGGAAGTGAGTGCCCAGTTCCCTTCAAGATGTTCTTTTCCCTCTCCCTGTTGGCCTCCATCAACGCACACTCTAGTAGAGTTTTTGTCTCTTGACTCAGCTCACTGATGAACTTCAATGGTGACGGCCATACAAGAGGCTCGGCTGATGTGGGATTAAGAAGGGCTGCACATGATCCATTTCTGTACTTCAAAGCAACTACATAGGGTATTCTCCTGCATTTGGATGACCTTATAAAAATAAGAAAAGATTCAAGCTATAAAAAAGACAAGATCAAGAGAATGATGACTATCCCAGTTTTTAATTAAAAATAAAGCAACAGCTCTTATAACATTAAGGCCCCTGATTCTATGTTGCCTATTTGAAATCATTGGAAAACATTTTATAGAATACATCAAAGAACAAGACAACCACATGCTTTGTTAGCCCATATTATTACATTATGAATGTGTTATAGCTTCTAAACTAACGAAGGATGGAATCAAGTAATACCCAGATGCATCTCTTTGAAGACGATCTGCCCCCCACGCCAGCAATTTACGGGTACAATCAAGAGATCCCCCTCTGGCTGCCAAATGAAGAGGAGTGCTCCCCGGGGAACTGTAAGCAGCAATACATCAACAAAAATTAAAACAAAAAATCTTATCAAAGGTAAGAGATAAGTGAGAAAATCAATATAATTATTACCCATATCCTTCTGTCGAAGCACAAACAAGAGCACCATTGTCTAACAAGATATGTACACATCCAGGCCGTCTTTGACGAGCTGCTAAATGCAATGGTGTTGCTCCTCTACCATCTCTGATATTGACAAACCGTGCAAATCCCCTAGATTTCAATTTCCACAGAAGTTATTATCATAAAAAGTAAAAGGCAAAATCATCAAAAGAGAAGAAAAGAAAAGAAAAGAACAATAAAAAAACATATAAATCTTTAGAATGAAACATGTAGTTACCAAGAAACAGCAACAGGGCTTGATTGAGCAGCAGAAAGAATAACTTGAAGGCAATCCGAATGGCCATAGTAAGCAGCATAGTGCAAGCAAGTTCTTCCATTAAGTGAATCAAACTTCAAAATCTGATAAAAATCAAACAGATAACCTTATCAGTAGATGCTAATTCACAATTTCAAATAAGAATAAATTAATCTCTAAAATAAAAAGCAGACGGAAATTTTGAACTTTGACATACATTTGCCCCTGCTTCGATGAGCTTTATCAAACATGAGGTTTTGCCATGCATTGCAGCCAACATAAGCGGGGTCTATCACCATTCACAATCAACAAATCAAATCACTATAAAGTAAAAGGTGCTAGCTATATCACAAGATCAAGGAAGAAAAGAGAATTCCCATTCACACAAGATTACCAAAATATTACCTGCTTGTGACGATTCACCATATCAGGATCCACAGATCGCTCCAAAAGCATTGTTAAAATCTACAACAGACGTCACAAAATCCATTCTTATCAGCATTCAGCAAGACGCGGAGACTTTCGCCAAAAGGAAAAGTCAAGAGTTCAGACAGCAAAATAAAAAGAAATAACCCAGAAGAGTAATAACCAGTATCAAAAAACCAAAATCAATGGTAAAAAGAGAAGCAAGAAAGGGACCTCGATCTGGCCATTGGCAGCAGCGATATGTAACGGATACTGGGAATCATAAGTAGTTTGATGAAGGAGAGATGGGTCTCTCTCAAGCATAGCATTTACTGTGTCTAATTCACCAAGCTGCACAGAAGTGAAGAACCCATGCTCTTGACTCGCCGCGCAACTCAGTCCCTGGCCCATGACGATATATCTCTCTGAATGACCGACTCACTCCTCTATTTAAAAAAAGGCGCGCACTTCACCCTCCGTTCACCGGAGAGAAGCTGCACCGCTACCTAACCGCCACCTTCCCTGACGAGAGGCAGCTCTCTTCTCACGAACTCGGGTTTGCTGAAAAGTAGTTATTGGGCACAAAACAAACCTTGGTCTCTTTAAGCAAGTCTAGAGAGAGGAAGGGAGTTGTAGTTGTACGAATAGTATTGTTACTATTATTATATTTTTTATAGAGAGAGAAAGTCTTTGCGTTGGAGTTTGGAGCTGCCCGGGAGCTGACCGTGTCAGGGAGAGAGAGGGCGCGTTAGTGAAAGTGTGGGCAGCAGTTAGGTCTTTGTCCGGGCAGTTTGATTAATAGATTCCGTAAACAGTAAATTTTGGGGCCATCTCTCCTTTGAAAGAGTCCTTTTCTTGTCTTAACATCCTTAGTCTTGGACTCATCCCAGCCATTCAATCCCGCGGTGGTTTCCTTTTGTCCGTAGGATTGTTAGCAAAGCAAGCCAGAAATGGATTTCTCACGTTGATTAATAAATTAAACTGAGACTGGGATTCGTTTTTAGTTGGCTACTTACTGTTGGGGGTTGATTAGTATGAAATAGGTGGCTGTCTTTGTGGTAATTTTTGTTTTTTTAAGTTTATTTATTTCAAAAAATATTTTTTTATTAAAAAAAAAGATGTAAAATTTTGAATAGTTATTTTGTAAATCGTAGAGAAAGTGCTCGTGGAAATTAAGCCATGCATGTGAAGCTTGAAAGCATGCAGCACACGAGAGCAAATCAGGTCCCGGACAAGAGTATTTCTCTTTAGAATTACTTCATCAAGACCTTGAATTGAATCTGCAAACATTTGGAACCTGCTTTTTGATGAAATACTTAAAGCTGCGGTTTCCAAGCCAAAGCAAAGTATAATACAATGAACACAGAATTTGGAACATTGGCCTGCCATTTATACGCAATCGCCATGGAAGCATCGCATTTCCTCTTCTGATTATGGAAGCTTTGTTTGATTATCACCGAATCAATCGATATATAATGAGTTGTTAAACATTAGGAAAACCCTAGAGAGAATCTTTCCATGGTATTATATATACTACAAGAAATTAAGCATGTTTAGGAGTGTGGTTGAATTTGTTTTTAAAAATGTTTTTTGTTTATAAATTTATTAAAATGATGTTTTTATTTTTATTTTAAAAAAAAATTATTTTTGATATCAGCACATGAAAATGATTTAAAAACATAAAAAATATAATTTAAAGTAAAAAATATTAAAAAAAAATTTTGATTTTTTTTAAAATGTAGTGCAAAACATCCCTAAAACGTACTAAAGTAAAATGCAAATAAAAAACTATGCACAAATCTTTATTGAAGAAGAGGATGAGATGAAATGGGACATCAAAATAGAAGTGAACTACAAGCAAAAAGTTTCGTAGCAAATGGGTTTCCCTACAAGCATATACTCTTTGGAAAGCTTCATCTCGATTTACTTGTAATTGTTATACGAGTTCAGGTTAATTCTTAGCATAATGGAACTTCTATAAAGTGATTTGGTAACTAATATTAACGAATATATCAAGCTTATTTATATTACCCTCTCAAGTTAGGTATTCCTTTCATCATTTAGGACGAGAATTAGCTTGGGCACGGGCTCGCTTAATCATTTTCTATGGATTTAGGTGTCGGGGGCATTGAATTTATTTATTTTTAAGATTGGGGGGGGGGATCCAATTGTTATTGATGGATTGGGATTTTATATATATAGGGTCCCAGCCCCTACCCCTTTCCCCGGCTCTGCCATGCATAAGATCAAAAACACATAATGAAAAAAAAAATATATATATATATATATATGCTAATATAGGTTGTGAAATATATATTATGAAATCAGAGAACAAGAACTAGAAAATGTTTTTTCATAGTTTCTTCAAGCATCAAATTTTTTTCTTCATTTTGATAATATGAAATACATCTTTGGATTAACTTACATATTAATCAAAAGTAAATATCTTTGATAAAAAAAAAAGGGTGGGAAAGAGACAGAACAATAAACTTGAATAATGACATTAATACGAGGGTAGTCGTAGCTTGTACGTTATTAGCAAGTTTTTGCTTCAACTTTGAAGATTCTAATGTGGATTCCATCAAGAGCCCACATAGATAACAATTTATTGGTAGATTACAGATATTTATGCTTTAGCTTTCACGGGAACATAAAGTGATGAAACTACCAGGTCCAATTTAATCAATACAATATTAATTATTCGTAGAAAAAATGGTTTGTACGCCATTCTATGGACCCGTAGATGTCAATGATACCTGGAATCGGATGTGTGTGCATCCATGAATTTATTACTCTCTAAGAGACCACTTGCCTCGCTTGTCTTGCTAATTGCAGAAAGCATAATGTTTAGCGTCATGCTTCACCTCATTGAGAAACACGACAACAAGCTTGGCATATATGTATGGGTCCATTTTGAGCGATCAATCTTTCGTGAAGGGTTTGGCTGCAGGTTGGAATATTTTATATATATATATATATATATATATATATAGTTTCAGTGCGCAAAAGCTGCTTGATAATACCATTATGATACATAAAGGAGTTTTGTTTGCATAGAACGTTTGCTATTATGAAAATATTTAGACATTAATAAGTGAAATTAAATTAACCGGATTAGAGACAGTAAGATATTAAGCCAAATGAAAACATTAACGCACACCGCTTGTTGCATGTTGAGTTTTGGGTTGTCCTGCTGTATTTCTTCCACGTATTTTGGTGAGCTTTGGGAGCTAACTGTTACGTCCAACAATGGATGGTATGGTTCAGCAACCAAAGAAGAAGAAGAAGAAGAAGACGAGAGAGAGAGAGAATCATACATTCATCATCTTCTGCCAAAACCTGTTACAGCCTTGTAAAAGCTATTCCTTCTCTAATAGACTCCTGAGCTTAAGGGAAAAAAGGAATAGCAACACGCGTACTTCTGATTACAGATGCACGATTGAAACAAATTGAAATAAAACAGTGTGGAGTAAAAGTGAAACGGTGCTTACATATTGTAATGCTTGTGGCAGTTCACCTTTGGTTTTTGTTTTGGAACATTGAATCCAAACCACTTTACATATATCTTAATTAATTTTATAAATCTTGAAATTAACGATAGTTAAAACCTTCAATGACCCTGTCTGTCTGATGTCAAGCTCGAATTGATAATTTCTATAGAACGAACTCAGGGCCTGACCAACGAGGGACGCCCCTCAGGGTTCACCCATAGTTTATGATCTCACTGTTATGAATTTTGAACTTTCGCGGCTTTTATGCATGTTAAAGTAGTTACAGTCTCTCTGGTGATGAATCGTGAAAAAGATTATTTAGAAATATCATGACCTTAATTGTACACGTAAAACAAGTTTCTCGTGAAATAAGAGACATCCTCGTATTTAAGGTAGTATTTGATTTTGTTTTATAAATGACAAGTAGATAAGAGTTAACGAGGATGAAATATATATTTTTTATTTGTAAAGAAGAGTTATGTGTTCTTTGGTAAATGTAGTTTTCATGGATGAATAGTTTTATGGATCTGTCCCCCTGGAATCAAAGAATATATAGCTTCAAAAATATCTTGCAAATATCTATAAAAAGCTTTAAGAAAAAATATAATGAATGATAGTAGAGGAATAGTACAATGTAAATAACATTATTCATCAAGTAGTATTCATTTATTTATAATGAAAAACCTCACTACCTTTTATTTCTTTTATTGAAGAAAAGGAAAGGAAAGAGAGAGTGTTTAACCGTGCTTGGCGACTCGAGATTCGTTCCGCGTGAGCTTTTGAATAGTAAACAAGGATTTTATGGAGCTAAATGATGAGACAGAAAGTGAGAGAGATAGGAGGTGATGGAGCTTGGTCTGAATGACAACAAATAGAATGATCGAGCCCGGGACTCGTTTGGAATGAGTTTTATATAATACATATTACTCTTGAATAGTAAATGAGACTATATTGAGCAAAGGGATAAGAGAGAAAAGAAAGAGAGAGAGTTAGAGCTTGGTTGAGTTACGGTCCAACCAAAAGTGTTACTCTATTTATAGCTATGTGATGATCGGAGCGACGAAGTACAGGAATGTTTTCTTTTATCACAAAGCAAACAATTTCTCACTAGTTCAAGCATGCTGCCATGCTTTCTCTAGACATTTGGGATCCTTTCAAAGGCCACATTGGCGATGTTCCTGCATCAACACAGGAAACATCAGCTTTTGTCAATGCAAGAACCGATTGGAAAGAGACTCCAGAGGTCACATTTTCAAAGCTGGCCTTCCAGGGTTAAGGAACGAGGAGGTGAAAGTGGAGGTGAAAGAAGGTAGAATCCTGCAAATCAGTGGAGAGAGGAGCAGACAGGAGGAAAGGAATGATACGTGGCACCGAATTGAGAGGAGAAGCGGCATGTTTTTATGAAGGTTCGGGTTGCCTGAGAAAGTAAAGATGGATCAAGTGAAAGCCAGAATGGGGATTGCTGTGCTTGCTGTGACCATTCCTAAGGAGGAGAAAAGGTAGCCGAGGGTCAAGGCCATTAAGATTTCTGGCTTCTAGAATTCAAGGAAACTATCCTAATGAGATCATAGAGCATACGATAAAAAGAAATTTGAAGCTTTTATAACATTATGTTCTAGCAATATAGGGCTTGTCAAGACATCGTTGTTTTGTGCATTGATTCTCTCGATGAACATATGCATGGAGGTCCTCCTCAATCTGTGCATTAGTTGAAGGATATCAACTCAATATGTAAGCAAACCAAACTCCCCTTAGCAGCCAAGAACCTTAATTAGTGAAACTCCGATCCGTATCCCCCCCCCCCCCCCCCCACCCCCACCCCCAGTCTCCCACTAGAGGCCCATTCATTACCTGAACAATGGCATTAGTTGCATGAAGAGTTCAAAACCTCAGGATATCAGCTAAGAGCAATTAGAGGAAGTGGGCAACTCCACACGATGAAAAACATGCATTGATACTATCAGCCTTTTACTGATAAAAACTCCTTCACGTTTTGAAGATAGCCATTATCATATGGATTTTTGAACATGACCCTAGTAAAGCTTTCCCCTGGGTCAGGAAGATGAAATTCAAATTACACATGAGGCTATGGATATTAATCGCCAATAACAATATGGAGAAATATATATACCTGGTTGGGATTGGATGACAAGTTGAAACTCTGGGTATTTCTTCCAGTTTATCTGAAGGATGCAAAAATCATAAATATTTATATTGCAAATGAACAGCGTTCTTTAGAAAGCATTTCCATACATCAATCAGCAAATTGCAAAGTTTGAACAGAACATGTTCAACAAACAATTTACTCTCAATTTATTTTTTCTATTTCAAACTGTTCAACAAACAGTTTGCTGTCCTTCTATCATTGCACTTTTGAATCAGGAACTTTCTGTTTATAGCATCACAGATGAACTTACCCATTCATCAGTCCTGATGTTGAAGCATATACAATACAGATGCCATGTGAAGAACACCACCTGCATTTACAAAACAAAAAAATATTATTTATAAATGTGAAGCAGCTCTTTTCATTTTCTGTTAGTACAGCTTTAGGAAAATAACAGAAGGAAAAATTAGATGAAACATAGAAGAAACCTGCCATATCACTTGGAGAAGAGAGAATAACATTGTGCTAACAACCAAGCTGCCAGCTAGATCAGTCTACCAATGATCACATACATAAATGCATAAACAGTAGAGGCACTAATGGCTTGCTTAAAAGAAATTTAGAATCATTGGACAATAAAACAGTAAAACTAACATCTGGTGCATGTTGACTTACCTCAAACCAAGTTCCATCTAGAATCTGGGATCCTCTGGAAACTGAATAAGGGATACAGGAATAAACAAATTAGATGAGTTTTTACACCCTAAACTAAGCATGCTCATCTATCTGAATTATTGATCCATGATCTACCCTTAGGGACGGTCAAAAAACTGTAATCATCATAATTTGAAACATAAAAATGTAAAGGAAAATACAGGTACAATTCCATACAGATCAAGTAAGCATGAGCTTACACTGGGACGAGCAAACTATGTACGAAGCTTCGGTAGTAAGGAATCCAACTAGAAGAATCATGAAGAGGACATAATTATTCTGTCCTGCACAGTATAGTGACATTTAATGATTAAAAAAGTTCCAACGTGTATAAAACTAATAGATCTTTGACAAGAGAGACACAGTATTCTTATCAATTCAACAAACTGATAGATAGGTTACATTGGAAATTGTGTGGATCAGATAAGGATTACCTATACAGTTACCAAAAGCAGGACAATGGTGATCGAATCCTTTTATATATGCTTTGCAACTCTTACAATATCTCACCCTCTTGAGTAGAGCAGAACTCTGTGATAGAAAAGGCACCATCCCATTACAAAGCAACAGTAAAGCATGAATTAAGCTGGAAACATGTAGTTTGAAAGTGGTGACTGAATATCATAGTTTGAAATAAGTTAAGAGTTAGGGAAAAAAGAAGAACAGAAGAAGGACCAAATAAGAGCTAGGGGTCCAAAAAAACAATGAACAATAACAGTCCAAAGAATATACTGGCATGTAAACGTGAAGGAATAAATTTTAATGGAGAAGCCCTTCAGCTTGATCTAGTTGAGTAATGCATGATTGGATGTTAATGGAGTAACTGCGAGCTCCAAATTTATATAAAGCAACACTAGTACAGATCCAAAAGAAGCAGTAAATTGTTGATGATCAAGATCCATTATATTAAAAGCATTGTGTCCAGCTTTCTGTTACTTGGACCTTCCAAACCATTACATTTCCTTGAAAGCATGTTTCTGTCTGCATTTAGAGGCAAATACAAATGAATAAAAAAAACAATGCTATCACATCTCCTTTTGAGTTATTGAGATTTAAAAATAAAAATAAACGGTATAAGAGTAGCTAAGACGGACATGGTAACAGAAATCCTGATGAATTCAAGATTATAAAATAAAATGAAATGAAATTGCAAGTAGCCTATATAATCTACCCCTTGTTCTCCAAGTATGTAAAAAAAAATGATCTCCATGCAGGTGAAGTTCCTTTCATTTGTAGTTCAGTTAAAACTTATAACCTCATAATGAGCTTCAACTCCGAAAGCTTTAGTTTCAATGAGCTTGTTTGCATCTGAAGATCCATGAGTTACCAAACCCGGATCACTTGATAGGATACTGTGATTAAGACACAGCTTGATGATCAGATGACCAGAAAAAACTTCAGATAGAAAATTTCTTCCCCTGTCCCGGACAAATATAAGAGGTGAAACTATGCAAAGGATAGAGAGAAAAACAACCTACATACACCAAGAAAAAGCAGGGTAACCTCTATGTTGAACACAATAATGATGAAATATGGAATGGCTGTGAAACAAGGAAAACAAGGAAGTCATAAACTTGCAAGAATCAGCTAACAATTTTTAGTTTCAGTAAATATATAATTGGATTTATTCCCGGACAATCACCACTATTAGTTCATATACATCAATTATCCCATTTGTAACACTTCATATGGCAGGCCTAGTCATAAGCATGCACCTGAACCCCACGTCCCTGCCTTTTCCCAAAACAAAATTGCATTTTTTCCCCAAATACACCAGATAGTCACGTGGTCAAACTTTGGAATCCAAATCTTTATAGAGTTAAGATTAGTTAGAACATATATGTAGGCTTAGAAAGCCTCCCTCGATGAAGTGAAGTTAACAAAAGAAAGTCTGGAGCTTTTGGCTTAAATTGGGATTTTCTGGTACAGCCCTAACTCCAGCCATGATGCAAATGGAACATTCAGCCATCCTTCACTGTGAAACCTAGCTAGTTTCCTTTTTTTACCCCAAACCTTGAATACATTCCTGTTAAAGTTATATTACAATTTCTATCCTAAAAAATCTAGAGATGTTTCCTTTAAAAACCCTAAACTTGCTACTCTCATTACCAAAGTTGCTGCTGTGAACCGCCCCTGAACTTGATGGTTCTGATATTAAACATATTCCATCTTTAGCTCATATAAACCCCAGTCCCTTACACACTCCATCACCATTCAGTTTTTTAAAAAAAAAAAAAACATCATCGTTCAGCTCTTTACATAAATTTTTGACATAAAATCAATTTCTCCAAGTTTTTTTTTTTGGATCATTCCTTACGAGGAAAACCCCACCCCCGGAAAGCGCACTTTGTGGGTCCAGGTGAGCGGTTAAAACCCCCGGCTGTCCCAGACTCTTACGAGGAGGAGTGTGCAAGGCTGAGGTTCGAACCTGGGTGAAACATTCTGCACCCAGGCACTTACCGCTGCACCCCACCCTCGGGCCCCAAGTTGCCTAAACCCAAAAACAAAATAATGAAACTCAATTGATTTAAAAACAATTGTGCCTGTGCAGATATCAGTTCTTTCACTATAAATATAGAGGGGATATAGCACACAACTACGACAAAAATCTTGCCTCAACAATTCAAAATCAAAAACCCCAGAAAATTATGAACTAGTAATGAAACAAAGAAAAGGTAGAAACACAATCACCTTGTCTAACAATAAAGATATAGACAGCCCAAATAAAGATTAGATTAAAGAGAACGAGAGCTGGAGCGGAAGCGTACACACCAACAATCCGCCTACACCATCTCCCTAGCCCCAAAACAAACACTAGCACCACGACTGTCAAAAACCAAACAAGATTTCAAATTTTCAAGTAAAATAAAATAAATAAATCCATGCAACGGTAAATACGTGAAGAGAGAGACCTGAGAGTGTCAGTTGAATGAGTAGAGAGGAAGCAGGGAAGAAGTGGGGGACTAAAGTCAGAGCAAATTGAGTTAGCAAAACCAGAATGCACGAAACTGTGCATCGCCCAATTCGTTTGAAGCAACTTGCGAACATCTTCTTCTTTCTTTGATCCTGAATTTGATGCATTTCTGCTTCGCTTGATTTATTTTACCTTTTCTTTTTCCTCCCCTAACTCTTTGATTCTTTTTGCTGCTGGTTTCATGTAAGCTTGTGGCTGCCCATATGAACAGGGCCCATGGACTCTATGCCCCCATAGACATAAAATGTTATTTATATCGCGGGTAGGATTTTAAGTAAATTTTTAATGTGAAAAAAGAAATAGTGTTATGGATATGCTTTCATGAATTATATTATTTTAATTGAAAGAAAAATCATAAATAAAAACAAGATATATGAAATGATAAGTCCAAAAAAACATATTCAAGTAAAAACTAATCTAAAGATAAAAAAAAAACCATGTTTTACACCAACTATCATTTTATTTTAAATCTCTTCATTCATTTTATCTTGACAACTAAATGTTGCTGTTAATAACAAATTATTTCTGTTTTTATGAAATCTTCATATAAATACAATTAATTCCTATAAAGTATAAGAGGAAATAAATTATTATAAATCAAATCTATCTCTTCAAAATATCATAAAACTTTAAAAATATAAAAAAATCAATAGTTAAATAGAAATAATTAATTAAAAGAGGTAAAAATATATCGAGAAAAAGCACAAATAAAAAAAAGGTTAAGAATTGGTGAGTTATGTTGGATCATTAATCAAACATTGAGTTTATATAAGAATAATTATGTGTTTGTGGACTGTCAAATAAAGTCAATCCTAATTAAAAATAGTGGGTGTTTGGCGCTGCGGTGTGACCTGCGTTGCGGTTCACCGCAGCGCCAAACGCTCATTTAACCAAACATTAAATGAATTTTAAGTAGTGGGTCCCACCAAAAAAACAGTGTTTGCAGCGCAATTTGTAAAGCATAAAAAACATGCTTTTCAAGACAAACGCGGCAAAATAAACTGAAGTTCAACTTCATTCCCTTCTTCTGTGTACCTGCTCTATAAATAAACTGAACCAACATTCCCTTCCCTTCTGTGTACATAAAGGATGACACTTAATTACCAGTGGTCAAGGATCAAAGAGAAACACAGAACTTTGAAATATTCTTCTAAAACTCAATGAAGACACTTTCTATTTTCTTGAGCTGCTCTATTTCCTGTCCAACTACTATCCCAGGATCAATGTGACACAACTGGAAAGAAAGAAAAAAAAATCCATGTGAAGCTTCCACGTGAAATAACAGCATGAAGTTGAACACTGGAAACAGTTAAATGCAAGATTCATTGCACGTAACAACCTGGATTCCCATAAGAATAGTTACAGCTCCCTCTCTCTCCTCCACAACCGCAACCTTCCAGAGCTCCTACCGGCCACCACATAGATCCATTTTCGACGTCACCACGACAGGGACAACCATCTCGGCCTCCTCTAACCGTCAGTACCGGCCGTTAACCCTCTCGTTACAGTCGGTGAACAGTAACATTAATGGTCAAAGGTGGACGAAAGGTGCAACGCGCCGTTTTGTTTTGTGCCTGTGTA
The DNA here is from genome assembly GCA_025169955.1 of Salix arbutifolia. NCBI lineage: Eukaryota > Viridiplantae > Streptophyta > Magnoliopsida > Malpighiales > Salicaceae > Salix > Salix arbutifolia. The sequence goes on along the minus strand of CM045910.1, from coordinate 4,044,893 downwards.
ATGGTCGAATTTGCAACGCACCGTTTTATTTGCATGACAACAACGTGACCCCTGCATATTTTCAAATAGCCCTTTTTTCTTTCTTTCAAATACGGTTTTTGTTATTTTTATTTTTTGTTTTAGTTTATCAGTGCAATTAATTTTTTTTTCAATTATCATTTTTTTGGTTTATTTTGCTTGTAATTTTTTTCCTCATTTTTTAAATTGTTCTTTCAATTTAAATATATTCTTGGTTGCACCCCTCAATATTTTATATTATTTTTTATTTTTTCAATTACATCTTTCAATATTTCATATCATTTTCTAAAATAAATCATTTATTCAATTACATCCCTCGATATCCTCGATTATTTTTTTATCGGTATTTTTTTTCTGATTCTGTTAATAATTTTCATCGGTAATTTTAGAAAAATATATCTAATTTACTTGAATTATTTCAAATATTTTGTTATTATAATTATTAATAAATCTATGAAATTATTCCAACAAAATATTTATATATGTACGTATGTATATGTGTGTGTGTTTACATGTGTATTTTTAATTAATTTCATAAGTTGACAGCAATTTGAAAAGCATGGTAACCAAACACACAAAACTGTTTTTCATTAAACTCAACCTCAATTACAGTTTTAACCAAACACTTAAAAATAGTTCTGAACCGCAACTAAAAGCTCTTTTTATGAAACTGCTTTTTTGCAACCTCAACCACAACAGCAACAGCTGTGCCAAACAGGCCCATAATTTACTAAGTTTTTTTTCCAGGCAATTGAGCTTTTGGTGTATCTAATAGGATGTAGACTTTTAATGTGTAGAGACTAAAGAGTTATTTCTATTTTATTGATGGACTAAAATAGAAATACCAAAAGTAGGAATATCAAAGGATAGAAATGCCAGATAATTGGGTTTTTGGTGTATCTAATAGGATATAGACCTTTAATGTGTAGAGATTAAAGGGTTATTTATTTTTTATTGATGGACTAAAATAGAAATATCAAAAGTAGGAATATCAAAGGGTGGGTATGCCAAAAGGCATGAATACCAAAGGGTAACTTGTTATCTCTATATATGGATCATATGGTCATGGTCCCCAAATTACACATCTTGCTTCATTTTCATGATGACATCTTATCATCAGAGAGAAAATAAGGTTACAGTGGAAGAGAATCAAATGGCTCTTGAAAGAAGAACGTGTTAATTTGGAAGGTCATCCGTGTGACTCAAGAGAGTGGCTTTCGAATATGGATTCATGTACGCTTTCACTTAATTGTTTATGTGTTCTTGATAATTTAACATGAATAATTTCTATATGTTATGAAATTATAGTCCTAACAAGTGGTATTAGAGCCACTTTATGTTGAATTATTAAGAAACTAAAATAAACACTTGTTAAAGATTTATTGGCAATCGGTTGTAGGCTGTCAATGTTATTGTTAAGAAAATAAATTGGCAGCTCGTAGGCTGCTAATATATTTGTGTGTGTGTGTCTACATATATATATAATCAGCTTTGGCTGGCAAAGCCAGCGCTGGTGAGGAAATTTAACTAGTGCTGGCAAATTCAATTGGCAACCCATAGGCTACCAGTGTAAGGAAATAAACAGCGTTGGTGAAGGAATTCACTTGCAATCTTTAGGTTGCCAATGACCAGTGTTGGCAATGGCTAAAAAGAAAAGAAAAAAAAAGGAAAATTGAAATGATTGCACTAACATAATTAAGGGGCAACTGTTAGAAATCTTTGTAACAGATGTCAAGGGCTGCAGCCATAACTCATTTCCCAGGGGTTACATGATTGTAACCCCTGGGGTTACCTCTTCACAGCCCCATCAGGCTTGTGGCAACTTTCTTTGAAACTATGGGCTTCGACCCACAACAAATAAACAAGAGTTATGGACTTTAGGGCCCATATAAAATATTTTGTATTGTGGGCTTTGGCTCGTAGCTAGTTTTAGCTCACATCTAGATTATTCGATCTAGAGCAAGTTGGTTTAGGATCCGAGTTGGCCTAACCTAGTCCGGCTGAACAAGTCAATAGTCAAAGTTAACAATTGACTTTGATCGTTGACTTTGTTAAAAAAATGGTGCAAATTTATTTTTCAATGAATTAATCAATAGTCATACTGGTATGTTTATATATATTTTGCAATGAATTAATTAAATCAATATGTCACCATAGTGACATCTCTTGGGGACATTAATTTCATTTTGAAATATAAATGGTTATGTGTATGCAATTTATGTTAATATTGACCGGCCCAAAGGAATGTCAATATTTAAAGGAAAAGCATGTGCACATGTGGTAATCAACATGTGATAATTATTTAGTTTTACATGTGAATAATTATCGGCCCAAATTTATTTTTTACATGTTCTTATTATCAATGTTTGATTACTACATTAAGATATCACATACAAATTAATTTTTTATCCAAAGATAAACAATTAATGGAGTGCTTGATAGCTTAAGATGAGATTTACCTTTATTTGAATTATTTTTGCTCTGAAGATAAGTCTTATATATGAGCTTGTTTCAATTGTTGTTCTCTTTTGAACTTAATCCTGTTAATATTACTGTCATTAACAATTTTATTCCTATGTTTAATGGCTCTAACTTCAGTCTTGGAAAGACAATCTTTTGATTGTTCTTAAAGTTATGGATTTCAACCTTGTGTGAATGACTGATTCTTCCCCATCTCTTACAGATGAGTGTATCTCTAATGAAAAAAGGGATGGAAAGGTGGAAGAAATCAAAATGCATATATATAATGATCATGAAGAGAGCCATTCCAGAAGCATTCAGGGGCACAATGTCTGAACAAATCACTACGACTCAGGAAATCCTTGCCAATATTGAAAAGAGATTTGTCAAGAATGAAAAGGATGAAACAGGTATGCTCTTGACAAGTCTCATTTCAATGAACTATAAAGGCAAAGGTAATGTAAGGGATCACATCTTGAAGATGTCTCATCTTGCTTCTAAGTTAAAAGCACTTCATCTTGAACTATTTGAGGACTTGCTAGTGTAATTGGTTTTAATATCTCTTCCAGCACAATTTAACCAATTTAAGGTGAGTTACAACTGTCAAAAAAAGACCTGGTCTCTAAATGAGCTCATCTCACACGGTGTTCAGGAAGAGAAAAAACTTAAGCAAGATAATACGGATAATGCTCACGTAGCCTCTACCTTTAAAGACAAGGGAAGTAAAAGAAAGAATAATAAGGAAGTTATGGGTACAGTACCTCAAAAGAAACAATTAACAAAATCACATGATTCAGTAGGTACTAGTTTTTCTTTTATGGTGTTGAAGGGCATAAAAAGAAGTAACACGTTAACTGTCATGCTTGACGTGCTAAAAAAGGTCTACTTCTTGCTTCAGTTTGTTCTAAAGTTAATTTAACTTCGATACCTAGACATGCATGGTGGTCAGATTTTGATGCAACAACTCACATTAACGTGTCTATGCGGGGTTGTTTGAGTTACCAAAAACCAAATGATATTGAAAGATATATATATGTAGGCGATGGCAAGACAATTCAAGTTAAGGCAATTGGAAAATTTAGATTATTGTTAAAGACTGAATTTTATTTGGATCTTGATGAAACTTTTATTATACCATCTTTTAGATGGAATTTGATTTTTATTTTTGCTTTAGACAAATATGGTTACTCTTGTTCATTCGGGAATGGAAAATTTAGTTTGTTTTATAATTCAAATTAGCTGGTTTTGGTTCTTTATCTAGTTACGATAATCTTTATTTGATTGATAACATTGTTTCATTTAATGAATCCCTGCAATTAAGTACACAAGGTATCAAGAAAAAATTAATTAGCGAGAATTCAGGTGTATTATGGAACAAAAGATTAGGTCATATCTTTAAAAGGAGAACATAGAGACTTGTGCCAGATGAAATTCTCAATCCCTTAGATTTCATACCCCTTAGTCATTCTACCTTACCAGAATCGTTATGGGTAAAAACACATAAGATTGCAGCATATATCCTTAATCGAGTTCCTACTAAAACCACTACCAAAACCTTTTATGAACTTTGAACATGTAAGAAACATAATCTAAAATACTTGTATGTTCAGGGATGTCCAGCTGAGGCAAAACCTTATAGGCCTGATGAAAAGAAAATGGAGTCTAGGATGGTAAGTTGTTATTTTATTGGATACTTGAAAAGATATAGGGGATACAAATTTTATGATCCTACAACTAAGTCAATTTTCGAGACGAGAAATGTCTGATTCTTTAAGAATGTCAAGTTTACGGAGGTGATAAAGATAGAGACTTTTTCCTTGAAGAGGAATTTATTGATATTAGGTATTATTAGCATTTGTTAAGATTCCATTTATGACCTTGTTCAAGACATAATGAATCAAGACAATATTGAAGAACCTCCTATTCAAGAAATTATTCCAGAAGAACAACCTGAAGCACCTCAAGAATCTATGTCATTAAGAAAATCTACTAGAGAGGAAAGAAGTGCAATATTAGATGACTACATTGTATTTCTCTAAAAACATGGGATAAATATTGGAGTGATGGAAGATGATCTTATCAACTTCCATCAAGCCAATGAAAGTTCTAACTCTCAAAAATGGATTTATGCTATGAATGAGGAGATTAAGTCCATGAAAGACAATAATATGTGGGATCTTGTCTCATTACCTGAAGGTGCAAAATCCATTGGTTGCAAATAGATATTTAAGACCAAAAGAGATTTGAAAGGTGATATGGAGAAGTACAAGGCACGTCTTGTTGCAAAGGGCTTTACATATAAAGAAGGCATCAATTATAAAGAGACTTCTCTCCAGTATTTTTGAAAGACTCTTTTAGAATTATAATGGTATTGGTTGCACATTTCAATCTTAAATTACATCAAATAGATGTAAAGACAATGTTTCTCAATAATAACATTGATGAGATGATCTATATGTTGCAACCAGAAAACTTTGTGTCTAGAGACCCAAAGAATATGGTTTGTAAACTTAAGAATTTCATCTATGGACTCAAACAAGTATCTCGACAATGGTATTTCAAGTTTCATCAAGTGAACATCTCGTTTGAATTTGAGATGAATTTGGTTGATGATTGTATATACAATAAGTTTTGTGGGAGCAAATATATTTTTATGTTTTATATGTCAATGACATCTTGCTTGCCAGCAGCGATATAGGCTTATTGCATGAAATCAAGAAATTTCTAGCTAAGAATTTTGAAATGAAAGATCTTGGTAAGACTTATTTTGTATTAGGCATTCAGATACACCGAGATCACTCTCAATGTATTCTTAAATTGTCATAAAAGAGCTATATCGAAAAGGTTCTCAAGAGATTTGACATGCAAGATTATAGACTAGGAGATATCCTTGTGGCTAAGGGATACAAATTTATTCTCAATCAGTGCCCTAAGAATGATATTTCCTATACTTCAGTAATAGAGAGTCTAATGTATGCTCAAGTTTGTATGTGTCCGGATATTGCATACATTACTGGGATATGGGTAGATATTTAAGCAATCCAGGAATAGACCATTGGAAAGTAGCTAAACGGGTCTTGCGGTACTCACAAAGAACAAAAGACTACATGCTGGCTAAGTTAGAGATCATTGGGTATAGCGACTCCGATTTTATTAGATGCCAAGATAGTATAAAATCTACATCGGGCTATCTTTACATGTTAGCTGGAGGTGTTGTCTCCTAGAAAAGTGTTAAACAATCACTTATAGCCTTTTCCACCATTACAACAGAGTTCATAGCATGTTATGAGGCATTCAATCATGGAGTATGACTGCGAAATTTTGTTAGGGGGCATAGTGGATGATATTGAAAGACCACTAAAGTTATTTTGTGACAATAAGTCAGCAATTTTATATTCCAATAACAATGTCTAAGTCGAAGCACATAGACATCAATTTCATAGTTGTTAAAGAAAGAGTTCAGAGTGAACAATTATCTATAGAGCATATTAGTACAAACTTCATGGTTGCGGATCCGCTTACTAAGGGATTGCCACCTAAAAAATGTCATAATCAAACTGCTTGTATGGGTATTTTGACAATTGATAATATTCAGTTTTAAAGAGAGTTTGTAATTTTATATGCTTTTATAATAGACATATTTTCAGTTTATGGATATTTATGAGATTATTTTTTGCAGAAATAAAGTTTTTAGTTTAATTTACACTCTTATTTTAGTATGGTTTGATCTCACTAAAGTTTAAGGGTGGACGAGTTGGAAATAGGCATGTTAAGATCATATTGCATGAAATTTCCATGCTACACATCCACATCATGATCCATGTCATTTATTTATATTGACATACATGACCTTTGATAGGTTGAGTTACGATATATGTAACAAAGACTGCTTTAATCCTATGCTAGTATGATTACTTGATCAGATTGGTTATAAATACATTTGCTAATGACAACAAAGATTGAGCTAATTTTGATTATTTTTGCACAACATAATTATAAGGTTATATATATAGACCAAGTGGGAAATTGTTGGATCATTAATCCAACGTTGGGTTTATATAAGAATAATTATATATTTATGGACTGTCAAATAAAGTGAAGCCTAATTAAAAATGATCTGTTAGGTTTTTTTAGACAATTGGTTTTTTGGTGTATCTAATAGGGTGTGGACCTTTAATGTGTAGAGATTAAAATGTTATTTCTATTTTATTTGTTATTTCTATTTTAGTGATAGGCTAAATAGAAATACCAAAAGATAGAAATACCAAAGGGTGGGAATGCCAAAAGACATAAATATCAAAGGGTAGCTTATTACCTATATATATGGTCATGGTCCCCAGATTACACATCTTGCTTCATTCTCATTTTGTCATCCTATTATCAGAGAAAAAAATAAGGTTACAGTAGAGAGAATCGAAGGGCTCTCAAAAGGAGAACGTGTTAATCTAGAAGGTCATCCGTACAACTCAAGAGAGCGACTTTCAAATATGGATTCAGATACTCTTTCACTTAATTGTTTATGCATTCTTGATAATTTGACACGAATAGTTTCTATATATTATGAAATTTTAGTCATAACAAGTCAGGCCATACCTAGTTTTATTTCCATAACATGTCATCGTTTCATGTATTTTTTTAAGAAGGCATATGTCATATCACTTGCGAGTACAAACAACCTTTTATTGGATGATTTTTTAGTAGTCATATTTAGTGATTGAAACATCAAGATTCATGTTTTTGGTCTTATAGCTTAATTTTAGCTCATTTTACCATAAAAAAATCCTAAAAAAAAACTATATAAACTTTAAAAATGACTTATTAATCTTAAGACATTAAAAAATCATTCTAGAAAACTAAAATCAACCAAATTAAGATAAGTCAAACTAAACTTGATCAAATTTTCTCATCATATCTAAAGAGAAAATCATTCTCATTGAATTCCTCTAGAGAGAGAAAAACTAATTAATACAAAGATTCTATTTTTAGGTGGTCATAATGTGGTCAATCAAAAAATTCTAATAAGTTTTTTTAATGGTTCAATTTTTCTCAATTATTTTTTTAGTTTTTTGGTTTAATCTATTTTTTGCTCACCCCTACTTTTCACTACAATTTAAACATTTATCTTGTAGAATTGGTCACTAAAAGGTTAAATAGAAAAATTATAGATAAAATTAAAAAATGGAATAAGAAAAAAAAAAACTTCACTTTTCCAATAAAGAAGCAAATGAAAAAAAAAAAACACTCTTCTAGCTGTATTGATAATTATATATAAAAAAATAGTCATTTGAAATTCAAAAATACATTTTCACTCACTTTTATGAAACCTAGAATTGGCATGGTAGGTTGACTCGATAACCAAAAGACTTGTCTTTGTGATCCGGTTAACCCAGTTAAAAATTATTGATTTTTTTATAAAAAAAATATTTCAGAATAATATATATATATTTTTTTAAAATGATTGACTCATTACATTGTACTTAAAAAATATCCCCGATCATAGCTAATTGATATTTTGTTTTTAAATGTATTAAATTAAATTTATTGTGCATGTTTTTTTATAAAAAAAATAAAGACATCGTTAATAGTTTTAGAATGAAAAATGAATCATATAAAAATAAAAATCTACCTTGAAGATCCGTTCAATAGATGTTTTTTAGGAATAAAAATATAAATTCACTAATATAATCAACAATGCTTCATGTCTATTGTATACATCTTTATATAAATTTATTGTATGAAAATAAATAGAAAAAAAAGTGAAAAACAATTCTGAACATCAACCATAACATGATTTTTGAAAAGCGACAATAGTTGTTTGAATGGAAAAGATGAAAGTGTAAAAATAAAGGGCGTTGATGTTTTTTTTCCTGTTCAGAGGAGCAGCCAAGCATGCTTTCATTTTCAAATCACCATACATACATACATACATACATACATCCAATGATAATAAAAATTTCTGCTTATATATCGACTTAGCTGTCCTTGACGCGGGTCACTTGGCTGTCCATGACGGCGGGTCACATGCGCCGGCTGAAAGTGTGCTGCTGGTCCTAAAGGAACGCGACGGCGCATATTATATGATGTATATACGTGTGTGTGGCTGTCAGTGCTCTTTAATTCCTTCTCTTGATTCTAGATATTCATTTGTTTTATATTATTCGACATGAGTCGGGTCACAATGTGTACAAGTGTTTCGCAAGTTATTTTATTATAATAATTAAAGAGTATTTCTTTTTTATTAAAATTCATTAATCTCCTATCTCATTTGAATAATTATATTTCTCTTAAATGATTTTGAATATTTATAAAATTATTTAACAGCAACATATCTATAGTAAACCATGTACACATTCACACACATATATGCTCTGAAATATGTATTAATGGTAATTGTTTACTTGGTTAAGTATTAAGTGTGTTTTTTATGCGAGTAAATCTCATTCCTCGGAAAATATAATTTTTGGAGTCAGACGAGTGAGTAAAACTTTGGTTGTCTCATATTCTTACAAGGAGTGCACGTCATGGCTCGAACTCAAAATCTATTGTGCAAATTACAAATTTTCTGTCATCATGTCACGTTCATTGGAAACAAGTGATTGTATAAAACTCACTTGAGACCTACTGTGTAAATCGCAAATTTTTTGCCCTAGAAAGTGTGTTATTTATCCAACATAAGATGATAGATGGATTTATAAGAAAATAAATAGCACATATATAAAACATTTTTTTATATATATTTATTGTATAAAATGATTCATATTCTAGGTTCAAACCTCTTTTTAAAGTGAGAAAAAAAAGAATTTTGTGCAATTATATAATATCATAATGATTTATGGTTGTGATTACCTAAAAAAAATCAATATAAAAGTAGAACTTATTAGAATTTATGATTGTAATTTCTTTTTTTAATCAAATTATCAATTAGATCTTCATATTCTATTCTTGACATTTCTCGTCATTTTAAGCAAATTGCTTAATCAAGGGTTCTAGATGGTTAGTAGTGTCGTGCACACTATGTTTTGTTTATAGAAATCTTGAGACTTGCTTGCAATTTATGAAATGTGAATCTTATTTTATAAATTTATTAGCTAATGAATCACCTATCATAAGTTGTCACATTATCAATAATAAAAATAAAATCTAGCATTATTACTATGTTCTTGATGCACATTAAATTTCTAATAAACCAATCATTCTATTGTAGGTTATTCAGATTATAGGAGTTTGGATTCATTCTTTTCGTTTTCTTTTCTTATATGTTTTTTTTTAAATAATTTTCTAAGTTTATGTTTTAATTAATAACTATTATTTGTGACTTTTGGCTTATTTAATATTTTTAAATGGTGATTATTTTTTCTGAAGTTAGTATGATTCATACATATGTTTTTATATATTTTATAAAAAATAAACTCATTTCTTAAAATAAAAATGTTTATTTTTTTATAATATTTTTAATATGCACAATCTTGCATAATATTTATTATTATTATTATTATTATTATTATTTTATTCCATAAATTTTATATGTGTTGATTTCTATTATAAATTGATTTTAATAAATAAATTCATTGCAGAAAATCAAGTAAATGATTTGTGTCATAATGTTAAATATCTCAATATATCTCAATATATATATATATATAATGACTTGTGTTATAATGACGACTCAATATACATGTATCCTGTACTTATCTCATGTAATTGCCAAAGATAATATTGTTTTTTGCTTTTCTAAGGCTACTTTTATTTTTATAGTAATTTATTAAAAAAACATAATTAACTTTATCTTCTTCTTCAAGTTAACAAAATTTGATCAGCCGACCGCATCGCGCAGTTCACAAAAATCTAGTATGAAGAAGCTTGATGGATTACACCACCACCACCACCACCACCACCACCTGCAATAATAATATCTGGAGTTTCCCCCACCCCACCCTCTCACCTTGCATTTCCATTTTCAAGAATCGCATCAAATTAAATTATTGTGAAAAAATCTTTTCTTATCTCACCTATCGTAACGCCGCCGTATAAAACAACAGTCACTGTCACCTCTCTCACCTTGTATGTGTTTCTCTTTACGCTTGTTTAACCGAATTAACCTTCCCTCGTTTTTATTTTTTATTTTTTATGGTAAAAATGGAAAAATAAAATAAATACGCCGCCGGCCCTGTACAGCACAAGCTGACTCGCCAAGCCAGCAAACCCCCACCCACCACATTTGAGTCATTTGACAGATTTGACCGTATCCATATCCTTTAAATAAACCCAACCCAACCCAACCCCGGCTTAGCTCACACAAGCCGCGCCAGAAGAGAAAAAAAAGAGAGAGGCTCTCTCTCCCCTGTAGATTGACTGACGACTATGGGTATTGGTCTCTACTAATATTTCAGTAATCCGGTTGAGCAGGGCAGAGGAGTATCGTCTGGCAGCACGGTGTGTGCAGTGAGAGATCTGGTTCGTTTTGTTATCTGGGTTATAGCAATGGAGGAGGAGAACGGAGGTGTGGTAGTGCAAAGTCTGATAGAGACAGTGAACGAGATAGCTTCGATCTCAGATTACAGATGCGCAGTCAAGAAGCAGTATTGCAATCTAGCAAGGAGGTTGAAGTTATTGACACCAATGTTGGAAGAGATTAGAGACAGCAAAGACTCCATCATCCCTCAACAAACTCTCAAAGCTCTTGTTTTCCTCAAACAAGCTTTGGATTCCGCTAAAGATTTGCTTAAATTTGGTAGTGAAGGAAGCAAGATTTACATGGTCTGTATTCCCCCTTCTCTTCTCTGTTTTTTTCTTAATTATTCCTTCTCATTTTCTATATATATATAGGATAGAAATATCTATCGATACTGATGCGGATTTTGCATATGATCGCGCGGAATGAAGAAAAAGGATCCGTATAGCCGGCGACTCCATACAGTCAGTCTGTTTTTTTTTTTAATGAAAAAGTTTTATGGATTTTTGGGAATTAGATGTCTGTTGTTTTTGTTAAAATTGATGTTTGTTTATCTTAGATTCCATCGAGATGCATTTATTCGAGTCCGAGTCATTGACTTTGTCTCTTCTTATGTTTTGTTAAACCGGCTTTGTCCCTATTGATTCTGTACCTGGTGAGGAAGTTGTAAGGATGAATTCATGGGCTGCAACAACGAAGAAACATTAATTTGTTGTGTAGCTAGACAGTTTTTGTAGAGACCCTATTGATGTGACCTTGATTTCTTTTTGTGGAGCTGGTTCATGGGGTTTTGGATTTTGGATTTTGATCATGAGTACAACTAAGATGAATCTTCTGATACCGCATAAACTACAGGGTACAGAATTGATTTTGTTTTTTTGGCAAATTATTGTGTTGGACCCTTGTTCTCAAGACTCAGTTTATGTTATGCTACAAAATCTCGCTAATCATTCGCCGCTGGGACTTTGATACGGGGGTCATAGACAATTCGTCATGCAGGAAAAAAAAATTAATAGAAAAAGTGAGCTAGAAAATTGTCAACCATGAAAGAAAACGCTGCGGCATTTCTAAATAGGAATGTTTTATGCTAGCCTCTGTTTCTTTTCCGTTGACAACTGCTTTGTATCAAAATATTCAGCAGACACGTGTCTAAAAATTTTAAGCTGATGTGGTTCATTGATAGAATGGTTTTAAGCATTGCTATTTTTGGTTTATCTCCACTTCCTCAATGCTTGTGTACATGTACACTTCTTCTTTCCTAACTTACAATGTACATTCTATATAGTTTGTGTTTTTTGCATGGTTTCATATCTTTTAGCTAAATGTTACCATGCCTCGGTGTGATTAGACAAAAGTTCTTTTGTTATTCGAATTGCAAAAGAGTAGAGGCAAAATGTGGTAACATTCCAAAATGCTATTTAGTCTGTGTTTTTCATGGTCCCATCAAGATACCTAGTTTTCTTGTTTTCCCCCCCTTCTAAATCACTGTTTATTTTGCTTTCAGGTCCTAGAGAGGGAACAAATTATGAATAAATACCATGAGGTAACAGCTAAATTGGAGCAAGCTCTAAGTGGAATTTCCTATGAAATCCTTGACATATCTGATGAAGTTAAGGAACAGGTAGAGCATTTTTATTGTTTGTTTTTATTTGGGGACGTAGATAACTGAGAACCCAACAACTTAATATTCTGTCCCATGCTATTTGCGATTTTATGGCATTTGCATTGCATAATGTTGAGGTGATTTATTGGGTATCATAACCGTCAAAGGAGCTTAGTTAGATGCCCCTGTTTTTCTTCTTCACCATTTTTAAATTTGTATGTTTTAAAAGATCCTAAGCTGATCCAATCACACTTCAAACTACACCTGCTTTCTTTCTAGGATGTGTGGTTTAACATGAGTGGTTCCAACAGCTCCTTGCATTAACTTATCCATGTTATTGTATTTGTTTTATTGTACATCTCTTTTTATTTTATTTTATTTAAAAAAAAAACACTGATTTCAGGTTGAGCTTGTCCTTGCTCAATTTAGAAGAGCCAAGGGAAGGGTCGATGCTACTGATGTTGAGCTGTATGAAGACCTCTTGTCCCTTTACAACAACACTGATGATTCAGAAAAAGATCTAGCTGTCCTAAGAAGGTTGTCTGAGAAGTTACAGTTGATGGGAATAGCTGACCTTACAACAGAGTCTTTAGCTTTGCATGAGATGGTTACTGCCACTGGAGGAGATCCGGGAGAGAACATTGAGAAGATGTCAATGCTTCTGAAGAAAATTAAAGATTTTGTGCAAACAGAAAACCCAAACTTGGATGCTCCAGCAAAAGAAAAGAATGCTCTCCCAAGTGGCAGTGGACAAGCTTTTGTTGATGGAAGTCACAAGACACCAGCTATACCAGATGATTTCCGCTGCCCAATATCCCTGGAATTGATGAAGGATCCTGTCATTGTTTCGACAGGGCAGGTACATGGATCCTGAATCTTCTACCCTATAGTATTTGAAACAATGGGTGAAACTTAGTTTTTTTGTTTTTCATTTTTTTGGCCTGCAATTTGATGATATGAAGTTTCACACATTACATCCATCTTCCATTTTTCAATCCTGACAGTAGAATGTTTATAGAAACTGCCATATGCTTGGATAAAACTTGTTAGCGCATTGGAATATTTCGGTCACTTTTCATCAAGGAATTAGGATCTCATCCTTGTGATGAGACCTATATCTGAGATTTGGACCCTTAAAGTTATACCTGTCCTCCATAATTACTTTTATGTTGCTTAAAAAGGATGGAAACTTGCAAAACAAATCTAAGGGCTTACTGCTCAAAAGATAGGATGGTAACAAACATCTTGGTAATTGATTGCTGATTGGTCACTTAATAGATTTCTTGCTTGGTCCTTGCCCTGTATAAACTCAAGGGGTTGTTTATATATCTTTCTACGTCTGTTCTATTTTAAAATATCTCCTTTGCATCTGTTATAGACCTATGAACGTTCCTGCATTGAGAAATGGCTGGAATCAGGGCATGAGACATGTCCAAAGACACTACAGAAACTCACCAGTGCTGCTCTGACACCCAACTATGTTCTACGCAGCCTCATAGCCCAGTGGTGTGAAGCCAATGGCATTGAGCCACCAAAAAGACCCACCAGTTATGGGTCAAATAAAACTGCATCTACTCACTCACCTGCTGAGCTTACAAAGACTGAAATTCTCCTTCACAAGCTTGCATCTGGCAGCCTTGAAGACCAGCGGTCTGCTGCTGGTGAGATCCGTCTTCTTGCCAAGCGCAATGCTGATAATCGTGTGGCTATTGCTGAAGCTGGTGCAATCCCTCTCCTTGTAGACCTCCTCTCAACTCCTGACTCTCGCACCCAAGAGCATGCAATTACAGCGCTTCTTAACCTCTCCATATGTGAAGATAACAAAGGAAGCATTGTATTAGCTGGGGCAGTTCCTGGTATAGTGCATGTGCTCAAGAAGGGCAGTATGGAAGCTCGAGAGAATGCTGCAGCCACCCTTTTCAGTCTTTCAGTTGTGGATGAAAATAAGGTTACAATTGGTTCCTTGGGGGCCATCCCACCACTGGTGACTCTTCTAAGCGAAGGAACACAAAGGGGGAAGAAGGATGCGGCTACTGCACTTTTCAACTTGTGCATTTATCAGGGGAACAAGGGAAAGGCAGTGAGGGCGGGAGTTGTGCCCACATTGATGTGTCTTTTGACAGAAACAGGAGGTGGAATGGTTGATGAGGCACTGGCTATACTAGCAATACTGGCTAGCCACCCTGAAGGGAAGGCGATCATTGGGGCTGCTGAGGCTGTCCCAGTTTTGGTGGAATTTATCAGGAATGGGTCACCCAGGAACAGAGAGAATGCAGCAGCAGTGCTGGTGCATCTTTCTTCTGGAGATCAAAAACATTTGGTAGAGGCGGAAGAGCATGGAGTGATGGGGCCGCTGGTGGATTTGGCACAAAATGGCACAGACAGGGGAAAGAGGAAGGCTCAACAGTTGATGGAGCGTATAAGCAGATTCTTTGAGCAACAAAAGCACACTCAGGCGCAAGCCGAGGCTCACATCCAGCAGCCTCAGCCATCCGCCATGGCTGATTCTGGTGACAGCTGACATTTTTGTTTACTGTTTTGTTGATTTGGTTTTTGTTCTGTTTCATGATTCCAAGAGGCAGCTTTGCTTTGGAAGAGGAATGTGGAAGATCACCTGCCTCTTAAGCTATTTATTTGTTTGCGTGGGACGAGGACTGCTCCTTCAGGAGATTACTAAAGATGCAAGGGGAAATGGAGAATGAAGAGAACTCGAAAACAAATTCAACTGTGAATGTGAAACTGTACCATGTAACATACAACCATCCTCCTTTTTCATTGAAGAGATGTTTTCTGAACTCACATCAAGTCATGTATAAGATTTAGGTACACGGTTCACATACAGAAACGATTGATATGGAAATGAAAGAAAGAAAGAGAGGATATCGTCTATCTAGCGGTTTCTTGTGTTAATATAATAGCAGTCTTGAGAGCTTTTATTTATTGCTTCTTTTTTTTTTTTGTCAATAAGAAAAGAGTAAGAGAAAGATTTATTATAGAAGCAAGCTCAGGCATGACTCATGGAAAGAGAGTCTAACAAGATGCCAGGCCAGCTCTTTGGGCTTGGCAACACGTTGAATCCAAGTGTTTATGCACCCGTTTGGCAACGTGGTGCGTTCCACGTTTGCCAAACAGGATGGAGTTTAGGTGTTTGGTTTTTACCAAACATCATTTTGTTTTAGTGGGTCCCACCCTATTTTTACACCCAAACGGCGTTTCAAAAAAAACACCTCCAAGGTGCTTTTCAAACGCCGTTTCAAACTCCGTTTCGGGTTTTTATTATTTTTTAAAATGTTTTTTTATTAATAAATATATTAAAATAATATTTTTTATTTTTAAAAAAATATTTTTGATATTAGTACATGAAAATGATATAAAAACACTAAAAATATTTAATTTAATATATAAAAAAATAAAAATAAACAATCATTTTTTTAAAACACTTTTGAAATGAAAAGTCTTAAAAAAATTACAACTCAGGATTGAGGTTGTTTTGAAAATATTTTTCATTCAGAAATGTATTAAAATAATTTTTATTTTATTTTTTAAGAATTATTTTTGACATCAACACATGAAAATAATATAAAAAAACTAAAAATATTTAATTTAAAATAAAAATTCCCGTATGGATATTGTGCGCGAGAGCATTGCAAATAGTTTGATGAGAGAATGAAATTATGTTTCCATTTTATTTGAAGTATTCACATTAATATAAATTATTATTTATTTTTAAATTTATTTGTAGAAGTTATATATATATATATATATATATGGATGGATGTATGGATGTATGTATAAATGTGTGTGTATATTTCCATGCCCTTTTAAGTAATTTTACAAGTTAAAAGCAGTTTGTAAAGTTTGGAAACCAAACACCAAAAACTGCTTTTTCTTCAACCTCCAACTCAACCACAGTTTTAACCAAACACTTAACTGCTTTTTTTGAACCACAGAAAAATCACTTTTTTTGAAACTCCATTTTTTCAACCTCAACCGCAACAGCAACCGCAATACCAAACAGGCCCAGTCTAGTTAAATATCAGGATTAGCATTATTGGTCATTATCTCTCTCTATCATAGTTGTGTAAAAAGTATTTTTTTTTAGGATTATTTATACGTTAATTAATATTAATAGGGATAATCTCATCGATATTAATATTGTATATTGTATTGATGTTGGACTATTTTCTATAAAAATATAATACTCTTATCAATATTAATGTCATGTAAAGAGACGGTTACAATTAATGCTGATTGTCAAGGTTTTTTTTCCTACTTAGATATAAAAAAAAGACTTGTGACTTATCGAATAACAAAAAAGAAAACTCGAGGTTATAATTACACTTTGAACAAACCAAGAACAGACATTCTTGTTCTTAAAATCTAATGCTTATTTACAGCAACTCCTTGTAATAAAGTTACCACCTCAATAATTTAAATGTCCCTAAAATCCCTAAAAATATATAGTTTTGCAGGAAAATCAGTCTTTGTCATCAACCTTTGGTATCATTAGTTATGGAGAATTAATAATGACATGAATACATGATCCATCATCTAAACACAATGAAAAATATTTTTCTTAGCATTTTGAATTTTGGGGCATCATCAATTTATAATTTTGTTCAACAATTCCTTAAGCATGAAATAAATGTGTTAATCCCGGGAATATGGCCAACAAACTGTAGTGATATAGGTCTTATGACTTGGTAGAAACTACCTTGTTACCTTTAAAGCTTCATTGGGGATATGCATATATTTTTTGAGCCTTTCTATATAAATGTTTGATATTGTGAATAGACAACATAAAATGAGAAAGAAAGGCATTTATTGCAAGACCTTATTTATCATAATGCTTTTCCAATAGATAAAATGCCATCAAAATATCTCATTAGACAATAATCCTATTAATGTTGTTCAAATCCCACCATGTTTTCTAGCATTTTAATTAATGATTGTTATTAGTTGATAACTGCAAATATTCATGATGCATATAATTATGATATATTATTTTCATATATAGTTACTTGTTGCATTCTACTAGAGATATTTATTCATGTTCAAGAAAGATTGATGAGTTGGATGGCTTCTATTATAAGTTGATGTTATTATAAGTTCACGAGGATCATGAAAAACAGAGAAATATGTCCAAAATAACATTCTTTGAAATTGATATAGATGAAAAAAATAATATAAATTGGATATTTGAAGGTCAGAAAAGAAGATGATTTCTATCAAGTAAGGCGTGAAGTTTAATACACCAAAGCTTAACATTGTCACCATTATTTGCAACAGCACCATTATTTGCAACACCATTGGCAACTGAAAGCTAAATATGTTCATTTTTTTTCCATGTCTAACATGTTAGGTTTCCTGAATATTATACATGCAACCGAAACAATAAAACAAGATTAATCGGGAGTCCCCAAGATATTGTTAGGCAGATTTAGAGTTGTTAAGAAATTCAATACTTGAAGATTTAATCTTCTTAGACTTTGAATGAATAATTCTTTAAAGTTTGGATTGTCAAAAATCATAAACTATTTAATTGTCTAACTTGTAATGACAATCCACCTGAACCTCCAGTGAGAAATCTTCTAATTCTCTATTTAAAAAAAAAGAGATTTCTATACCTAGAGTGTTTCTATATTCTATGACTTGTGTAGTGTTTCTATCTAACAAAAAAACCATAAAACAATAAAAGACATAACTTTATATTTACAGGAAAGTTTGAAAAACCCTATAAATTGGAAAAATATCAATTTGCTCCCTGAATAATATCCATACATTAATTCAAGATAATTTCAATCAAGTCCTCACTTGATTTTTCTAGGACAAGAAATATAATTCATGTATTAATTATATTTTAGTATATAATTTCTAAAATATATTTTAATCAAGTCATAATTAATTAAATTATCTTAGTTTAATTTATGATTAATGGTTCTTAATATATGTGACCTATTAGGTATCTAATATATTGGTCCAAATATAAATATAAATACAAATTATAATTATAATTATATTTAAATAAATTAAATTTATCATTAATTCAATAATTAGTAAATTTATTAAAGATCAAGTGCATCATCTATCAATGTATTATGATCCTCTAAATATTAGAAATATCATTAGTGGTTTGATTCAAACTTTAAGTGACCAATTTCTTAGTATGATTAATATTATTTTATCAATAATATTTTAATTTAACATTAAAACATGTAGCATACCTTCCATGTTAATTTATATTTGTTCTCTATATAATAGTCATTAATCATTTTAATAAGATTTAGATTTTTTTTTCCAAATCTCATCCATGTACAAGGATGTCTCAATCAATATTATTTGATAACATATGTAATATTTTTTTATAATTCACGTAGGATGATGAATGATAACGTAATCACTCAAGTATCTTCACATAATTAATGTTATATCTAATGTTTGCCTCTTCTTTAACTCGATTAAAATAACATGTAACATGATCAAAGTATAATATTTTCTATGTAAAATAACTTAGTGATCTCAAATCTAATGATCACTTATACAACCGTCACATGAGCCTTTCCATAAACATAAATTATCTTTCTATGAGGTTCTTGTCTAGGTCATTTCAATATACATGTCTTTGATAAGCTCCTACATATTAGATTTAGATATCTCTTAGATCTCAGCTTATGAGAACAGCTACTTCATTTCATAAATTTTTTTTAATATGGATTAGTTTTTGTGGCTTAATAAATATCAAGTATTTAAGAGGGAATATACATTGAACAATGTTTTGATGCAATATAAATCTTATAATTATAAAAACTTTATAATTTTCTTTGTAAGATATTTTTGTCCAATGAACTTTATCTTTACTATAGATTCATAAATCAAAAATTAGTTTTATGAATAGAATATTATATAAATATTAAAGATAATTTAAAAATTTATTAATAATAAATTTATATTTGAATATGAATATAAGAATACCACATATAATCAATCAATTGACAACAAGACATATTAAACTAATAGAATTCACCCCATCACAATGATAGGTGGCTAAAAATTATATATGCATAGCAAATAATAAGTTCAGGGATAACGATAGAGATATGGAGTTTTGATAATTGCATCATGAGTTTTAGTTAATATATTTGGCAATACGTGTAAAAGTATTGTATAAGTTAAAATATTAAAGTTTTTTCTAAAATTTTTAAATTATTTTCAAATATACATTAAACTATCATAAGAATATTTAAAAATAATCGTATTTCAACCTAAACAATGACAATAAAGAATTCTAAATCATGGCATGCCAAATCACCATTCATTGGAATTTTTTTTTTGGAATCTAGTACAATATTATTTTTAGGGAAAATAGCAAGTCCTATTTGTCGTTTATTAACTCTTTTAAATTATTAAATGGGATTGACACAAATTATAATGAGAAAAAAGAAAAAAACTTGGAGGCATATTGAAACTTTGATAATGACATTAATACTGTTGAGAAGATCTCAACAAAAAAAATACAACAATACCAATAAAGATCGCCAACAATGACCAAAGTTGGTTATACAAGCTGTTAAAATGAAAGTGAGTCATTGTCATTTTTGAACAGTTCGTGTGGTTCACTTTAGTTACTATTAGTTAACTTATTTGGTATCGTTGAATTTTTTTCGTCAAGATTTTTTCGATAAAACTAATAGAATTGTTATCAGAATTCCAATATACAAAACTGACCAAAGTAGGTTATACATGTTGTCAAAATACAAGTGAGCCATCTGTCATCTTTGAACAGCTCGTGCGGTCCACTCTAGTTACTATTAGTGAACTTCTTTAGTATTGTTGAATTTTTTTAGTCAAGATTTTTTCAACAAAACTGATAGAATTGTTATCAGAATTCCAATATATCTCTAATGTCTTTTCTTCTCTTTCTTCTATTTTTTATTATGAGTTATATGAGCCTATTTAACAATCTAATAGATTCATGGGTCATAGATATCTCATATGACTGTTTAATTATGTTATTTTTTAAAATATATTTTATACCATATTGTTTTCTTAATATTTTTTAAACGACAATATATATATATATATATATATATAAACTCCTATTTTCTCACAGTTTTAGAGAATGTCATTGTGTCTCCTTTTAAATTTGCTGGAATTTGTCAATCATTTAGAGGTTAGAATCGCATGAAATTTAGCGGTCACTAGCAGACCTGAAGGAGCTTTAACTAAATTTGTTAGTGGAAGATACTTGTTGATCTTAGTAAAGGTAATAAAATAGAGCCAACTTCATGCAGTTTCATTTACTACATAAATACCAGCTATTTGACAATGGATTTCGTGGCTAGTGCTTCATTACAATAGTATTTTTTTATTTTGTTAAAAATAAATATTTTTTAATTTTTTTAATTTTAACACATTAAAATATTATAAAACACAAATTTAAAATAAAAATAAAAACTTAACTTTTTTTATGTTCGAAGGATTATACCATGATTTGTTTTCAATTCACATGCAACATTGCGATATAACAAAGATGCAACGGAATTATATTGCTCGTCAATTTTATAAAACATAATTTGATTTTATCAATTTAAAAAAAAATAAAACAAGAGGATCCAACATTAATACAACCAAACAAATGCAATCCTCTTTTCACTTTGGTGTGAAAAAATTATAGTTAGTCCTTATAGTTTTTTATCTCTCTTTTTTTCGTGAGTTTCATGTTATTTTAGTCTCAAACTATATATATATATATATATATAAAGGACCCTTTAATTTAAAAAAAGCAATGTAGACAATACACCAAGAGTATTTTATATTTAAAAATCTATTTTCAATCTATTTCTGACTCAAAAACATCTAAAACATACCTCAAGACCTTAGCAAACGTATTTATGACACAAAAATCTATCAAAAAAACTCAAAAACTTTATCGCTTTTAAATTCACCTTCTTATGAAAGATGAACCCCTAAGAACACTCAAGTAAAACTTTTCTAATCAAAGAGAAACATCAGACATTAAAATTATTATTTTTCATTGTCAAAATTAGTGCCAACATTATTTTTTTCACTTATTAATTAAAAAGTGATTGCTCTCTCTCTCTCTCTCTAACCAAGCAACTGAAAAATAAAAGTCCTTTTTTGGAAGTTCTATAATTTCATCAAAAGCAAGATTCCCATAACCGAAGTTTTATAATTTCATCATTTGAAATTAGAAAAAACAATGTTAACTTTTCACATCGAATTTGAAATCACCATCTCATTTTCCTATATTTTTAGTTTTGGTCTTTTGAGTTTAAATCTTGTCATTCGTCAATATAATAGAAGCAATTATTCATCAATTTGGCCACAAAATGATACAATAGCAAGGAAAAGGAGTTTGATGGAAAACAATCATTATTAAAGTCCACAATGATTTGTGAATGTATATGAGTCCTTAAATACCACAAGGAAAAGGAGTTTTTTTTTTAGAAATACATCAAAATAATTTTTATTTTATTTTTGGCATTATTATATCAAAACCATGTGAAAATATAAAAAAAATTAATTTGAAACAAAGAATTGGTTTCTTTTAAAAAGCTTTTAAAAAGTAAAAACAAAAATGCTCTACATGATTAATTCTACACATTAAAACTGTAGAATAAATGCTTTAAACCAACTTGATGTGAGATCTTTATTAATAGAGGAAGAGAAGATACATAACAACTATACAAATATAGAAACAAATATGTAATGAAAATTGTCCAATTACGAAGATGGAAACAAATATGTAATGAAAAGAAATTGCGACAATTATAGAGAATCACTGATATCTTGGTCATGATCAGAGGAATCTGAGTTTCCTCTGATATCCTCCCTAAAACCTTAATTTAGCCACTACCTTTGTGAAGACATCAGCCAGCTGTAGGTGTGAGGGGACAAAGCCGAGATTAATAACCCTTTTAGCAACAAGTTCAAGTATAAAATGATAATCAATATCAATATGTTTGGAGCGAGATTTGGTGACCGAGTTAGAAGCAATGAATATGGCACTGTTGTTGTCATATAAGAGCTTCAGAGGAGAGGGGAGGATGATCTGAAGTTCCCAAAAAAGTTGAAGTGTCCAAGAAAGCGCTGCGGCAACAGATGCAATAGCATGGTATTTGGCCTCAGCACTAGAGTATGCAACAATTGTTTGCTTTTTAGAGCCCCGTGAGATTAAGTTACATCCAAGATAAACAACAAATCCAGTTGTTGAACATCAAGTGATAGGGCAACCAACCCAATCTGCATCTGAATACCCTAGCAAGGTTTGAGAGGAATCTTGTGAGAGTTGTAGACCATAATGATAGGTGCTTATGATATAGCGTAAGATACGCTTCAAGGCTCTAAAATGATCAATAATGGGAGCATGCATATATTGACATATAGAGTTAACACTGTAGGATAAATCTGGTCATGTAAGTGTCAAATATTATAAAGCACCAGCTAGAGAACGTAATTGTGTAGCATCTGAATAGGAAGTACCAGAATCAGTTAGATGAGATCCCACTAAAGGAGTAAAAATAGGTTTGCAATCAGCCATGTCTGCTCGAGTCAACAAATCAAGTGCGTATTTAGCTTGGCTGAGAAAGAGGCCCTTGGCATTTCTAACAACTTCAATCCCTAAAAAATAGTGTAGATCACCAAGATCCTTCATATAAAATCCATTGGTCAACCGATCAATGAGAGAACACAGAATAAAAGAATTGCTTCCTGTGATAACTATATCATCGACATATAGAAGAAGATAAACAACACCATGAGAACTATGATAGACAAAGAGAGAGGAATCAGCACGACTTACAATAAATCCAAGACGAAGTAAAAATGGCTAAAACACTGAAACTATGCTCGAGGAGCCTATTTAAGGCCATAAAGAGCACGTTGTAAGCAACAAACATGGGTTGGGAACTGTGGATCATTGTAGCCAGGTGGTTGTTCCATATAGACTTCCTCGAAGAGAAAACTGTGAAGAAAGGCATTTTTTATGTCAAGTTAGCGTAAGGGCCAATGGTTCATAGTAGCAAGAGACAAAATGATGCGAACATAAGAATGTCAAACAACGGGACTAAAGGTTTCTTTAAAATTAATCCCAAGCTTTTGAGAGAAACTTTGTGCCACTAAACAAGCTTTGTGATGCTCAATTGATCCATCGGCATGAAGTTTGGTCTTAAAAATTCATCAAAACCTACAACATTATGATCAACTGTACAAGGAATTAATCATCATGTGTTATTGTGCTGAAGAGCAGCAATTTCAGTATCCATTGCCAGAAGCCATGCTAGATTTTTGACTGCTGACTTAAAATCATGAGGCTCTTTGACAACAAGATGTACTTACCATGAAGGAGTAGTGAAAGCACATAACGAATGAATAATATGAGGCTTGACAATACCATCCCAAGCACGGGTAATCATGGGATAAGTGGAAGTAGACGATTGAATAACAGTAGAAGGAATAGAGTGTGTGAGAGGAGGCATGATAATGGGAGTTGGGCTAGCACAAGGAACACGATGAGTGGGGGTTGGATTACACACTAGAGTCTCACCTATGGGAAAAGAATTGTTACCACGAAGAGAATTGTCACAAATTTCAGTAAAAGTGACAGTCAGTACCAACCGAAGAAGGAATAATGGCAGTAGCATAAGGAAAATGATTTTCATAAAATTGAACATGGTGAGACACATAAACTCGATTGTTTTTCTTATCAAAGCAACATAAACCCTTATGAAGTGAGCTACAGACAATAAAAACACAAAGAATAGAATGAAGTGATAATTTATGAGGCATATAATCATGTATAAAGGGAAAACAAAGACAACCAAAAGTACAAAGTGAAGAATAAGAAGGAATTTTACCATATAGAATTTCATGAGGAGTTTTGCTATCAAGAACTGGTGATGGGAGTCGATTGATGAGATAGCATGCGTGAAGAATGATTCAACCCAAAGATGGAGAGGTTCATGTGAATGAAACATCATAGTGAGACTAGTTTCTGTGATGTGGCAATGTTTTCTCTTCGCAATATCATTTTGATTAGGTGTATAAGGACAAGTTATGTGTGGAACAATACCACAGTTACAAAGAAAGGAAGTAAAACGATGATTGGTGAATTTAGTTCCTCCATCACATTGAAAAGATTTGATTTGACATTCAAATCGATTAATGATGTATTGGTCAAATTAAACAAAAAAATCATATTTAAGCTTTAATGGGAAGAACCAATTAAAACACAATAATATCTATAACCGAATGGAGAGGGAATTGGTGAGGGTCCCCACAAATCACAGTGAATCCGTTCAAATAAAGAAGAGCAACATTGATTCAAATTGGAAAAGGCAAACAGTGACTTTTTCCTAATTGACAACCAAAACATGGTTTTGAATCAAAATTGCTTTTATCAGAAAATGTGATTACACCATGCTTATTCAAAGAGGAAATAATGCGATAAGAAAGATGTCCTAATCATGCATGCCAAATGATTGAAGATGCATGAGAATTACATAAAGAAAGACTGGTAAAAAGACTTGTATGGCCGATCAAGAATATAGAGTTCTTTCTCATAGAGCCCGACTCCCACCACGTCTCTTGTTGCTAGATCTTGTATGATAAAACCCGAAGAAAAGAAAATCACTAAACAATTATTCTCTCAAGTTAACTTACTAATAGATAAAAGATTTTTAGTGATGTGAGGAACAAGGAGAACATCAAACATTTTTAAAGGAAAAAAAGCAATAAGAGAGGGGATATAACCAATATGAGAAATAGACAAGGATTGACCGTTACCCATAACAACCCTTTGATTACCAATATAAGGGACATATTTATCAAGTGTAATAGCATCATTAGTCATGTGAGAAGTAGCCCCTGTGTCTGTTTACCACTCGCTATCTTAATTATCATCAAGGGAGGTAGCAACAAATGCTTCAATTAAGCCTTCAGCCTTAGATTTCTTCAACAGTTTACCAAGTTTATGACATTTCTTGGTAGTGTGATGTTCTTTGCCACTCCATTGACAAATGGCTGAAAAAGGTTTAGCAGATTGGTCTGATGTTAGGAAAGGAGAAGCTTATTTGAAGCGATTAGAAGAGGAACGTTGGACAACCATAGTCAACTGAGAAGAAGAGTCCCCTAAGATTGACCGAGAAAAAAGCTTATGATTGAGAGCTCTCAAAACCAGATTGGCAAAAGAAGGCAGTGATAATTGTGACAGCATAAAGGTTGAAAAGATTTTAAAATCATAACTAAGTCCATGCAAAAACCAATGCACTTTGTCTGTGTCATCAACTCGTTTGCCAATAGCACTAAATTGATCACATAATGATCGAAATGAGCGTGCATATTCAGCAATACCACAAGAGTCGCGCTGCATCAGTTGGAATTCATCTTTTAGTTGAAGTTCTCTAGTCTTTGAACCATGAGAAAACCAAACTTCAAGAGCCAACCAAGCATCATGGGCTATAGTGAAATTAACAACTTCAACATACATTCCTCAGTGAGAGAGGCATACAGGAGGCTGAGTAAATTATGATCCTCTGTGTGCAATGTCTTATAGGCAGGATTAGGAGCAAGAGCATTTTCAACATGGATTTGGGCAGCAGGTGCAAACAAAGACCCATCCAAATATCCCATAAGATCCTAACTTTTAAGGAGAGGAACAAATTGACTATGTCATAAGAGATAATTTGTGGGAGTGAGTTTGATGGTTACCATATGTACCATTGTGTTGAGCGGAAGTAGAGAAGAGTTATGCTCATCCATGAGAGAGAGAGAAAAGGTTGACCGATTGGCTCTGATACTATATAGAATAAATGCCTCAAACCAACTTGTTGTGAGGAGATCTTTATTTATAGAGGAAGAGAAGATACATAACAACTGTACAAATATAGAAACAAATATGTAATGAAAATTGTACAATCAAAAGATGGAAACAAATATTTAATGAAAACAAATTGCTATAATTATGGAGAATCATTGATATCTTGGTTATGATCAAAGGAATCTTAGTTTCCTTTAATAAGAACCTCTATTTCTTTTAGTTTTTTCTTTAATAAAAAAGTGTTTTTTGTGAATAAAAATTACTTTTTCTCGTATAAAAAATCAAAGATTCAATTTCTTTTATCTCATCTAGTTTTTTACTAAATCATTAGATTCTGAAGTGCCAGATTTTAGGAAACAAAGACCCTAACTTAATTCAATTAGTTGATAGTGATGATGTTAACTCAAATATTCCATTTTTCAAGCGATATTATTCCAAGTCTGGATTTATATATGGTCTTGCAATATATTTTATCATGAAAGGCATCCCTTGAAGAGAGAGATGATACATGAAACTTGTAAGTTGTTTATATCGTCAACTCCTAATACATATGTTATATTAATGTTCATCGTAGCTTCTTAATTAGGGGCTTGAAAATCGATCGACAACATATAACTGATATTTCAAGAGACAATATCAACGATGATGTTGGCTTAAATTTTCTAAATGCTTGGTTTCTCAATAGGATTTCATGTTAAAGTTTATAAATATTAACTGATGTAAAATATCGTGTCATCCAATAAGTGTTTGCATCTTATATTTTGTCATTTGTTTTGGAGTACTACAACTATATATACTTGTGCTGACAGTCAGACACCCTATTAAAAAATAGGCTTGTTTAATCATCTAGTAAGTGGGTTAATGATAATAATAACTTAGGATTAAGAAGTCTACTCCCATTGTAGTATTAGGTTTGAGCCTTGTGATTTTTACTATGATAGTCACTGGAAGCTTACATGGTCATTGCCTGTGAGATTAGTCGAGGTGTGCGCAAGCTAGTCCGAACACCCATATTAATAAAAAAAACTAGTTTTAGCATAGTACTGTTACAAATATCAAGGATTCCATGCGCTTTAAACCATAAATGTTATCAACAAAATATAGGTCCTATTTCGCAAACGTTTTAAAAATACTTTTTAAAATAATTTGAAAATTTTTAATTTTAAATAAAAAATGTATTTTTAGATCATTTTCACGTGCTGACATCAAAAATTATTTTATAAAAAATATTATTTTAATGTATTTCTAAATAAAAAATACTTTCAAAAACAAGTTCAAAAACAATGTCAAACAGTGACTTAATAAACCCTTCAAACTGTGATTAACATTAGGTTACAAGTATTATGATTTATTTATATGCCCAAAGGTGCCGCGTTCGAATCTTTGGGGAAAAAATAGGGAAAGCTTAGCCCGCTGTGATTACCATTACTGTTGCCAAACAAACATCTAGAAAGAGAAAATTAAGTCAAGGGAACAATACACTATCTAGAGGAAGAAAAGAGTCAAAGGAACGGTATCGTCTACTTGAATTTATTGGCGGTTTAGCATGCGGCAGGCCCATCCAACAAGAGTTTGCCGTCAAAGAATCTCCATGCAGTAAACAAAAACACATAAGGTCAACATATTAGTGTATGAAAGGCAAAAAATCATGTATAAAGAATATATTATCATGTAATTTCTATATATATATATATATTTCATGTTCATTAACCGAGTATATATTTTTATATATATCGAATAATTTCAGACAAGTTATAGCAAACTTCATAAGAATAAATAGATAAAATAAACCATCACAGTTGTTACTGTTGTATTATTTATCATGTAAAAGTTGTTAAATTTAAATATTGGGATCGGTAACTAAGGACCCAATCGTTCAACTCATAAAAAAGCTAATCGAATTCTAGACCGGTCCAGGTCAGTGATTAGGGTTTTGTTTATGTATTTAACCTGGTACGTTAAACCATGCATTATGCCGACCAAAACTAGCAAATAACCTAGATTGGTCCTATCGGAATCGGGTCGACCCGCCTCTAAAACAAGAAAAAAGAAGTGGTCCTTCCCAAGAGTTGATATTTCCAATAAACCATGCACTTAGGTTATGGAACACACACACACAGAGGATCACCACTGACTCCTGCAACCACAGGATAACTTTAGACAAAGTTTTTTAACAAATATATAAATACTAGCCAGCTGTGACCTGGCCAGCTGATGACTCTGAATACTCAGACTAGTAACTAGAGCAGTGATCGATCAGGTGATCAGAGTTTAAAGATTCTGATATAATAACACTGGTTTGATATTATCATTGACGAGTTAAGCTTGATAGATAGTTAGAGAGAGAAAAGCAAGGGAAATTAAGACGTGGAAGCAAAAATAACATCTAGAGAGAGAGAGAGAGAGCATTTCACGTCAATCTATGTGGTCTTAATAAACACGAACTCAACATTAAACGTGGGTCTCCAGTCGCTCTTCTTTCTTGTATTTTAACATTCAGCACCACCTTGCCATCACATCAGCAACAGCAACCACTCCTCTTTTTCTTATTTGCTTTATCGACTTTTGTATCAGCTGGAGCATTTCTATCCTCCTAGTTATGGTATCAAAATTTAACTGTTTTCACTTTCTTACGTTCCATGTCCAACTGACTACATGATGGGGGGGGGAGAGAGAGAGCGCTAGGGTTGTGCGCGCTTTCTGGCTTGTGTCTGTGCAGCTGGTTCGATTGTTTTGCTTTATTCGTTCTTGCAAGGCAACAGTCTTGGTCCTAGCAAAAGCTAGAAAACTATCCTGGATTCCGTTCTTTTTATATGAGACCACGGAAACCCAGTTGGATTATAATACTATACACCATGTAGTATGCAATCATCAGCGTGGAAGATTTTTGCACTTACAATGATAACCTTCTTTTTAAATTGCATTCGGTTTGGTCTGCAGAGAAGGGGGGAGGCGCAAACCAATCTAAATAAAAGGTGCAAAAGTGTTACCACTTCTTTTGACCGACTAGGTTTGAACTTTCATTATTAATGTGCTGACGAAATTCTAGGACACTTCTTTTCGCACAGATTGATTTGGTTGAAAATGGAACCGCATGGTTTTGAGTGGGATTCTTGGCATTTTCTCAGATCGTGTATGTTGTTTTTCACTTCATCCCAGCCAAAAAGAAGCAGTCACAGATAAGCAGGAAGTACGTCCTTCGCACATAATTATGAAATTATTAAACTGCTACGCGATGATCAATATTCTCTCTTTCTTTCTTTCTATGCGCAACATCTCTTAGATGGCATGGAGTTTTTTAGGGAAGAGAAGTACAAATCTCCTAGATACAATTAATGCAAAGAGCATTTTTTAGGGAAGTGAAGACTGAAAATTAGAGGTACGATCTCCACAGATATATCACCTAGAAAATAGGAGACCATAAGCAGCTTTCTTGGAAACCAAGTTTTAATACATATATATAAATAGCTATGGATTTCTACAGAGCACTGGATAGCTCATTTGATCAAGGACAATATAGCGAATTAAACCTTTTGGAAATAATATTTTAAGCTTCCATAAACCAGAAACATGTCATATATAATTAACTCATTTATAGGAATATGGAATGCATGCAAAATGGGGGATCAGTGACTGTCATTAAGACTCTGTTTGTTTGTATGCGGTGTGATATGTTACTACTATTATTATTTTATCTATTTTGTTAATCGACACATATTGTATATATTTTTGTTCTGGTTTTTTATTTAAAAAATCTTGAAATAAAAAAAATACAATTTATAGCTTTACTTGAACTTATTGTCAAACTATAACCACAAATTCAACTGGAATTAATGTCAAACACACATGGAGTAGTACAGATTTCTAGAGAGATTAATAGTTCATTTGATTGGAGAATTAAACCTTTTAGAAATAATATTTGAAGCTTCTATAAACGAGAAACATGTCATATATAATTAATTAACTCATTTACAAACGTTTAAATTTTGGTTTGATGTGATTTCTTGACATATCCAATACCAAAACCTGATCAATGGCTAAACATTAAGGAGTAAAAATCCTATTTCTTTAATTAAATTAAAGTGCAAGATCATTGTAATTCTATGAAGACGTCTTCCTTAGAATTTCTAGACTCTTGTGTTCCTTGGTAGCTCATATAAACATCTACTTTCGGTCGGACCTGGGGAGTTTTTTTTGTACTCATGGATCATTTCTTGATCATCCGAAGATGGCTTCTTCTTGATATGAGTTTGATTATGCAGCTACTACCAAGTTTTCCACTCTCTTTGTGTCCAATGTAATTTGACTTCCTTTTAATTTTCAAAAAAATCCCCCCGAAGACATCCATCGAAGAAGAAGAATTTTACGTGATGCTGGTTGATCTACCATACTTGATCGACTTGAGATGGTTCTCTAATATAGAAATTAAAGACTTGCGCTGATCAGAAACTACTTACATTATACAGATGTATATACTGAGATGCATCCGATCGAAAACTCTACCGTAACCTCAATGTCCTTACTGTACTCGTTGAACTAGCTAGCTGTTGTTCCGCCATTGCCTAACTAGTTTCCGAGATTTCATACTCACCACGTAGTGAAAGATGATCATATACACATGTACAAAGCTAGCTCGCTAGCTTAATGAGTTCGATCAAGATAAAGAAGACCAGTTAACAGAGAAGTAGAAAACAAGTTTAAGTTTGAATATCCATCTAACCATTAACCCACAGCAAATCATCAGTTGTCGACTAAGTTTTATTCCATTTTCTTATTTTATTTGAAGATTAACCCTAATTACGCAATTTACATAAATCATTCAATTTTCACTTCAATGAACCAGCGATTAGCGATGATGCTCATTAATGCATGGAGAAAAATATATGGAAAGCTGTGATAATAACTTGAAAACAATCCATACATACAATACAGACCAAAACCATTAACCAAACACACGAAAAAAATAAAATTTAAAACAAATTGTTCTACCAATATTTCCCGGTTCTCGACCGGGTTGGAGCTTGCCAGTCAAGGTAGTACTTCAGTAGAAGATGCATGCAACTTAGTGTCAATTACTAACTAATGCCTTAATGATAAGCTTCATGGTGCTGATAATGGTTTCCTTGAATCAAGAGATCCAATATGATCTATCATAAGAAATGGCTGGTGGAAGAAGAGTTGAGACCGGATAAATCTGTCCAGGTATTTCCACCCCAGTAGTACTGACTATTTTCTGGGATACCCAGATAAGGCTTCGATAAATTTAACCCTGGGTTTCCTTCTGACTTCACTGGAGCTAACTGAGAAACCCTAGAGCTTGAAGCCATAGATCGAAGCTGGTTGCTTTCCCCAGGAATGCCAGTCGGTGTTTCAGCACCTTCACTTTGAAACGGGTATAAACCTGTGGGTGGAGGCTCAAAGAAAGGAAATTGTTGCACTCCTCCAGCTGATAAAATGGAGCTGCTACCCATTCCTGAACTGCTTCCCATGTGGAATCCCATGTCAGCCTGTCCAACAGCACCACTTGTTGATCCCATTTGTCCCTGAATTCCACCAAAGCTTAATCCAATGTTTCCCACACCAAACTGAGTCAGATTGTGCAAAGAGGTCATGAAGGGAAATTGAGTCTGTTGCTGAGGAAAATGACCAATAATCTGCGATGGAAGTGCACTCGTAGAAGTGCTGGAAGTTGAACCCATTTGCCTTTCACTGGAAACTGGAGACTTGGAGCTACTTTGGCTTTTGGTTTTCTTGTTTCTACGGCATCCACCTCCCACGGGAACACTTCTAAGAGCACCCCCTCTAGTCCAGTAGCGCCGACAGGTTTTGCAAAAGTGGCGGGGCTGAGAGAGGCTATAGTTATTGAAGTAACAAAATTTGGTGTTTGTAGATTCACACCTTGGGCACTTTAGAGCTGCTTCTGGCTGAGGGATCTTGGCCAGCCGAGCTCGATCAGACATCGAACCAGGTCTAATCGAGCCAGCAGTGCCACTACCACCAACATGAGGTAGCGGCGGTAGAGGTGGAAGCTGGGGACTTTCATCGCTTGCTCCTAGTTGCTGGCCTGGCTGCTGCTGCTGCTGCTGCAAGATTGAAAATTTTAGGGGTTGCTAAAAATATTAAAGAAAAAAATACATCTGGTATATTCAATAAAAGATCACAAAGGAATAGGAATAATTTTCTTTTTGACATGCTTCCTTTTCTTTTGAGGTATGGGTGGGGAGGTGCTAAAGAAGCTAGCTGTGTGGATGCAAATTGAAGAAAACCTTACCTGCTGCCAGCTGTGAGGATCTAAATAGACTGGAACTGAAGAGAACACCATGGTTTTTGATCGTCTTCTTTAATAAAGTTAGAGACGGGTCTTTAAGATAGAAAATGAGTTGAAGAATCACACTAAGAGAATACAAGAGCAAAGAAAGGAAAAGAGAAGACAAATAAAGGCGAGGCTGGAAGGAAAGATAGAGGAGGCTTTTGCTTATCATTTATTTTTTTCTGCTTTATTCTCTCATTCCATCTCTTTTTGTTTTTTGTTTTTTGTTTTTTTTTATATATATATACTTTTAGGGTTTGATCTAATGGAGGAAGTTTCTTCGACCATAAGCTTTCTTTAAATTTGTGATGCTACTGTCTTTGTGATTGTAGCTAGTGTTCAAAAAGAGGGCTGTGACTCATGCATGGAATAGAGGATAAACACTGCTTTTTCCACAGGATCCATGTGTGTTTTTTTATGCAGTTAATTTTTAAAATCATTTTCAAATTGTTTTCATATAATGGTGTTAATAGTAATAAAAACATCTTATAATGCATTATCAAACACGCAGCAATGTAAAGTTTCAATGCAAAAACTTGTGTTATGGCTTATTTAATTATCAGCCTGTTTATTTTCAAAATAAGTGAAAGCCATGTTTTTATCAAGTATATTCGTTTTAAATTCTATGAATATAGTTGTATTTGGATCATGATCTCTTTTTTAAAATGGTCCATCATGTTTCGAATTTTTATATTTTTGGATGTGAAAACCTTATTTTAAGGAATGTGCATTTTATAGACCCAAGTGAGCGAGTTAAATTTTAGTTGTTCCAGGTCTTACAAAGAGTACACGCCCTGACTCGAGCTCGAGACCTACTGTGCAGATCGCAAACCCCCTGTCATCATGCCACGCCTCTTAGGGACATCATGTTTCGGATTTTAACATTAAATTAAGATTTTATAATTTAAATTAGGCAAGATAGAAAAATAATTAGAGGTTAAACTCTTACTATTTTAACAGAACTAAAATCATATTGTTCATTCTAAACTTGATCATTTAAATTTTCTTAAAAAATATGAGTGAACATAATAGTAGAAAGGAACATTAGAAGATCTCAATCTAGTATTATTATTATAATGCTATTCATGTAATTAATTGGAATTATTATACCTGATACATGTTTTTTTTTATAGATGTTTTGAGCACTGGCTTTAATAAAAAGTAGTATTTAAACATATTGTAGGACTAGAATATTTGTGTAATTAGATTATAGGGTTAATTAATTTCCTGATCAACAATTACACACAAAGTGGATTCCCGATCGAATATTAGACATACTAAGTAATGCTTCACCTTCATGTTGACAACCAACAATATAAAAGTAAACAGGAACGATTAGTCTAATGTGCACAGCTTGTAATAACAGGACCAGATTCCTTAATCTAGAAGAAAATTATGCATGCTGATCATGTTATGTCTCCTTCCCTTTTGGCCGAGTGTGTATATATATATATATAACTAGCTAGTTTCTTTACCTAGGACGTCCCACACGTACATCTATCATAATTTCAAAACATCTTAATCTGGGAAAAGGGTGAGAGTGTATGAGTAAAATACAAATTGAAATAGAATTCATATAATGTATGGTTTAAAGATAAAAGCTAAAGACAGCCGTGAGGGGAGATTTTTCGAAGCTAAAAAGTTGATGAAGATATTACATAAGGTAGAATATGCTGCGTATCAGTAGACTCTTGGGTAGGAAAATAAAAGGAATTATCATTGATTTCGTTTTTTGAAGCTTTCTTTCAGTGATGACAAAAGCTTGCTTCATGAGTAAATTCTTTTCGGGATAGAATCATCGGTGGAAATTCTCGTTCAGTGATTTCCTTATTGACAGAGATCCGGTGACAGAAGTGTTTCTGCTATATATTATCATGGGAATAACTCAAGAACTTAAGTATATGGAGTACAGCGGTATGTAGCTCTAAAATATTATAGTTATTTCCCGAAAACCATCAATTTCCTTAGAAAAGGAATATAAAAAAGAGAATTTTAGTTGATATTAACGTTATTAATAGTGGAAAAGCTTTTGTGTTGATGAAAAGGTTTTCATGTGTTTATTTTCAAAGCATCTTCTAATAATTCAAAAAACAATTCCGCTATCCATCTAGTTTATGAATAGCTAATCGAACTTTTCATTCGAAATTCATATGGGGTTGATGCATAAAGAATTGATAAAATAAAATATATATATATATATATATATATAGTTAAATAATCAATCGTTAGATAATATATATTTTTTGCTAAAGATGCTAAAGGCCATATGTAAACCTTATGATTAAAGGTATTGTGGGGACAAGGGTATGACGTGGTGTTAAATAGCTTGAGATTTACTTTGTAGATTTTGAATTTGAGTCAGGACGTGCTCAATTTATAAGGACATGTAATAATCAGGGTTTTACTCGATTAATCTGAACTTGTAAAGAATATCTAAAGAAAATAAGGTTTGCATGTATCTTGACTAATTACACGGATCACAAAATTAACAATTATGTAAGTTTTCAATGATAATTATATTAGCAACCACAGGACTTGAACACAAAATTAAATAAATATTTTAATCACAAATTCTTATCACTAAACTACTAGATGGTTACAAGTGTTAAGCAAATAACAGTTTAGCCATTAACATTTGAAAAATCTTATTAAAAGTTCTTAAATACGTGTATAGTATAGTCAAAAAGCACGTCGAGAAGGATTAAAAAAGGCTGGGATGGTGGTGAGGTTTAGTGTTGGTTAAAAATGTGTTTTAAAAATAAAATATTTTTTTAATTTAATTTTTTGTTTTCAAATATTTTGACATTATTAATATTAATATTTTTTAAAATATAAAAACTTTTTTATTTTAATATTTTTTAAAATAAAAACACTTTAAAAATCAATTTCAATTATAATCTGAAATATAACTGTACAGAAAGAAGAATCAAATCTTTATCATCTGATTCTCATGGTCGGGAATTAAAGGCACCACGTCAGCAAATGGTAGGTGTTACCTTCAAGAACCACTTTACTAATCCAAGTCCTACGGAATATATACGGGCCTGCAAATCTGGACCAAAGGCGGTATAAAAGGACTCTCCCCTCTCTCTCTCTTCTTTCTATATTAACAATTATTGTTTCTGCTGTTAAATTGTTAAGAGAATATTAAAAGAGATGATATTTTTTGTAGTGTAATATCTTACAAAACAATTAGTTTGCTTCTTATTAAAGTTTTATAATTTATATTAATTTTATTATTTGATTATTATTTAATGAATTAATCTGATTTACTCATATTTTTTATTATTTTAATATTTTATTAGTTTGGAATTATATTTCATGATTATTTTTTCATGAGTCGGATTATTTCAGGTTAATCCAATATGTAGTTGTTTTAATATTTTTTTAATATATATTTATATATATATATATAATTTTAAATTTTGTTATGTTAAACTATATTTTATAGATCTTCCAAATAATCTATGGATTTGTCAAACCAATTAGGTCATATAAAATAAACTCATGTAAAATTATTGTTTTTGTAAGAAAAATAATAAAAATGCATAATATTTATATTTATTTTACGTGATATTTTTTTAAATCCTACTCACGTAAAAAATTATATTATTTTTTGCTTATGCTTGGTTTAATTATTATTTT
The DNA here is from genome assembly GCA_025169955.1 of Salix arbutifolia. NCBI lineage: Eukaryota > Viridiplantae > Streptophyta > Magnoliopsida > Malpighiales > Salicaceae > Salix > Salix arbutifolia. The sequence continues at coordinate 4,008,568 of CM045910.1, read as the reverse complement.
TAAATAAATTTATTAATTAAAATATAAACAGTAAGATTTGAATTCATCATCATTTGAACTATTAAAACTGTGTGTGTATATTCTCTAACAGCCTATTCACACATATCGATGCGTGTGTGTGGCAAGAGATTGGAAATTAGATAAATTAGGTCAGAATGATATTACCATGGCGAGAGAACGCTGGCAGGCATGTGAATATGAACTGCAATATTATTGAACGTGAAACTCGTAAGATTTTCCAATTTAAACATTAATATATTAATTTGCATGCATCGTGAACCCAGCAGCTTATTTTATCTCAAATATTGTCGACGATTAGATTTTCTTAGTAGTGAAACGACGTCATTGAGATTAGTGCTTATTTAGAAGTGTTATTAAAATTGTTTTTAAAGTGTTTTTCGTTCAAAAATACTTCAAAATAATTTTTTATTTTATTTTTTAAAAATTATTTTTGATATCAGCACATCAAAATGATTTAAATAAATCAAAATATTTTAATTTAAAAAAAATAAAAAATAAAAATTCAATTTTTTCCAAAAATGATTTCTAAACGAATTCTCAAAGTTGCTGGAAGCCAATTCCCTATTTTCATGTGAAAAGAAACCTCCTGATATCTGGAAATTTCTAGTCGTGAAGGAAGCAGACTTGCTGCAGCCTCAACACATCGGCTTGTCTCCTCCCCACCAGCCCCCCTCTCCGGCCTCTTGTTGGCAGGCCAATCGGGCACTATATTTTACAACATATTAATGCATCCTGAGACCCGTTATTGTCGTCAAAAGAAGAGTACTACAAAAATATTATACACTTTCAGTTGGTTCCAAAGCATTAAAAGAAAGAAAACATTCCCCATTCATTTGTGCAGTTTATATTATATAATGGAACTTACTTTGATGCAAGCACGAAACCTCTAATATATAAATATCACTAGTTTTATATATATATATTGAATATAAGATATAAATTAATTATATCTTAATTTAATTTGCTAAACCAATTAGTATGAACAATGCTTTTGACTTTTCTACGGTTATTCATGTCAACTAGTCCCTGATTTTTTTAAAGCTAATAATATTTATTTATTGATTGTGATTTATTTTATTTTATTTTATTTCTTATTCTTTTGTTATATTTTTTATTTCTTTGATTCTTCAAGGTAATTTTGTTCTTTTCATTTTTATGCAATAATAATAATCATTTGAGATGTTTTTTTCAAATGATTTTGTTAAGACTAATAATATTTATTTTTCTTTTGTCATTTTTTTTGTTTACTCTTTTGTTATAAATTTTAGTATTTTTATTTGTTGAGGTAATTTTGTTTTTTTTCATTATATATGCAATAATAATAATAATAATAATTTGAGATGTGTTTTTTTCTTGCTTATCATTTTGTTAAAGTTTTTGAGTTTTTTTTATTCCTCAAGATAAGTTAATAATTTTTATTATTTTAACAATACTAATGAAAATAGTTCAAAGTGTTATGATCTTGATAATAATAGTGACATTATAATTTATCATGAAAATAGTTTATTGTAATAGATATAGTGCTTATGATGTAACTAATTATGGTTTTGATGGTAATAATAACAATAACTCATAAAATAATATAAAAATATCAATAATGAAAAAAAATTATAATAATGATAATGATACTAATTATAATTGAAATAATATTAATACAAACAACTATGTTGGTTGTCGTAATAATGACAACAATTATAACAATATTGCCAGTAATAATCAGAATATTAATTATTTAAAATAATGATTATAATAGCAACTATAATAATTATGACAATTTAATGATAATGATGATTAAAATGTAATAATAATTGAAATTATTCATTAGTCAATGTTGTTTTTGTTCATAATTGACTTTCACGGTTTTTTTATGTATGATATTTTAGATTTAATATCATGTAAGCAAAAAAATATATGAAGTCATACATAAACAAAACAAATGGGAAAATTGGTCCAAATTATTTACAATAAAAATATATATGAGTTACTTGCCCTGCGCTTTGATGCACATAGATAATCTATCGATTAAATAATTATCTAAATATTCAGAACAATTACAATATTCAATCACTTCGATACACAAAACAAATAACCCATTTGAAATGGATTTTATCGATGATAATTTAACCAATTAATTTTTTAGTTAATTAATGAAAACACGCACAACAATCAATCAGTTTGTTGTAATAAAAAATCCTAGCGGAGCATGCGGGCAAGTCAACTAGTAAACATCAATATATAACTATCATTTGTAATTCATAAGAAAATAATATGTATATATTGTATTATATAAAAAATATATTATATATTTTAAGTTAGGTTTAAATCGGGTATGATAATATTTAAAAAATAATCATTATCTATAAAATATTTATACGTTATTAATTTATTTATTGCACTTGCAACTGACATACAGTAGAGGCTACAAGGAAAAAGACAGCTAGCTACCTTAACCTTTATGCCTTGCAAGGCATGGACGAGACAGAAGCAACTATATGATTTGCGGGCGCCATGCGTCCCCATATCCTCCTCAACTAGGCAAGATATCACGTCCAGGCTCATCCAAAACAGTAGAATAACAATGGGTAGATTACATCGTCTTTTTCTTTTTTGAGTTTGATGTAACCTTCTTTTTTAAAATTACATTATTTAATAGATTTTTAAAAAATAAAAAAACAAAATTTCTTTATACAAAAATATTAACTAGAATATAATTGTTGTCACTCTTTTACAGTAGCATTTTTCACGGTATACACGGGCAGATTATTGTAGATTATGACAGTAAAATTATCTTTTTATCTAGGGACGGAAAATTTAATCCCCGGGATCGGGGTCATTTTTGACATTTTCAAGGGAAATGTAATTTCTTTGCACAATAAAACTATTATTTTACTCTTGAATGCTGACAAAAAGAGACAGAACAATGAAGAGTGTTTTCGATTTTTCACATATTTATGCACAGTGAAAAAACAAACATACCCCCTAAAAAGACAAAAAAAAAAGAAGCCTGCAGTCGAGGGTAGTGTGGTACTTTTACCCCAAGTTTTTTCGTGATTATCATTGGGGTCAAGGGTGTATAGCTAATTTACCATTTGTTTATTATTTCTTTTTTTAAACACTGCAACTGACAGTGTTTCACCCGCACACGCCATTTACGTTGCGTGTGAATGGAAATTGCCTTTCCATCATGTCACCTAGTGTGCCGTCATGTCCTCTGTTTCCCGGTGAGACGCGTGTCGATGAAAGGTGATCGGTGAATCGTCAATGCGGTTTTTCTTTTTTCTCCCTTTTCTCTCTCCTGCCACCGGAAATTACATATAAATCCTTCATGTTTGTAATTATTTTATTTTAGTCCTTGATCTTCTGATTTCATTTTATTCCTGTTTTCTTCAATTGAAATATAGATTTTGTTCAATTTTCTCCTTCAAATGAAACTGATTATATATATTAAGTTTCAATCCAGTCTTTATTCTTTTGATTTTTGATTTGTTTTTTATTCCTTTAATTTTTTTGGTATGCAAGTTTTAATTAGTTTTAATTTTGTCCTCCAATTGTTGGTCATATATGCTACTTTTTATTTCATTTTGTATTTTTTTAATTTTTCAACAAAATTACACTAAAATTTTTTTAAAAATATTTTTATTTGTTTCAGTCCCAAGGTTTTTATTTATTTCAATTTTTTCGTTCAATTGGAATTAATTATTTATTTTATTTTTCATTTTGGCTCTTATTTTTTGAATTTTTTTATTTGGTATTAATTCTTTTTTTTTGTCCTTCTTGGACAATATTTATTTTTTACTCGTATTTATGAACTCATGCTTTTAGTTTTTATTTTTAATTTTGTTGTTTTATTTTTATTGGGGTTTTATTTTTATTCGGTTTAATCTTGAAATTTTAATTTATTTTAGTGATCATTTTAAAATTAATATTTTTTTCCTTGTTCTTTTTTTTTGTGTTTTATGTTATTTTTATCTGTTTTTCAGGTCAGATGATTTTATGATTTCATTGTTTGTGAATTAATAATAATAATAATATTAATTTTAGCGATTATTTTTTTATTGTTTTTGTAAAAATATTTTGCTTTTTTATTTTTATTTTTGGGGCAATTTAATGATTTTAATTGTTTGGGAAATAATATTAATAATAATTTTAACTGTTACAGTCATGATAATGATGATAATATATGGATGGATTTTCAATGATGTTTTTTTCCTTTTGTGGATAGAAAATTAACTACTTATTTTTTATTTAATTATTGCAGGTGTTTTCATAATTTATATTTTGTTTGTTATGTTTAATTTAAATTGGATTATAAAATGAACTAATCCTAATACAATGAATTCGATAATTCAGATATCTGAATCTCTTTGCTTTTTTAATGATGATGATAATTTTATGCTGGATTTTGTTGAAATTTACTGAACAAATACATTTATATCAATTTAAAATTCATATATTCGATAAGAAACTTGGATTTCACAAGAATTTTACACAAATATATTATTTTCCCCAAATTTATATTATAATAAAAAATATCACACAATTAATATTTTTTACGTTGAAAACATATGGTTCCGGCCGCGACAAGGCATGAGTTAGTGGCTAGTATCATATAAACAATGACGAGTCATTCTAATAAAAAACTTAAGAGAAGAAAGATAATTCAAAATATGTTTTTGAAACTTTATTTCTTGCTTGAATGAATGTTCAATGTGTTGGATTTTTTAAAATATATATAATCTCAGCAAAAATAATGATTTATGATTTTTTTAGGAGTTTCACGAATCTCATTAGATAATCTATAGTCAATGCTCTAGAATCATTTAAGATTTAAGAAAAAAAACTTGAAGATCATTTTTTTATAGTTTTGATCAAGTATTTAAGGTTTATTTATCTCAAGCTATAAAACTTATATTTGTTCATTCTCAAACAATAGTTTACACAAAATGTCAAATAATTTTTTTTTTCTAAAACCTTTTTTAAGAAAGAGAGTTTGATATGACTTGGTACTAACCTTCTGTTTTCAAGTTTCAATGATCACATTGAATCTTCCCCATATTAATAAAAACAAAAATAGGATACAAAATCTTATATTTATAAGAAACACTTGGTAGTCATATAAAGAGCAAAATATCACTTCCCCCCCTAAAAAAACAATATATCACATATATTATCTTATGATAGTTTTATAAGTTTATGTATTTAGGTCACAATTTAAGTTTCTATGTCAAAAATTATAATTCACTGTTTAAATTTTATTATAGTCTTTAATTTTTTATATTTATCTACAATCAAGACCAACTTAATTAATGGATATCCTAATTTGATTTTATAATAATATTTTTAATGTGTACGACTTATTAGATTTATAATATGTTGATCGAAATAAAAATCATATTTTTAAATAAATAGGATTAGATAAATTAAGAAACTTAATTTATTATCAATTCAATAATTAATTAAATTATATTTAAAGACTAAGTGCATCTTCTATCAATGTATTGTGATCACTTAATATTATATTAGATAGTTTAACTAATTATCAATTCAATAATTAATTAATTAATATTTAAATATTAAGCACTTCTTCTATTAATGTATCATGATTCTTTAAATATTGAAAAAAATTATATGTGACTTGATTTATTATCCTGAGTGAATTAAAATAAATATTTTATGTATTCTTGAACAGTATTAACTGTAAAATCCTTGTGTAATGTATAATAAGATTTTAAAAAGATTTTATTTAAAATAACAATGATTGTGATATTAAAACAAATGACCTGTTAAATATAGACACTTGATAATTCAATGTCTAAATCAGAATATTCTTGACAAAAAAAATAATTATTATTATACTGAAAAACTTATCACTAAAAAGCTTAATTAATACACTTGATAATACACTTGATAATTCTTCAAGTTGCTTTTAAACATGTTAAATTGATAAGGTTATATTGAGTCATTCCCTACACAATCCTTTTTCTACCAAAAAATAATTTTAGTAACATGTTGATATATATATATATTTTTAAAATAATCTAACATATAATATAACATTAATCAATAATCTAATCTATCATGAAAACTTTAATTATCTATAAAGCTAAAAGAGGACGCGGTATTACTGTGCAATTTTAACTGTTCACCTACATTTATAAGCACTGTGGATTTGAATAGTTTCATTACTTAATAATAATATTATCATTGAGATACTAGAGATGATCAAAGAAGCCGCTCGGTCGAGTGGTTACAGCGCGCCCAAACGACGCTGGGCGCGCGAGTTCGAACCTCAGCAGCGCGATTTTTTCCAATGAACAGTGAAATCACTGTTGGAAAGGGTAGGATCTTTTTCTTCCGGGCTTTTTTTTTCTGTTTTAATAACCAAAATGTCCGGTAAATCAAGATAAATCTCTGAACCTTTTTTTTAATTTTTATTGTTCATTTTAAAATGTACTTTCCCCTTTTTTATCGGTTTTTTTTTTATAATCACGGTGTCTGGCCCAGTTTACGCGCACCACGATTTTTTTCCGGTGTGTACATTTCTTTTATAACCGGGGTAGCTTACACGCGTCACGAATAATCCTTGACCCATTTTTAACATTTTTTAATTTTTTTCAACTTATAAAATTCTTCTATAAGTTAAAATAACAGTGTTTTGCACCATTCACCTAGACACAAATCACTGTTGACGGGAGCACTCAAATTACTCAATAATATTTTTATTATTTGTACACTACAACTAAACAAATAAATTGCTTGGCCTGGTGGTTAGACCGCGCCCCCCCGGAGTTCGAATCTCTATAGCTAAATAAATTGGCATTTTTTGAATAATTAAATATCAAAATTATATTATTATTATTCGTTTCCTACAACTGACTAAAGAAGTTGCTTGGCTGGGTGGTAGGAGGGCGCCCAAGCAAAGCGGGGCGCGGGAGCTCGAATCTTTGTGACAAAGAGTTTTTGGAATAGTTAAAAATATAAGATATTATAATTATTTAGATCCTACAACTGACAAAATAAGTCACATGGCAGGTTGCTGGAGTTTGAGTCCCCCTGCCACCGAAAATGATTTTTGAGTAAAGAGCAGTGTTTTCTACTGTTCATAAGTGTTTGACATGCTTTTTTTTCAGTCATTTTTTTTATAACTGGGGTGTCCGGATCAGCTTATGCGCATCACAATAAATCTCTGAACTGAATTGTTTTTTACAATTTTCACTGTTTATTAATGTTTGAAAATGTGTTTTTCTCTTCTTTTTTTCAGGCTTCTTTTTTTTTGGTTTTTTTGATACTCGCGGTGTCCAGCTCAGTTTACACGCACCACAATTTTTTCCTCACATATATATATTTTTTATAACCGGGGTAGGTTACACGTGTCGCGAATAATCCTTGGACATTGTTTTTTATTTTTTTCAACTTATAAATTTTTTTTAACTAGAATGTCCAAGCTAGCTTTCGTGCACCATGACTATTATTTTCTACATAGCCAAAGGAGATCGCAATTTTAAACAGTAATAAACAATGATTTGAAATGTGGTTTTCGTTGTTCACTACTATTTAAAAAAGTGGATTGAACTATGATTCTGGTGAGAGATGACAGGAGTGTTTGGTAATGCGTTTGAAAATTGCTTTTGAACAAATTTGATTTTTTTTGAATTTTCAATTAAAAAAAGTGTTTCTACATTATTTTGATGTGTCAATGTCAAAAATATTTTTTAAAAAATTAAAAAAATATAATACATTAAAAATCAATTATTTTTCTACATAGAAAAAAGCCTAATGCAGCGCGCGGGCAAATCAGCTCGTACTTGCTAAAAAAAAGTTCTACCAATGAAATTGTAGCGTAGCAATGAAATATACACAAACTCTCTCTCTTCTAAGAGCAAACTGAAAAACCCTGTAAGAAAAGGCAAAAAAACAAAAGAGAAAAGAGAAAAGAGAAGAGAAGAAAAAGAAAAGAACGGAATCCAAGAAAACAATAATAAAAAAAAGAGTAAGAAAGAATAAAAAGCAAGGAAGAAAAACTTAAAAAAAAAAGAAAAAAAAGAGGATATACCTAGAAATTCTTCACTAGAAAGATCAGGAAGCTCTTGTAAGGCCCCGTTTGTTTTTGGTGACCTCAAAGCATTTTTTACGCTGCAGATGCACTTCATTAACAAACGGTGCCGAACTTTGAAAAAACACTCTTTTTTGCACAAGCCAAACACACCCTAGGTTTGGCACATTTAGCAAATATTTTCTACACTCACAGGAGCTGCCGCACTGTGCCCTCTTCGCCGAACCTCTTTCTCTCTCCATCACATTTCCGACCACCAGACGCCACTAGCAGATCCGATAAAGCGGCTTATATCCGGCAAAAATCACGGCATCGCGCCTCCAGCAACAACATTCACTCGCCGTCGCACACCTCCATTGATTGTTTGAAGCAGAGTACAGAATAATGGGTCGAAAGATTGGTGGATTATTTTTTAACCCAAAGAAACGTAGAATTGCAGCGAAACCTTGCATGCAGGAGATGATATCTTTTCTGAGTTGCTTGTCACAAAACCAGATGAGTGATGAAAAATGTCTTCATAGCAAGGAACTTTTGAAAACCTGTCTGGATGATGAGGTAGGTGACGATGCAATTTGTATATTATTATTGTGTAATAGGCTTATAGTTAATTTTTTTGCAGAATGTTTTCTTTGCTTTCATTGACAAATCATCTTCTTATTGATAGTTTGGTTTTTCTATTTTCAAAAGATTGAATATATCATCTCTCTGGATTTTGACCTCCACTGTGCAGACTGCGAAAAGCAAAAAGAAAGGGGGGAGCATGAATTACCACTTACAGAGGCTTAACAAGAAAATGAAGTAAGTTTTTAGATTGACATTTCACACTTGAGATTCTTCCCTTGAGACGATTAGCATTTGAAGAAAATCGTTTCGGTATTAAGCAAAACAATCGTTTCATGTATTGTGCTTTGTGGCTGGGAGTTTTTTAATAAATTTTCTATCAATAGGGAAACAGAGAATCAAGATGACATTTACTGTGCAATGTAAAACTATTGCTTTGTTGCTTGCCCAAAGAAATCAGAGTTTGAAATGTTTTCTGTTACTTCAATTGGAACCCTTGATGATGATATTGTTATGGTAGCGAGAATCTTTGTCAGTCGTTACAGATGATCACCATGCATAATTAGGATTTACTGTGAATGGAGCAATAACATAAAAACTGGCGATCTAAATATTAGCTTTCACACTTGGTATGCTGAAATCTTAAATGATGGATCGCTTTCACACCTGTTAATCTGGATTTACCTTATTTTGTCGCTTCCATACTCTTCCCAAAAGTTTTTCCTAAGGCTATTGCAGCATCACTTCAATTGAATTTTAGATGTTGTAGTTGTTGCCTGTTCAGCTTTCACAATGTACTAACTTCCCTTTGTATTCTCTTACACACGAATTTCCATTTTTTAGATTTTCTCTGAGAACCTAAGCTACTTGCTACGTTAATATTGACAGGATTAGAACACCTGATTTTAGAGAGATTGATTAGTGTGATTGAGAATTTTATAATATTCACAGAATTAGAACTCCTGATTTTAGAGGGATTAATTAGTATGATTGAGAAATTTGTAGATGCTAAGTTTTGGGTGGTCTATATCCAAACCAGCGATTATATTATTTAATGTATTGTGCTTGCTTTGGAGGATAAAAAGCAGATAAGAGCTGGAAAGTCGAATCACAATAGTCAGCTGTAATCCCTGGAAAGTTGGTTAAAACACACCATCAGGTTTCAGTTGTAGCTTTAGAATATATTTATAGCTGCCCTTAGTTCTTACATGATACACACAGGTTACTTGCAATTTGTAACCAGGATTGTGTTCCCATCAGCTGCGAGAGATTAAGCCTTCCTAGACAATTGTTTTTTACTGTTTGCTGATATGATTCTCATAGAACTGTTGGATATAGGTCACTGCTGTTTATCCAAATTTTTACTTTGAGAATGCTTTTCTTGAGATAGTAGTGGTTTAGCTAGAGGCAGATAATAATATCAGGACACCAGTTAAGCTACAGAGACATCACACGGAACCTCATCTTTAGTCTTTTGGCACCTCTGTCATTCTGCCGATTTAAATCAATAAACTTCCCGTCTTTGAATTGCAGACTATTCTAATTTACCATATCATTTTAACCCTAAATGTTTTATTGGAGTTAGGCTCATGTGCAATTCACGTCCCAGAGGTTATTATAGTTTGAATAGAAAATTTTGACGGGTTTTTTCTTTTTGTTTACAATTAGAGATTGGGCGATTTATTAGAGACTCCTTCCATTATTACGGGTCAGATTGAGCCATTAATAAAAGATCAATATTTTATAATGTAGAATGAAGCCTCGTTATTATACTACCAAATCCAACAAACAAGCCTATAAAAGAGAGAGAGCCTGTGTGGATATCCATTTTTCGTCTATATATCTCGAGGGAAGAATTTCAAATCCAAAACCATGGCTACTATGTTTTTAGAGTTTAGGCAAGTGTTAATCAGAAAAGAATAATAATTGTTCATGACGAAACTTGGGAAAGAAAGTTGAAATTGATGATGAAAGTGAATTAATTGAATTGGTAGAGTAAAAGGTGTAGTCAGCCAGTTGATTAGGAGTCATTCCTAATCATTATTGATCAAGGAAAAGCGATCAATCACATGAGTTAGAATTTGCACGGATAATTAGAAGGATTAATATTATTAAGAGCAGGAGTCCTTGACATCCTAGTATTCACGTGGAAGTTAGCAAAGCTGAAGAAGGACAAGGTTAGTTTGTATTGGAATTTAATAGTATAACAAAAACTAATCCTCGTGGGGGATAATACTGCAACTAAAATCACTGTTTATCATCTCACAAATCACCATGTATCGAAACAATGTGCTTTTGAAGGTTTTTAATTTGATTCTTAAATTTTTACCTTGTATAATTTAGCTTTTTTTTTAGCTCAAGTTAACCTCAAATTGCTTTTATATTTCTTTTTGAAGAGGATTGAATTGAATGTCATAGAATTATAGTAAAAAAAGTGGCGGCTTTCAAATTTATTTGAAAAGTACATTAGAATCCCCTATTATTTTTGGTTATCAAGTAACTCATCAATCTCTCTAATTTAAAAAATAAATAAATTTGGTTTCAAAATTTATTTTTATCATTTTAAGTTCTTTTTGGGTGGGAGAACATGGAAGATTGTTGAATTACGGTCTAGAGAGAGAAAAGACCACTAAATAATAGATTTTTGTTGATTGAGAGAGTTCAAATTATGTGTTTTTTAATTTTGAAAATAATATATCTGAAAACTCTTGGTTTTAGGTTGAATATGGGTTCTGAATTTTTTTTAATATTATGAGTTATTTAGAGTTCAAAATTGCTTTCGTCAATTTTATCTTTTATGGTGGTTGAGAATTTGGCATTGTATTTTTTTTTTCTTTTGCTTTTCTATAAGTTGAATGTGGTTTTGGGTTTGTCAAAATAACCCAGGTTCTTATATATATCTTTGATGAAGTGTTTTTTTTAATTGATCCCGGCAATCCATAATGTTTAGCTTTTTTTTCTTTTCCTTTTTTTTTTTAAATTTGTTTTCATCAATTTTATCTTTTAATACCAGACAGGTTGAGAATTTAACTTCATATTTTTTCTTTCTTTTCCATAGGGTTAGCGTGCTTTTTATTGTTTTTTTATCTTTTCTTATATTGTTAAAAAACAGTTTTGGGAAAAAAACATGTTATTAAACTTTATAAAATCCATAGACATGCTTGGAAGTTGGGTTGGTTGACCTAGTTCATAGGGCATCAAATTTATCTTTTTTTCATATTTTTTTATATTATCCTTGAACATTGAGTTAATTAAAAATTAAGTTTTATAATTGGTTTCATTTTGCTTTCAACGATGTTTTTCGTGGTCTAAAGAAAAATCTAGGTATTGTGTTGGTTTTTGATTTTGTGATCATTTATTTTTATTGTTATATAATAAATAAAAAAATATTTTCTTAAAAAATATAATCTCATTAAATTCCATAACCTGGTTCAGATGATTGACATATTAGTCTAGTCTAGGTTATCTAATTGACAAATTTGACAAGTTTATCCAATGATTGAATATGTTTTTTTTGTTATTTAATAGTTTTTAATTTTTTTTCTATTGATTATGTCCTTCAATATTGAACTAGTTTGAAATATAAAATGCATGATTTATTCTTTTTCTTTATATAGGATTATTACTATCTCAAATAAGCGTATGTTTTATGTTTAGGTTGATACTCAATTTTTTGTGCATATAGTTTTTTTTATATATTTAAATAAAAATAATTTATAAAAAATATTATTAAACTCAATACAGTCCATGATTTGAGTCATGGCGGGACCAATACTTATCATATATGTTATTGTCTCAATATTTTTTTATTATCTTGATTTAAAAAAAAAGTTAAGTTATGTTTTGTTGATCATCAAAATTGTATTTGAACCAAAAAAATCAATCAATTTAATTTGAGCTAACCTCTACACAACTTAACTGAAAATTAAGTTGTATAAAAAGTTGAGGCAGGATGTTTCAAGATTGCTTTTTTTTTTTTGGTCCTTTTTAATAATATTGTCAAAAACTTTTATTGCTCTTATTGCTTTAATAACACTCCTTAAACCCTTTGACATTGTATTTTAAAAATATTTTTAAAAAAATATTTTTTTTATTTTAAATTAATTTTATTTAGTGTTTTTAGATTATTTTTATGTTTTTTTTTTCAAAAATGGTTTTAGAGTAGAATTTTATACTTTTAAAATAAAAAAATGCAAGAAGATGTTTTTTTTTTGTCTGTCATTTTTTCCCGTAACCAAATATTACATATATCTAAAAGAGAATCGATCGGTTACTGTAGGTGTATACCCATTCGCACTATTCACCGGTAATTTGACCTGGTGCTTTACGGGTGTAGGTCCTTTTTTTTTATAACGCCTATGAACAATGTATTAACGAAAAAACCCTCGAAAAAGACAAAAAATGACGCCATTTTCAGGGGCTGAAAGGTCATTGACCATTTTCGGTCCGGTTCGTCCGGCCAGATTTTTTATTTTTTAAATATTTCATTGAATAGTGTATTAACCATTTTGTCCCTCGAAAAAGACAAAAAACAGGTCTGAGAGTGAGGGGCGTTACGGTAATTAGCCAATTTTTTATTATTTTCTTCAACGGATTACTGTTGGCGCGTCCGGCGTTTCCGCGCTCGCGCGTGTTTCGGACGGCGCGTGCGGCCTACTCCAGCGTCCAAAAATGCCCACCCGGCGTCTAGAATGGATTTCAGGCATGTTCTCTTCCACATGGTGCGGTGCGTGTGACATTATCGTGTCCATAGAGGTGTCAATGGTCGTTTGAATTTCCCCTCTAATTTCTCTCTCCTGCCTGCGTCAGATGACGTCAGCTAAGTTGTTGTTTTCAAATTTCATTTCAGTCCCTGAATATTTTAATTTGTTTTTCTGGTCCTTATTGCTATTATATAGGTTTTGATTTGTTTCAATTTTGTATTTCAATTGAAATTGATTATATATTGGAGTTCCAATTAGGTCCTCCTGCTTTTAATTTTGCAGATTGGGCTGGAATTATTAATATTGTTGGTATCAAAGTTTTGATTAATTTCAATTTCATCCCTCCATGCAAATTTATTATAAATTCTTAATATTTTTGATATCAAAGTTTGATTTCTTTCAATTTTATCCTTCTATGCAAGTTTTAATTTCAGGTTTGATTTTGGTCATAATTTTCTTAATTTCAGGTTTTGTTTTAAATTATATAATTTCAATGTTTGGATTTACTTCAATTTTGTCCTTTAAATTAAATATATTGTTTAAAGTATTTATTATATATTTGTATATTTATGTCAAATTAAAGTATATGAAACTAATTATATGTTTTAATATTTATTGAATATTATCGTCTAAAAATATTTAGAGAGAGAAGGAAAAATGACCTAGGATTTTTTGAAGGAAAAAAATTAATATCAGTATTCTTAAGTACATGTTATATAATAATATGATGAATAAATCTTATAAAATAAAAAAAGTAGCTTCAAATTTTAATTTTGTGCTCTTCTGTTCAGCTTTTTTCCTTAAAAAAATTTACAATATTTTGATTTATAATATTTCAGATCTAATATTACTGGCGAAAAAAATACAACTCAAAAAAACAAAAGGTAGACAAATTTACCTGGATTATCTACAATTACAAAATATGCGAGCCACTTCCCATTTTGATTACACTGTTCTTTTTAGACGGCAAATAAGTAATTATAGCACGCAAAAAAATTAAGTTTATTTGTAAAAACAAATTGCAATATTTTTATTTATAATGTGTCAAATCTAATATTATTGGGAAAAAAAACTCATAAATTTTTTTTTTGACAAATTTACCTAGGTTATCACAATTAAAAGATATACGAACCACTTCCCATTTTGATCACACTATAAAGTATGTGAGACTAATTGTATATTTTAATATTTATTGAATATTATCGTCTAAAAATATATAAAGAGAGAAAATAAATGACCTAGGATTTTTTAAAAACAAAACATTAAAATCAGTGTTCTTAAATACATTTAATATAATAATATGATTAATAAATCTTAGAAAATAAAATAAATCTGCTTTGAGTTTAAATTTTATACTCTTTTCTTTAGATTTATTTTTTTAAAAAAAATTCATTTTTAATATTTCAGATCTAATATTACCTGGGATAAAAATCAACTAAAAAAGAAGAAGATAAATTTACCTAGGTTATCTACAATTAAAAAACTATACAAGTCATTTTTGTTTCGATTACACTATTCTTTTTAAACGGCAAATAAATCATTATTATATGTTTTAATATTTATTGAATATTATCGC